>OZ038509.1:2473950-2508950 GCA_964036315.1 Acanthosepion esculentum | reverse complement strand
AATCCATGTCCCAACATAACAACATTATATTAAACAAATATATTTCCAACAAAGACAACGGAAATGTTTCTAAACTTAAAAGTAACTGCCAAAAAATTATGTTCTGTACGTTAAATGTTCAATGTGTGACTGATTATATTGTATACCGAGTGAGCATACATTCCAGTAAGGATGTTAAATTTTATTTTCGTTTCAGTGAAAATCCGTGAAAATTTCGTTTCTACCATCATCGAATGACTTCAGGTAATATAAAATATAAAAACAGCACAGCTCTCTCCAAAGAAGGATGGCAACTCACGTTTCATCAACGTGAATATTATAGCAAGAGCCAAATCAGATAATTGGAAAAGAAAGATATATAACTTATGTCTTGTTGTAACATTGGTTAACTTAAAATATTTAAATAGGCCCAGCTTATTAAACAAAAGAAATGAATTGATTGCTACATGTAGGCCTAAAAATAAATATCTACTTAAATATGTTGATACAGATTAATTTTAATATTAATTACGGTTTTTTTTTTGTTTTCTATAAAAATATAAAAAAGAACAATCTCCCTTTAATAATAAAAAATAATATAATCTAAAATAATAATTTTTTAATTTTGTTTTACATATATATATATTTTAAGACATTTTTATGTTTATACATTCTTTTATATTTATATATTCTTTTTATAATATATATATATATATATATATATATATATATATATATCCTGTTTATTTTAAATGCCAGGTATAATGTTTTAAAATTAAAAATTGTAATCCCAATATAATAACTACCCCTACATTGCGATAACCAAATATATTTATGTTAAATTTAAATTACGTAATGACTAGTCTATATTCAGCACCTGAAGATTGCATTGTGCATGAATGTTTCATTTTCCCAACACGGTCAACGCATCGTGGCCGTGTTCGTAGTTGGCTTGTACAGGTTGAATCTCACTGTAAAAAAAAAAAAAAAAATAAAATGCGTCATGATAGAAAATAACCCTAGCCAATTTGCATACATCCGTCCTCCAAGCACCCAACCAGCATAAATAAGCAATCTGGAGGTAATGTCCATAAACAACTGTCCGCATCAATCTTTCGTGGTTGAAATTGCCAAAGACTTAAGAGTTAACATAGCAAGTTTCCTCTCCTATCTGCATAAACTGCCTCTTAATGCAACCCTCTACCTCGAGTGCCCCCCGTCTTTGTGCAGGGTTAACCTTAATGTAAAAAAAAAAAAAAAAAAAAAGGAGAGTGTATCAAGAAATCGGGAGCCTGAATTTTGAATTGCAATTTTAAAAGCTCACTCTTTATCTCTGTAATTTGTCTCGAAGCGTCGGATTAAGTACATTTAGATCAGGAAAGAGATTATGTTGAAAAATAAATATTTTATGAAATGTTTGTTTTTATCGTTCGGCTGCAGACTTATAGACTTTCATAGATCTATACATGAATATGTACAAGTAGGTGATTATTTTTTAATCCTCGCTTCTTCGTAGCGATAACTTTTCAACCTGCCCTTGTACGTGTAAGCATCTGCTGATCTTGTATACTTTTCGTCCATGCTTCAAAGACGGATCAAGTGAGTGTTATCGTGAAATGTCAGTAACACTTGGTGTTTGATATTCATTTAAGTTGAGCCGACGGTTAAGTAGCGGATAAAGTTAACGAACGAGTCACTGCACTCCGAAACAGAACTAATCAACCATCACTTCGGAAACATTCGGTCGAAACCGGAACTTTGACCTCTACAGGTCTTACTTCGAAAGTGAGTTTTCAGAAAGTTAAGGAATTCGAGCAAAAAATTCTCCGAATCGTTAATTGTGGCAAAGTAAACTGTGTGTCCTAATCTTCTATTCACCCGCTTATTTTGGAACAACGGGGAATGGAGAGGCACAGATAGAAGCAACTGAATTCGGATATTAAAAGTCGAACGAATCTATCATTGGTAACTCAGATTTACCTAACAGCGCTTTGAGTGAAGAAAGCTTATCATTATTAGCATATTATAAAAATATGTCGTGGGCTGGTCCCTTGACTGAAAGGGCCACGTATTTGCATTCTTGCTTCAAAGTCGGAAATTCGAATGATAATTTTCACATCAGGCAAGTTTCCGCAATTTGTAAGTCACCAATGAATTTTTTTAGACGAAGATAAGCTTAGCAAATAGCAACTATTTATGATTGAATTTGAATTTATCTATCTATCTATCTAATCTTTTCGGGGTTTTTTTTATCATTTTACACAAAGCAATGAAATAAATAAACTAAAACGTTACTGGGTGAAAGAGAATATGAGAAAAAACACACTGTTAGAGAGAACAATAAAAGAACAAGAATTAAGAAGAGAGAAGATAACGATTGACATTGCAGTTAAATTTTTGAAGAACAAAGTTGACTGGCAAGCAAGAAGCCAGAAGAGAGTTAAACAAACGAGAAGTGTGAGAGAAGAAACTGTTAGCAAAGAACTTACGGTTCCATCTAATCATTTCAACTATAAAATAATGAGACCTTGCCGCCAATCTAGTACTGCGCTTGAATACATAAAGTTTATATAAAGGCTGTTCCAATAACTTGAACCGATTTTAAATGTGAATTAAGTTTAAGCGTCTAATGGTTATTTTTCTTTTACTTTCAGATTTAACAACTTTGGCAATTTCAACAACGGAAAGATTAACAATGAAAAAACGCGTTAAAGTTTCCAGAGGGCAATTGGAAGAATCGTTCGTAAATGCAAACAAACTGGGTCCTCGGTGGCTGATGTGAAAACAGCACTACGTACTCGTTTACGCCGTTCAGCTAAAAACATTGCTGCAGTGCAAAGGAATGTGGCCGAAAATCCAGACCCCTCTATTCGTCATCGCGCGCAGGAATTGAGCCTCTCCACAACAACGTTACATCGTTTCCAATTGCACTCTCGGTTGGTCGATTATGTTGACCCCAAAAATCGCGAAGTGCGCGAAATGCATTTCTGTTTGAACGTCCATTTAAGTAATAGGCTTCGATAACTTTAACAAACTGTTTGATTGTTAATCTTTCCATCAGTGAAATTGGCAAAGACTTAAGTTGTTAAATCTGAAAGAAAATGAAAAAAATCATTAGACGCTTAAACTTAATTCCCATTTAAAATCGGTCCAATTTATTGGAACACCCTTTACCACAGAGAAAAATTTGACAGAAAAATTACCATGAAAGTATTTATAGAAAAGACACGGGAAAGTTATCTTACGGCGACGAGAAAATGACTGACGACGAGCTGCTAGATCAGGAAAATAATATTGCAGTTTCTTCTTTGGATTTTTATCAAGAACATCTGAATACGTAGCAGAAGTACCAGGCCAGATGTGGCAACAATGTTCAGTGTCTGGGCGATAGGTAGACTTATAAATATGTAAGCTATATTCTGCCGAGAAAAATTGTCGAGCACGACACAGTGAACTAACTTTCCTAGAAACAGACCTAGCAATTGATTCAATATAATCTTTCCACTTCATGTCAGCGGAAAACATTAACTCGAGAAGGCACAATGAGTTACTCTCCCGGAGGTTAGCATCAAATATGTTGATGGAAGGTAAAAAGGGTTCTCTCAGATAATTAAAAGAAAGCAGTTTCGTTTTGGAGTCGTTAAAATTAACAATCCTTTTCTTGCCTCAGTCAACAACAGATTGTAGATCATTTTTCAGATTAGCTGCCAATTTGACCTTGCCGAACCGATCAGATTTACTATTGTCCATCTACAAATTATTTCTATCGCAAATACAAATAAAGTTATAAATTTTTTAAAGTGCGTACGAACTTTATGGACACTCTGTATATATATATATATATATATATATATATATATATATATATATATATATATATGTGTGTGTGTGTGTGTGTGTGTGTGTGTGTGTGTGTGTGCGCGTGTGTGTGTTTGGTCAGCAACCTTTCTTTCAAACATGTTCCATTGAATACGACAGACAAGAAAAAATTACTGAATATTCTATTGTTTTTTTTTTTATTGAGTTTTTTCTAGTATTTAGCCATTTTCAGGAAGTTTGTTGTTAATTGGTGTTAATCTCTTTTTTCCGGTTGTCATTTATGATGTAATTGTGTGATGTATCTTGCTTGTTTACTGTTGCCGTTGTTAAATAAGTAAAATTAATACTTTATTTAACATCGGAAACAATGTGCTAAAGATTTTTCTTTTTAAATCGAAGGACGTCGACTTGAATTCAAGCCACGTTCCTTTGGCAGGATTCAGAATAAACGCCATTATACAATATACATAACACAGTTACAAAATAAATTAACAGCAGTCACCAAGAAACTCCTTGAAAATGGCTAAAGAAGAGACGGAAAGCGTTTGGGACAAAAGACACTACTAGAATTTTGTTTCTTCCGTGCCCACACCAAACGGGAAAAATTTAAGAATACTTGTAAAACTCAATAAAAAGTTTCCTTGTCTATCATATATATATATATATATATATATATATATATATATATATATATATATATATATATATATATATATATAGGTTTAATTGAAATTGACTGATGAGGCACAGTGATTAAGCTTTTTATTACACTAGAATATTTTGCAGCACGCTAACGCGTGTTAAAATCCTACGTTTCGTTCAGTTTCGCACACCAATCGATGAAATTTGAAGAAGCTGATTCGTTCTGAAAAATACTTTAACAAAAACCCTACATCGCGATTTCTGCGCACCCGAGCAAAACCAAATGTACTTTGTCCCCCGCTTCCCTGGTTGTACTTTTACCCAAACTATGGTTTCGATGTATGGCTATTTTAGAGAGTGTGAAAAACGGGCGGACGAACGGAAGTGACAGAATTTTATATATAGATTTTTCCTGCATTCGTACAAATGATTTTTTGTTATAACAGACTCATCTACATGCAGAAAACGATTTCAAATGATGAAAGTGCTAACAGTACAAAAGAAGAAACCAACTCTCAATGATATCAATTATGTTCACGACGCAAAGCGTTGGGAAATTAAAACATTCCTATGCATTCAGATAAACCCAAAAATCATCCTTGAAAATTGTTAATATATTACCAGGAAGCGCTGGGATCCATACATCAACGGTCAGTTCTTGCACAGTCTATGTCCAGAAAATAAATCACTTGCACGAATGCAAGAAAAATATAATAAAAAGTCTTAATCGCAGAGCCTTGTCAGTCGTCTATATGGAAGAGGGGTTGCTGGCCAAACGAACAATATACATATGATGGACTCTTCTGTCGTTTTCCATATATGAGGAGCCGACGATTCATCTCCTAAAACCGAACAGTCAGAGTATCCGTACGTATGTTACGAGCATAGTGGTGAATACTTGAAGAAGCCACACCTTCCAGAAATAAACGAATACTGAGAACTGGTACACATATTCAGCTATGAGGTTCCCAAACAGCCCACGTCAGGTTTTCAATTCTGAGTTGTCCTTATCTTGCCAACCAGATTTAAACAACCGAGTTTGTTCCGCTGCTTAAAACACATAGCTAAGGAAAGACAAGATGGATTCATATCTTAACCCAAGGCTACTTGCGCCCAAGTGAATGTAACGAACTCGACTGGGAATCGAATTCAACTTTCAAATTTCTCATTCCGAGACGCTATCCATTTCACACACACACACACACACACACACACACACACACACACACACACATATATATATATATATATATATATATATATATATATATATATATATATATATATATATATAGGCAGCATATCTTCATTCAAGCATGTTTGATTGAATAACCTATACATATTATGTATATCTATTTTATCATAATCATCTCAATTTCACGGATCAATTTCTTAGTGCTGTTACAAAACTGATTAAGAAACACGACATAGGTTAAGCAGTTAAAAACATTAATAAAAAAAAATATGAATTAACTTACCTGACCTACATATTCTTAACGTTAATTTTAAACTGATTATAACAGACTGCGTTTCATGCGCATTTACAAAAACATTCACAACTATCAATTACATTAATTCGTTTTTGTCTTAACAATTCACCCTGAAGATGATCATGAATGAGGTTGAAAATACTTGGGAAATAAAAGAAATAACCAAAACTACGGCGTCTTTCTTAATCAGTTTTGTAACAACACTAGGAAATTGATCCGTGAATTTGAGAGGATTAAAATAAAATAAATATAAATAATATGTCTAGATTATTCAACCAAACATTCTTGAATATATATATATACAATAAGATCATTTCGTAATCACGTGTAAGCTTTCTCGTTTTATTATTAAAGACAACAAGAAAAGTGCTGTGATGCGAAACATCTGGTTACAGACCGTGCTCGACGTTGCTTAAGTTCGGTGATCGTATGGAAACAGGTGTTATAACGTATTATGGTTGTATGCCTGTAATTAGAGGACTCAATTTTAAGAAATAGGGCATTAATAGAGCTAAATTATAATATTTTTAATACCTATATATATATATATATATATATATATATATATATATATATATATATATATATATATATATATATATATATATCCAAAGAACCATATATATATATATATATATATATATATATATAGTTCTTTGGATATATATATATATATATATATATATATATATAGTTCTTTGGATATATATATATATATATATATATATATATATATATATATATATATATAGTTCTTTGGATATATAATATATATTTCACTGTATTAGTTTACATATACATATACATATATATATATATATATATATATATATATATTTAAAGAAGTGTATGTGTGTGTGTATATACAAAGAACTGTGTGTATATCTCTCTCTATCTCTCTCTCTCTATCTCTCTCTCTCTCTCTCTCTCTCTCTATATATATATATATATATATATATATATATATATATATATATATATATATATATATATATATAAAGAAAGTAAGATATAAAATCCGGTGTTCTTATTGATATTTTTAATTTTACAAAATAGTGCTCAATGTAAATTTACAGAGCATTAATATTATAAATTAACTGATTTAAAATATGTTTTTTTCGCTACACAGTATGTTGAAACTTGACTAATGCATGGAATAATAATGCAAACACAAAATGTAGTTAGAATAAAATGTATTGAAACAAGAAAGTGTACACAATATTTACATATAGTCTTTTGTATATTCCTGGGAAGACCGTTCCTGGAGAAAGTGTTGACTAAGTCGCAGTCGGGCAGAGTCTCTAGTTGGAACTCTTGATTTGCCTCCCTGTCTTCCGGTACCAACCATATTTATATCGTCGGTACTCCGCTATGCAAATTAGGTGGATCCTACCACAACACAGTAATAACCCTGTTTCAAAATGGACGCTAAAAGCTCCGAATTTAATTTTGTAATTAAATTAAAATCATTAGTTCCATTTCATCCTCAAGCAAATATATATATAAATACAAAGAATTGTATATTGAGAGAGAGAACTGTATATATAACCAAATACGGAGAACTGTATATTATATATATATATATATATATATAAACTAATACAGTGAACTATATAGATGACATATCATTTCTGTATATATATATATATATATATATATATATATATATATATAATATAAAGACGTGTATATTGAGAGAGAGAATATATATATATATATATATATATATATATATATATATATATATATATATATATATATATATATATTATATACAGTTCTCCGTATTTGGATATGTCTACAGTTGTCTCTCTCAATATACACTTCTTTGTATTTATATATATATTCGCTTGAGGATGAAATGGAACTAATGTTTTTAATTTAATCACAAAATTAAATTCGGAGCTTTTAGCTTCCATTTTTGAAACATGGTTATTAGTGTGTAGCGAAAAAAAACATATTTTAAATCAGTTAATTTATAATATTAATGCTCTGTAAATTTACATTGAGCTCTATTTTGTAAAAATAAAAATATCAATAAGAACACCGGATTATATATCTTACTTTATATATATATATATATATATATATATATATATATATATATATATATATATATATATATATATAGAGAGAGAGAGAGAGAGAGAGAGAGAGAGAGAGAGATAGATAGATAGATAGATATACACACAGTTCTTTGTATATATACACACACACACATACACTTCTTTAAGTATATATATATATATATATATATATATATATATATATATATATATATATATGACATATATAAATTAACAAGATGGAGTTTATTTAATTTTCCATCTTGCGTTCTCACATATTCTTAGTTCGTCCCCAAGCCAACCGGACTTGGGCAACTTGAAAGCTAATTGCAATGCTGCAGGTGCTTCCTCGCCTGATTAATTGCCATCAATCGTGACCGAGTGACCTGAGATGGGAACAACATTTCTCACCTTTAGCTGCAACCTTTTACTCAGATCTGGAAGTCACGTAGAATGCGCTTCCTGAGCACTCCATTTGGCAACAGAAGTCAGGTCATTAAATATCACCATGTACCCACTTCGCGTTGGCGTTTCCTTGCAAATTGCCACTGACCTTGCACACCAGGAATCTAAAACTCTTGAAGCACACGTTTTTGGAACATTCGCTCAGTGGAATGCGTCGCTAATGAATATATATATATATATAAAAATATATATATTTCTTGTTTATTGCATATACAGTCATTGAAGTTATTGAAACACGTTTTTTTAGGGTTTTTTTCTTCATATAAAATTGGATATATAAATCTAGTCTATGCGGCGTTATTCGAACGATGTTTATGCATATTGGGTTATTTGGTTGTTCTGAGTTCAATTCCTGGTCTGATTGTGGTAAAAATAGTCACATTCTGTTGATTAAGTTGAAGAAACGGACATGTGACACAAATGTGAATAATACTGGTGATTGCCGTATATACCCGTGTATAAGCCTACTTAATGTATAGCGCAACTCCTTATTTTTATTATTTTTTTTTTGTGAAAATCCTGATTTTTTCATATAGCTCGTCTATAATGTGACCCTACCTTCTAAGCAATACTAGTAGGCTTCCCGTAGTCAAATATTGCAATACTGGGCATCATCCTGAACATATTTTATAGCAAATAAATGGTCTGTGAGAATGTAGGCCTACCAGGTAGACTACGGTCACAGAAAATGTACGAATTTTAACCACTCCAGAAAAGATTGCCTGTGTATAGTGCAAAAGGTCTCCGAAAATGGATGATTTTTAATCTATTCAAAAAAATTACCTGTATATAGTGCGACACATTATTTTTTGCGTAAAAACCAGATTATCAAATTCGCAATATACTCAAGTATATGAAGTATTAGCTGATGCGAAGTATCCACTAGGCATAGCTTGTATAAATTATTCGGTATGAAATTTAAAAAAAAATACCCTGAAGAAAACTTGCAGAAACATTGTGAGTACCAGACAAGTATGTTGGTCCGAATAACAAAGTATATAATAATTTTAATTGCGACGAAAATAAAGGTAATTTCTCTTACCAAGTGATACGAAAAGAAAAGTCTTGTATTTTTAAGTTATTTACTAAAGTTACAAGATAATAATCAGAATAGTTTTTTTATCGATCATATTTACATAAACAGTAGTTGTTGTGAAATGCATAGATTTTTAATATGAGCAGAGAAAATATTTTCCATTGTAATTTCTCGCTTTTTATGAGAAAAACATTTTTAAAAAATCGATAAAAATACATTATTTATACCTGAAGCAGAATTTAGAATTTTTTTTTTAAATCTATATTGCAATTTTGTATCTCTTCAACTAATATATATTGTAATTCTCAATATAGAAAATTGATACTTTACTTTTCATTTAATAAATATTTTTAATAAATAATTTTTCGTTCAATGTGTAAAGCTCGCTTTTGAGATGAATTCAAAATACGTTTCAGAGGCGAAAGCGCAAAAATATTCAGGAGTTCTCTTTTAAACAATAAGGAAGTACAGTTTTAAAAAATATTTACTCAGTATGCACTTCCGGAGGTATAGCACAAAGAATTTGAACGTCTTTTGTTTTTGTTTTTTGTTTGTTTGTTTTATTTGTTTGTTTTTTGTTTTTTTTATTCTTTTGTTTTAATAAAATGGAATCACTATTTTAAAAAGAATATTCTGAATAAATTATGGAAGCTAAGACACAATGATGTATTCAGTATTCAGATGTTTATTTTTTTCTTTCTTTAAACAATATAGAACAATTACTCTTTTAACAGTATTCTGAATATATTCAGATTACGAAAACTAAAAGGCGAAGGATTCGGACGCTTTCCGTAAACAATATGGATTTAATCCTTTTAACGGACACACATAAAATGCAGGGTATAAATATGCAATGGAAAAGGTAATTTTCTAAGCAGAGTGTTAAGAAATAGAAAAACATCGTTAGAAACAAAGAAAAGAGTACTGAACAGTTACTTGATATACGTCCT
Organism: Acanthosepion esculentum; assembly: GCA_964036315.1. Classification (NCBI taxonomy): domain Eukaryota; kingdom Metazoa; phylum Mollusca; class Cephalopoda; order Sepiida; family Sepiidae; genus Acanthosepion; species Acanthosepion esculentum. The sequence continues at coordinate 2,498,503 of OZ038509.1, read as the reverse complement.
CCTGTATGGCAGCGAGTGCTGGGCAATCTTCTCAAAGATAAAGAAGAGACATAAAGCAACAGAAATGTTGTTCTACAGAAGGATACTGAGGATTCCATAAACCGAACAAGTTTTAGAGAAAATGAAAACAAAAAGGAAACTTATAATTAGCATCGGAAAGAGATAGTTGGAATTTCTAGGGTGCATAATGAGAAAGGAGGAATTGGAAAATTTTTAACTCACGGGGCCAATTGACAGCAAGAGAAGCAGAGGGAAACAATGCCTAACATACTTATTGAGCGTGAGTAAATGGATGGCGGAAAAAGGCTTAGGACAAATAACAGAAAGGCAAGATGTATTAAGAGCTACAAGGGACAGGAAGTTGTAAAAATCCCTGAATGCCTACGCCCTCAGGCGACACGTAAGGGAGGGCAACCCATCTAAAATAAGGAATATTATGATTTCAAACCCCTACTGCTTTGCGACCATATCCAATCATGGGAAAGGTTTCGGAAATAAACCGTGAAAATAGTATCTGGAATCGGAATTTCAAAGCAGTTCCATGTTGCAATTACACCCGGTGCCGAGCAATATCAGCTTCTGTCCTTCCTTTCAACTACATCGGTGGCGTGTAGTGGAAATACTTGCTTCATAGACCACTGTCGATCCCATATATATAAAAGAAAAAAAAAGAAGTCTTAACTCGGCCTTCGCTTAGGAGCGGATACGCAAAGATCACCTGTATTTGATTTATAAAACGGAGGTTGTGCTAACATCACCAACTGAATTAAAAAAACAAAAACAAAACAAAACACAAGATGCATGTTCTCTCGTGACCGACGGATTCTGCATATATTTTTCTTATTTTCTTCAGGACAAAAGGGAACATGTTTTTTTGTTTTTTACAATTTTCTATCTTTTTTTTCCTAAATAATTATTTGCCATTCCCATTCTTCTTGTTCTTCTACCCATCCACATAAACTCTGTAACGTCTTCGTTTGCTTTCAATTTGTCTTGTGAGTGTTAACTTCTCCAGGCCCTCTTTCCTCATTATGTTTTCCACAAATTTTAACTTTCCTTGTAATTCTTGAGAAGAGTTTGTGCAACATTCACTGCCATAAGGAGTTTCGATATCATCTCTTAATACGTTGCTTAGGTTCTGGATGGCATTTTTCCTTATTTCAATGCGCTATCAGATTCCAGTGTCAAATTTTTTGTCATCTGTTACTGCACTATCACTGAGTTTTCTCAGTTCAGCGTTTGCAGCACCCAAGTAGGTAAATGTCTATATCTGCTTGATTTTGGCGTCCCCATTATATAGCGCCGACTTTGGACTGCTTATTTTGGCAACAACTACGCATTCTAACGCATTATAATCAATACTCCTTTATTGTTACTTACTACCTTTTTAAAGTTCTTTCAGTTTTCGTTCTGAGTCAGAATTATTATATTATAGTGTTATCTATGTGATGTTGTTAATATTATGTCTACTAATATTTAATACTCGAGGCGTTCTAATTCCCTTAAGCTCGTCCCGCTGCACAGGTTAAATAAAGCCAGCGACGAAACGCATCCATGTCTTAGACTTCATTCTGTTTTCGCGCATTTATTTGAACCCATCTTCTCTTCGCGTGTTGACTGTTTGTTCCCGGTAAAATATTCTGAGATGTAAGTTTTTAAATAGCGTCTTGCTTCTGAATAACCTACTCTTATCTTGGTGTAGCTATTTGAAACTATCGCTGTCAAGATGTTTCTTGCTTTTATTTCATGTAATTAATGCTTGTACGTGCGGGTAACGAAACGATTTACGGGACAGGGAATGAAATCAAACTCCGGTGGGACAGTTTGCGCTCCCCAATTTGTGGGGAAAGACAAGAATCCACTCTCACCAACGCGACCATCTGTGAGTAAATCACAGAGTAGATAAAAGCATATAACCTTGTAAAGTAGGTACCTCCACGAGATCGTTAAAAAAAGAGCATAGCATGATGAAAAAGGCGCCAAACTTGACGAAAACAAAGTTTTATCGTCTAAATGTTTATGTTATTATTAAGAGGAAAGATCAAATTATTTTTGGAGTATTTTTTTACATTTTTTAATCGTTCCTAGCACGTCCGAAATTTTGGTTAAAAATCGTTTTTTTTTTTTGAGTCAGCAAAATTGACAAATAATCGATCATAGCAATCATTTTTATCCATTTTATAAAAAAAATAAAAATCTCACTTTGAAATTCTTTTAAAAATCAATTATCATTTTTTCAAAACTTATTTTAAGAAAATCAGAAATTATAATGTTTATTTAATATATTTTGAACCAAGCTTAACTTAGCTTCGGCGCCGAAAAGATGTAATTTGAAAATAAAACAAAGCAGGTCATAACCTTTCGCGTCACTTGACAGGTGATGAATAACATATTGACGTATTACGTGAGGATAATTTGTTCTACGGAAGGAGAAAAGTGAAATTATTTAGAATTAGATTTAAGTGAGCAAATTATTTTTAAGGAAAACTTTCAGCGCTCTAATTTTTTTTTTGTACTTAGCTTTCACCTTTACGTTTACGATGTTTTATGGAAAATATATTATAAAGAAATTAAAATAAGACTCTTAAGAGTGAGATTAAATTTCATAAGAAAGGTATCTAATTAATTTATAGGTATCTTTCTTATGAAATTTTATCAGAAGTGTACGTAAAATACTATAATTGTATATACATTTTTACATTTTACTGTGTTATTTGTATTTCCATTCATTTTATTAATAATTTTCATATTTCATTTATGGAAAAATGTCATAACTGAGATTAATATAAAAATAAGAACATATAAATTTCATAAGATACTTGTAGGTACCCTTCTCAATTGAAATTGAAAAATCAAATTAACTTCTCCACACGTGTTTCGCAAAAGTAAAGGCCTTAACAGCGAAGAACAATGCTTAACTCAAATAACACAACTTAATTGTATTCTGGTTGGTCTTCCGTACTTTATAATTACAGCCCGATTATAAACACAAAATTACATTTCTTAATTACTGCGGGTCTTCTGATTAGTCAAAACGATACAATTTACAACGCGCTAAAAAAGATCTATCTCATAAGGACACTTACGAAAGTGGATCATGCTTTTAACTAATTTTATAATATTTTAACAACTTAAATGTAAAAATCTATAGAGAAATAAGAAATAATTGTATTAAAAATTCATTTTTCATCGAAAAATTTTTTGCTTTCAGAAAATATTGTCCATGTTCATAAAAACAACTAAAAGCAAATAAAAGCATTTGAAATTAAATAATATCTTTGTTTTATTGAGTTTTGTATGTTACAATTCAGAGCTGATTTTCATGCATGGAGATCCAATTAAAAACAAAAAAAAACTTGTTTTGCATTCCTCAAAGCCTTGTGCTTTTAACTATTGTAATTACGAAAGTGGACTCGATCGAATTTCTAGAGTTTTCATAAAATTAGTTAAGGGGGGTAATACATATAAAAAAATATTTCTGCCATGACTTTAATAAAAAAAAGCACACATTTATAATAATTTCGATCATATGTGAATAGTTTCTGAAAATTTCATTAACATCCGACAATTATTTTTATTTTTGCAAGATTTTCCAAATTAATGTGTCATAAAAAAAAAAAAATTGCTAAAAATTGTGTATGTTATTTTACTAGTTCCGGTGGTACAAAGAGAAACAATGATTTTTAAATCAAAATTCAGTATGTTCTAAAAAGAAGGACATTTTTTTTTAAATAATTAAAATTAACTCTGATCTTTCCTCTTAATAATAACATAAACATTTAGACGATAAAAATTTGTTTTCGTCAAGTTTGGCGTCTTTTTCATCTCCTTTTTTAGCGATCTCATGGAGGTACCTAAATGTAAAGGAAGTCCATCTTGGTGCTGGTACCATGAAACTTAACATAACTTGTCGCATCTATTGGAGAGGAGTTGGGCACTGCCAAGTACCCTGCCTATTGCTTGGAGAAACGCCAAATTATTCATGTTTAGTTTCTCTTCCACGATTGCAAATAGATTAACTTTTCTAACGTAAGAGTCATTTGTCGTCAAAACAGAAGTTGAATGCTTGTTTTATCTTATCTTTATGTCGGAAATAACTTTCGGATGAAATTCTCGCAGAAATGTCCCGAACCTGTCCATTTTAACAACGCAAAATCACTGCGATACAATTGTCGTTCCAAAATGAACGAGAGGAAATAGAACGCGCTCGTATTAACAATAATACACGTCGGAATGAACGCTGTCATCCGTTCGTTTGTTTATTGTTTTCTATTCTTCCTTCTTTACCAATAACTTTCATAGCGTTTGATTTGGTTTTATCTCTTTTCTTTCTCTTTCGTTTTTCTCCCTTCAAACTTGCTTCCTTTTCTTTATTTTAATCTTTTTCCTTACCACTTTCTTTCCCTTTTCAGCATTTGCTTTATTTTTTATCCCCTCTTCTTTTTCATATCTATTCTCTTACTTTGCTCTTTTTATTTTCTTCCCTTTTTTATTTTATTTTCTTCCTTTTTTATTTTATTTTCTTCCTTTTTTATTTTTTCTTCCTCCCTTTTTATTTTCTCTATCTCCCTTTTTATTTTCTCTTCTTCCCTCTTTCTTTTCTTTTCTTCCATTTTTATCTTCTCTTCTTCCTTTTTTATTTTCCTCTCTTCCTTTTTTAAAACTTTCTCCTCCCCCATTTTCTCTTTTCCAGTATTCCTTCCCTATCAACTCTTTCTCGATTTTTCTTTATTCCGCTCCTCTCTTTATGTAATATCCTTTTCTTTTATATAACTATTCCTTTTTCTCTTTAATTCACCTTCTCCTCCTTATTCGTCTATCTATCTTTTCTTTTTTCTTCTTTCACTCTCTAATTTCATCCCTTTTCTTTATCTTTTTTGTCTCCCACACCATCTCTTTACTTGCTTTTGTCTTTGTTCCTTTCTTTCCAAAGTGTCGTCTATTTCCCCAGTAAATTTTCTTTGTCTGTCTTCGATTATTTATATCAAGTTGTTTGTTTGCAGTCACGCATTCTTTCTTGTCCCCCTTTCTCTTTATTTCTGCGTCCTTTCCCTCTCACGTTTCTCTCGCATTTCTCCTTCCCTCTCTCTCTGTTATCCTTCAAATTTCACTCTTTCCTCTGTGACGTGCATATTCCACTCACTTTCACATTCTCTCCTCTTCCACCATCTCTTTCTTCGATTACTCACCAACTTCTCCCTAGTCGTCTCTGTTTCTTTCCTCTCCATTTGCCTTCACTTTCCCTGTGTATAAAACAGATCCGTTTTAAATTGCATTGGGCAACATTTCACAGCCGTTCTTATACAGTGACAGGACACGAAAACGGCATTAAATGAAGGGTGAAAAACAAAAGTAAATCTCGCAAAATAAAAGAATGAAAACTCTCCACGCAACACTCACATATAGACTGGAGATAGAAGCAAGAAAATCTCGAACAGTACATATGACTCTCGCACAAGGACTGTTTCGCTGACGTTAAATTATCGGGCATCATGACCCAGCAATCCCATTGGCTCAGTTCAGCGTTTGCTCTTACAAGGAGGAAATGAAAGGTGCATAACACATCGAAATACAAGGTCGGAAGCTTTTTCCCTCGCCTCTTTTTCATTCTCAATGGTGCACATTACCCTTGTTCGAACTAATGGCTCAGTGGCAAAAACTTAGAATCAGTACTGTGGAGATGTACGGTTTGAAATAGTCTTAAATATGGTAAAACAAGGAAAATGAAAAAGCTTTGATATCAGCAGATCAACATAAAGGACCCTATTATTTATGGCCAGTCTATTAGATATTGGAAATTAAGTAACTTTCATTTCAGATTAGGATAAATGCCCCTCTTCTTTGCGGTTAGTCTCTTTGTGGGAAATTAAACAGATTTGTTTCCAGATCAGGATAAAGGACACATTCTTTATAAATTCGACATCTTTAATTTCAGATGAAAAAGAGGCCGCTTCTTTGTGGTCAGTCTGTTTGTGGGAAAATTTTTAAAAATTATTTTCAGATTAAGATAAAGACCTTTATTCCTTGCAGTCAGTCTATATGTAGGAAATGAAACCACTTTGATTTTTATCAGAATAAAGTCCCCTAATTGTTACGGTTATTCTATTAGATGTGGAAAAAATGAAACAATAATTTCATACCAGGATAAAAGTCCCTATTCTTTACAGCTTGGCTATAAATGTGGGGAATGAAACAATTTGATTTCAGATCAGGTCCTTCTCCTTTACGGTCAGTCTGTTAGATGTTGAATAAATGACATTCATAGAACGTTAGTAATCGATCAAATATTTACACTTTCAAGCTGAGCAGTCATTTATTTATTCTGGAAAATCAGCCGTAGTTTTCAGGTCGGATTAAATCAGGGACGGTATTAAATCTCGTGAGGTTAAAAGGCGAAATCTGATGTTGAATAGCTGAATTTAACCCAAAAAGAAAACAGAAAATTCTTCAGAGAACGCTTGTCATATATGATTATAATCTTCTACTTAAGACAACTGCAAGATGCATAAAAGAAATGAACTGAATATAGGAATATTATATTGAATTTTTATCAGGTGAAGCATTGTCAAGCATCATTAAGTTTTATGGCGGGGTTTAGTATATTGGTCTTACTCACCAGGTAAGGATTATGGTTTTCTGACTGCTTTTGTTTTGTTTTGTTATTCAATCTTTCTTATCGAACCGCGTAATAAAAGTTACCTTGAACGGCCACTCCTCTACATCGTTTTACATTAATGGGGGGCGTTCCCGAGGGCTCTATTCTTAGACCCAATCTCTTCTTAATTGTCATCAAGGACATTCCTAATGTCATCAGTTCCCGATTTGTTATCTGTTCTCATTATATTTACTGCGGTCTTAATAAAAAGTCTGATAGGTTTGATAAAATCAAATTGGGAAAATGATCTCCAAAACCACCTTCAGTCTGTTGTTAGCTAGGGGAAGAAGTGGCTTGTTAATTTTAACGTTTCCAAAACGAAACTGCTCTCTAGTAATCATCTTAAATAATGATTGTGTCTTACATTAACATGGCTGATGCTAACCTCCAGGAGGGCAACTCACTATCACACCTTGGTCTAATGTTTCCATTGAAATGAAGTGGAACGATTATATTGGATCGATTGCTAAGTCTTCTGCTATGAAAGTCGGTTCCTTATGTCGTGATTGACAATTTTCCTCTATTTTCCAAAATCTATCTTGCACCATTATGAGACAGCTATACATCCAAACATCAAATATTACTTCTCCATCCGCTCTGGTGCTTCTGTTGTACATCTAGAGATTCTCTACAAAATCCAAAGAAGAATCTGCAACGTTATATTTACTTACCTGGTATCTGAGAGACTTGAAGGCTTTAATCTTCGGCTCACTCTGTTCTTTATTTTCATCAACGACCTTCCTGATGTCATAAGTTCCCGACTTGATACCTAGGCTCATGGCACAACTATTTAATAGTAAGTCTGACAGGTTTGATACAATCAAATTGGTAGCTGAAAATTACCTACAATTTTTTTCTTAACTAGAACAAGTAGTGGCTTGTTAATTTTGACGCCGCTAAAACGAAACTCTTCTCTATTAATCAACTTAAAATCTTTTTGTTGCCTTCCGCTAACATGACTGATGTTAATCTCCAGAACAACAACTTTCTGTGAACTTCTTGCTCTCACGTTTTGCACTGATATAAAGTTGAATGATTATATTCAATGATTTAGTAAATCTGCTACTAGGAACGTCGTTTCATTATGTCGTGATAGTATATGTTTCTCACCAGAATCTACCTTGCATATCCGTCCGTGTATCGAATATTGCTGCTACGTTTGATCTGCTGCTTCTGCTATATATCGAGAGGTTCTCTGCAAAATCCAAAGAAGAATCTGAAACGATCTTAATGCGGTATCTCGGCTTTTTTCACATTCTCACCGTTGTAAAGTTGATTCCTTGTACCATTTCTATAAATATCTTCCCGGTAATTATTCTAATGAGCTGTTATTTTATTCCCCTCCCCCCCCCCACAGATATTGAATTGTACATATGGGGACTAGTCAGTATTTCCATAGAGACAGTGAGGTATTATGGTGGTTGTAGTAAGAACGGTACGGATGAATGTGGTGTTTTGGTGTAAGGAATATTGTTCGTACGATTGGGTCAGTGTTTGCGGCTAGCTAAGTTATAGTTAAGACACATGAAGACCGTCCTATTTTCCCCAATCCCCCCTTTGGCCTTGTGCCACATTTCTGTACATTATACAGAATAAATATCGCTTTCCTCTTTAATACCTAGGTTTCACTAATTCAAACGCAGTACTAGATTGGCGGCTAGGTCTCATCATTCTACTGTTGAAATTTCTAGTTGTAACCGTAAGTTCTATGCTAATAGTTTCTTCTCTCGCATTTTCCGTTTCTGGAACTGTCTTCCGTCTTCCTGCTTTCCTCTCAACTACGATCTTCAAAGGTTTCGATGCAACATCAATCGTCATCGTCTGTCTTTTGATTTTTCTCTCTGTTATTTTCACTCTTAGTAACCGCTTTCATCCTAGTGATTTTTATCGCGTTGGTTGGAGTAAAATGATTTTTAGAGACAAAAATGATTTCTTCCATTTTAATTTCACTTGCTTTTCAATGCAACTAGAAGACCGTCATTGACGAGGCATTAGTAATTACGTTGAATGAAATGCTAGTCAAATTCCATGCTGCTTGACAACCCCCTGCCTCGCATAAAAATTAAATTACTTGATTTGTTCCTTACCGTCTCTTTTGTCTCTTGTTGAATATCACAACTCTGTCATCTTGGCAATTCAGATCAAGCTGTAGTATCTGTTTATATTTCTTTTGAGTCGTCCATAACATTCTATTTACAAGACTTTTTCTGCTGTCAGCGTACTGATTGGGATCCATTTCGTGACTTTCTTCGAGAATCCTCTTGGACTACTATTCTTAACCTTCTTCTTGAGAATTGTGCCACAGAGGTTTCTTCTTGGGTTTATGCCGGTATCGATACTTTTGTACCTTCTCGGAAATATCAGGAGAAATCACAATTTTCTCCTTGGTCAACATCGGCCTTTTCAGCCGCTGTAACCCACAGTTACAACAGACGCCTTTGCTCGTAATAATTGTAAACGCGTCATCAAAGAGGCAGAAGGAGGCAGCGTATACCCTCTAACAAGCTTGGATCACGTGACTACTGGCGGCTCTGTAATAGTGTGTTCATTAAGATTAAGTTGTCTATCCCTTCTCTCTTCCCTCAATTTAAGGTGTTAACATCGGCTGATGAACCAGGGTTTTTTGTTTCTAAATTCTCTTCAGATTCTACCTTTGAGCTATCTGGAGTACCTTTGTCTGATTCTCCACTTAGAACTTAGTCTTTTTTGAGTGATATGCATAGAACTCAATCTATGGTTTCTGCTTTCATATCTAAATTGGATCTTCACAAAGCATGTTAACATGATGGCATCCCTGCAATAGTCCTTAAGAAATTTGCTCTTGAACTGGCTTCTGTGTTCTCTAAATTGTACAATAAATGTCTTGCTGCATCTTACTTTTCAGCTTGTTGGAAATCCTCTTCTGTAGTTCTAATCTTTAAGAACCATCTGATCCTTCCGTCGGGATATTAGCCTGTACCTCTTTTAATTCTAATTTTTATAAGGCAGTATGGCCACTGTATTAACGATTATTGCAGAAAGAGTCTATAAACATTTAGATAAGAATGGTTGCTTTGCATATCATCAAGGCATTCGACATGATGTCTTCTTTACAAGTTAAAAGGATATGGTATTTCTGATCAAATTTTTTAACGGATTCTATCTTTCTTATCAAATCACAAACTGAGAATTGTCTTGAACAGCCACTCTTCTAGATTCATTTGCTTTAAGGCAAGTGTCACGCACGGCTCTATCCTTGGATCTACACTGTTCCTAATTTTCATAAACGAACTTCCCGATGTCATGAGTTCTCATCTGGGTATCTATGCTGATGGCACGAGTATTTGCTCATGTCTTAATAGTAAGTTTGATCGGTCCGATAAAGAGCTAAAAATGATCTACAATCTGTTGTTAAGTGGGGCAAGAAATGGCTTGTTAATTTTAGCAACTCTAAAATGAAACTGCTCTCTTTAATCGTCTGAGAGAACGCTTTTGTCTTCTATAAGGCATGGCTGATGCTAACCTCCAGGAGAGAAACTCATTGCACTCTCTCTGGCAAACGTTTAACGCTATAGCTGAGATAAAAAGCAACTGAAATTAAAATGGAATTTGGTCTAGTGTTTTCATTAATTATGAACGTAAAATCTGTAAGGTTAAATGTTCGAAGGTCAATGTAAGGCCACTAAGCTTAATGGACAAGAGCAAGCAAAATTTTAATTTCAAGTCAATGCAAATATTTCTTCGTCTTTACTAATCAATGATTTCTTTATTTCCGTTCTGCAACTATATTCTTTCGCTGCTAAATTTTGACTTTTAGACAAAACTATTGCTTCATGAAAACAAGATTCAGCTAAAAAACACCTTTGCAGATATTCAGTATAATTACTGTTTTAATTTGAAAAACAAAATAGATATTTTGGTTTCAGTGCAAGATCAAAAGTTCTACTAATATTAATATAGTATCTGGGGAACAGATGAAAACACCAGGACATCTATAGACAGAATTTTATAATTGCGAATCATTTCTCGCAGTCTATGCCGAGGTACATGAAAGTAGGCACCTCAATATGTCTGTAGCTGGAAACAAAAACAAAAAAACAAAAAATAACAATTATTTTACACCAAATATTTTTCAGCATAATCTTCTTTCTTGTTGAAGTACTTAATTCTTTACACTGTTTATATATTGTTCGGACTTTTGGTGTCATCTTTGTTGTCATATTCCCGACGTTTCGGCCGTTGTACGCTCCGGACTTCTTCAGCTGATTGGAATTTCAAACCGAACCATTTATTTCGTCCACTGGAGTAGATTGTTCTTGTTCCACGCGCCATGCCTCTTCCGGATAACTCAGTTTCCTTCAACTTAACTCTGAAATATCCGGAAAAGGCATGGAACGTGGAACTAGAACAATCTACTCCGGTGGACGAAATAAAGGGTTCGGTTCGAAATTCCAACCACCTGAAGAAGGCTAGTGTGTACAATGACCGAAACGTAGTGAATGTGATAATAAAGATTTCGAACAATGTAAGTAGTGTAAATAATTACAATACCTCTTTTCAGATATATAATCAGGTCCTGAAGAAGGCTGAAGCGTACAACGGTCGAAACGTAATGAATGGGACAATAAAGATGAGGACAACATTTCGAAAAACGGAAATAGTGTAAATAATTACAATTCCTCGTCTCAGATATATAGACAGGTACTTAATTCTGCTTAATATATTCCCAACATTTCTGTTCGAGTTAAAATCTACAACAGCCATTCAGAAAAATGAAATAGTTTGTTTTTTGTGAATAACTTCCATATTTTTTGTTCAGATTTGTTTAAAATTTTATCCGTGTTCAATAGATGATAATAACATGACATGTTTTCCCTGAAGAGTGAAATTTATTTAATTATTTACATATAGGATCGTTTCTTTCGCTTTTTTATGCCAATATTTCGACAGCAGACTAAGAGCATCTCCACTGGGAGCATCCCCATTGCAAGCATGTCACCTCAACAGCGATCCTCTTTCAAGCTTTGCCAGCTTCCCACACACGCGTAAATGGCGGCCCTGTTCAAACATTTCCAACTGAAAGTTACGAATTCAAGACAACAGCTGAATGTGGATGTCAGCTGAACATTACCCTTGTTTCCAATCGATTCCCCAATTGTGGTGAAATTTCGAAAGCCTGCTGTACCATTTCTATACATATCTTTCCGATAATTGTTCTAATAAGCTTTCCTCTTTAGTACCTCGGTTCCACTAATTCAAGCGCAGTACTAGATCTGCGGCTAGGTTTCAGCATTCCACTGTTGAAATTCTAGTTGTAACCGCAAGTTCTATGCTAATAGTTTCTTCTCGGGCACTTCACGTTTGTAGAACTGTCTTCCGTCTTCCTGCTTTCCTGTCAACTGCGATCTTCAAAAGTTTCGATGTAAAAATGTAGCATTTTTTTTTGTTTTGATTCGCAATGCCCCAGAGAGTTCCTTAGCGTTGAGATGACAGTAGCATGCCGATTTCGAAGCCACTACTAGATTCTTAAGCTGAAACGGAAACATTTAATCTGACCATCAAAATGATCAATGGAACCAGGTTATTTTCAGTAACGAATCAAAATTCTGTGTTTCCTTCGGCGACCATGGCCCCCGCGTCTGGTGAATGTCACACGAGGGATACGATACCAGATATGTGAAAATGTGTAAAATTCCCGCAATCTATGATGATTTCTGACTGTATGCCTATCACTAGTGTCAGAGAGATCTGTTTTTTTTTAAAAAAAGGTCGGTCAATGCTGATGTCTAATAAAATGTTTCAGATCATCTCTTTTTCCCAAATATTGAAGAAAACTTTCTTCTTTTTTTTTTTTTTAAGCTTATCACCCCAAGCAAGGCTGGAGGCCACTAGCACGCAAGGAGTTACAGAATGTTTGGAAGAAGAGCAGATAGGAGTGGTAAAGGAGAGGATGTGGAGAAAGACAGTGGATCGATCAAGGCAAGGGGGTTACAGAAGATTTGGAGCGAGAGCAGATAGGAATGAAAGGTGAAAGGATGTGGAGAAGGGAAGTGGATAGATCAAGGCAGCTGGATATGTCGATTGACGTTACACTTAAATAGTTGGAGATTGTATTTGTCAGGGAAACAGGAATAAGGAATGGAGTTCCACAGGCGAGATGTGCGAGACATGAAGCTATTGGAGTAGAAGAGGCGTCTACATCTAACAGTTTGAACGGTGAAGGGGTGGGAACGGGATGCCAGCCTCGTAGGACGTTTAAATTCATGAGGCAAATGAATTCATCTTCCAGCATGACCTTTGTTCCACCGCCAGTAAAATTTACAATAGAATGGTTTACAGGATCAAGCTTCTTGATGGACGTGCAAATAGGCCAGAATGCAAATCCAATAGAAAATCTCAAGGGGAATCAAGAGGAAATTAAGAAAATGAAATCCATCTAATCTTGAAAAACTGAAAAACTGAAGAGTGGGAATCGGTGACACCGGAGGAGTGTCATTCGTTAAGTGATTAGTTATCACAACAAAAAAATTCGAAAGTTTCACATGTCAAAGAAAACCATTTTATCGGTGAAATACTACTAGATTATTTTATATATCGAACTGATGTAGTTTTAAGAGGAGACTAATTTTATAGGAATTCGAACTAGAAATATGAAAGTTATTCCCCCAAAGCTGAATATTACATTTTTCTGAATTGTAGTTGTATTAGGTTGGTGCAAAAATAATGTCGTTTTCTCACATGAAGTTGAACGTCAAAAAAAGACATTATTTTTGCACCAACCTAATATTATATTGAACCACTTATGGCAGCTTCCAATATGACACAGGAAAAGAAAGGACACCGTTCTCGTTGCCTGGCCCTCCAACCACAGTAACTTGGAGATAGCTAACTTATTGATAGTGGCCAGGTGAACGGGAAGAGGGAGGGATAGCTCTACGCTGTCCTCAAGGATGTATCCACGAATATATATACCTGGTTCGGTTTCTCTATAATGTTCGGGGGTGAACAATATGGTACAGGAGCTGAGCATCAGTGTCGACGTCGAGATGCTAGACCTTGGATCGATGATGAGGCTGGGGGTATACGCGTTCTAGCAGGGCTCTCCGACATACACACATAGCCCACCTTATCCAATAGTAGGTATTTACCCAACAGAAGGTGAGATTTTTTGCAGTCATGTCGGCCTCTGCCAATATATAGTCTTCTAGTTCTCCTGGTTTAAATCCTTTGGACTACAAAGTCTGGGACGCCTTTAAAATGAAGACCAACCATTCTCTTGACGGCCGCCATGAACAATAAAAACATAATCCAGGCATGCAATCAATTCTGACACTTCATCAAGGCTGCTATCGAAGCTGACAGCGGTTTCGTTCTGTTTTTCTTGATTGGACATCTGTACAATTTTTTTTCTTTTAAACTAGACTGATTTTTGTCTATTGTATATTACGTTTTGTTTATCTCCGTATATACAAACAATGTCGGCACGATGGGGCAATGAATTACAGCTCGTAATGAGGAATCGGAGAGCCGAGTTCGAATTCCAAACGAATTGATTACATTCACTTACGTGCTAATACCCTTGGGAAAAGTAGACCATCACTTTTCCTCCAGTTGTGGTAAACAGCAGGACGAACTGGATTCTATAGCCATGGCTGTCAACCAGACTAGGAGAAGGAAAACACTGAATTCAAAGCCAGACGTGATGTTTAGTTTCGTCCTGGCAACTCCTGCGACAATGCCGGTGATAAGCTGTACTGATCAGTGGTGTGGAGAGGGAGACATGTTGCGTGGGCAATAAACTCATAAAGCCCTGCCCAGGTGTGCGCCCCGGAGAGAGTATAACTTCATGTCAGGCTACAGATTTATTGATCCCCTCCTCCTTTGTTTTTACTATAAGATCACGTGACCAAAGGACTAGTATGGTGATTTTCTAAGTGTAACTTAGATGTGACACAAGGCCGAAAATATGAGACACCCAGTGAGAATCAAACTTATTATTCAGTCGTAATTGTTCTAGCCAGACAAGCTCGCCTAATCATTACACCACGTCGAGGTGCCTCCAAAGGACTGGTATGATATTCGATCTAAAACCTGAGTGTCAAATTGCACGAAGTTATGTAGGCCCATCAATATGTAACTTCAGTGCAAGATTATTTTAAAATAGTCCGTGTCATATCAACACACATTTATTCTATTGTGTTTGGTAAGACTCAAAGACAGTAGAATAACGTCAGACAAAGTAACTTGTTATAATACGTAAGAGATCGACGTTAAAAACCACCAAAGTTCATTCTTCTTCATAAGGTGTGAATTGAAAACGATATAGAAAAGCACAGATATGCAAAATGTTTATATAGATTCGTTTCTGTTTATCTAGGTCCACAGACTGTGAGAGGAGGAAAGCTTTGATGTGCACCAAATGAAGTTGATATATTTAGGGTTGATGGTTTTTACAGTTCTCCTTAGAAAATGTATTGTGAAAGTGAGAAAGGAAAGAAAGAAGAGATAAAAAGATGAAAAGGCTGCAGAATGATTCTTTGAAGGAAAATAAGCCGGGTTTAGGTGTCTGAGAAAGAGAAAAATGAGAAAGTGATGATTAACGAATGGGAAAAAAAGATGTCAGTGGCAGAAAGAGACAGAGAGATAATAATGGAGACAAGAGAATAGGAAAGGAAAAGAAATTAGTGTCAAAGAAAGTGTGAGAAAAAGAGATAAATCAAAGAGATGAAGACAAATGAATCAGAAAAGGGAAGAGTTTGAGATAGAGAGTGAAAGAGAGAAAGAAGAAATGAAGGTAAATGAATGGGAGTTATTTAGAAATCACCGAGAGAGAGGGAGTTTTGATGGGGACAGGAGAAATTCACGAGAGACAATGATAATGACAAATGTATTGAAAAAGAGGAGAAGTCCGAGTGTCTGAGAATGAGAGAAATGAAGACAAGTTAATGAGAAAAGCAGAGAAATCAGAAAGAGAGTGATAGAGAGGGTAATAATGTTTTCTGCAATCAATGGAAAATGCCAACTGGGATTTTGAAACTGGTTCTCATATGGAGAAGTATTTTTTTTTAAGCTTATCACCCCAAGCAAGGCTGGAAGCCACTAGCACGCAAGGGGTTACAGAAGGTTTGGAGGAAGAGCAGATAGGAGTGGTAAAGGAGAGGATGTGGAGAAAGATAGTGGATCGATCAAGGCAAGGGGGTTACAGAAGATTTGGAGCGAGAGCAGATAGGAATGAAAGGTGAAAGGATGTGGAGAATGGAAGTGGATAGATCAAGGCAGGTGGAGATGTCGATTGACGTTACACTTAAATAGTTGGAGATTGTATTTGTCAGGGAAACAGGAATAGGGAAGGGAGTTCCACAGGCGAGATGTGCGAGACATGAAGCTATTGGAGTAGAAGAGACGTCTACATCTAACAGTTTCAACGGTGATGGGGTGGGAATGGGATGCCAGCCTTGTAGGACGTATAAATTCATGAGGCCTAGGGACCAGCGAAAGCAGCTCCTCGGAGCAATTACCGTGAAAGTATTCATGAGGCCTAGGGACAATCAATACCAGAAAGAAACAATGTTTCTTTAACGGAACACATCCTAGAATTTTTAAACGCTCAACCATATCTTGTCTACCATATTGACAACAACATCCAGTTCTTGTTAATGACGTAAACGATCGAAAGTATCTGAACGAAGGCATGAACTTGGTCCAGTTTGACACACAACTTTGATCCCGATGATCCCGATATGCAACACCTTATTCGAAAATTGGAACAGACCTTTTGTCGGCTGACACACAACTTGTGCGAGTATATATCGTATTTCCATAAACGTTTTATCTTAGCGGATACACGTGACTGCGTAGACGAGTCTATTTGTTAAACAGTGAAACTAACGCCGGCTGGCCTAAAAGTCTTACCAAAGAAAATGTAGCTCCGACAGGAAACGAAACTGCATTCTCTTTATAATTCAGTTATGTGTAAGTCATTAAGAGAAATTCATAATGTTTTCGAGACATATCATAGAATAGCCACACATCTGTCCATCTCAATTTAATTTAGAAAATCATAGAATTGTGAAACCGTCTAAAGTCACTGTAAAGAAATATTCTTACTTTCTTATATATATATATATATATATACATACAAGGGTTAGACAAAATAATTGGAACAGGTGCAAATTCCACTCCTATATTTTAGAGACCTATTATATTAAGAACTTTATCTAAAACTTCGTAATTGCAGTTTATATCTATTGTAAATACATTTATTTATCTAATTTACTGTCTTTGTCTTAATTATTTTTAGAATTTAGTAAAATTTAAGCTAAATACGTGACCTCTCTGAGTTCGAAAAAGAGCAACTTGTTGGAGCTCGCATGGCAGGAGCCTCGATCACTAAGGTTGCAGAACTGTTTAATTTTTCAAGAGCTACCATATCAAGAACACTGATGCAATTCGAGAAACAAGGCAAAACTTCTAGCAACCGTAGCAATTCGGACCGGACTTGCAAAGTTACTGACAGGGACTGACGTGCATTGAAACGCAATGTGGCAAAAAATCATCAGACAAATCCGGCCAAAGTGATTGCTGAGTTGAATAATCATCTGAATAGTCCAGTTTCTACTAAAACTGTTCGCCATAAGTTCCATAAGGCTGCATATCATGGAAGAGCCGCTGCGAGGAAACCACTTCTCTTCACTCGCAACATTCAAAAGAGGTTGAAGTGGTGCAGAAAATGCCTCGTCTGCAGACCAATGGAAGCAAGTCATATTCTCAAATAAGTCCAGTTTTTCTCTTTTCCCAACTTCAGGGTGAGTTTATGTGTGGAGGCAGCCCATGCCCAAGATGAAATCACTTGCAAGAAAAATATAACAAAAAAGTTAACATCTGTGCCTTGTCAATCGTCTTCAATGAAACCTATATAAAAGAAGGTTTGCTGCGCAAATACACAATTCATTGGCCACAAAATATTACATATTTTGCTAAGCGTAATTAAATGTGGCATAAGGCCGAAAGTAAGGAGCATCCTGTGAGGATCGAACTTATGACGCTGTAGTAATTAATCTTTGAGAGTCAAGATTGCTACCCATTAAACCACGTCGCAGCGGACGATGCTAATTGCTATATGAATAATGTATTAGTAGTATAGATGATTTAATTTTGTTTAGGGACTGTTCTATATTAGCAAATAATAAATTTATAATCAAGGGAAATGGGAAGTCGATGGGAAATAATCGAATAAGCATCAATATTTCTTCTTCTAAAACGACACGTCCCTTGAGGACAAAGTCGAACATGACACTTCACAGTTTCATTTTCTTTATTATCTGTGAATGTCCATGCCATGAAAAATAATGGAGTAGGTTTCCGCTATCTTGTGTAAGGCTTGAAATTCCGCGTTTTCCTTCTATTTGACTGTTTGCCACCCAAGGCTAGGGAGGTCAGACTACCTTGCACTTTAGTCCTTTGTTGGTGGTCTGGGAGAAGCGAAGGATCTACGGCAATTCCAAGAGAATGTGTGTAAAAATGAATGTATTAGACTAGTTCAGAATTTGATCCCTTTCTCGATTCGACCTTCCGTGTTTGTAGTCGTCACACTTACCATCGCCACCAACCATCCAATATTTCATTTCTAGCTTCAGAAATGTTTGAAACTCACGCATTGAGTTCGTCTCTCGCTGTAGGGACCAGCAGTAATCACCATCATCTTTATGTTGAGTCAGCATTTATACCGCGGAACCTCTCAATATGTTCAGAGCTTACGGCATCCGCATTAATTGGGGAAAAAATTGAGATGAGAATGCAAGTACATTTTAAAATATATTTGGCATTCCATCATTTGATAAGTTTTTAACCTATCAAATTCTTACATCAGCGTGGTTTTCAGCTCTCTTCAGACTCCAATTACTTCGAATGAATCATATGCCACAAGTTCAAGCAAATACTAACCCGTTTATACCCACCATAAAATCCAGTATTTAAAGTTTATAAAAATCCGGCAGAATAGCCAAGACATGAAAATTTGTTGAAAAAAATTCGGCTTGATTGATCAGCTAAACAAGTCGGAAAAAAAGATTTTCAAATTGTCTCATATTATTCACTAAGTTCAAACTCACTATGAGCAGAGCAAAAAAAAAATGAAGGGAAAATTCTGAGTATATATTCGGACTCGACTGAGTTTTTGGGTCTGTAATAATCTCAATCCACGACCCGCTTATTATTTTTTTAAAATTCCAACCACTCCTGCCATTATTCTAACCCTGCCGAAAATAATTTCAAACAAACTAAACTCTATATTAATAATATCATGTCTTAAGAGTTTTCTAACACATTCACTGTTTATTCAAGACCAGAGAATACAGCATTTATTTGTCTCTCGGTGGCAAGGAAAATATGCGACAGATTATGAGCATAGCACAAATTCCTGATGAGCTCAAAAAAACTGTGTACGAAATCAGTATAAACGTACTAGTTGAAAAACGTACTAGTTGATTCGGAATCAGTATAAACGTACTAGTCGATTCGGAATCAGTATAAACGTACTAGTTGATTCGGAAACAGTATAAACGTACTAGTTGATTCGGAAACAGCGTACACATTTTATTCTAGAAGACACGCTGTTATGCCAGTTGCAAAATCGTTATTGTTCTGTGTAACTGTTTATAAAACGAAATGACAAAAAATTAGTGAAACCAATCACTCCCCAATTTCACAGACAATCCGTCGTGCAATTTTCAGGCACAGCTCAACGATGAAGCACGCTGTTATCGTCTATTCAATTTCAATCACAAAGTTTTGGTGTGGGCTACAAGCATTGGTTAATCCGAGATGTAGGCTACAGGTTTGGATCAAGCCGTGGTGTAGGTTCCAAGCCTTGGTCAATCCGTGGTGTAGGCTTCAGGTCTTGATCATGCTGTGGTGTAGGTTCCAGAGTTTTGCCAATCCGTGGTGTAGGCTCCAGGCCTTGGTCAATCCGTGGTGTAAGCTCAAGTCCTTGTCAATCCGCGGTGTAGGCACCAGGCATTGGTCAATCCGTGGGGTAAGGTTCCAGTCTTTGATCAGTCCGTGGTATAGGCTTGAGGTCTTGGTCAATCCGTGGTACTGGTTCCAAACTTTTGTCAATCCGTGGTGTAGGCTCCAGTCCTTGATCTATCCGTCGTGTAGGCACCAGGCCTTGGTCAATCCGTGGTGTATGCTCCAAACTTTTGTCAATCCGTGGTGTAGGCTCCAGGCCTTGATCTATCCGTCGTGTAGGCACCAGGCCTTGGTCAATCCGTGGTGTATGCTCCAAACTTTTGTCAATCCGTGATGTAGGCTCCAGGCCTTGGTCAATCCGTGGTGTAAGCTCAAGTCCTTGTCAATCCGCGGTGTAGGCACCAGGCATTGGTCAATCCGTGGGGTAAGGTTCCAGTCTTTGATCAGTCCGTGGTATAGGCTTGAGGTCTTGGTCAATCCGTGGTACTGGTTCCAAACTTTTGTCAATCCGTGGTGTAGGCTCCAGTCCTTGATCTATCCGTCGTGTAGGCACCAGGCCTTGGTCAATCCGTGGTGTATGCTCCAAACTTTTGTCAATCCGTGGTGTAGGCTCCAGGCCTTGGTCAATCCGTGGTGTAAGCTCAAGTCCTTGTCAATCCGCGGTGTAGGCACCAGGCATTGGTCAATCCGTGGGGTAAGGTTCCAGTCTTTGATCAGTCCGTGGTATAGGCTTGAGGTCTTGGTCAATCCGTGGTACTGGTTCCAAACTTTTGTCAATCCGTGGTGTAGGCTCCAGTCCTTGATCTATCCGTCGTGTAGGCACCAGGCCTTGGTCAATCCGTGGTGTATGCTCCAAACTTTTGTCAATCCGTGATGTAGGCTCCAGTCCTTGATCTATCCGTCGTGTAGGCACCAGGCCTTGGTCAATCCGTGGTGTATGCTCCAAACTTTTGTCAATCCGTGATGTAGGCTCCAGGCCTTGGTCAATCCGTGGTGTAAGCTCAAGTCCTTGTCAATCCGCGGTGTAGGCACCAGGCATTGGTCAATCCGTGGGGTAAGGTTCCAGTCTTTGATCAGTCCGTGGTATAGGCTTGAGGTCTTGGTCAATCCGTGGTACTGGTTCCAAACTTTTGTCAATCCGTGGTGTAGGCTCCAGTCCTTGATCTATCCGTCGTGTAGGCACCAGGCCTTGGTCAATCCGTGGTGTATGCTCCAAACTTTTGTCAATCCGTGGTGTAGGCTCCAGGCCTTGGTCAATCCGTGGTGTAAGCTCAAGTCCTTGTCAATCCGCGGTGTAGGCACCAGGCATTGGTCAATCCGTGGGGTAAGGTTCCAGTCTTTGATCAGTCCGTGGTATAGGCTTGAGGTCTTGGTCAATCCGTGGTACTGGTTCCAAACTTTTGTCAATCCGTGGTGTAGGCTCCAGTCCTTGATCTATCCGTCGTGTAGGCACCAGGCCTTGGTCAATCCGTGGTGTATGCTCCAAACTTTTGTCAATCCGTGGTGTAGGCTCCAGGCCTTGATCTATCCGTCGTGTAGGCACCAGGCCTTGGTCAATCCGTGGTGTATGCTCCAAACTTTTGTCAATCCGTGATGTAGGCTTCAGGTCTTGGTCAATCCGTGGTGTAAGCTCAAGTCCTTGTCAATCCGCGGTGTAGGCACCAGGCATTGGTCAATCCGTGGGGTAAGGTTCCAGTCTTTGATCAGTCCGTGGTATAGGCTTGAGGTCTTGGTCAATCCGTGGTACTGGTTCCAAACTTTTGTCAATCCGTGGTGTAGGCTCCAGTCCTTGATCTATCCGTCGTGTAGGCACCAGGCCTTGGTCAATCCGTGGTGTATGCTCCAAACTTTTGTCAATCCGTGGTGTAGGCTCCAGGCCTTGGTCAATCCGTGGTGTAAGCTCAAGTCCTTGTCAATCCGCGGTGTAGGCACCAGGCATTGGTCAATCCGTGGGGTAAGGTTCCAGTCTTTGATCAGTCCGTGGTATAGGCTTGAGGTCTTGGTCAATCCGTGGTACTGGTTCCAAACTTTTGTCAATCCGTGGTGTAGGCTCCAGTCCTTGATCTATCCGTCGTGTAGGCACCAGGCCTTGGTCAATCCGTGGTGTATGCTCCAAACTTTTGTCAATCCGTGGTGTAGGCTCCAGGCCTTGATCTATCCGTCGTGTAGGCACCAGGCCTTGGTCAATCCGTGGTGTATGCTCCAAACTTTTGTCAATCCGTGATGTAGGCTTCAGGTCTTGGTCAATCCGTGGTGTAAGCTCAAGTCCTTGTCAATCCGCGGTGTAGGCACCAGGCATTGGTCAATCCGTGGGGTAAGGTTCCAGTCTTTGATCAGTCCGTGGTATAGGCTTGAGGTCTTGGTCAATCCGTGGTACTGGTTCCAAACTTTTGTCAATCCGTGGTGTAGGCTCCAGTCCTTGATCTATCCGTCGTGTAGGCACCAGGCCTTGGTCAATCCGTGGTGTATGCTCCAAACTTTTGTCAATCCGTGGTGTAGGCTCCAGGCCTTGGTCAATCCGTGGTGTAAGCTCAAGTCCTTGTCAATCCGCGGTGTAGGCACCAGGCATTGGTCAATCCGTGGGGTAAGGTTCCAGTCTTTGATCAGTCCGTGGTATAGGCTTGAGGTCTTGGTCAATCCGTGGTACTGGTTCCAAACTTTTGTCAATCCGTGGTGTAGGCTCCAGTCCTTGATCTATCCGTCGTGTAGGCACCAGGCCTTGGTCAATCCGTGGTGTATGCTCCAAACTTTTGTCAATCCGTGGTGTAGGCTCCAGTCCTTGATCTATCCGTCGTGTAGGCACCAGGCCTTGGTCAATCCGTGGTGTATGCTCCAAACTTTTGTCAATCCGTGATGTAGGCTCCAGGCCTTGGTCAATCCGTGGTGTAAGCTCAAGTCCTTGTCAATCCGCGGTGTAGGCACCAGGCATTGGTCAATCCGTGGGGTAAGGTTCCAGTCTTTGATCAGTCCGTGGTATAGGCTTGAGGTCTTGGTCAATCCGTGGTACTGGTTCCAAACTTTTGTCAATCCGTGGTGTAGGCTCCAGTCCTTGATCTATCCGTCGTGTAGGCACCAGGCCTTGGTCAATCCGTGGTGTATGCTCCAAACTTTTGTCAATCCGTGGTGTAGGCTCCCGGTCTTGGTGAATCTTTATGTAGGTTCCAGACGTTTTGTCAATCTGTGGCATAGGTTCCAGGCCTTGGTCAATCCGTGGTGTATGTTCCATGATAAAAAACGCTAGGATTGTCACCCAGTTTTTATTATCAAGAAATCACAAACTTGTTCTCATTAAGCAAACGCTAACCTTGGATCTGTCTTGCAAGGTGTGACATACACAGATCTTAATGTAAACTATTTTCTCCTTTTAAGGCTAGGTTTCCGATGGTGGTGGTTTATTTCGACTGAATAACCCAGTTCCTTTCCTATGTAAGTGTCACAAAACTGGTTCCAGATATATTCGCCAGCTGAAATGTTTATCGTTATTTTAGTTTCATTTTATGCTATATTTGTGGGTTGGTGCTCAGTATCAGGGATAGAGCGTATGTAAATATAAATATAAGTGTGGACATTTAAATCAACACTCACTAGCGACAGTCTGTTTCACGCTTAAACACAATCGTCAAGTCATATCGACGCTGGCTGTTGACTTCAATGTCTCTCTCTCTCTATATATATATATATGTATATATATATAGAGAGAGGGGGGTGAGAGAGAGGGAAAGAGAGAGAAAGAGAGAGAGAGAGAGAATTGCTGATATCTCTTGACGAGTGGAAGGAAAAGGGTCCGTCTACGAATCTCTAGAGTTGGGATGCTGAGAATAACATCAATCAGCTAAGTGACAAATTTTATATTTGCATTAATCCTAAATATATATATATATATATATATGTGTGTGTGTGTGTGTGTGTGTGTGTGTGTGTGCATGTCTGTGTGCATGTGTGCATGTGTGTATTCAGAATTTTCGATATATCTGTATTTAACTTTCTATTACCTTCCTGCTTTCTTCGCGTGTATGTTGTACTTTAGAATGTCTTTTTTAGACTTTTTATCCTCTGCGATTTCCCTACTAAACAGTGACTGCGTCTACAAGTCCATCGAATTGTCCTCGTTTGACCTATAAATCGGATCTGCGATTTATTCTGAGATAACTCCTCTTAGATAATCCTTATTTTAATATTAGAATTTGAATATGAAACAAAATCATTTTTAGAAATGTGATATTTGATCAAATATAGAGATAAGTTATTCGTTATTCTTAAATGTCGAAACGTCTACAATGACTACGAAATAAAGAAACACAGTTTCGTTATAAATAACAGTTAACAACTCTGGACTTCATTGTGTGTCTATAATTTTGAATTCAATTTCCACAAGTGTGTTATATGAGGCCAGTGATTATTCCAATTGACTAATCAAAAGAATAGCGACGTTTCGCTCACTTTTGGGGGGACACTCTAAGCGTACGGACGTGTGTATCCATCCCTCTTTAGAAGTAAGATGACATATTGAGATTTGCTACGAGTATGTTTTAATCTTTAGTTGCTTTTCATTCGCAACTACTAAGATCGTCAGATTGCCTCGGCCTGAGGTAATATTTGCCAAATTAGGATGGCTTAATGTTTAATCAGCTAAGCCACTATGAACTTTCGTTTAAAACGGTCCAAAATTAATAATTGTTAAAAAATCTTGATCAAAAAATCTATTTTTATGTGACTAGACCTTTCAAGATGTAGTTATTCATGGTTCTCCACAGCTTCCTGTCATTTATTGCTCTAAGTAAATGCTGATTCTTTATCACCTCTCTTTGCCCCATTTCTGCCACCCATCCACACAAGCTCCTTAATTAGGTAATTTGCTGTTTTCCCTGCATCTGCTATTTTCAGTATGCCCTGTGAGTATAAAATTTTCTATGTCCTCTTTCCTCATGATGTGCCCCAAAAACCTCATCT
>OZ038509.1:2466450-2468950 GCA_964036315.1 Acanthosepion esculentum | reverse complement strand
CGCATCACACACAAACTTTTTTTTACACTTTGTCATACATTTTCCATATATATATATATATATAATTTTATATACGCGATGCACACACACACACACACACACACACTGATCTTCAAACTGATGAAAGTTTTAAAAAATTAAAGTTGAAACAACATGTACAGTTTTGTAGTGGGTAAGTACATGTTCTGCATAATAAACAAATATATATATATATATATATATATATATATATATATATATATATATATATATATATATATATATATATATATATATATATATATATATGTGTGTGTGTGTGTGTGTGTGTTATTTCGAGTAGGTATACAAATGTGAGTAGCTATCCCAGTTTTTTTTTTCCTTAAACAATGAAATTAATAACAAATAGTTTAAGAAAATTTGTGCTTCCGAACCTGTATCGCTTTTTTTCATGAGGGAACTACTTTAATATCCGAAGCTTGCCGCTAACAATTTCGTCTTCCGTGGCCCCAGAAATACGTAATAAGAAATAATGACGCATTAAAACATACATTTCAAATACATACACACACACACACACACACACACACACACACACACACACACACACACACACACACACACACACACACACACACACACACATATACATATATATATATATATATATATATAGTACTATGTCAGCCTTTTCAAAGTCACCAACAATAGAGTTATTAATAATTTTGTATAGTAGATCTAACGAGAGGAGCCAAAAGTAAATTTGTATCTTATTAGCACCTTTTACACCACCGTCGTAAGTGTGTCACACAATTTGAGAGTTCGATTCTCCTCAAAACATGGCCTTTTGCGAGACTCGTCTCATGTGAACCTAATACAAAACCTTTCATATACCTAATGGTATATAACGCATATCCACACACACACACATCCACACACACACATACACATACACAGATATGCCCTAATTCTTTTTCTTCCCTTAGCCGTAAGTATCTTTTTTCTCATTAACTGCAGTTTGTTGTTGAAGTTTTACACACACAAATCGACAGGATTCAGATTTTTTTTCTTCATTCGTGTGTCTTTGTGTGTATCTTTTTATAACATAATGCATATAACTGTACACCGAGAAATCTAAACTACATCTCTCTCTTTGAACACTTTTCTCTTTTTTCCTCTCTCATTTTCTCTTCCCACGTATCTCTCTCCTACCCATTCGTTGTTCTTCATATACCCTGGTATTAGGTGCATTCACTGAATTGAACATGACGCTCAGATACTTATATGCTGACAACCCATCCGTCTTTGTCTCCCTCAACCTAAACCTGTCTCATTATGTATTACAACTATCCCCCAGATTGTTTGTATATATATATATATATATATATATATATATATGTGTGTGTGTGTGTGTGTGTGTGTGTGTGTATGTGTGTGTGTGTGTGTGTGTGTGTTTCATTAAAGACGACAGACAATGAACGGCGATTAAGCTTTTTATTTAATTTTTCTTGTGTTCGTACAAGTGTTTTCTTTTCTGGACACAGAGTGCGTAGAAATTGTCCAAATGTTCTATAATTCCGAGCGCAGTCGACCATACATTTAGCCATTATTTGACCCCAACAAAAAAATTAAATTCATTACCCAAAAATTTAAAACAGCTAACCTTATCCTCAAAATTAACAACACGCCGTCAAAATCAAAATTACAACGAACGAATATTATTTACGAGTTCAAATGCCCCTTAAGGAACTGCGTTCCTGGTTAATCCGAAGTCATAAATAATTACTTCGGTCACACTACTACATGACCATCAAGAAGCCTTACGTTACACCTATCCGACCACAACTCCATCAGAATCCATTTAAACACACACACAAACCTATTAAACTCCATCTGAAACATACTAGTAGAAAATACAAGCATAATAACCTTAGCCACATGTAAAAAAAAAACTTAATAATAAAACGAAAAAAAACAACACTTTATATTAACTATGAACACGGCCACAATGTGCTGACTGTATTCGGAAAAAAAATCATCCCTTTAACTCTAGAAACATACACACAACCCATACACCAAAAAGCAGAAATAAAATCATCCTTGATAATGGCTAAAAGTATAGTCGAAAGCGCTCGAAATTACAGGAAATTTGGACAGTTTCTACACACTCTGTGTCCAGAAAAGAAAACACTTGTTCGGACACATGAAAACTTAAATAAAAAGCTTGATCGCAGTACCTTGTCTGTCGTCTTTAATGAAACATGAATAAATGAGGGATTGCTGCCCAAATACAATATATATATATATATATATATATATATATATATATATATATATATATATATATATATATATATATATATTATACAGACTCTAGTTTAAAAATTTGAAGCCGCCCCCAGAATTAGCATGGGTTGAACTTAACAGAAGAGTGAAAAAAGAATGGAATCATTTATCAAACTTATACTTTGAGAAACTTTTGCAACGAAAGCCAAAACTCTGTGCTGCAGTAATCAAGGCT
>OZ038509.1:2416450-2463950 GCA_964036315.1 Acanthosepion esculentum | reverse complement strand
AACTTGATTTGTTTGGATTTTTTCTTCCTTTCATATACGCCTTCGACTCTGATATCTTTCGCTTAGCCCTCCCACCCACTCTGTCTTTAAAGCACCTACCAGAATTTTATACATACATCACCATTATTAATTCGTAACACATGCACATATAAATCTCATCCCTCTCTATCACAGAGAGGCGCGTGTGAACGGGAGTCATAGAGGCGCCCTCGTGTACCGAGAGAGAGGAGTTAAGGACTGCTGCAGAGAAAGAAACACGAATCTTATCGGTACATGTGACACCAAGCGGCAAAGCATCTCAACACAACAACCGTACACGTTACCCCGAATTGCAACACAAAATGGCTGACAGTCGAGCAAGCAAGCAGGCGGGTGGGAATGCACATTCATAGTGGAAAAAAAACATACAGGGTACAGACAGCCTGTATTTTCGGGCATCTATCACACCTACTCACGAACAATGTGCTATTTCTATGTGTGTGAGATGTTCATATCTATATATATATATATATATATGTGTGTGTGTGTGTGTGTGTGTGTGTGTGTGTGTGTGTGTGTGTGTGTGTGTGTGTGTGTATGTGTCTGTGTGTGTGTCCTTTACGAAGCCAAATTTCCCGAACTATAAGCAGTGACTTAGGTAAAGACAGCTCGTGAATCTAACAAAAGAAATCCAGGAACAAAGATTTAAACATTATTCTGCCAAGAAATATTCTCCAGATATTCTTGTAATAATTTAAAACCCAATTCCTGTCGCAGACTGATGACAAACGAATCTCCGACTAATATCAACTTACGTGGCTGTAGAGGACCTTTCGGCTTCATGTTAAATGCGTAGTTTTCTCGATAGAACTATAGGGGACATGGCACCCATTTATCTATATTATTTTATATTTCAGTTGATTAGGAGCATTTTTCTTCAAAAACGAATAGTATACAGACATTATCCTGCAGATATTCTAGCTTTTATAAGCATGGCTGAACAGCATCGTGTAGTGTTTCTCAACGTTTTTAAGCAATGGTACACAAATGAAAATATCACAGGACACTTAGCAACGTTTTTAAAGGACATACATTTAAATGTGATGAAATAAAAATTTAGATTTTTTAAAAATGCACACGCCAAATACGAACTTTATTTCAATGGTTTTATTGAACTTTTTGTGCAGCTAAATAAGTGTGAAAGCTGTACCTTGTACAGTGTTGTTCGATAAAAGTGACTCACCTGATTTTTTTTTACTAAATGTTCTCTTCTCCGATGAAACGAAAGTTGAGCTAAATTCAAAGGATAAGCGATCTAAAATCCGAAGAAGAAGCTTTGAAAGCTCTTTGAATTTAGCAGTAAGTACTGTCAAGCATCCGTTCAATATAATGTTCTGGGGATGCTTTTCTTTTCATGGAACTGGTTTCTTAAAACCTATTGAAAAGACCCTCAGGAGCGAGCAGTACAAGAGAATTTTAGAGTCTTGTCTGCTCCCTTCTGCTGAAAGGGTGCAAATCGACCCCACCAAGCTCATTTCTATGCAAGATAATGTTCCCTGTCACAAATCAAAATTGATGAAGGAATACTTTGATGAGAAGCAGGTGAGTGTTATGACATGGCCGCGCCAATCTCCTGACCTCAACCGCATAGAAAACTTATGGAGCATTATAAAGTACAGGCTCTCGAGAAAGCAGTTGAACAACAAAGAGGATTTGATTGTGAATTTCATAACCGAATTGAATTCAATGCTTGCAGATGAGATTTGCCAGAACTTAATCAAGTCAATGCCAAAAAGGGTTGAAAAGGTTATTCCAAATAAAAGAGGACCCATAGATTATTAAATATTTCGAACTATCTTACCTATTATAAATAAATTGTACCTCTATTATTCTTTATTTAAAGCTGTTCGGTTATGTTTCTATTGATTACTAGTTGCAGGAAATAAGTAAGTCACTTTTTTGTACAGAGTTTTTCCATAAATCTAATTTATATCCAAAATTATAATTATCAATAGAATACCTTAGGGTGAGTAAACTTTTTTACTAGGTTGTCGGGAAGGGGTCTTTATATTAGTAAGATTAAACATTAGTTTGACCCCAAAAACAATAGGCGAAAAAAGTTTTAATTAAAAAAAATCAGGCGGGTCACTTTTATCGAACTGCACTATTTTTCGCAATTTCTTCAATGTTTGGTCGAATGTGCGATAAGCAGACGACCACTTTTTCGTCAGTTGAGCGTAGTCTTTCTCGCTTCTGTTTTTATCTTATTTAGGGTTTAGAAGCTTAATTCACATAAATAAGAAGTAAAAAATTGCAATTAAACTGATAAAAAAAATTTAGCTAATATGGAACACTTATTCAACACTTATTCAACACTTATTCAACACTTATTCATTTATTCAAAACTAACGCTGTACATGTTTTTAAGAGGATCGCACGGCACACTATTGTGCCGCGACACGGTGGTTGAGAATCACTATCCTAGAAGGTAATATTTGTCAAGGTGTTAACCACAAATTCTTGGTGGAATTTTGGGATGATTCAACAAAAATATCATCTGAAAGAATTAGTGAATAGTAAGAATAATTCACCAGAAAATTTAGAAAATCTCGTAATTCTTTCTCTTCAACTAATAAGTAACACTTGTTTTTCTTTCGTGTGCCGTATCTCTTCAGGATGTGAGTGATTCTGGTTCTCTACAGTTTCCTATCTTTTGTAGCTGTAAACAATGTTTGTCGCCTTACTATAGCTGTCATTTATTTACATGTTGAAGATTCTTAGGCATGTTACACGATGTTTTCCTCTACTTCTCTTGCCTTCAGTAATATATCATGTGAGTGTCATGTTCGCCAAGTCCTCTTTCCTCATTATGTATCCCAGAAATTACAACTGTCGCATTCTAGATATACTGTAAGTGTTCTATTTGTTTCCATTTTCTTTAAAACCTTATCGGTGCTCACAGGTTTAGTCTATGCTATTCTCTGCATCCTTCTGTAGAATTATATTTTTTGCTGCCTCAAAATTCGCCTGCGTCTGTGAGGAAGCTGACTGTTATTCAGTACCATAAGAGGATTGATATTACATAGAGTTTCAGCTTTCTTTTCTTTCTTATTTTAAGTGGAAGTATTCAGTCACCTCTCCATGTTCTTTCGCGTCTCTAATTGGAAAACTTCAAACTAATTACAATGATGCCCCCGG
Organism: Acanthosepion esculentum; assembly: GCA_964036315.1. Taxonomy (NCBI): domain Eukaryota; kingdom Metazoa; phylum Mollusca; class Cephalopoda; order Sepiida; family Sepiidae; genus Acanthosepion; species Acanthosepion esculentum. The sequence goes on along the minus strand of OZ038509.1, from coordinate 2,460,773 downwards.
AAAACAAACCAGATTAAAGTTACATAATGTTAAAACCAGTTTATATATATTTTAGAATGTCTTTTGTGTTTTACGCACTTCATTAAGCCAGTTTGTAAATAGGTTCGTATATTTAAAACAAAGCATCTATCCAACGCTAAACATGCAAAATGAGAATACTTTTTAAAAGTACGTTTTTAGAGATAAAAATATTTATTCGTTAGATATTTGTTACGGTGACGAAAAACAAAGAATTGAAACAAAGTGAAATATTTTTGAAAAGATTAGCGAACTGCTATGTAATATCTAATCTTCTCTTTGGCAGTGAATGGTGGACTATTTCCTCACAGATGAAGAAGAGACTTGAAGCGACAGAATGTGGCTTAACAGATAGATCCTGAGAATACCATGGACAGAACATGTGAGAAACGACGAAGTCTTAAGAAAAATAGCAATAAAACGGAAAATTATTCTTATAATCAAAAATAGACAGATAAAATTTCTGGGGTACACCATGAGGAAAGAGGGCATAGAGAATTTAAAACTTGTAGGAGATACTGAAGTAATCAGATGCAGGGAAAACAGCAAATTACCTAATTAAGGAGCTTGTCTGGATGAGTGAACCATGAATGACTACATCTTGAAAGGTCTTGACATATAAAAATAGATCACTGGAACAAGAATCGGCACCATTATTAATTTTGGACTAGTCTTTGTTTCAAGTCGAAAGTCATAGTAGCGTATATATATAGTAAGCATAGTCTGGAACAAGGCCACAATAATGGAGCCCTCAGTGAGGATCAAACTCACTACTCATTAAATATGATCAACCAAACTATCTCACTGTTTATTACCCCGCACCGACGCAGCCTAACAGTCTGAGTAGTTGCGATAAAAAATAAAATATAACGATGAAAAAATACTCGTGAGAAATTAATAATAATCTCAATGCGACAATCACACATTTTGTGTCAAAGAGGATGGACACACGTATATGTCAAGGAGGATGGACATATACGGACGTGTCAAAGAGGATGGACATATACGTATGTGTGAAAGAGAATGGACATAAACGTATGTGACGAAGAGGATAGACACACGTACGTGTCAAAGAGCATGGACACACGTATGTGCCAAAGAGGATGAACATATACGTATGTGTCAAAGAGGATGGACACACGTATATGTCAAGGAGGATGGACATACGCATGCATTCTTTTTTCTATTTAATACATATGTACAAGCTGTGTGTCCCCAACATTATTTAGCTTCAGCAGAACAATTTTAAGAAGTGCAATCAGGCAGAGTAGTTTCCATTTTTTAATTCTATGTTGTTTCCTTTTCATCGCTGGTGGAGATGTCATGTGTTCCTTTTATGGTATTAGCATTTATGTATCCGAAAACCTGCAGGAACCGGTCGGATCTCCCACATCACCTGAAAACCTACGAGTAAGCTGAACAGACTTTACAAAAGAAGCCAGAACAATACTGTACAGAACCCAATTAGTTTGCCACATCTGCAATAAGCTTTGCAAGTCATCGAACAAACTTGTCAGCGATGCTCATACTCGTTTAACGTGTCGACAGAAATCATGAATGTTTGAATCAGTTTTCTTGTGTGGCATCATATTAGGTGTGTACTTTAGTGTGTACTTTATTCGTGATTACAGGATGAATAAATATTTTTAAATTAGTGTAGTTGAATCGTAAGAATCGGTTGAAAGTTTATGAGGTATGGAGAATTGCGCAAGTCAATGTGTAAAATGATGTTACAGCATTTGCTAATATTTGGATCTTACATTCGTTAAGTATATTTCCAATACTGGTGATATAAAAAAAAGTGCGTCTGATGAGTATTTATTTTGTGTTTATTATTTATTAATTATTTATTAATATTCCTTCTTGATATTTTCTCCGTAAAGTGTTCTGTTCATTTTCTTCTTTTTTCTTCCTAAAGTATCGTTTGGGAAATCTAATTAATGGACTCTTTTTTTTTATGTGTTACCAAGGAATTTAATGGGTTATCCCAACTGTAGTGGCTTCTGTGTTCATAAATGTAGGTCCTTTAGATTTCAATTCCTATATATATATATATATATATATATATATATATATATATATATATTTCTATCACTTTATATTTTATATTTATATATATATATATATATATATATATATATATATAGTCTAGTCAAACGAGCCAGACAAACCTACCTATATATATGTGTGTGTGTGTGTGTGTGTGTGTAGAGAGAGAGAGAGAGAGAGAAAGAGAGAGAGAGCGTGTGTGTATCTATGTGTATGACAGTGTAGACATAGAAATCAGTATTGTTTGGAGACTGTCAATTTCAATCCTTAAGCGCACTTCAGACCACGCCAAAGATATTCGAAAGATTTGCTTAAGGTGTGCAATTAACTGTCACCGTGCAGTGTTGATTCCCATGTCCACTCTGAATGTATCTATAAACGTTCTTTCTTCGATACTGACCACTCTTCTCTTATAAATATATCAAATGTTAACTACACACACATATGAATATTCAAGTATGTTTCATTAAATAATATAAACATAGAATGTCTATTTATTTTTATAATAATCCTTCCTGTTTCTCTACTTAGCTTCTCGATGTTAAGTTGGAATGTTAAAATAATTATGACAGAGTGCGTTCACACATATTTGCAAAAATCACTATCAAAACGATCACAGTTACAATAAGTTTGTCTTTGCAATTCACTTCTGGAGATGATCTCAGAGGTTATCAAAAGTACTTGGGTAGGAAAAAACTACGGCACCTTCCTTGATGAATTTCAACTTAACATCAAGAAGCTAATTAGAGAACTAGAAATGACTATTATAAAAATAAACATAATATTATTCAATGAAAGATGCATGAGTGCATTTATATATAATCTGTAGTACATTTAATTTGTAATTACATTCCCAAATTTTCTGTAACGTATCGAATCGACAAATAGATATTTTTATAATGAACTAGCTTTTACTTATTGCGATAAGATGTAAGACACTACAAAGGAAAAACTCAACTCCGTTGGCATTCATCCAACAAATAAGCAAGGATATATATATATATATATATATATATATATATATATATATATATATATATATATATATATATATATATATATATATATATATATTGCCATTTTAATTTTTTCGATAAAAGTAGTTGTAGATTTATTGAAAGTTGTTTTGAATTGGGTTTTATCTCTTTGTTTGATTTTTATTTGTTTTTTTTTTTTATATTTTCCCCTTCGTCCATCAGCTTCGCAATTGTGAGCTTAGAAAGCGAAGAGAATTAGAGAGAAAAAGAGTGTGTGTGTGAGAGAGAGAGAGGGAGGGGGAGTGAGAGGGAAAGTCTGGTTAAAAATTCGGCCATGCCAGAAAACGGAATACTTCAGGTGACTTTGAGCAACATCTCTCCAACAGTGCCAACCACCTGTCGGCTAATCCTCTTTGTCAATTGTTGAGTAAAAACCGATTTCTTTATTCTCTTCAACACAGTTTTTGCCCGCTTTTCGCTCTTCATCCCAGCACGTCACTTTGACGTTTTTCGCCTCATTTTTGCAATGATTTCCCCACCACCGTTTTGGAATTTTTTGTACGCAACTCCAGCTTGCCTTGGCTTCTCATTTCTTCATTCACGCCCATTTTCTCTTTGTTTTGTTCTGTACTTCCTTATTTCCTTCATTCCGTCATTCATTTCATTCTTTCATTCTTTCTTTCATTCTTTCTTTCTTTCATTCTTTCTTTCTTTCTTTCATTCTTTCTTTCTTTCATTCTTTCTTTTTTTTCTTTCTTTCTTTATTTCTTTCTTTCTTTCTTTCATTCTTTCTTTCATTCGTTAGTGCATGCTTTTTGCTTGCTTATTAGTATATTTCCTGCTTTCTTTCTTCCTTTCTTGATTTTACTTTTGTTCTTTTTGCTTTCTTCCTTGCATTTTCTTTCTTTTTCTTCCCTTTTTTCCTTCCTTTTTTCTTCCTTGAATTGTTTCTTCTTTCTTTCTTTTATAATTCACTCTCTTTCCTCTATTCGTATTTGTATTTAATTCATTTTCTTTCATTCCTTGCTCTCTATTTCCTTAATATTAAGTGCGTGCGTGTGTGTGTGTGTGTGTGTGTGTGTGTGTGTGTGTGTGTGTGTGTGTGTGTGTGTGTGTGTGTGTGTGTGTTCAAAGGTCCCCAGCTCTATATTTCTTAAACAAGAGACTGGAAACCGGTTTCGGGCTGGAAACTTTTGCACACACCTAACTTTTCTTTATTAGTTATCTTATTATTTTTTATCCGTATGACGTTTTTCTTTCTTTCATCGTATTTCTTTGATTTTTATCTAATCTCTTTTATCTCTAATCTGATTCCTCGTGTCTTTTTGTTCTTTGTAAAGTTCTTTTTTTCCGTTTTCCTTTTCTCTTTATTTTCCCTCATCGTGGCCTAATGGTTGGCATTATGGTTAGTGGTCTCAGAATTCGGGTCTTACTGAGCGACTTATTCTTGTGTCAATGCTACACAATTTATTATTCGAAAGTCTTGGTATCACATTTTTGTTTTCGGAATAGCAGTACAACTGCCGAATTTAGGGAAAGCGTTTTAAATCGATCATTACACTCATGAGAATTTATAGTTCTTTTTTAATTTTTTATCAATTTTAAAGTGAACAAGTCAACAAAAAATTAAAACTTAAACAAAATATCCATAAGCAGCAAAGGCAAGTCTGACTAATTGAAACAGCGAAACACAGCAATGGCGGACTCTGTTTGAAAATATTGGTTGCCAGGAGACAAAGGGAGCACCAACCCATAACTATAATGCTATCATTTAATTTTCATAACGAATAAATAAGACTTTCAAAAAATGCATATTCTAAAACAGCGCAGTTAAATTGTTTGTGGAAAAATATGTATTTCTTACTAATTACAGTTTACATATTAGTAGCACATATTAGTAGCAGTAAATGTAAATAGTGAATGTTATAACTTATGTTATATAGTGAATGTAAATAGTGAATGTTATAACTTAAATTTATTTTTATAGCTTTAAGTAATTGGTTGATATGTTTAAATAGTCTACTGCACAATTTACACATTAACAGTACAATAAAGCACAATAAAGGATTGCATGCAGTTCACTATATTAAGAGCAATCGTTTGTGTTCTCTAGATGATTATGCAAATCTGCCAATAATTGCTTCTGCATCCAATTCATCTCACAATTCCTTTTCAATGGATAACAACAGTGAATTTCTTACCCTTGCCTTTATGATCTTTAGCCTGGAAAATTTCCTCTCACATTAGACTTGAGTAGCTGATAATATGCAGATGACTTTGTAAAGTTCTTATTCCTTTTTATTACTGAAACGGTTATTTGTGTTGTTTCTTTATTGTATTTTATTTGATATAGAAGGCTCACAACATCAGAGGTCGACTTGCTATAGGGCAAGCTGACACCCTGGTCAGTCCGCCACTGGCTGTGAGATGTAGGTTGAGCCAAAGGTCGTCTCGAAATGATAACTTCTTGTGTGATCTACAAGGCTTGGTGAGCTTTCGTGTGTAAAGAAAATGTATGGAAAGCTTTCGAAGCTGTTTAGGTTTCAGAATTATCTACCTGTAATTGTCTTCTTCTTCTTCTTCTTCTTCTTCTTCTTCTTCTTCTTCTTCTTCTTCTTCTTCTTCTTCTTCTTCTTCTATCCGTGCATCTTATCATTAATATACTTTTCCTTCAATTTAATCTACAGTATTATAATATTCTTATTATTATTTTATGATAGATTGTCATATAAATTATTGTCTTAGAGTGATCAAGGGAATTTTAAGTGATCACTGAAATAAATAATATTATAAATTTTTGACTCATGTTTCTTGCATCTCATTTTTGTTGGTTTTTTATCACAATTAACAGACAGTCATTCTACTGTTGTAAGTAAGCAGTGCAGTTTTTTTTTTCGTGCAATATACGAACAGGTATCCACTTGCCTACCTGTTCAGAAAAGCGGCCTTACTGATTAAACCATGATAACTATCGGTTATGGAATTTCAAATCTCGCTATATAGCTTCCCCGAAATGTTATGTTCATAAACTAGCAGTATTATTATTATTATTATTATTATTATTATTATTATTATTATTATTATTAATATTATTATTTTATTATTAATATTATTATTATTATTATTATTATTATTATTATTATTATTATTATTATTATTATTATTATTATTTTATTATTAATATTATTATTATTATTATTTTATTATTATTATTATTTTATTATTATTATTATTATATTATTATTATTATATTATTATTATTATTTTATTATTATTATTATTATTATTATTTTATTATTATTATTATTATTATTATTTTATTATTATTATTATTTATTATTATTATTATTATTTTATTATTATTATTTTATTATTATTATTTTATTATTATTATTATTATTATTTTATTATTATTATTATTATTTTATTATTATTATTATTATTATATGAATCATTTTCAGTGATTGAGATGAAAGAAAAAAGGCCAATGATAAATAATAACTGATAATACTTCTGCAATTGATGATCTTCGTGTTTTGCTCGGCAAGAGAGCAGTTCTCATCGGGTAGGGCTCCCAAAGGAAAAGGGTACGTGTTCTAATTTCGATTGAGGTTTATTCTATTTATCGATTCGCTCTAATAATTAACGGTAGTAGAATAACGATCAGTTGCGATAAAATAAAATAAAAACATAAATAATATGGAAAAATAGTCGTGAAATTTAACAATGTCTCATCTCATAAAAAAATACAATAGCATCATTTACATCATTTATATGTAAATGATTGTAACCGAAAATAATTAAGCTTTTAAAAATATTATTTTTTAAAATTTTCACTAATGTTTACCCAATACAAGACCAAAGAGTCACTCAAGCTAGAGTGTTACTGAAACAGGTGCGCGATATGAGCGCAAGAGTGGAAAATAGGAAGTAAAGATTAGAAAGGATAGGGTGGATGGATAACGATTGACCTTAGACATGAAAGGGTTTAGATTGTAGTGTCCGATGATGTGTCTACACAGGAGTCTGTTCCTGGGAAGAAGCTGTCGGTGGGGAGGGGGAATGAACTTCCTAACAAAGGAATACGTAGAGAATGAGTTGGGTTCATCTATGCGATGGTCACGGGGTGGGGGTGGGGTCAAAATCTAACAGTCATATAATAATAATAAAATAGTAATTCATACAGTATTTACATTAGTCGGACTATTGTCCTCATCTTTGTCGCCATATTTGTCACAACGTTTCGGCCGTTGTACGCTCCGGCCTTCTTCAGGTGGTTGGAATTTCGAACCGAACCCTTTATTTCGATCACTGGGGTAGACTGTTCTAGTTCCACGAGCCATAATACCTCATCTCAGAAATATAGGCAGACTCTAGTAATTCATAATATGATTTTCTCAGAAACATTTAAAACGGTGGCTAAAAGAACAGCAAAGCTTTTCCCAACGCCAGCCAGAAATCGCTTTGAGTCGATCTCCTTAACCTCCTTAAAGTGCTGGTCATGAAAAAGTAAATAAAAGGAGTCTTCCACATTAGCTTTTTTAATCATTTCCCCCAAGCAAGGTAATAAAGCCACTAAGACGCGAGGTGTGAGAGAATAAGAGAAAAATGGAAAACATTAAGGAGAGGGAACAACGAAAGAACATAATTTAAAAAGGCAAAATATAACGATTGACATTGGATTTAAATTTTTTTAAATCAAAGTTGATTGGAAAGCAAGAGAGACCAGAAGAGAGTTCAACAAGCGAGAGAAGAAAGAAATTACATTTACATCTCAACTGTAAAATGATGAGACCTAGCGGACAGTCTAGTACTGCGCTTAAATTCTTAAAGTCGACGAACCCAATAGGAAAGCTCATCAGAACAATTACCATGAAAATATTTATAGAAAAGACAGAGGAAATTTACCTTATGGCATTGGGAAAGTGACTGATGCTGAGATGCCAGGTTAGGACCAATAACATTACAGATTCGTCTTCGCATTTTATCAAGTATCTCTAAATGCATAGCAGAAGCACCATACCGGAGGTGACAGCAATATTCAATGAATGAACGAACAGTAGACATAAATGTATAAGATAGATTCTAGTAAATGTAATTCCAGACCTTACCATACTAGTTAGAACTTTTACAGCCCAAACTGAGTGCGGGTTGGTTTGAATCCCAAGGGTGTGATATGTTGATGGGTTGGTTATTGGATTGATGATCGATTATTAGATAAGCGTATCATAAAAGGATCAATTTTCAACAAATAGAATACGCTTTGTAATAAACATTGACTATGGTAAAATGTAATTGGCAGAAGTGCCCAACATACAGAATTGACAAAGTTTGCGATAAACAATAACACTCAGTCAGTTATGTGCCATGCATGATACACGCTTAAACGATCATGTAGCTTTCGATACATGACTGAAGAGGCAGATTTTTTCCAGGAGTAGGTTGCCATTTCTGCGGTAGACCAGTTGCCATCCAAAGCCATGGAACCCGGTCTGTCCTGTTATTTACTCATAGCTGGTGGGAGAAGATTCATACCTTTTCCCAAGGGTATTAGCACGTAAGTGAATGTAATGAATTCGACTGGAATTCGAACTCGGCCCTCCGATTTCTCAATCCGAGCCGCTATCCATTACTCCACCGCAAGGAAAGAAAAGGTTAGAGTAAAAATAATATTGAGCAAGCAATATAGTCACGGCAAAACAAAGCAATAAAACAAAATAACAGAAATAAGACAACACGTAGCAATAAGGCAAAGGAATATCAATAAGGCAAAGCAATAAGACAAAACACAGCAATAAAGCAAAACAACACTAATAAAGTTCATGAGCTAAAAATGGTGTCAATAGACAAAAGGGGATACAAAGAAGCGATCGCAGCGTTCTGGCTTCAAGGTAAGAAAGAACAGAACTAAGTTTGAGGAAACCGAGGAGTGGCTTATCTTATTGGCTAGCAACAAATCCCAACATGTATCTGCTTGTTTTGTGTATAAATTCGGGGATGTTCTTGCAGTCATTTCCTATTAAATTGGAACCAATAAAGATTGACAACACCGCCAAGTCGCGTTTTTCGTTTATTCAAATTAGTTATCTACTCTCGCAGCTGCTGCAATGCAACAAAGTTGTCTCTGGAATGACAATCAGATTGTTAACTGCTCATCACCTTTTTATCCTCTAAATCAGTCTCGAAAATGTATGCCCTGCCTCATAGGTTGAGGGTCATTTTTATACTTTCAACAATAGTAACAGCAAAATGGTTAGTACAGCTAACGTGAAGGGAAAGTAATGATATTATCAAAACGTCGACTTTCCACGCTACCTTAAACAAAACGCTAGGAAGGAAACTCCCCTCACTACTAGAAAAAACGATAATATTTAGTGGACATGAAAAAACTAGTTTCCTGAAAAACTTTTTTAAGAGAAGGATTTTATAAATTCCAACCGTCAGTAAGTTTAACTTAAGGCCATATCACGTTGAAACACCGGTTCTCGTTCATTCACCGAAGTTAAGCAACGTTGAGTCTGGTCAGTCCTCACATGGGTGATAGCTAGAACATATGAGGAAACGGCTAATTTCACCGTTACCAATAACATAGTTTTGTATGTTTTCGTCATTTCTCTTGAAAGAAAAGGAAAGATATCTACAACACGTAATATGATTTCATGCACTAAAGATTTCGTTTCCAGGACGTTATTTCGACAGCGACTTCAGTTTCACCATAGCCATCATGATTATTTTTCTCCCTGTAGTTGATTATAACAATTCAATTAGGTTTGAATTTAGATTCTACTCAATTGTAGTGATACTCTTCACACGACGCTCCAGGTTCTGAATGATCCGCGGTCAAGTTAACAGTGATTTACAAGAAAGAAAAAAAACAGAATTCTTGAGAAAGTAACGTTCAGTTCGACATTCCAACCACCTGAAGAAGGCCTCAGGATACAACGGTCGAAACGTTGTAATAAATATGGCGACAAAGATGAGGACAATAGCCCGCTAATGTAAATAGTGTACATAATACCTCATCTCAGAAATATAGACAGATGCCATTTTTGTTTATGATCGAAGTCATCACAATTCTTCTGTTAAGCTTGGAGAGTAATTATACATTGTTTTTGAGCAAAGTAGAGTCCAACAGTGTTATAAAAACCTCGGAGAATTCCAGTAAGATAGCTTTAATCATTTCTAAGACACAACGATTCAAAACTTAATCTAATAAATGGACAATTTTGCTTTTTACCTGATTTCGACAATTTTGCTGGAGTCGCAGATGATATCGGTAAGTGACCCATGACCCTGAGCCGTATAGGAGAGTGGCGAGGACGATAGCTCGATACACCCTGATCTTAGTGACCTTCTTCAGGTGTTTGTTGTACCACACACGTTTGTACAGTCTGCCAAATGCAATGCTCGCACTTGCCACTGTTGTCGGCCTTCTTGTCGATCCCAGCACCCGTTGTGATAGCACATCCAAGGTAGGTAAACTGATGGACTACCTTCAGCTCAGTTGCGCCAGTGATGATGTAGGGAGGGCGATTCTCAACCCGAGGCGCAGCCTGGTAGAGTACCTCTGTCTTCTTTAAATTGACTTCAAACCCCAAAAGCTTGGCAGCCGCTGTGAAGCAGGAAGCAAATCCCCTTCTGGGTGGGCAATAAGAGCAGCATCGTCAGCAAAGCAGAGATATTGGATAATTTGCTCCAGGGTCTTTGTCTGGGCTTTTAATCGTCGTAGATTAAACAGGCCGCCATCGAGACGGTCATTTTCTCTGTCCATTTAAGTATAAACCCACCCCATATTTGATTCCGTGTTCCTTGTGTATGTATATGTAATTTTTTAATTTATTTCAAAATTTTTTATTTTAATTCTTTTTTTCTTTTTTTTTCTTTTTTTTAATTTGTATTTTTGTTTTTTTTTTTGCTTTTTGTTAACCGGCACTGTTGGACCCCCTAACATATCTTATTTTAGAACTAACTATTCTAACGTAACTGGTAATATTTCATTTTATCCGATTCTGAAATCTCGTTTTTGAGCGTAAAGAATGGACAATGTTTGAGAATTTGCTCGTACTTCGTCTGCAACTTCCAATTCAGTGTTGGCCTATTCTCTGCCTGCTTGGTTGAATTATTAATTCGACACGGAATTCTGACCGTTTCTTCATCGTGTCGATTTGAATATTCTCCACTAGTAGCATGCCAGCCAGGCCCACGGCCGGGGTGAGAGGGTCGCCCCCCCCCCCGCACTGCGTTCATTATAACTTGTTGCTTGGCATGAGATAGGTAAGCCTTAAATTCTCGACGTTGTTTTTGGATAGTTTATGGTCGTGAAACGAGCATTTTCTCTGTCCATTTAAGTATAAACCCACCCCATATTTGATTCCGTGTTCCTTGTGTATGTATATGTAATTTTTTAATTTATTTCAAAATTTTTTATTTTAATTCTTTTCTTTTTTTTTCTTTTTTTTTTAATTTGTATTTTTGTTTTTTTTGCTTTTTGTTAACCGGCACTATTGGACCCCCTAACATATCTTATTTTAGAACTAACTATTCTAACCTAACCCGTAATATTACATTTTTTTTTAAATATAGGTCAATGGGACTTATACTAAGTTAAAACTTAGTATTGTACACATTCACAATAGTATGTCATTCCTATCCCCCAGTACTCTCAACTAGTGTAAGCTCTGCGACTATCCCAACTACATCCCCCTCTATTGTTTTTTTTTTGTCGGCGTTGTATATGTTATATGTAATAGGAGCAGGTAGGCTTTCCTACCGCCCGGTCTACACTCCTCCCACCTCTATTGGACATGATTAGAGGCCCAAACCTTGTTTCGTGTTTAGGAAGGGGTTCCCGGATCTCTCTCTCTCTCTCTCACTCTCTCTCTCTCTCTGGCCTCTGTACTAGTGCCGCTGTGTTTCTCCCGTGATGCGTGTAGTCTGTGGCATTGCCTATTCATTGTGAGGGTACACGGTTGACAGTTCCCTGATTGCTGTTTCCGACTGGTAGTTAGGAGCCCTAACTCTTGCGTAGCGTCTTGAGCGGCCGCTCTGATCAACAGTTGCATAATATCGGGGTGTCTGTAGTGCCATGTTGCGCATGGTTAGGTGTCCCTGCAGTCATCTCTGGTGGGCAACCCTGAGGCCACATTATGATTCAGGCTGTGCCAAAACCCCTCTCTGCCCGCGTCATGGGTGATAACCGTCGGCTTCCGTTAACTCAGGCCTTCTCTTTTTCCAACACCAATTACCCACATGAATTACAAAAACCAGAAATATAAACCTAAACCAGCCTTCCAAAAATCACCCAACCTTTAAATATCTCCTTCTCCAAAATCCGTAGCATTAGAACCAACTTCTGCAGCGTTGAGTCTTTCCTCATTGCTAAGTGCCCGGATATACTGGCCCTGTGTGAGATCAATCTTGACTCCTCTATCCCTTCCTCTTATCTCTCGATCTCTGGATACCTTCCTCTCCTCAGAAAAGACTCTCTAACCCACATGCATGGCCTGGGTGTCTACGTCAAGGACCATCTCCCTCTGGCTAGAGAGTGCTCTCTCGAATCGCCGGATCATTCGTACTTGTGTCTCCAGCTATCTCTTCTCAATGCTGTACGCTCACATATTTGTGTTTGGCGATTTTAACGCCCATCACAACCAGTGGCTTAAGAACGCTACTACCGACCTCGCAGGCATTCATACTCTCAACTTTTCAGTCTCTCAATCCCTCACTCAGATAATCGATTTACCCACGCGTTTTGCCTACAACCATGACTGTAAGGCCTCACTCCTCGACCTGTGTTTTACCTCCATCCCTGAGTCTTGTAGTGCCACGCAGCTCTGTCCTATCGGTAACTTCGATCATGCTGTAGTGTCTGTTAGCATCTCCTTCAGCCCCACCCCCTGCAAAGAGCCTCCTACCACCAGAACCACATTCTGCTACCAACGGGCTGACTGGGACTCGTTTCGTGACTTCCTCCGCGATGTCCCCTGGGATGCTGTATTTAAGCTCCCCATTCAAGATTGTGCTTTAACTGGGTTAAATCGAATCGAAGCTTTCATCCCCTCCAGGAAATTCAAGGTCAAACCACGCTCCTCCAACCTGGTTCACAGCTGCTTGCTCAGCCGCCATTGCCCATAGGAACCACTTCTTCCACCATTTTCGTAGTGATATCTCCGACTCCAATAGACCTCTATTTACCTCTGCCCGTAACGAGTGTAAGCGTATCCTCGACGATGCCAAGTCACTATTTGCTGCTCGGATGAAGGAACGTATTGCATCCGGCAAATTTGGCTCCAAAGATTATTGGCGCCTCTGCAAGAGCGTTCTGAACAATAACAAACCCTCCATTCCTCCCCTGTTCAATCAGTTTGAGGTCCTGACCACCTCTGCCGACAAGGCCGAATGCTTTGCTCGGAAGTTTTCTTCCAATTCTACGCTAGACTCTTCCGGGGTACCCTTGCCCGATTTCCCTCCCAGAACTGAGGCCCTCTTGGATGGATTGCACATAACCCCGTCGTCGGTATTGGGCATTATTTCTAACTTAGATCACCACAAGGCTACTGGTGGTGACGGGATACCAGCCATTGTCCTGAAGAAATGCGCACCTGAACTGGCGCCTGCCCTCTCTAAATTATACAACCGCTGCCTCAAAGAGTCCTGTTTTCCTGACTGCTGGAAGTCCTCAACCAATGTTCCTGTCTTTAAGAACTCTGGTGACCCCTCCGACCCTTCCAATTACCGTCCTATCAGTCTCCTACCCCTCTTCGGCAAAGTCTTCGAGGCCATTATCAACACCGAAGTGATTAATCATCTGATATCCCATGATCTGCTCTCAGACAAGCAGTATGGTTTCCGCTTTGCCCGATCTACTGCCGATGTGTTAAGGCCATCACTGAATTTGTCTACCAAGCTATCCATAATAACGGTGAAGCTCGTGCCGTGTCCCTTGACATCTCCAAAGCATTTGATAGAGTTTGGCAAGCTCCGGGGTTATGGTATCACAGGTCGATTGTTTGACCTAATACAATCATTCCTGTCAAACCGGGATTTGAAGGTTGTTCTCAGTGGATTCATCTCCAGCTCCTATCCCACTAACGCAGGTGTTCCTCAAGGCTCCATCCTAGGCCCTACTCTGTTCCTCATGTTTATAAACGACCTTCCTGACGCCGTAGACTCCCAAGTCGGCATCTACTTGACGACACCACAATTTACTCCTGCCTCAAACACAAATCTAGTGATGCTGACAAAGTTAACCTGGCAGCTCAAATTGAAAAGGACCTCCAATCTGTTGTGAACTGGGGCGAGAAATGGATGGTTAACTTTAACGCTTCTAAAACAAAACTGCTCTCTATTAACCACCACAAGGATCCATCCCTGCATCCCATTAGAATGTCTGAAGACCAACTTCTCGAGAGCTCCTCTCTGCGGCTGCTCGGTCTCACGCTGTCTGCTGATCTGAGATGGAACAAATACATCGAGTCAGTTGCATCATTCACCGCAAGGAAAGTTGGTTCCCTGTGCTGAGCCAGGAAATTTTTCTCCCCGGAATCGATCCTCCAAGTCTATAAATCGACCATTCGCCCTTGCATGGAGTATTGATGCCATATATGGTCTGGGGCCCCTGCTGTTTGCCTCAGGGTTCTTGATAAGATCCAGAGACGGATATGCAATGTGATTGGCCCTGATCTGTCATCTCGTCTGCAGTCGCTCTCTCACAGACGCGATGTTGCCTCGCTCTACCTTTTTTACAAGAACTTTCACGGTAATTGCTATGAGGAGCTGCTTTCGCTTGTCACTAAGCCTCGTGAATTTAAACGTCCTACGAGGCTGGCATCCTGTTCCCACCCCTACACCGTTGAAACTGTTAGATGTAGACGTCTCTTCTACTCCAATAGCTTCATGACTCGTACATCTCGCCTATGGAACTCCCTTCCCTATTACTGTTTCCCTGACAAATACAATCTCCAACGGTTTAAGTGTAGCGTCAATCGACATCTCCAGTTGCCTTGATCTATCCACTTCCCTTCTCCACTTCCTTTCATCTTTCATTCCTATCTGCTCTCGATCCAAATCTTCTGTAACCCTCTTGCCTTGATCGACCCACTGTCTTTCTCTTTCTCCATATCCTCTCCTTTACCACTCCTATCTGCTCTTCCTCCAACCCTTCTATCACCCCTTGCGTGATAGTGGCCTCCAGCCTTGCTTGGGGTGATACGCTTAAAAAAAATCTGATGTAGACTCCGTCCTCATCATCAAGATCTTTCATGGCTTGCTTGAGCATCATGCTGAATTCATAGTGAATAGAGTCGGTGCAAGAACGTAACCCTGCTTTACACCGTTGGTGATCGAGAAGGGCGTTGAGAGATCGCCGTTATATCTAACTGGGCCACACTGATCCTCGTGCGGTTGGATGATCATGTTTGGTCAATTTTGGAAGGTTAGAAGACAGTCGAGTCTGCCACATTCCTCTTCTGTTCACTGTGTCGAATGCTTTCGTCAGATCAATGAACTCCGCATACAGCCCCTTTTGCTCCCGGGTGCCGGGGAACAAACACCATGTCTGTTGTGCTCTTGTTGGTTCTGAAGCCGCACTGACTCTCTGGAAGGTGCTGTTCCGCGATGGCAGGTACCAGCCTATTCAGCAGAACCCTTACAAGGATCTTTCCTGCGATGGAAAGCAGAGTAATCCCTCGGTAATTGGAGTAGTCAGGTTTTTCCCTTTTGTTCTTGTACAGGGCCATCGCGGAGATCTTGTGGTATTTTTCCCTGTTCCCAACAACAGCAAAAGAGCAGGTGCAGTTTCATATGCAACAATGGACCTCCATGCTTGCAGATTTCAGGTAGCATTCCATCAACTCCTGCTGCCTTGCCACACTTCAGCTGCTTTATAGCTTTTGTTGTTTTTTCAGTAGTGAGCAACTAATCCAGTTCCATCCAGTTCCATTTTACTGGGCTTGGGGTATGAGCAGAATTGCTGGTTCCTAGACTGAGCGATTAGCACTGAATAGTGCAAGGAAATGCTCCGACCAACTGAAGAGGGCCTGGAAATGCTCCGACCACTGGTTTAGGATGGACGCCTTGTTTGTAAGGTGCATCTGACCGTCTGCACTACGCATAGGACTCTGGACCTGATACATAGGGCTGTATACTGCCATTAAATTTTCATAGAAACCCCTGATGTCTCCAGTGTCCGCATACAGCTGAATCTTTTCGGCAACTTTGGTCCACCACTTATTCTTAATCTCTCAGAACCTGTGCTGGAGGTCATGGCATACGAAACGGAACGCAGCATTCTTAACAGGACAAGATGGCTGAGCTAAGTGAGCTTGATGAGTTGTTCTCTTTCTCACCAGCAGTTATTGGATTTCCACGTAGCTCTCATCAAACCAGTCTTTGTTCTTCCTTGTCTGCAGTATACATGTTTTGAGTTTTTCCCAAAGTGTTTCAGGAGAGCAATCCTCGGCGATGCTCGCATCTTCAAGCTTTGACTCAAGTGCTGCTTGGAAGTTAGCATTCATTGAACTTTTTACAGAGGGCTCCTCCTTTTCTTGGCTTGAGTTTAAAGTGAAGCTTGAGTTTGCAGCGAATACGACGACGGTCGATATGACATTCTGCACTGGGCATCACTCTTGTGATTTAGGTCACACTGACGCACTATGACATAGTCAATGAGTTCCCAAGGATGCATTCAGGTTGTTTTCAATCGGTTTTTCTGTTGGAAGATGGCGCGTTCGTGATGACGAGCTGATGCTTTGCGACGAACTCTAGTAGCAAGCACCCATTGTCGTTACAGATACCAATACCATATCTCCCAAGCACTCCCTTCCAAGCCGCAAACTCTTGGCCTACTCTGGCGTTAAAACGCCAAGGATTATAACTTTATCTTATTCAGGGACGTCTCGTAGTAGGCTGCGCAGCTCTGAGTAAAATTTATCCTTTTCCACAGGATCTGCTTGTAAAGTTGGAGAGTACACACTACTTAGTATGACATGTTGAAGATTACGCAGTGGGAGGCGCATAGAGATGATGCGGTCAGAATAATCTTATGGCAGGTTTTCAAGCTTGGAGATGTAATTCCTGATAATGAAAACTATGCCTGAAAGGCGACTCTCTGTTACTGAATTGCCTGATCAGTAGAGGGTATATCTGGCGCTGTGCTCTTGTAGGCTGCCTTCTTCTTAGAAACGGACTTCACTAAGAGCAGCGATGTCAACATTTAGTCTTGACAATTCATTTGCAATTAAAATAGAGAGACGTTCTGGTCGACCACTGTCGGGCGTGTCCAGAATGGTCCTGATGTTCCAGAATGCAATATGTAGTCTTTTGATACCCTTACAGGTGGTTGTGAACCTTTTCTTTACTGACGTTCGACCGTATGAGAAGAAGCTAACTGTGAATTATAGGAGGTGAGCTTTGTTTATGCCACCTTTTCTAGGCCTCTCTCCAAATGGAGCGAGCAGTGCTGTCCCAGTGCTTGGTCAATCAGGATGCTGCAGAGCGATGTTGTCGTCTCCGGGTCAACATTAGACGACCAATATCCTGACCCGCCTGCATGCAGGATTGGGACTGCGACTTCCGGTATCATCTTCCACCTGCCTTTCCCCACTCTCCCATCACTATAGGGCTTGGAAATGATTGGTAGACGCGAACGTCTCCCTCAGACCTGCGCAGTGGATTTTTCAGGTGAAGTGCAATGTGCGCTGAACTGGTCCCACGCTTTACACACGGGATTCGATCTGCCATGTCTTAACAAGGTGGGACGATGACAGTGAAGTCCCCGGGTTGTAGGTTTTACAGAGTGTCCTTCTCTTAGCCAATGGCGAGGAGAAAAAAAACTGCACCGTCCAAGACTCCCAGAATAATTGTACTAGATGGTCGTTGAGCGAAAAGCTTCCTCTGCCGTTTAGACAGGTATTTTATTTAATCCTGCAGGGTGTCTAGCCACATTCATCACTGAAAAAAAATCTGTGTGGGAGGGGGGGGTCGTTAGGTTAGGTGTAAAATTCTGTAAAGATCCTCAAAAGTAGAATTTAAGAAATATTAGCATTTCCGTTTGTGGCTTTTGACCAACCCTGTACAAAGGAATTTGAGCAAATTTGAACAGGGAAGAGAAACTATCATTTTTGTTTTACGTTAGGAGTTCAAAAATAAAAGAAGAAAAAAAGAACTTTAGAATAACAAACATGAACGCGGATTCTTATCTTTAATTCATAGCCAATGAGAAGACGCAAGTCCTCATCATAAAAGGAATTATTTTTCGTTTTTCCTATAAGGAGTCAAACTCCGTAAAGATCGCCATCCCCTAATGCTGAAAGAATGAAATAATTATTATGGCGTATTTTGAATTTTTCTCTTTTTCATAGTAATCTGTCAAAATTAAATATTGATGATAGTATCCTGTCGACATGTTCCCTGCTATTTTACAAGTCGTTATTACTCTTTACTAAGTTTGGCTCTGCCTGAAACAATCATAAGTCACCTAGTGAGGATCTATCTATCTAAATCTGATGAGATTAATGTGTAAGCCATCAAACTCAGTGAGGTCTTTGTTTGTATAAGACTAGTAAGAATTCTGTCTAAAGTGTTGGCATACGAGATACGCACTTATGTTTATCGCACTGATTTTCGTGGTGCCTGGCAGCGCTTTAAGGTCTGTTGAAGAGTTCAAGATTTTAGCAACATGTCTTTGTGAACATATGTTGCAATTCAAAAAAGTTTTTCAAAAAGCGAGATAAACAAAGAGCAGAAAAAAATAAAAGGGATAAGTTAAGGGGGGGATATAAAAACAGTTAGAGTAAAAAAAATTGCAATAGGGATAAAAGGGCCAAAAGAAATGTTCTCAAAAGAAAGAAAGAAAGAAAGAAAGAAAGAAAGAAAGAAAGAAAGAAAGAAAGAAAGAAAGAATCGAAAAGAAGGATTACAAAAATAAACTTAAAGGAAATAAAAGAACAAACACTATATTTGAGACAATGGGAAAAAAAGGACAGAAATAAAAGAGGGGGAAAAAAGAGGAAATGAAAAAAGTGGCGAAAAGAAGTGAGAAATCAAAAAGAGGAAAAGAAAAAAGAGGAAAAGAAAGAAAGCGGAAAAGAAAAAAGAGGAAAAGAAAAAAGAGGAAAAGAAAGAAAGCGGAAAAGAAAAAAGAGGAAAAGAAAAAAGAGGAAAAGAAAGAAAGCGGAAAAGAAAAAAGAGGAAAAGAAAAAAGAGGAAAAGAAAGAAAGCGGAAAAGAAAAAAGAGGAAAAGAAAAAAGAGGAAAAGAAAAAAGAGGAAAAGAAAGAAAGCGGAAAAGAAAAAAGAGGAAAAGAAAAAAGAGGAAAAGAAAGAAAGCGGAAAAGAAAAAAGAGGAAAAGAAAAAAGAGGAAAAGAAAAAAGAGGAAAAGAAAGAAAGCGGAAAAGAAAGAAAGCGGAAAAGAAATAGAAAAATTTTAATTCATTTTGATTTTCTTCTATTTTCATTACAAGTTTGCTTCTTAGTTTACTTAAACCCTGCAGAGGTGGTGCTGAAAAGTTCACCGCACAATCCCGAATTACAATCTGACCGAATGACTAAATATCACGTGTTATGGAACTGCTCCTTGGTCATGCCGAAGATTGATCAGCACCAACTTCTATACACCGGGCGATTGAAAAGTAACTCCCTATTTTATGTACGATGCACTCTCCCGTTTAACTATAATTTTAAGAAAACGGGAGAGTCCATAATGCATAAAATAGGGTGTTACTTTTCAATCACCCTATCGAATAGAGATAAACATAGAAATTATAAATTAAATACCTTCCTAGGAAACTAACTCTCTCTCTCTCCCTCCCTCTCTCTCTCTCTCTCTCTCTCACACACACACACACACTTTCTATCACTTTTGTATTCAAAATGCCATACGAAGGTTAAGTTCTCCAAGATTTCTATTATTATGACCTATCTACCCCCTCCCTCCAACATTCTATTTCTGATTATAAGCAACAGTTTCATTGTGGTTTCCTCTTCTCATTAAAAACGTTTTGCTTATCACATGCTTTTTTAAAGTATTCTCAGCATCCTTCTGCAGAACCACATTTTTATTACTTCCAGTCTTTTCTTCATCTGTGAAGAAATTGTTCAACATTCACTGCCATATAAAAGACTGTAAATGACATGGCAGTTCAGAACTCCTTTCTTTCTTTCTTTCTTCCTTCCTTTCTTTCTTTCTTTCTTTCTTTCTTTCATCTATTGTGTGTTTACGGACATTTTCCAATGCCTTTATACTTTGTTCAGGTTCTGAATGGCATCTTTTGCTATTCGTATGCGCCTTCATATTTTTCTGTCTCACGTCTTCCTTTAAAAGAACTAACGAGATGTGCTTGACAGTTACAAAAGAAAAAGGATGAGAAAGTAATAGGTTCCTAACCTTTAGTTCATACAACTAAACTCCTTCCGGCAAACTGTTGCCGATTTTAGCCGAGGTTTTACTTTGTTGCTGTTGGCGCCTGATACCAATATGCATAAGTCAGAGAGCGCTTTTTATTGTTCATATTGTAATCTTTTCTATGTAAGTTACGAGACAATTAAAAGGAATATTTTCTACAGAATTATCGATCCAGTCGTAAAAGAGAACGAAGCAAATAAAGTGTGTCTTATAATAAACTCTGACATTTTTTGCGAGAAAAGGCTGGACTAACATACTATTTATATTTCTAGCTGATTTTCCTGCCAGATAATTTCTCGTCGGAAATGTTTTTCCCGCCAGAAACCTTCCCGAAATACAACCTAATTTTAAACAAGGGAATCAAATTTCCCAGTGCCAAATGCTGTCGTAAATGCTGTAACTTACCCGCGTAAATCCAAAAGGGGCCTTTTCGCCACACCCCATAATAATACCTCCAAAATTCTCGGCCTGAATGTGATAAGGGGAATCTCCTGAATATTAGCAATGTCCATTCTCTCAGAGAAAGAAAAAAAAACATGTGTATAATTGTCAATATAGATATCTTCTCTCTTCTTAATTCCTGTTCTTTTATTGTTTTCTCTCCTTGATCCTCAGTCTACCAATCGGTCCAATAGACCCATAACTTTTTTTAAAATTATTTTTTTTACCCTTAGTCTATCCGAATTATTTTTGTTCTATTATTATTTCTTCATTTTCTATCATCTACATAAAGGACATAAATTTAGAACAAAAAATAAAATTTTGGTGGTGACATCTTTTATCACCAAGTGGGTTTATTGGACCCATCGTTGAATTTTTTAATTAAATAACAAATATCGTCCATTCTAAATAGGTACTATTTCTTTTTCTAAAGATGATAATGAAAGTGATAATATTAGCATTGCTTATTCAGAATCAAGATGATGATATGAATGGTGACAAGAAAGGTGCCAGAAATGATTCTTCAAATCCTTTAATGAATAATGAAAAGTATTATTCGAAGAATAAGTCCGAAATTTGGTCTTCTAAACTAATTAAAATGGCACAACAAAGAACTCCATCCTCTAATGTTTTGTATCAAAAGCCTGAACCTTCACGTTTTGCAGGAAGATTTTGTGATTTACCTTTTTCATCCTTTATATTCTTCATGAAGTTAAATCCCATGGAAATAATCCAAAAATGGACAAATACTGAAAGAATTCGGGTCTCGCAGGTATTGATACAACTGTAAACTATGGTGAGCAATACACTGCCCAGGAGCCATCCAATAAGTGAGAGAGAGAAAAAGATGCACCTTGAAGGGTCCCAAAATGGATAGCAAAATGCCAAATGTCTGTCATCTTTGCCAAAATACATATCCGTCAAAGGCATTTGAAAGTATTCTCTGCAAAATGCAGCAATGAATTGTAATTTTTTAAAAAATGTAATTTGAATTAAGCTTACAATTTGAAACTAAATGTAAAGATGTATTGTAATTTTTCTGTTTCAATAAAAATCAATTTTGATTAAAATTGTTATTTCTTTGTCCATCTATAATTATACATACCTAATATCACCAAAAATGCAAAAGGTTTGAATAGTTAAAAAAAAATAAAAATTGGTCCATTAGACCCAAGTGGTATTTCACCTTCGTTTGTAGACGAAGGGTTTTAATAATATTTTCTTTTTCTCATATTCTCTCACACTCAGTAACCCCTTGCATCTTAGTGGCTTTATTCCATTGTCTGGGATAAAATGATTGAAAAAAAATTCCATCAGAAGTCGAAAGATACTTTCTTTCAAAGTAAAACAAACCAACCGAAAGGGAAAAAAAACAAATTGCTTTTATGAGACGCCCTTTTGATGGTGAATTCGCATCATTTGTTCTAAATAGACTTTATTTTTTTTAACACTTTCTTAACAATATATTTATTTGAAATATTTTTTCGAAAAAACCAAACACTATGGATATATTTAAAAGTTTGTTAAAATATATAGCAACTGAACGCAGAAAATATCATTTGAAGCGATTATTTCGTCAATTTGCAAGAAAGGAATCTCTTCCATGGACCGTCATAATAATAATATACGATAATTTTTATTTATAATATAATTGTTTTTATAATTCTAATAATCTTTTGCGTTAGATTTCAACTTTCTAAATTGATTGTACACAGATTTTTTTTTTACATCAAAGTTTGAGTTTGTTTTTTGCGCAAAGTGTAAAAAATCAGTTATTTTTTTCGATTTTTCACCTTCAAGGTTGTAATTTTTTCCAGCCAATTTGGACTCAAAACCGGCACTGAAGAATTATCTATCAAGCAAAAAAACTTTCATCGAAATCAGATGAAAACGGTGGAAACTCATGAACAACATTCGATCACACACAAGCATACACATGCATACACACACACATTTTGAGAATTATAGATATGGGTTTATATAACAAAAAATATCAAAATAATGGTATTATTAATAAATCTTGTTAGCTAAAGTTGTATTCAAACAACAGACACAACAACATCTACGCATATTTATTGAATAGCCATAAATTTCTTTCGCCAGATAATATTAACTGTATTTAATTTTAACTACATTTGAAACATTGTCACTGATTGGATTGTGATAACTGACATATCAGCCTGCATTTGTTATAGTTTTATCCAAACTAGCGAATACTGTTTATTGATTTTAATATTGTAGAAGGAATTAAGAACAGTAGTAGCAAGGGGACAAGATCCTTTTGATGCCCCTTCCTCTGAAATATTTTGATAATTTGATTTTTGATTCATTATCCACTTAATTAAAATAGCCTAGAGGACTAGAAAACACCCAGAGAGTGCATATAACCGCCATTGTCACTGTAACAATCGTTCGCAGAGGAATTCATTGTTTTAACTTTATGAACCCATCCCCAATGTTTATCCCTTATTTTATTAATCATGCCACATCCTATTCCAAAATTTCATAGAAATCCATGAAGAATTTTTGAGATATTTTGCCATGAACATATAACGGCATCTTAGAAAAACATTTGGGCACACCGACGTCGTATAATGCTTATCAAGCTTGTCTCGCTAGATTAATTACAATTTAGTTGTGGGTTCGATCCTCACTGGGTGCCTCACATTTTCGGCCTTGTGTCACATCTAAGCTACGCTTACAAAATCATTTGGGCATCTCGACTTGGTGTAATGGTTAGCAAGCTTGTCTGTCTAGAACACTTACGACTAAGTAGTGAGTTCGATCCTCACTAAGTGCTCCTCGCTTTCGGCCTTGTACCATATCCTTACGCTTAGAAAAAAACATATAACTGCATCGGTAAGGGAGGTAACTAAAGATGGATGCATCCAAAATACGATGGTCATTCAATAAATAAGGTTAATTTTTCGGTATAAGGAAGAAGCTTACTCTTTTTTTTTTTTTTTTTTACTTCTTTTTCACATGGATTTAATTTTTTTGCAGATTAAAAAAAAAAACTTGGAGAGTTTTAGCGATTAACAAATATGGCCGACCAAGAAGCATGCTCCAGGATTGAACAGCGGTCAGTTATCAAGTTTTCTGGTTGCTGAAGGGTGCAAACCAGTTGAAATTCATAGGAGAATGTCAACTGTGTATGCTGCCACATGTTTCAGCCAACAAATGTCTACAAGTGGGCTAAATTGTTTAAAGAAGGACGGAGCAGTGTTGAGGATGAAGACAGGCCTGGGGGTGCCTACAGAAGTGAGGTCTCCTGAGGTGATCGAATCAGTCAATGACCTCATTCAGAAGGGTGACAGTGGATGACATTGCAAGGACTTTGAGCTTATCTGTTGGGACAAACGCAGGGGTCATCAGTCAGAAGGCGTCATCTTGCATCATGACAACGCAAGGCCTCGCACAGCAGCCCAAACGGTGCAGACCATCAACGAGCTGGGAACTTCTCCCTCATCCCCCTTACAGCCCAGACCTTGCCCCTTCAGACATTCACCTGTTTGGTCCCTTGAAAGCGTTCACGAGAGGCACGAAGTTTAAAAGTGACGATGAAGTCAAAAGTGTTGTGAGCGACTGGCTGAGACATCAGTCCAAAAGATTTTTACGCTGAGGGAATACGGAAGCTTGGGCACAGATGGGAAAAGTGTGTGACAGTGCTGGGAGACTATGTTGGGAAAAAAAGTAAAATTCATCTTATTTATTGAATGACCCTTGTATTAATTCGTTCTTCCGTGGCTTAACATTCCTTCAAACTATATCGAAATTTATTGATAACATTTTCAATTATTAATATCACATCGCTGGAATAATGTTGCAAACAAAGGAAACTTTTCGTTGCAAGTCTACAATCGACATTTCGACCAAAATATGTTTTTTCATATTTCTATAGATTAAGTACTCCAAATCATGTATATAAAAAAAATATAAAATATTATTAAAGTTAATACGAGGTCCAGTTTTCTAAGAAAATTCATTGTAAATTTATCCCCTCTTACGGAAAATAAAGCAAAATGACTTCTTTAAATGGAAAAAAAAAATTGTTTGAAATTTGTAATCTGAAGTACTTAATCGATAGTAATCCAAGAGAAAAAATTAACGTTGTTAAATTAACAGAGCAGCCTACAGTTTTGATTTGGACCATTAATTCCGGGATAATCTGATGAAGGAACTTATTTCACAGTATACTCACCAATCGATAATGTATCGATTAGGTTGAGTATACTCACCAATCGATTAGGTTGAGACATGAATAAGTTTTCTTTTTGTTTATCAACTTTATTCATCAAAAAATTATAAATTGCATGTATAATTAATAAATTATACTGCAATTATATATTAACTATTTACTAAGAGGTATTGCAACTTAGCAGGCAGTGCGAGATCTTCTGGTTAATATTCCGAATGTTTTGATTTAAAATAGTTGTCCAGATTACGAATTTCAAAAGTTTTTAATATTTTACATATTTAATTTTTTTTTTTTACATTTTCTATCAATAAAATATGATAGTTTTATATTCGTTATAAACTTAATCCATAGTCATATGGAAAAATAAACTGAAAAAATGCTTATTTCTGGTCGCAGTAGCTATCGTAAAACTTCGCCTGTTTTTCTTCTATCCTTAGTTTTAAAGTGTTTAACAAGAAAAGCCAGTTATTTGTTGTATATACAGATTATGAATCACAAATTATTACACAAATACATTTATTACATAAATTATTACACAAATACAGTTTCCTATTTACAAATAGGAAACTGTATTTGTTTAGAATACGATACCTATACTTTGTAAAGGTAGCATTCTGTCATTCACGGTAACTTTATATTTCCATAATACGGAGGGAGTCAAAAGTAGCGCTTGATTTCTGTCTTTATTATGTTTATCATTCTCTGCTGGATTAGCAACGCTGCTCTGTGGATGAATTAATACAAAGCGGAAACCCCTTATTCATCATTATTAACAAAACCGATGATATTTTCAAATCAAATAAAAGCTTCTCGATTTTGCATTTTGATCACTTTGTTTTCATCAAAAGAAATGGATACTGGCTTATTGGTGTCATCACTTCCATGAAGGAAATATTTCGTCAATTTGCTGGACACCACCATTGCAGTTACATATTATATTTAATATTAAATAATAAATATTTATCTAATATTATATAAATATCATTGATATTGAAGATACATATTGTTCATGTATTTTAGGTTCCTTTAACTCATTTTCTTTTATCGACAGATTCTAATAATAGCAAAACACGGCAGTGAGAATGAATTGCAAAATTAAGAAAACAATGAAGGAACTACGACTCTTACGAAATAATTTCAAATTAGTTACACATTTTTATATTGTACTTGAAATCGAAATATACAGCTTTAAAGTTCAGGGTGTGATGCGTAAATTGTGGCAATATTACATTTTTAATTTCGCGCATGCACGTTGTTTGTTTTTGATTTTATCGACTGCACAGCATAGTTGGGTACCCCCTCGGGAGAAAAAGAGCACCATGATGCAATTCACTCCGCCAGAAATTTCAAAGGGGCATGCTGTACTGCTCCAATATGAACATTTCAGAGTGTTTGGATGTCAATCTGAGGACAGTGCAGAGGATTCGGAAAGAGTTGGATGGGTCTAATGGTGATTATGATGATCGTTCTGGAAAAAAAACTCCCGAGGTGAGGGTCTCAGACTCAACACTACATCAAGTGCCTTGAGGATGTAGTGTTGCGCTGGGTCAATATGGGGGTTGCTGTAATACCCTGTGTCTGGCAACAGGACTCTGCATCATGGCACACAAGCAGAAGAACACAGTCATAGTTGCCCGATTAATTCTGCGACCACATCACTCCTTACATCTGGCCATATAACTCTCCAAACTGCAAGTCCCTTGAATATTATGTGTGGGGTGCAGTTGAGCGAGAGATCAACAAAAGTCCTTTTAACACCAAAGCAGAACTGAAGGCAAGGATTACAGCAGAATTCACCAACTTAAACAAGGAAACCGCCCAGAAGAGGTGGAGGAGATTTGGATGTCGTCTGGAGGCCGTGGTCGAAGCCAATGGTGATTTTATTGAACAAATTTACTCTTTAGTATTTCAAAAGTTTTTTGTGTGCAATTTTGGTAAATATATATGTCAAAGCAAGATATCAGTGTTATTTCCATTTTTGCGTAATTTAGACAATTTATCCATCGCACCCTGTATATAACTGCCATTTTGTATTTAAGATCAAAGTTCGAAAGAATAAAAAAAAAAAGATATCACAATGTCAGTTCTGTCATAATAATCTTAATGTTCATAGTAAAAATATTGTAGAAAATCGTAATCAGTCGGACTGAAAATAACCGAATGTTGCTCTCACAAGGGAGATAATTAGCGGCGTTAAATTACTAGATCAACCGACTGTTTTGATTTGGACCATTAATTCCAGGAAAATCGGATGAAGGTACTTATTTCACAGTAGACCTGTTGCGGATAGCACATAACTGACTGAATTGTTCGTGTATGTAAAATGTGTGTAGAAGTCCTAGAGAAAATGAAGTAAAATCAAGTTGCGTACGTACGTCAGTGTGCATGTTGCCGTGAGCGTTTCTCAATAAGGGAAACGCGTTTTCACAATTTCAAAAAACTATAAATTGCAAGTATAATTTATTAATTATATATTATATATAATTATATATTAAACATTATTTACTATGAGGTATTGCAACTTATCAGGTAGTTTTTTGAGATCTTTTGAGTAATATCCCGAAATTTTTTATATGAAAAAGTTTTCGACGAACTCTTGAATCTGGTCTTCATCAGAGAATCTTTTCCTCGGTAAAAGAGTTTTGCAGAGTTCGAAAATGGTGCAAAGATTAGGAATTGGTTGATGCAAAAGTCAGAAAAAAGGTAACAGTCGCTGCAAGGTGTGATAGAACATAAAGTAAAAGAAAAAGATCTGTTGCTGTTTATTTCGGTTCTAGATTATAAAACCCTCATTGGTTTTACTATGACTAAGAAATGAATTAGTTATTTTATAACCGGCTCAAAGAGACTGGCATCGACGTGTTACCATCCATTGCGTGACTGGTACCAAACTTCTGAAAAGACTCAATCACCATAAACCTTCTTTTTCGTATTTTCCTACGAATTCTTTATCCGCATGCACTCCTCAGCAAACGTCGGTCTTCTCCTTTGTCCAGTAGCAAACTTTTCATGATGTATGCAATTATTCACTAATGTTTTAAATTGTTTTTTTTACTAGATTTTTAATCAATTCATCCCAAACAAGGCGATAATGCCACTAAGATGCAAGGGGATACTGGGAGTGAAAGAGAATGCGGAAACTTTAGAAGTAACCAGAAGCCCAAAACTAAACAAGGGATAAACCTCTACTCCTGTTCAAAAACTGGGGAGGAGTGTGAACCGGACGATAGGTAAACCTATCTTCCCCTTGTGACTTAAAATATTTATACTTGGCTTATGAATTTTATATATATACGCACAGTCACACACACATACATACATATATATATATAGGAAACACACAAGCTAGCAGATGCGGGACAGTCATGCCCAGACGGCCAGGCATACGGTCGTGGTCGTAAAGTCAAACTGAGGTAAGTAGCATAGGTTGACGAGGACATTATATATATATATATATATATATATATATATATAGGGAGGGAGAGAGAGAGAAGATTAATCAAAATATTAAATTTGTCACTTAGATTTAGCTGATTTATGACTCCAGGGTTTCATCAGCGAAACTTTTCGTAATCGTTCGGGCAATTCATCGAGAGGTATCAGCAGTTGTCTGCCGATTTTCACATTTTCGTTATTCTCATATTAAGTTAGAAGAAATAGTTTATGCGCTATTTATTGGTGTTAGGATGATTTTTCTTCTTTGTGTGTGTGCGCGCGCGATTTTCTAAGCGTAGCACAAGGTCGAAAGAATGGGGCACTAGTGAAGATCGAACTCACTATTCAGGCGTAACTGATCTAGCGGGACAATTTTGCCAACCATTACACCACGCCGAGTTTTTTCCGCCTGTACATGTATATATGTGCACGTATTCATACCATCGGTATGTAGGAAGTCAAGAGATTTTGGTATCAAATTTTGGAGTTCAAAAAGTTCTATTTTATATTTCTTTGCCGAGTGCCTGTTCAATGGCATTCTGAGATTTCGACTGAATCCTAAGTTCAGAAGCCAAGAATTCTTTATTGCAAATATAATAGGGTTGCTAAACTCTTCGAACGGAAAGAAATAGGTGAGATTCTGAATCGACGAACACGAAAAGAGCGCTGAGAGTAAAGGATAAAAGCTAATCTGATAACAGAAACGCAAGCCTAATTTATAAATATCCTTATAAATTCGCACCATACTTACTCCCTTATTTTTGTTTATTCATTTCCCCATTTTTTAATTGTACGCGTTTAGAAACCCTATTATCTTAGATATATGACAGGTACCGCCAAGTACTTGGAGCCCTGGGCTAAACCGGAATTATAAACAAGAGAAAATTTGGCATCCCTTCACACCTGAGCCTTAGTAAGCACTTCTTCTGCTACGTCACTGATAAAATAAGCAACAATCGCGGCATATTTTATCTCTGTTTACTATAGCACGGATGTGACTCAAAAATAGATTGTGTATAGTTTATGAAGGTTATGAATGATCAATCCTATCAAAAATGGTTTGCATTGTTTCGCGCTAGAGATTCCTTGATAAATTGCTGATAGCAATCAAATGGAGACATTTTAGTGCTATATCATTTCAGTACATATATGATCATGGCTCTCCCAGTTTCCTTTTTTTATTATCTGTGAATTGGAAAACATTGTAAAGCATACAGATGTAGTTTCTCATGGCCATCGAAGGATATATATTCATTCAGTGCTGTCTTTCACCTAAACTGACTCGAGAACCCAGACTACCAGAAGATTTAACCCATAACTGGGGAGTAGATGAAATTAATTTATTTGTGCGAAGTGAACGCAGAAGACTATGCTGGATTTTACTTTTAGAGCCGGTAACCGTCACACTACTTGAACTTCCGTAACGAAGGCATTTTTTTAATCTTTATCTTTTTTTTCTTTTTTTTTTTGAGAATTGAGGCTTAATAATAATAATGGGAAAAAGGAAAAGAAACGTGACGTTTGACTGGGAAGGATTTACTCATCTGATGTATTCAGATAATCCCGTAATTTTCGATTATCATCTCATTTAAGATTTTACAAAACTAACAGAATAAGAAAAAAAAAACAATTTGCAAAAAGACTGCAAGAATTTAGCAAAGAAGTTATTTTTACCAAAAATATAAAAAAATGTCTGGGAAGTTGTAATTAGGAAATTGGCGGCAAATTTTATTTTCCTGAGTAATTCCTGTTTATTTATTTATTTACCATTATCAATAATTTTGTCTCGGCTTTAATAAAAATAGCCGTTATCTGTTTATAGACATCATTCTGCCTTTATCAGGCAAATTAGTTGGCTAACTCTAGATATGTATGTATCAACATATATATTAAATAATTAATCAGTCTGTTCACATAACTCTCTCCCTATCTTTTCCGCTCTCGATCTCACACTCTTTCTCCCCCCCTCTCTCTCCCCTCTCTCTCTCTCACTCTCTCTCTCTCTATCTTTCTTTCTAGTTACATTTTTTTTATTAAGACTACCGAATACCTAGGTCTTTAGACATGAATTACTCAGTTTAAAAACAGGAATGTCTACTCAAAAACGTACATCCATTAAATATAAACTTTATGGTGATAATATCTGTATGGACGAGTAGCCGAGTAGTTATAACGTTCACTTTCTGGCCATGAAAACCCGGTTCCACTAACACAATGGCCTATTTATCAGGGACGTGTCTTTTGAAGATCATCGACTTGGGCATGTGAGCTAAGCTTGTGGTAACGTCGGGAAATGCATGAAAACCATAACGCACATGTCTAGTAAGTGAAATTGGTTAGCGAGAATGTTTTCAAAGCCGGTGATCGTTGTGCTAGCTTGAAGTCACAAGTTACCATTATCGAGTGTTTTAAGCGTACTGCGTTTGTTCAAACTGGTGACACTGCCATATTATGCACACTTCTTTCCATAAACTGCGATCTGTTCCAGCTAAACAGTCGAACTCTCTGCCTTCGGGCAGAGAGGAACTCGGGCGAGGCTCCGCCGAAGAGCAGTCTCGTTCGGGGAGGTAGGCTGACCCTGAACCCATTTATACGGGTTCAAAAAGGGAATATTTTTGGCCGAGCCTACGAGCTCGGAAAACCCACATTAAACCCGGCCTTGTGCCACATGTAACACTCGGGAGGGGGGGGGGCTAAATATTACTAGTTTCCATAAACTGTTACTAAGATACGCTCAGCATATTTGCAGTATAAATCACATATTTGCTTTGTGGGTGTTGAACAAACACAAATGTGTCTGAGCAGGCGTCTTCAACAGGGATTGACCCTAGTAGACGGGTGTGCTCCGAATATGAGTAGTCAGCCATCATATATATATATATATATATATATATATATATATATATATAGCATAATGAGAGGCCACGTATATATATATATATATATATATATATATATATATATATATATATATATATATATATGTGTGTGTGTGTGTGTGTGTGTGTGTGTGTGTGTTTCATTGAATAATATAGACATATTGTGTCTACATATTTTTATACTGACCCTTTCTAGTTGTCTAATCAGTTTCTTGATGTTAAGGTGAAATTCATCAAGGAAGGTGCTGTAGATTTTCTTACACAAGTACTTTCAAACTTTTCTAAGGTTATCTTCAGGTGTAAATTACAAAGACAAACTCTGATTGTACTTGAGTAAAAAAAACAAAAAAACAACTGTGCCTTTCTTGATGAATTTTACATTAACATCATGAAGCTGACACCACGTGACATCGTCATGAACATCCTAGCCAGTGTGAATACCAACTCATCAAACGTCAGTGCACAGATGATACAGGTTTCATTAATCGAGGCTGTCTCAAGTAGGCACCACCTCTCATTGCGTTTACGTACATATATAGCCTATGGCTTTTGGCACGTCAGTGTAGATGAGCTGACTTCTCTTTATCTCAAGAATATTTATAAACATAAAAACGTCCACGTGTAAAAACATCGATTGCTTTTAACATACCGACTAATTAGTTCTAGAAAAAATAGATTCGCCTCTGTTTACATTGCACAGTCATGCACACACACACAGCTAGTATATATCCAACACACGCGCACACACACACGCACACACACACAGCTAGTATATATCCAACACACGCGCACACACACACGCACACACACGCGTATGTATGTGTACGTGAGCAAATGAATGAAAAGACGAAAAACATTTTTTCACAATGTATATATATATATATATATATATATATATATATATATAATATATATATATATATATATATATCAATCATATTTTTCAAATATATATGTGTGTGTGTGTGTATGCGTGTCCACAAACATGTATATAAATAAGGGCAGGGTTTCTAAACACATATATGCATGGATATATGCATGCATATATGCGTGTGTATGTATATATGCACATGTGTATGCATGTGTGTGTGTGCATATATGCATGTGTATGTGTAGACTTACGACGAATATATGAAAATCCAATAATTTATATTTACATATATAATCACGTTAAAAATATGTTTATACGGGCGCTTTCCTATGCACTTAATTCGTTTTACACAAACATCCACACACATACATACATCATTATATGTGTGTGCGTGTGTGTCCGTGCGAGAGAGTGAGTTGGCGTGTGCGTGCGTGCTTGAGAGAGTATGCGTGTGTGAGGTGTTAGTGAGAGATCGAGTGAGAGAGAGTGTGTGTTTGTGTGAAAGAGAGAGTGAGTGAGAGAATGTGAGAGAAAGCGAAAGCGAGTGAGAGAAAGCAAATGAGAGAGATGGTGCGTATGTGAGAAAGAGATACAGGGAGTGTACGTGTGTATGAAAGTGAGAGCGAGGCAGTATGTGTGTGTGCGTGTGCGCGCGCTCGTGTGTGTGTGTGGTTACAACTTGCTTTCCTTTACCAAAGCCAATTAAAAAGAAACATCTTATTTGTTTTTTCGTCCTAAGAAGATTTAGTGTTTGTGCCATTTAATTCCAGAGTTTTTCTTGTTACTTTTCCTGTTTCCCACACCCACATAAAAGAATTTTAAAACTACACAAAAAGAAACACCTGTTCTATGCCTTGTCCATATTCATGATTTTATTTACAAGACTTTTTCAAGAATTCCAATCCCAAAGAAATAAATTATTGCATCTAATTCTTTCGTTTACGATATATCTGTTTATATTTCGTTTTGCATGTTTCTATAAAAACCGTTTCTTACTTGAGTTAGGTGCGCAAAAATATCTTCGGTTTTTGATCGACTACAGTAGTTCAAGCAAATTGTCTATTTTTAAGGCAGTTGTGTATGTATGTAAGTCTGGTGCATACCTGTTCAGTGTATGCATACAATGAAAATAAAAAATAAAATATAAATAAATGTATTGAAATAAAATACTTATATATGCTTACTTTAGGATGTTTTAAAATGAAGGGTCTTCTTTTACGCCGTGTTCTTTCAGGACGTGAGTGTTAATGGTTCTTTGCAATTTCCCATCTCTTAGCTTTTAGCAATACTTCTCTCCTTACTAGCCCTTTGTTCTAACTCTTTGTTCTGCCCTCTATTTAAACAAGTTTCTGTCTCTCTTTGTCTCTCTTTGTCCCTTCAATAAGTCATACGGCGGTCAAATTCTCCAACTTCTTTTTCCTCATTACGTATCCCAGAAATTTCATTTGAATCTTTCTAAGTGTAGGTGTCCGTTATTGCTTCCACTTTTCGTAAAACTTCCAAGATGTCCTGTATTGCTGTCCCCAGAGCCCCAATGTCTGAGTCCCGAGCTATGTCAATTTTCGTGAGAATACATTTTCAGAAGGATAACATAGGAATAAGGATGAGACGATTTCCCTGTCCACTGGAAAACTGTGATGGTTTTTTGCTTGGGCTGAAGAGAGATTGGAATCAGTTCTCCGTAAATTGCGTTGCATGGGATCTCCAAGCAAAGACACACCACCTCAAAAGACAGAGATTCTCGTTTTGGAATTCTGGGATCCTGAGCACTTGATTATGTTCTTTCAGATTCCTTTTTTTTTTTTTGCTCTCTTCATTTTTTTATTTTTTTGCATGATAGGATGTTTTTTCTTTTCTTTTACTTTTATTTCTGTAACTATCACAAGAAGTTTGGTTCACTGTGTCGTGTAAGTCTATCTTTCATATCTATAAGTCTGCCATTCGTCTATGCTTAGAATATTACTGCCACAAATGGTCCACTGTTCCTTCTATTTATCTAGAGCGACTTGATAAAATCCAAAGAAGAATCAGCAATATTATTGGCCTCGATCAGGCGTCTCGGCTTCAGTCACTTACCCACCGCCTCCCCTTAAATTTTCTATAAATACTTTCGTATTAATTGTAAAGATGAACTCTTCGCTATGGTGTCTAAATTCCTTGAATTTAAGCACTGTACTAGACTGGCGACGAGGTATTACCAATCTACAATTGAGCTTATTAAATGTAACCATAAATTCTATGCTAACATTTTTTCTCGCACTCTTCGTTTGTGGAACTCCCTTCTGGTTCCATGCTTTCCAGCAACTTAAATCTGCAAAAATGTAAATACAATGTGAGTCGCTATCTACTGTCTTCCTGATTACTCTTCCTCTGCTCTCATTCCTTAGCAGTTGTTCCAGTTTCTAACTCTTCCATACCCAGTAACCCCTTGTGTCTCAGTGGCTTTACTGTCTTGCCTAGGGTGAACTCGACTGAAAAAATGTAATTCTAAAACTGGAAAAATCTCGTGTAAATAGAATTAAAGAAAATAGTTCTAAAATTATTCCGTATATGAACGAATCAAATAAAAAAAATGTAGAATTAGAAATACTTAAAACGTAACATCTGAATTAGCCACCTCAAATTTTACCGTCAGATTTAGCATCGCCAGCCGCATCCCGATATTTTATTTTGTAGCATATGTCTGAATACGTATCTGAATATATGCAGATTGGAAGTAAATAGCGATGATCTGTTGGCCAGAAAAAGGAAACATACACTTCTGCGGTTGAAAATCCCTTCAAAGTGGCTGGAGGAAAATGGCAGGGCTGATTCCCAGCTGATAGAAAAGCAATCGTAGCCAAATAACCGGTCTTAACAACGGGGGTATACAGAAGATCGCCGAAAGCGCCACATGTCCGATTTGAAAGTAAATGGGCCGTAGCAACAGACCACGTTGAGTATCACTCCTTTCAGATAAGAAGAAAAAACTGAGGATGCCATTCACTAAGAATCAGAGAAATTGCGCAATAGAAATTTGGAAAAGCGTTGCCGGGTCTGATGAGTCTTGATTTCAACGTTCAGAAGCTAGGGTCTGTATTTTGGGTAAAAAATGAAAGTATGGATCCATTGTGCCTTGAATCAATGGTTCAGCTGCTGCTGGTGTGTGTGTGTGTGTGTGTGTGTGTGTGTGTGTGTGTGTGTGTGTGTGTGTGTGTGTGTGTGTGTGTGTGTGTGCCCATAATGTTTAAAAAGTGTTCTATTTGATAGCAAAAAAGGATACAATATCGGAGATAGAGCGCCTATATTTATTGACAGTGCAGATAGTGAATGTCAGTTTCAAGTTTCACGATAGATAGACATGCTTCTAGAGATATATATGAGGAGGGAGTATTAAACAATTAAAACTTTACATTAGATTCGTGTATATGCGTGTAACGTAAGTCATTTGAATCAGTAAGATACTCGGCAGTCTTTAACTCACTACAATGGCATAATGCTAACGAATACTATAGCAAATATATTGAGAATATCTTATACGACCTTGAACTGTATTATTTCGACTGCATAATGAAACAGATAAATCTTGGAAAAAGTGCTAGACCATCAGATATGATTTCACCTCAACTCAGGTTTTGTAATTATCTTCCAGGAACGGAAATGTGATAAAATGGAAGTAAAAATTAAGCGGAAAATATTTCAATCATTTTACAAATATCTGAATCATTGGATGAATTACATTACAAGCCATGAAGACATAAGTAGAGAAATTCTGTTGGTTTAAATTGGTTTAAATATGAACAGAAATATAACAAAAATAATGCATGATTCACCTGGAGAAAGCCGGAGTGTACAACGGCCAAAATGTTGTGAATATGGCAACAAAGATGAGGACAACAGTCCGAACAATGTAAATAGTGTGAATAATGCTTGATTGTAACAATCCGAAAAAGATCATTAATGAATATCGATGAAGAACGATAGAAGTCCAAAAATAAATTTACTTAGGACAGGTGATAATATTAAAGACCAACGGAAATGAAATAAAATCATGTATAACTTTAAGATTGAATTCCTTTTTATAAACAAAAATAGAGAAAGGATAAAAAAACACTTTAGTAGTATGCTAAAAATGTAAAGTGTATAGTGAATGTCTAATGTCAGATGTGGCGTACGGCTGTGAATTCGAGAAATTAACAAAATCGCCTAAAATTCTAGAAATTAACAAAATCACCTAAAAATCTAGAAATGAACAAAATAACCAAAAAATCAAGTCAGAAAGGCACAAAGATCAATGGAAATAGCAATGCTAGATATAAGTCTAGAAAGGCAGAAAAGGGTCAACAAGAATCTGAAAATAGATCACGATCAATGATACTATAAATTACTAATAGGTGGGTTCATAGCAAGAAGTTAAAAGATGGACTAAGAGGTTGCCTTACAAAGGGTTGCTTCAGTCGGTATCAAATGCAGTAGGAAACGAAATCGAAGTGTTTGTTGGTAAGACATTGCAGAGGATGACACAGTCACGGTCATCATGTAAGGATTCGTTAATGGCCTATGACTTGCAGAGTACTAGCAGTGACTAATCATTATGATCATAATTATATATTCATTTCAGTATATGTATATTTCGATAACGGCAGATGTATAGATGTGCTTCTACGTCCTATGTATTTCCATTAGCAAAATTTAAAGTCTGTCTCGTTTTTCTATTAAAAAATGTCTAACAAAGAAGTTGCTGCCTAAAAGCACCGGAATGCAAACGCTATTCACCCCCAGTATAAAAAGCAAAAACACAAGAGCAAATAAATACATTGTAAATCATTAGGCGTAAGGGAATGACAAAAGGTAAAAAATGTCATAGTGACACATTTCGTTCCGAGAAGGGACTATTTCAGACTAATGGTGGTTTATTGATGGAGTCAGTCTTATATATCAGGAGTGACCAAAACCGCGGCACGCGAGCCACATGCGGCAACCTTTTATATGCGGCTTGTGAAAATTTGTTGCCCGAGCTCATTTGTTCAACACAGTTAACAGAAAAGGTAAATAAAATTTCAAGTTTTGTAATTATTTACTGGCTATGAATTAAGACCGCATTGGCTTAAAACGTAAGTTTACTGTTAATGTGTTAATTTTTGTTCATGTCATGCGTCTCTCAATCATCTCAACTTTATCGTATGTGGCTCTTACGTTAAGAAAGTTTCGCCACCGCTGATATATATAAAAAGTGAAAAAAGAGGGAGATAGAAATACAACAAACGCCGATTTTACATCGATAAAAAAAGAAAAATAACCGAGTCGGAAATGTATTGAAAGTGCAGTAATTGCTGAATTCTCTAAGGTAAATTGGGGTAAAGGATCATACAATATATTTTCATCACAAAATTATTTCTAATACAACATTGGAAAATTAAAAACAATATTTCTAATACAACATTGGAAAATTAAAAACAATATTTCTAATACAACATTGGAAAATTAAAAACAATATCGATAACAATCAAAATAAAAGTGGTAAAAACCTGCATGAAATAAGTTAACATGGGATGTCAATATTTAAATTAAAAATCTGGTCATCTATGGTCGTCTGTCTGTTCATCCTTAACATTTCTATGAAAACTGTAAACTGTGTTTGTCGTATTTACCATTCACCCATTCCACATTTTTTTTATATATAAGATTAGATTTTTTCCTTTTTTTAACTGATACCCTCATTTAAAACGGTTATTAGCCTGAAGACATTCCATCTAAGAACGAAACGTGTGACTAGGTTTTTCTATCTTGTCATTTATTTATTCTCTAATATTCTGAAAATATATTTTTGATATCATATTTTTCATAATAAAATGTATAAATGTTGTTTCATTTAGAGCGGGCTAAAGTTTAGCAGACCTTTAATTTTGAGATATTTGAAATAAATAAATAAAATCGACTTGTCTTGTTTCTACATTTGCATACATAGATACAAAGATTGTGAATAAAGAAAGGAGAAGAAAATGAAGTTATCGAAAAAATATGGTAAAAATCAAATGCTGGAAAAAAAAGAGCGAGGAAAGGAGTTTAAAAAGAGATTTTTCAAAAACGAAAACGAAATAATTGAAAGAAGATTCGAAACTGCGGGATAAAGAGGAAAGTAGAGTCACAAAGAAATATTTTTCAAAAGTAAAACGAAAAAAGCTAAGTCAAAAGCGATTTAAAAATTGTTTTCAAGCTGCATGTGAGATAAAGAAGTGAGAGAAAAGCAAAAGAGTTTTCGAAATGAAGAAGAACTCAATACATAAAACAGTGTGCATGGTTCATGATATTAAAAAAAAGAATGAGGTCATCTCTGACGGGACGATAAAAGTAAATGAGAAGTGAGAAGCCAGTGAGAAGACGGCGTAAACGAGAAGAAGAGAGAGAATGAATATGAAGAGGGGAAAAAGAAAAGAAAAAAAGAAGAAAAGAAACATAAATAAAGAGGGGGGAGAAAATGGGAAAGCATTGAGGGAGAGTAAGGAGGCAAATGAAGAGTAAGGCAGGAATATCCTAAAAGTAAGAGCAAAGTAGAACTCGGGAGATTGCGCGAAAGAAGTTGGCAAAAACAAAGAAGAGGCTGGAAGCAAGTAAAAATTAGCGAAAATTATGGCGAGAGTAAGACGAAAAAAGAAAGAGGGAAGTAAGGAGGGTGGAAAAATGTTGTATGGACTTCGAGAAAGAAAAACCTCATTGTAAAAGTGCCCGGAGGTAGAGAGAGGCGGGCGAACAGATTCCAGTTTGCAGGGTGGAGGCTTGAGTGGTTGGTGGGTCGGGATGATGGGTGAGGAAACGGGAGAGTAGCAGTGGTAAAGGATGTGGGAAAGGGTGTGAACTCAATGTGGGCTAAGTCGGTCAACTAGCAACCGCGTTTCCCTGGCTGGTCGAACACTGGCGCTTCACTTTTCATCTAACACATGGCCAAATCGTTTAGCTTACTGCTCTTCTTTTTTCTATTATTTTACATCTATATTCAAGACTATTCACATTCAGCCAAATGGGCGCGCCTGCCACCTCTTTGTCTGACCCACTCCATCATTTGTATATTAATTTCTTTCTCTTGCCATTCATGATCTCGTAATATATATATATATATATATATATATATATATATATATATATATATATATATATATTAACATAGATAAAAAACCCAAAATTCACTTAAAAATAAAAAATAAAAATCGCCCTTGATAATGGATAAGAGAATATCCGAAAGCTCTCCTATATGCAAAACATTTGGACAGTTTTGACAAACTTTGTATCTCGAAAAGAAAACACTTGTATGAACACAAGAACAATTAAATGAAAATCTTAATCGCAGTACCTTGTCTGTCGTCTTTAACGAAACTTGTATAAAAGGGGGATTGCTGCTCAAATACTATATATATATATATATATATATATATATATATATATATATATATATATATATATATATATGCGCACGCGTGTATGTGTGTGTGTGCGCGCGCGCAAATATATAGAAAAATCGGAAATAACACGTTAGGTAAATAATCCAAAGTTCTTTAGTATTTTTGTTTTTATTTTTAAAAAACAGTGCTCGATACATAATTAGAGCCTAAATTATAAAATTATTATTATTATTATTATTATTATTATTACTATCATTACATTATATATATATATATGTATATATATATATATATATATATATATATATATATATATATCTGTATGAATATTTACGTGTCTAAATGTATGCCCATGCAGAGACGCATGAATATATATATATATATATATATATATATATATATATATATATATATATATCTTTGTTCATGCTCGTTTGCATAAGTGTGCAATGCATGCAATTAATTATTTGCATTATATAAAGTTGGACTAATATCCCCATTTTTATCCCAATGTTTGATATTGTTAGATATGCAATTCAATTATATACAACTGCAAGGTGTGATTAGAAAATATATTAAAAATTATTAAAGTATACAAAAATGTTAGTAATTATAAAATAAATGCATTTTTGAACTGCATTTGTATTCTTGTATATACACACAGGCATGTAAATGCGTGTCTGTATTCATTCATCAATGTGGATAACCGTATCTTTGCGCGAGTGTTTGAAAACGAGTATGGTGTTGGCGTAAGCCAATTTCGAATTTGGAAGCACGTACACTTAGAAATAAATACGCGCCTATATATCCGTCTATTCCCATCATGTAATGTTAAATAAATCCCTCGCCTAATCTGAAATCTTCCATTTCAAACGTTTAACCTGAAAAAAGAAAAACACTCTTTCATCATTGATATATGCGAAAATGTCAACGGATCGGTCGGGGGAGAATCGATTTCCATAGAATCTTGGAAAATAATTCACAAGTCGCATAACACCCCTCAAACTGCGGCTAACAGTATCAGCGCCAGGTCTGTCCTTGAACAAAATAATGTGTTTATTAACACACGCACTCACACTCTCTCTCTCTCTCTCTTCCTCCCTCTCTCTCTCTCTCTCTTCCTCCCTCTCTCTCTTCCCCCCTCTCTCTCTCTCTCGCTGACAAACATGCATGATGCACGCACGGGCTCTACTTCATATATATATATATATATATATATATATGTGTGTGTGTGTGTATGTGTGTGTTTGTGTGTCTGCACGGGCGCGCGCCTTTGTGAGTACGTGCGCATTTCAAATTTGATATATTTATAGTGCAAGATTGCTTAGTATCGGAGAAAGAAAGTTTAAAGCTATATACAGTGTGGACATAGGATCAACATGGTGCATAGTGACTGGTAATGTCATACATCAAGCACTCCCCCGGTCATCTTTGACATATGGTCTGAAGTGCACTTGAGGAGTGAAACTGAAAGTCCACACAGTCTGTCTGTCTGTCTGTCTGTCTCTCTCTCTCTCTCTCTCTCTCTCTCTATATATATATATATATATATATATATATATGCATTTATGTATGCATGTATAGTCTCTCTCTTTACGTATTTATATGTATGCATTGTCGATTCATTTTAATCAAATTTGTTTGAATGAATACTTGCTGCTTAAATATACCCAATGTACGTATGCATTGGACAGTGATACTTCTTTCATACATTTTATTGAATGTGACGGACATATGACGGAAGAAAATTGGTTAAGATTTTTATTCATTTTTTCTTGTGTCCTTACATTTTTTTTCTTTTTAAAGACTGTAGAAACTTGTGGTAGTAATCACTGCGGACACTATATACTTAGCTTTAGTTTTTATAAAAGAGCCTTTTATAAGAAAATATCAGTGCACTAGATAAATTGAATAAAAAACATCCAATGAAACACACACACACACACACACACACACACACACACACACACACACACACATATATATATATATATATATATATATATATATATATATATATATATATATATCCTAAACATGGGATGTTTATTTTACCTTATTGCAAGTGATGGGGGTAATTAAAAGTTTTAGACCCAAACCTCCATTACCCACGCTCATTACCCAGCCTAATGACAGAACATCAGAGTTTGTTTTTTTTGTTGTTTTTTTTTATGACGGGTTCCTTGTTTAGAAATATAACTTTTCAACACGCCTGTGCAGATAAGCGTTTTAGATAATATATTCATTACTACTTTTACAATGGAGAATGTGTTTCACGATACCTGTATACTAGCTAAAATACTATAATATATATATATATATATATATATATATATATATATATATATATATATATATATATATATATCAACTATCGACGTCACCTTATTTAACATTGGGAATGGTGTGTTTTTAGCAAACGTAGAAAGACGCTCACTTGAATTCCTACTGCACTCAACACGCGAAGGCTCTGAATAAACGCCGCTACGAGTATTAAAAGAGAACACAAAAACGCATGTTAAAAAGTGAAAATATGAATAGAAATTAACAAAGTATGAATAATGAAGTGACCGAAAGTGTTTGCGACAATGGACAATATGGACAATGTTTGCACTCCCTTACTCACATCAAACAGAAAAAGGTAAGGGGAAATTAAAAAAAAAAAAAAAAAAAAATTAATTAAATTTTCTCTGTCATATTTAACGAAAGATGTTTAAAATAAAAATTCCTGCTGAAATATACATTATATATATATATATATATATATATATATATATATATATATATATATAGAGAGAGAGAGAGAGAGAGAGAGAGAGAGAGAGAGAGAGATAGATAGATAGATAGATAGATAGATAGATATAGTAACATTTAATTTAAAAGTAAGTGAATCAAATTAGCTACGGACAAACGATTTGGTTTTAGCACCGATTTTTTCTTACCTTATTAAATCTAGAACTTTCACTTTATCACCAGAAGGAAGCAGCTTAGGACTTTGCTTTACATTACGGGATAATCCTTAAGTGAAATTTATTGTTTGTTTTTTTTCTGGGTGCATCCATGGATTACTGCTGAAAAGGTGGACCACTGTATATAATTGCCCTCTGACATTATTATTATTATTATTATTATTATTATTATTATTATTATTTACTCGTATGAATTTATGACCCTTGTCTATAGATTAAATAGTTAGGTATACTGGGCCCTCTAGCTTTGGCTGGCAGCCAGTCTATAAGAATAAAAACTCTGAATTCCAAACTGTAGAGAAGTCAACAGAAAATCAAACCACCATCTTTCCCACGAATGTATAGCAAATCACAGATAATAAAGAAAAAGGAATCTGTGGAGAGTCATGATCGCCTATGTCCTAAAGAGGCATGGTATTACAAAAAGCACTTATAAAGCATTAGAGTGAGTAGTCGAGCATGACATAGTTAAATCCATTAAGTCCTGATGATAAAAAAAAAACGTTTATTAAAAACGCATTTATTAAAAATAAGGAAAAGAAGGAAGAAGTATAGAGTAGATAGGTTCGTCTATCTTCCCGTTCACAATCCTTCACCGTCTATTGAACAGGAGTAGAGGTCTATCCTTTGTTTCCTGTTTAGGATAGGGTTTCCGGTTTCTTCTAAAGTCTTTTTCAATTCTCTACTACTAACGGTTGTTCTTTCCTACGCTAAGTTCACACGATAGCCCTCTACTTTGATTGGCTCTTGGGCCTTGTATTTGGTAGCATAAGTTTAAAAATGCACTGACTCTAACACTGCTCCGTTTGTTGCATAGAGTAATTAAATTCAGCTAATGACAATATGAGGCTACGGATTTATTGATACACTCTCGCACATGTATGGAAGCCAAGAAAATATAAGTAAATTTACGTCCATCGATATATAAAATTATAAAGGACAACATAATCAATGAAATGGAAAATTGCGCAAGAGATTATCGTCTTCTGCAATTGAGAAAACAAACGCAGACGATGCGGAGGAGGAACAGTTCGATTCAATTCAATGGAAACGAGCAGGAAAAATATTTCTGGCCACTATACTTCTTCCTTCTTAATGGTCTGATCATAAAAATCATACACACGGGCGTATTGCCGTATAGATATTGCAGATTTTACCTGCATGCCAATCTGCAGACTCATTTAAGGGTGGGATTAGAAGATTGGCGAAGCACAATCTTCCAAATTGTGACATTCTGAAGTTTGCTACTTGGGCTCGGATATCGCCATCGGGTATATTCGGCATCTGAAGCTGATTAGCAATTTCAAGCACACACAAGCATAAACACACGCAGTCAAAAGTGAACGCTTTAATATGTGTGATCTTGTAGGTATGAGCGTATGTAAGTACATTACATGTATATCGAAAATTTCATATTTCCATTATACGCATGCACACAGCTATATAGGTGCATCAATGATTTTATACAAGTTAATATATATATATATATATATATATATATATATATATATATATATATATATATATATTACCATATAGTTACAGAGGAAAGCAAAGTCAAATTACTGTTTTTAAACTACAGATTCCCCATGATTTCTCTCGAACACTCATATCTGCTCGAATTTCTATGACATTTCTCGGACATTCAGGCCGATAAATGTAGTTAAAACTGTTTTTTATAAACAGAGTATTTACTTAAATATTTGTATC
>OZ038509.1:2411450-2413950 GCA_964036315.1 Acanthosepion esculentum | reverse complement strand
GATTAAAAATTGGAGATAACAAAATCCAGCAA
Source organism: Acanthosepion esculentum (assembly GCA_964036315.1). Classification (NCBI taxonomy): domain Eukaryota; kingdom Metazoa; phylum Mollusca; class Cephalopoda; order Sepiida; family Sepiidae; genus Acanthosepion; species Acanthosepion esculentum. Next base: position 2,413,918 of record OZ038509.1, on the reverse strand, counting down.
GTACAAAAATTTAAATATCTAGGTGGAGTTTTATTAGGGGACATAAAATATGACACCGAAATTCGAAGGTGAAATTGAAATAAGGAAAAATATCTTTCTAAAGAAAAATTCGTTAGAAACGAAAAGATTACTGAACTGTTATGTAATATCAGACGTCCTATGACAGTGAATGCTAGGCAATCTCATCGCAGATGAAGAAGAGACTTGAGGTAACAGAAATATGGTTCTACGGAACGATGATGTGAATGGAGCATGCGAACAACGAAGAAGTTTTAGAGAAAATAGAAACAAAAAGGACATTTATACTTAACATCAGAAATTTGAAATTTCTAGGGCACATATGAGGAAAAAGGACTTGGAAAATTTAACATTCACAGCATATACTGAAAGCAAGATGGACAGAGGAAACAATGTATAACCTATATAATAAGCTTCTGTAAGTTGTTGGAATAAGATTAAAAGAGATATCAAAAAGAAAACTTTAACTGAGAGCTAGAAAGGTTAGGAAGTTGTGGAGATGATCGCCAGCGTCCTGATTATTTTGTATCGTTCTTTACAGAGCGCGCTACATAGTACTTTGGTTCATTTTATGTAATAATCAATATGTACAAAAATGTGTGTAAGTGACAAGTTAACCTACGATCGAGTGAATGTGGTGTCTGTGTTTTTTAAATTATTTTTGTTACTGAAGATGCAATTGAACAATGGATGTAAAAGGTGACTTAACCTTTCTATATGCATATTTAAATTTAAAATATATCGTTGAACAAAATCCAGGTGAAGTTAACAAAACTTTTCAACGATATTGAAAATATCATCATTTAGATATTTTGATAATAATCGAGACAGCCGGAAGAGCACGAACAGAAACGGAACAAATGCATGAATTTTAACCAGTTTATCCATCATTTTGATTCGTATATGCAAACAACTTTCAGCCTTGTGCCACATCCTTGATCCTCACTGGGTGCCTCATACTTTCAGCCTTGTGCCACATCTAAGCCGCGCTTGGAAAGTCACTATTTGGACACCTCGACGTGGTGTAATGTTTGGAAAGTTTGTCTTGCTAGATCAGTTACGATTGAGTAGTGAGTTCGATCCTCACTCGGTGCCTCATACTTTCAGCCTTGTGCCACATCTAAGCCGCGCTTGGAAAGTCACTATTTGGACACCTCGACGTGGTGTAATGTTTGGAAAGTTTGTCTTGCTAGATCAGTTACGATTGAGTAGTGAGTTCGATCCTCACTCGGTGCCTCATACTTTCAGCCTTGTGCCACATCTAAGCCGCGCTTGGAAAGTCACTATTTGGACACCTCGACGTGGTGTAATGTTTGGAAAGTTTGTCTTGCTAGATCAGTTACGATTGAGTAGTGAGTTCGATCCTCACTCGGTGCCTCATACTTTCAGCCTTGTGCCACATCTAAGCCGCGCTTGGAAAGTCACTATTTGGACACCTCGACGTGGTGTAATGTTTGGAAAGTTTGTCTTGCTAGATCAGTTACGATTGAGTAGTGAGTTCGATCCTCACTCGGTGCCTCATACTTTCAGCCTTGTGCCACATCTAAGCCGCGCTTGGAAAGTCACTATTTGGACACCTCGACGTGGTGTAATGTTTGGAAAGTTTGTCTTGCTAGATCAGTTACGATTGAGTAGTGAGTTCGATCCTCACTCGGTGCCTCATACTTTCAGCCTTGTGCCACATCTAAGCCGCGCTTGGAAAGTCACTATTTGGACACCTCGACGTGGTGTAATGTTTGGAAAGTTTGTCTTGCTAGATCAGTTACGATTGAGTAGTGAGTTCGATCCTCACTCGGTGCCTCATACTTTCAGCCTTGTGCCACATTTAAGCCGCGCTTGGAAAGTCACTATTTGGACACCTCGACGTGGTGTAATGTTTGGAAAGTTTGTCTTGCTAGATCAGTTACGATTGAGTAGTGAGTTCGATCCTCACTCGGTGCCTCATACTTTCAGCCTTGTGCCACATCTAAGCCGCGCTTGGAAAGTCACTATTTGGACACCTCGACGTGGTGTAATGTTTGGAAAGTTTGTCTTGCTAGATCAGTTACGATTGAGTAGTGAGTTCGATCCTCACTCGGTGCCTCATACTTTCAGCCTTCTGCCACATCTAAGCCGCGCTTGGAAAGTCACTATTTGGACACCTCGACGTGGTGTAATGTTTGGAAAGTTTGTCTTGCTAGATCAGTTACGATTGAGTAGTGAGTTCGATCCTCACTCGGTGCCTCATACTTTCAGCCTTGTGCCACATCTAAGCCGCGCTTGGAAAGTCACTAATTGGACACCTCGACGTGGTGTAATGTTTGGAAAGTTTGTCTTGCTAGATCAGTTACGATTGAGTAGTGAGTTCGATCCTCACTCGGTGCCTCATACTTTCAGCCTTGTGCCACATCTAAGCCGCGCTTGGAAAGTCACTATTTGGACACCTCGACGTGGTGTAATGTTTGGAAAGT
>OZ038509.1:2388950-2408950 GCA_964036315.1 Acanthosepion esculentum | reverse complement strand
TTTTCTTCTGAACTTTGGTCATTTTTCCCCCAAAATGTATTACTGGGGATTTTTTTACTTTGAAAAGATATTGCTGGAGATATTGCTGGATATTGTTTCTAATGTATTTTTAGATTTTCATGTTTTGACTCTGCATTGGCAGTTCACTATTTGCCCATAGTTGCGACCCTAACAGGTGCTACCACCTTGGATTAGCAATTAAGGGGTGGTTCCACTCTCCTTCATGTTTCTGTGTAACTTTCACTTTTCACAATTATCGTTTATAATCATCATTTAGATATATGGCAGAAAATAAGGCGCCATCTGAAACTAACACCAGAAGCGGATGGCTTTAGTAAGCATCAAGCCGAGCGACAATTTTAAGAATAATACAAAAACTGATTTGTTTTCAAAGGACGAATGCTGGTTGAAAAGGCAGTATTATTTTAAACATTCAGAAATTATACGAAAGACAATTCCTAATAAAAGCAATTCTTTTCATGCTTTTCGTCATTCTTTTCTCTTTTCTTTTGTTACGTCATACGTTACCTCACATCTTGCTGTGGTGTAACTCTGGATATAACAAGATAATCGTTGATTTGGGATGCGACCAAGCAGATACATTTTCAACCGATAAATTGGTTAGGTTCGCAGTTGAGCAGGGGGCTGTCGCTTAGAACGCGGAGATTTAAAAAATAGTTAAATATTCTTCTCTTGCGGACAGATTTATTTTTACTTCATTGGCAGTGGAGAATTCTGGGGTTATTGGCCCTCGTTCGTGCGGGATTGTGTCTCGATTAAGGGACCCATCATTATTTCCTGCCAGCCGATGGATTAATAGGTCATTCGAGTAGCTGAGCGGGTTAGCCGCACGAAATATTAATTCAACAAGTTCCAGCTGGGACATTGTGGGTATATTTCATACAAATAAAATGTCCAGCCGTCTTTCTTTTATTTACGTTCCGGCCTTCTTCATGTGATATACATTGGAATTTCGAATCGAATCCTTTATTTTGTCCACTGGGATAGATTGTTCTCGTTCCACATGTCATGCCTTTTCTGGATATCTCAGTTTCAGTTATTTCCCTTTAGTATTTCGACTCTCCAAGATTTTTGTTAAACTCTGCTGTGGCCAGGTATTGAACTTACATCTCTTTGGGTCATGTCACTGCATTATTTCAACCAATATTTTTATCCACTATGCCATGTGTTGTGAGGTTAACAAAAGCTTTCATAGTCGAGTCACTAAAGGAAAATAACCGAAAAGGCATGGCACGTGGAATGAGAACAATCTATCCCAGTGGAATAAATAAAGGGTTCGGTTTGAAATTCCAACGTATATAACCTGAAGAAGGCTGAAGCGTACAACGGCTGGAGCGTCGTGAAAATGACAATAAAGTTGAAGTAAACAGTCCGAACAATGTATATAGTGTAAATAGTTACAATACCTCATCTCAGAAATATTGACACGTCTTTCTCTTCTCCGCCATCTACCAGGCATGGGTTAAATAACGGTGTAGACTGTGACCTTTAGTCATTGTTGGCATATAGTCTGGAAGAAACAACTTTGATAAAACAATCGGAAAACACTGCATTATGTTTCCCAAGAACAATGATATTTTAAAGATATTAAAGAAAAGGAAGCTGTGGAGAATCATTTCCACCTAAATCCTGGATATATTAGCATTAAAAATGGGTCGATAATAATTAGCATCAGTAAAAGAAACATATTTTAAAACAATGCAGCATATATCCCACACACTATAGGTAGGTAGGTAGGTAGGTGTTGGTAGTTGACTCAAGACTACTCACACTACTACTGTGATATCACTTCTTGCCACTTCTGTTCGGCTGTGGGTCATAGCGCCTAAGTGGCCGGCAGTTGAGTGGTAGTCAGAAGTGCTCGACTTGTTGAGGCAAGTCGAAATCTTTGTGAGTGTCAGTGGAAACAAGTTATACGCTCCAAGTAATAAGAAGTAATTCGTATTCAAATACGGGAAACAAGTGGTGTTTCATCAAAGCTAAAAACCGTTCTTTCTTGACTGCTGCACATATATAACAACTCGCAACTACAAGATAAAGAGCTACTAACATTTTAATGGTAAATAAAGCACTCCTGATATTGTAATCGATAACATCAGTCTCCCTCACAATAAATTTGATAAGCCCTGCATTTCGTAGGTTTCCGAAATGCGTCATTATGCAAGACTTATTCATGTCATTTCAAGGAATATTTATGGCATTTCTTTTCAGACACGAAATGCTTTGACACTGTGCATTTGTGATATGCATATCTCGCATTTAGACGAATTATTTTACCACCCTGATCGTTATATAAAAAGAAGGCTATAGAATAGAACGGCCGAAATATTAGGAGTAATAACATTAGCACAAAGAAACAGTTCAGTTGTCCAAGTAAAGGTTAGATTCTATTATACGTCTTCCATTATGAGCAACTTTTGATATATTCAAATTTTTCAAAAGTAATGAAGAGTTTCAAGAAAATATTTTCACTACTAATGTGCAGAGTATTTTATTGAAGATGTATAAAATATAGTGGATATATATATATATATATATATATATATATATATATATATATATATATATATATAAAAGTGAACATAGAAGTCAACACTTAGAGGCGACAGGCTGTTTCATGCTAGTGCAATCGTCAGGCAACTAGTTGCATGACGATTACACTAGCATGAAACAGACTGTCGCCTCTTGCCTGACGATTGCACTAGCATGAAACAGACTGTCGCCTCTTGCCTGACGATTGCACTAGCATGAAACAGACTGTCGCCTCTTGCCTGACGATTGCACTAGCATGAAACAGACTGTCGCCTCTAAGTGTTAACTTCCATGTCCACTTTTATATTTACACATGCTCTATCTCTGATATTGAGCACTTTATCCCATAAATATAGCACAGTTTAAGACTATATTTCTTTATATATATATATATATATATATATATATATATATATATATATATATATATATATATATATATATATGGGTAGGATGTGAGATTGGGAGAGAGAGGGAAAGCAAGAGAGAAATTTTACAGTACTAGTTAGCATACACGTTACACGTCTTTCAAGCAATTAACTGGCGGGCCCGTTGTTCTCTTGAAACCCCGTAAATGTTCCTGAAAACTAAACTCGACTTCCTCTTAGAAAGTCTCTAATGAGCGAATTGTTTCGGACTCTTGTAAAAGCAAAGCTCTGCATTATACATAAAATAGAATAGAGTTCACGTCACTGTGAAAATTCGTTTGTAGCTGTCTCACATTGTGGAACCTAATCTATGAGCTTTGACATTCGCGAAGTAGTCCACCAAGGTCCATGAAAGTTTGAAATCGTCACAAAGTCTGACATCATTAGAAGGGTGACACAATGGGTATGAATTAAGAAAAAGTTTAAAATACTGGCGTTGGGTTGATCTTTCTTTCGTGTCTAGCATTTATCTATTCTACTCTCTCTTTCTTTCACACTCTCTCTCGTTTTCACATACACACACATACAAATATATATATAAATATATACACATCAATGAATTACTGAAAACTAATTTATCTTCGATATTAAAAGATTTTAAAAATTACTTTTTATTTTTTAATTTCGCTTTTTTTCAAGAATGTTTATTACAAAAATTGATTTTTTTCCCTCATTTCTCTCAGAAAATAATCTAATATCAATTTCTTTTAATTATTAACTAATTAATAATTAATTATAATTACGACTTCACTGTATTCGGTTTTATTTAATGAAATCAGAAAGCGTGACATATAATGCATATTGTTGTATGAAATCCTTGCTAGAGTTACTAATAGAAACATTAGTCGCATTCTATATAACATTGAAAAGCGATATCAACATTCCAGATTGTTTTTGGACAATTTTTAAACATTTTCTTTGGTTTTTTATGTTGTTAGCCCAATCTTGCGTCCGAACCATTCTGTAGCTTTCGACAGTTGGATAATTTGTAAGAAAAAGATTTAAAAAACTTCTCTGTAAGATTAATGTTTTCCATAATGCAATGGCGGAGTGTTTTTTTTTTGTTTGTTTTTTAAGCGTATCACCCCAAGCAAGGCTGGAGGCCACTATCACGCAAGGGGTTATAGAAGGGTTGGAGGAAGAGCAGATAGGAGTGGTAAAGGAGAGGATGTGGAGAAAGAGAAAGACAGTGGGTCGATCAAAGCGAGGGGGTTACAGAAGATTTGGAGTGAGAACAGATAGGAATGAAAGTTATGGCTTTAACGTTCCAAAAATGAGACGCAGGTTCGAATCACACCAAGATTGAATCTTTAAGAAGGTAATTTCTAGATGGTATCGGCCTGATGATGTGATCCCATCTTGAAAAATCTCTGAAAACTATACCACTTGTTTGGCCCAAGACTTGTGACTGAAGTTGGGTAAACGAAACTGCTTGAAATCCGTTAGGAGTTGTGCTAGCAGGAAGTTGTAAGTCATTGTGACCGAGGGGTTGAGTCTTCTGGCATTTGAACAATGCCAGAAGACTCAACCCCTCGGTCACAATGACTTACTGATGATCATATAAGACTCTCTATACAAGACTCTCCTGAAAACTGTAAATAAGGCCCGATCAATATGTTTACTGTATAAACCACAGGTTTGCTCTGAAGTTGTTGCAGACATACAAATCTATCTGAACAGCCGTCTGCATCAGGGATTAGCTAGCCACCCTAGCAGATAGGCATACTCGGAAACGATTGGTCATAGAAGCTTATGAAAATTTAGCATCCCGCTACCACATTCCTATCAATATTGAATTTTGTACAAATCTGTGCAAAAAGAGGATCAAATTCTTACCCAGCTTCATACAGATTTTCAGGAAATACCAGCTTCTAATTGGTCAATAAACATACAAGTGGGCGTTGCAATCCGCCCACGTACAAATATTTTTCCAGCGCGTGACCAAGTCAAGTTTCCCGCCATTTTCCTGGGAGACTGTCACGTGATTATATTAATTATAAATAGCAGGCACGAGCTTGTTCACTCTCTTCTCTTGTCCTGCGAAGATGTAACCTTAAAGGATCCTGTCTCGAACATGTGCGGTCAAACGTTAAAAATATATTCACGCATGCGCATACTTACGAAATTTTCCAAACTACATTACAAACATACAAAATATTTCCAACAAGCACTTTTCTCTTGGAAATACTCTTCTAAAGCTACAGTTTATTCGGCATTTCTCAGCTTTATAATTCATTCAACTTTTGTAAGCTCAGATAAAAATATAAAACCGTTTTTGTTCCTTCTTCTTGTTTCATATTTTGTGGTATTTTGCGTTAAATATAAATCGTGTTGTCATGTTAATAAACAGACGTCTACAAATGGTCATAAATATTAACATACTGCTACAAAAGCGTCAAGAACAGAAAATGGTTTAATTACGCTCAAAATTTTAGACGTGTGTTCATTTTTCGTGGATAACTTTCACTACGATTACTTTGTATTTAGTTGAGAATCAACGATCAGGTTTCTTTAAGTTTCAAATATCTTGCTTGAATATCGATCACATAAAATAGTTTAGTAAAAACGCAATTCATCTTATCCTAGAATGTGCTTAAAAGCATATATAACACTTGGGATTAGTAGATTTTTCGAGATTTAGTTATTGACAGGTATCAGTAGACAATCTATCATCAACAATCAGAGTTTTGATCTATTTCCGTTTTTGTATATTTGAACTAATGAATTCGATTTGACGCAATATTTTAGGTTATTAGAAATCAATTACAATGAAATTGAAAAACAAAAATAATAGTTTGGTCACAAATGAATTCGGAACTAAATTTGCAATAAGACGTTAGTGAAGCAAACCTTTCCACCCTCGGTGCGGAGAGAGTTGTTTTATGAACGATGAAAATACACTGTCTATATTTCTGAGATGAGGTATTATGTACAGTATTTACATTAGTCAGACATTGTCCTCATCTTTGTCGCCATATTTGTCACAACGTTTCGGCCGTTGTACGCTCCGGCCTTCTTCAGGTGGTTGGAATTTCGAACTGAACCCTTTATTTCGATCACTGGGGTAGACTGTTCTAGTTCCACGTGCCATGTTTGATGGATGTCAGTTATCAGTTATCTCCTGCTAATTTTTCCCTCTGAAAGTTCTCCACTGCCTTAACCGGGTATTGAACTCACACTCTTTGGGTCTGTCACTGGATCTAACCAACGCCTTTATCAACTGTGCCATGTGTCCATGGCACGTGGAACTAGAACAGTCTACCCCAGTGATCGAAATAAAGGGTTCAGTTCGAAATTCCAACCACCTGAAGAAGGCCGGAGCGTACAACGGACGAAACGTTGTGACAAATATGGCGACAAAGATGAGGACAATAGTCCGACTAATGTAAATACTGAAAATACACTGTTATTCGAAATCTTTTTCTCAAATCGGAGATGTGCGGGGGGCCTAATGGATAGCGGCTCTAAATCAGGATCTTATTTCAGGACATGTTTCACTAAAAACCTCAAAAGATGTGGGACTTTACAAAGACTAATATGAAAACAATACAGTCTGGAATCGTTTTATTACTTTACATAAATGATCTGCCGAAGAGTATACTCCAATTATTTGTGTATATCTATGCCGATGATACAACGATATATGGGGTGCCCCTCCAAAACTTGTGATGACCAGGCATTGGCAGCTGATCTCTCCTCTGACTGAGCTCTAACAGCTCAATGGAAAAAAAAAACTGACTTGTCACATTCAATATCTCAAAAATTAAACTAGTAAGGTTCCATCAGCACGGGAAGGCCCCATGCCTTGAGCGCCTACTGGACACACTCAACGCAAACCTCAAGTGGACTTCTTACATACAATCCATTGCTAAATATGCTGGAAAAATAGTTGGTTCCCTGTATTGCTCCAGTAAGTATCTGACTCCTCATGCTATCCTTTACCTTTACAAGAGCCAGATCAGGCCGAAAATGGAGTACTGCTGCTATACATAGGCAGGAGCTACCCACTCTTCATTTTCCAGTCTCGATAGAGTCCAAAAGCGTCCATGACAAATTATTTCCTACCCTGCCATCCCTTTCCTCAAAGACGAAACATCGCAAGTCTATCGCAACACTATCGGTATTTCCATTCAGAAGAAATTTATTCTTTAGTTCCATCAGTTATAATCTTCAAGACCCGCCATGTCAGGCACATTGTTGGGAACCACCTTCCTCTTCTTTCAAATTCCATTGGTGAGATTTAAGTTCCATTCGAGCAGCTTCTTCTCACAAACCACTGCATTATGGAAACGACTCCCAAGAGGATGCTTCCCGATCACTACAATTTTAACTTGTTCAAATCTAGGGTTAACCGTTATCTTCCCCACATATCCCCATAAACTGTGCTTCTTATTTTGTAACACTCTACCTTGAGTAGCTCTTGGACCTTGTACAAAGTTTACAACATTGTAAAAAACAAAACCAAGTAGAAAAACTGTGATAGCCTTACGTCTAAACGCCTTTGAGTTATGCTATGGCAGAGAAATGGACAAAAAACATTTAGTGAATTGTGAAATTATTCGACTTCTTTTAACACTTTCTTCAAAATAATAGGTGCTGTTGATCTCTATTTAGAGTGTATCAATAAATCCGTAAGCCTATGGCCACATCACGCTGAAACACCGGTTCCCATACGATCAACGAAATTAAGCAACGTCAAGTCTTGTTTAGGAATACCAGGTGGTATAAGCTTGGATGTTCGGATGGTGTAATGGATAATGGATCCGTATTGTTAATCGGAAAGCCCAGTTCCAATTCGTGTTGGGTTCATTATATTCACTTACGTGAAAATACCCTAGGGAAAGGTATGAATCCACTCTTTCTCCCCAACTATGGGTTAATTAGTAAGATTTGTATCAGTAAACTATTATTATCTCAAAAAAAAAGTTAAAATTTAAAAATATTTTCTGGCTTTAAATAACCTGGTCGGAAATTTCACTGTAAAATATTTAATGTATGTTATTAATATTCACCACTGAATTAAGTGCATTGACAAGAAAGGAGACTATGTTGAAAAATTTAATATTTATTGTGTAAAATAAATATTTTTCATTAGATTGCGAATTTGATGTTCCTACGTAAACCATTATTATCAAAGAGAAAATAGTTGAATGTTATTCGATATGTTATATACGAAAATGCGAGTTGCTGGGACAATGTTTTTGCAGAACAATTAAGAAGTGACTTGGTATAGTTTTCGATATGACGACAAGATCTTTGTATTTCACCATTAATAAATCTTTCTAAGTGATCATTAATAGATCCTGAATTAGTTTTTTTTGTTTTTTTTTTCAAACAAGGTATCAATTTTATGATCTACTTACTGAGTAATGTTCTTTCGTGTACCTTGTTATTGACACTCGAACCAGTAAAATCTATGCTGATTCTTGGGACAGGTAGATGTTCCATCATTTAAAAGACCGACGCAACACAATCTTTTTTATTTTCACATCAGTCATTATATTTGTATGCTTGTAAAGTTTGCAATACCTATATAGCATCGGTTTACCTATTCACTAGCTTTTGTTCGTATCTCTGTCTCTCTGTCTCTCTCTGTCTCTCTCTGTCTCTCTGTCTCTCTCTCTCTCTCTCTCTCTCACTTTTGATACGCTCTTTCTCTTTTTCTTCTACTCTTGTTTTTCTACTGATACATGCTATCCTTCTCCCTCGCTTTCTGTCTCTTCCCTAACATGTCTGGCTTCATTAAATGTACTTGGATTGATTTCTTCGCAATTTATCGTAACCCGTTTCATTCGATACCAATCTTTCTAATGTTCATCTTTGTCGATTCAGAAAATTATGGTTCCCTTAATTGAATTCGCAAGCATGAGCCTCAAAGAGGAATAAAATCCTAAGTTGAAACTTTCACCAGTAACGATATAAGCAAACAATTTTTATCTGGGGTTAAGGTCTACATATGTTTATAGACACAGAAGTGTATACATCGAAGTTTCTAAATTTAGTAGGGCTACTTTAAAAACCATATATGTTTAACTTTTTGACGAAGCTTAATCGCTGTACAAACGATGGATATTTATAGTTATATAACTGATCGCAAAGAGAACGTGACGATACTTTTTCTGTGGGAGTTGAACCGCGGTGCACGTAATGTCCAGTTTTAAATTCCTGACCACTTGGCTATTACTCATCAGCGCTTCTCTTCTCCGTATCCACAGCCCGCCAACTTTAGTTTACAGTTGCGATGACTCAACCCTGTTACGTAATCATATGCAGGACGCTTGGTTATGTTGGCCGACTAAGATACGATGGGTAAAGGGTAGAAGTGGGTAGATGATGCTTTGCGCATATGAGGAACATATTAAGTGCTTTCACACGGCGATACTTTTGTTGGTTCTGGATTTATGATAACAATAAAATTTGAAAGAAAACTGTTTCTTTTATTTTGGGGCGAATGAGGAATTAAATTTAAAGAAAAACAAGTACTTCAGGAAATTATTTGTTTTCTGAAATCTATCTATCTATCTATCTATCTCAGCTTCTTCATTATCTATCTATCTTATTTCGTTCACATCTATTTATATATCTAATTTTGTGGACATCTAATTTTGTTTACATCAATTTTTATTATCTCTCTCTCTCTCTTTATATATATATATATATATATATATATATATATATATATATATATATATATATATATATATATATATATATATATATATATATATATATATATATATATATATATATATATATAAATGCCCTAGTAGACGGGTATTCTCCAATACGAGTAGCCAGTCACTATTATTATTATTATTATTATATTTTTTGTTGTTGTTTTGTTTGTTTGCATAGCCCGAGTGGTTAGAACATTTACTTTCTGATAATGAGGCCCGGGTTCGAATCTCACCATGGTCGATTTGCCAAGAAGGTGACTTCTTGATGTTATCGGTCTCGATGAGTCACCTTTGGAAAGTGCCTGAAAACCGTACCATGGGTTAACCCAAGCCTTGGGAGTGAAATTGGGTGGACGGAACCCTTGAGGGTTGTCGATGGTTGAGCGTGCTAACCTTGTTCAAACTATTGATCACACTAGATAACGCGCGGAGTGCGCGTTATCTAGTGTGATCAGAAAATGTAACTAAGGTCTACTCAGCATAGTTGCAGTATAAACCACAGATGGGCTCTATGTGTGTTGGACAAACACAGAATGCACTTGAGCACAGCCACCCTGGTAGACGGTATCCTTGAATACGAGTTATTATTATTATTATTATTATTATTATTATTATTATTATATATATATAATTTTTTTCTTCTGATCTATCGATTTCTTTATCTGTCTGTCTGCCTTATTTTATTTACATCTATCTATCTATCTATCTATCTATCTATCTATCTATCTATCTATCTATCTATCTCTATAGATATAAAATCTATCTATCTATCTATCTATCTATCTATCTATCTATCTATCTATCTATTTCTATGAGCGTTTGTCCGTCCAGCTATCTGTTTATTTATAAAAAAAATATCTTTATCTTTCTCTATCAAATCATGTTTATTTTTCTCCCCCTTTTAGTTTTTATTTTAAGTCTGTTTATCTTTCTATCCTTCTGTCGATTTGATGACATTTATCCGCCATGTCAGATTTTATTGTGCAAGACAATGTTTTCACCATAAATTTTTCGACTGTTTAATGATATACCACAATTTCTATTTTACTTACTTAATTTGCTAATTTTTTCCTTTTTCATATTCAAATCTTTTTAATGTTTTCTGTTTATCTGAATAGGTTGGCGAGCATTCTGTTAATTTCGTATATTTTAAAATCTTTTCGCAAGGGGGATAATAGCCAACTCAGCAAAATATTATGGAGCATTGTCTTCAGCAGTACACCATTTAGGTTAAATTTTCTCGTTTTTGACCTATAAAATTAAAAGAAGTAAGTCACATCAAAAAACTTACATTAATCATTTGCATTTTTAATTACCTTAATGCTAATGATAACAGCACCAAACATTATCTTATTTCCTCGTTGCCGGTTGATTATTTTCAGGAAGAACTCAGATCCATCTGATATAGTTCGACATTGAACGCCTACATTATATTTGAGGATTCAGTTTTCATGTACTACTTCAACTTATTTACACGTTTTCCTTTGTGATGTTTACTTTTGTTGCTTTCATCTCTTAAGCTGGTGTTCTTAGTATTTTGCATTTTTTCCGCTTACATTCGCAAAACCAGATTCAAAACTTCCTTGCGTTTCAATCTACTTTTCTCTCTTATAACTCTTTAAATTTTCCTTAAATCATTTTTTATAACATTCTCAAAGGCATTTTAATTGCTTGTTGTTCTCTGGCCAAAGTTTTCACATTCTTTTCCTACATTCCAATGTTGTGTCACCATCGCTCAATAATTTTGCAAGATCTTGTTTCTCTTTTAAGCTTATGCATAACTTGAAAATGTCTATATGTTTTAAATTAAAACTGTCAATAACTATAGTATTATATCTATTTATTTGGAATATGAAGGACAAATCTCGAGTTGCGTAATAAAATCATACACGACCAAGTTGTGAATATTTCTAATAAAAAAAGATATGCAAAGATTCAAATAGCATGTAATTTTACTAATTGGTTAATATTAATTATACTGTGAACACATTCAGTGACATAGTGGAGATTAAGATATCCGGAATCAACAGAGGAAACGAGAGAAAATTGGAATGTACCATGGGACAAGGCCATCCCCACCACCTTTTTTTCCTCTTGCAGCTGCTGTAATAAAACGCAGTCAAAGCGCATTTCCTTCTTCTTCAATTTCTTTACACCCTCATATTCAGTCGGATTGTGGTGGGTTCATCCTTTAAACAATTTACATTCTCACTTGCGAGGTGTTAAGGCGTGACATTTGTGTCATTGCAGATATTCGCACCAATGAAAATAGTAATATTCTTTTATATGTTCACATATTCACGCACACATACGTTGGTTTATACTGGCTGTGCCATATATATATATATATATATATATATATATATATATATATATATATATATATATATACAAAACAAGTGGTTAATATATATATATATATATATATATATATATATATATATATATATATATATATATATATATATAACACCGATCAAAATAAAATAAATAAATAAACATATAAGATAAAAATTAAAAATAAAATTAAATAAAAAGCAAAATAATTTGACACAAATAAATAAATAGACAAATAAACGACTTCCGGTAAAAATAACCGCCAAAATGGACTACCACAATGCACCACTGACCCGTATATATAAATAGCCGAGAAAAATAACAGCACTAGTTGCCTGACGATTGCATCTAGCATGAAACAGACTGTCGCCTCTAAGTGTTGACTTCTATGTTCACTTTTATATTTACACACGCTCTATCTCTGATATTGAGCACTTTATCCCATAAATATAGCACACTTTAAGACTATATTTCTTCATATATATATATATATATATATATATATATATATATATATATATATATATATATATATATATTAAATATAAAAGTGAACATTGAAATCAACACACAGAGGCGACAAACTGTTTCATGCTAAACAAAATCGTCGGTGGCCAGACGATTGCGTTTAACATGAAACAATCTGTCACCTTTGAGTGTTGGCTTCCTTGTTCACTTTATATTTACATGCGCTCTATCTCTGATATTGAGCACTTTATCCTATAAATATAGTATACCTTAAAACTATATACTTCTTCATATATATATATATATATATATATATATATATATATATATATATATATATATATATATCAGTGGCGACTCTAGGTCATCAATGATTGTTGTGCTCATTAAACTCTTGGTATATTTGATGCGAAAATGATTTCTTTACTCTAAAATATATAATTTTTAAAAATCCTTGTGCATAAGATTAAACATATTTTGATATTTTAATATTAACTGCAATAATTCTATAAAAATAAGCATTTATTTTTTTAAAAATACAAAAATGTAAAATGTGTATAACTACCTCGAGTGTAGGTTTGTATATATGCTTATGTATTAGTATGTGTATGTATCTCTCTGTCTCTGAATTTTTAGTTTAATTTATTGTATGTTTACGATCATATTGCTGACTGGTATATTTCCTTAACACTATCCCAGTTATACTCCTCACCCCAACCCTCCACTTCACGAGTTGCCTTAACTTTGCCATTTTCTTTGATTTTCGCCGACTTTAAGTTGGGCTAAATTTAATTTGTCATTTTTTCAATTGATGCAATGCGCTAAAAACATTATGCTGTACGGAATAAATTATTTAAAATGGACATTTGAAAACAGTAAGTTGAAATAAAAATATGTCCTTTGAAAAACAGGGCATAAAAGTCATTAGAGACTTTTAAAAGATTATTTATAAAATTAAAGGAAGAACTACAATGCCTTGTATTTCTTCATCTTGATCTACGCAGCCACGTTAATTTAATTTCATTTTGTTCACTTCATTTCTTAGATTTATTTTTTGTTTTGGTTTTTTTTTGTTTTGTCTTTCTTCTTTATAATGAAAAATATCAACGAAATGTATTTCGGTCGATATTTTGAGGCACGGAGTGAAAACGATTTGTGATCCACGTAAAGGCAAGAATGAAAACGGCTCACCGCGAAAGATTTTTGTTCCTTTGAAATAGATATATTTGTATGTTGATGTACTTGGCCTGAGTCGGACAAGCGGCGACAATGCGTTTCATGTTTCAGGCTATATATATATATATATATATATATATATATATATATATATATATATATATATATATATATATATCGGGTATAACAGCAAAATCCCCCAAATCGTGTAAAACCAAAATTATCTATTTGTTAGATTAAGCTTTGAACCGTTGCATCTTAGATATGATTAAATATATCTTACTGGAATTCGCCGAGGTTTTTTTATAACTCTATTGGACTCTACTTTGAGAAATAAGAAAGTATAATTACTCTCCAAGTTTAACAAAAGAATCGTCATGAATCTATCGTCAACGAAAATGGCATATTTATCATTAATTAATCATAGGTAAGGATCGGAAGCTCTTGAAGTATTGAAATTAAGTTCAAATTAAATATATTATTCCAGGATGATTTTTCAACTTTTTCAAGATGGTCTTCTCCCTCTCTAACCTTCTAACCTGCTGTGGTGGAGTAAGGAGTTGCCTCATAGGTTTCATGTACGATTTCATTTTCAAGTCATATTTTCACTGCTCTTTCGACTGTGATAAGTTGAATTAACTGTTAAGAATATACATATTATCCTTCAACGGTAGCCTGACTCAGAGTTTCATGCACATTGAGCACTGTTTTATTAACACCAGCACATAATGCGATATATATATATATATATATATATATATATATATATATATATATATATAGATAGATAGATAGATAGATAGATAGATAGATAGATAGATAGAGTAATACAATTAAGCATTTAGTAATATTGTACATTATTTTGTTTATCAAGACCATGTGTGTGTGTGTGTGTGTGTGTGTGTGTGTGTGTGTGTGTGTGTGATATGGGACCTTACCTATAACGACAGAGTGAACTCTTCCTGACACTATGAATACTGCGCCTCTCAAGAGAGAGGGACGGGACGGAATCGAGTCGAGCCAATAGTAGTTCACTCCAAACCAGACTGACAGTCATACTAACACCTTCCACATCTTGTATTATTATTTTTCTGTGTAATATATCTTTGTTATTTTTATTCTTGTGTTCGTGTTGTTCTTCCTTGTCCTAACCTTGGACCATAACAGTGGCGACGAGGATATTGATGAAACAAAAAAAAATCCTTTTTGCTATCGGTCGTCCATAACAGGGTCGACGGAGGTATTGAGAAAACAAAACAAGTTCTACGCGAGAGAAAAAAGAAAAATTTTGGTGGGGGACACCAACCTTAACAGTGGTAACGAAGACACGAATTTTACCTGTCAGCCAAAACAGAATCGAATTCTACGCAGGAAAATTTTTTTTCTTGTGTTCGTGTTGTTCTTCCTTGTCCTAACCTTGGACCATAACAGTGGCGACGAGGATATTGATGAAACAAAAAAAAATCCTTTTTGCTATCGGTCGTCCATAACAGGGTCGACGGAGGTATTGAGAAAACAAAACAAGTTCTACGCGAGAGAAAAAAGAAAAATTTTGGTGGGGGACACCAACCTTAACAGTGGTAACGAAGACACGAATTTTACCTGTCAGCCAAAACAGAATCGAATTCTACGCAGGAAAATTTTTTCGGACTAATGTTCCAGAACAACAGACGACAAAGTCCTAAAGTCTGCACTGAGAAAAAAAGATAAATAGTTACACAAAATTGTGGTGTAAACATGGAAGACTTTAAGGCAACCATATTGGAACTAATGAAAATGCAATTCGAGCAGCAACAAAAAAAATTGAGGAAAGACAGACTAGGAATTTAGAATTAGAAATTAAACAGGAAAACGAAAAAAAACTATTGGAAATTCAACAGAAAAACGAAGAGAATCAACTCGAACTACAAGAATTACTACTACGGGCAGTAACAAATAAAGGGCAAATTTCTGGAAATGAAGCGGCATTCTCGCAAAATGCTATATGGAGCTCTATCGAAGACTTCACTTATGCACCAGACGAAGACAAAACCTTCGCGGCTTACTTCAGAAGATATGAAGATTCATATGAGTTTGATTGCGGGAATTGGTCAGACGCGAAAAAAGTACGTCTACTACTGAGGAAACTAGGGTCAAGCGAATACACTAAATTTGTAGACTACATCCTACGGAGGAAAACGAATGAGTTGACTTTCAAGGAAGCCGTGAAACTTTTAACGGAATTATTTAGTCCGAGCACTTCATTATTCCACAAAAGATGAAAATATTTAAATTTAACAAAAATGGTTAGCGAAGACTATATAACATTCGCTTCCGTAATAAACAAACACTGCGATGACTTTAAGTTATCTGAACTCAGCCCTGACAATTTTAAATGTTTGATATTCGTCCAAGGCCTGGTTTCGACTAAACAAGCGGAAATGAGACGGAGTATTCTAACAAACCTTGAGAGTGAACCAGAATTGACGCTGCAAACATTGGCTGAGGACTGTCAGAGATGTATAAGCGTAAAAAGGGATTCGAAAGATATCGAAGAGTCTGGTGTCACTCACAAACGAAAAGTACAACGACAAACACGTTTTTCACCCTCAAAAACAAACCAAACAAATTATTTTACTAAAAAAGTCAAATGAAAACTCAGAAGAAACTACCACCCAGTCCATGCTATCACTGTGGGACTTTGCATTGGTACAAAGATTGTCCATACCGCTATAAGACTTGTCTGTCGTGCAATAAAATGGGACATAAAAGTTCGCACTGTAGAACAAATAAAGAAAACAAAAGCCAAGTAAGAGTCACTAGAACTGACCAAGCGGACGGGATAAATATACGAAAATACGTACAAGTAGAAATGTTAAACAAAAAAATCAGATTACAATTAAATTCCGGATCAGATTTAACCATTATTAGCTTACAGACGTGGAAGAAATTAAACAAACCGACCATGTTGGGAACAGATAAAATAGCCAGGTCAGTAACAGAACGAAAAATCAAATTTGAGGGGGAATTTATCACAAATGTGACGTTCAACGGTATGACCAAGACATTAAAGATGTATATTCTAAAAAATACGGAAAATTTATTTGGAACTGACTGGATGCAGAAATTTGACCTCTGGGAATACCGATAAATACGTTCTGCCAAAAAGTGGAAAGGTTATCGACCGAGGCAGAGAAATTGAAGGAGAAATTAAAAGTATTTTCAGCCGGCCTCGGGAGGTGTAAAAAAATGGCGGCAAAAATCGAACTAAAAGAAAATGTACATCCCATTTTCAAGAAGAAAAGAAATGTACCTTTCGTATCATTAGAAAAAATAGACCAAGAATTGGATAGACTCGTGAAAACCGGTATATTGACAAAGGTGAAATATAGACAATGGGCCGAACCTACGGTTTACGTGAAAAAGAAATCGGGTGAGATACGAGTATGTGCTGATTTCTCGACGGGATTGAATGCAGCGATTAAGGATTATCACTATCCTCTCCCTAGTCCAGAGGAAGTTTTCACAAAGTTGAAGGAAGGAAAATTTTTCTCAAAGATAGACTTGAGCGAAGCATACCTACAAGTACCAGTAGATGAGGAAAGCTCGAAGTTGTTGTGCATAAACACACATAAAGGGTTATATAAGTTCCAGAGATTACCATTCGGGATCAAGGTCGCGCCGGCGATATTTCAGCAAATAATGGACACTATGCTAGGCAGACTGGATTTCACGATCGCATACCTTGATGACATCCTAATAAATAGCAAAAATATTGAACAATACTGGGAACACGTTCAAGAGGTTTTCAGGCAGATACAAAATTACGGTTTTAAGGTAAAGGAAAATAAATATGAATTCTTTATGAAGGAGATAAAATATCTGGACCATATTATTGACGAAGAAGGAAGGAGACCAGACCCAGAAAGGGCCACGGCAACACAAAAAATGCTGGCTCCAAAAAATTTAGCCGAATTACAAAGCTTCTTGTGCTTAGTAAATTATTATCAAGAATTTAATCCTAACATACACAAATTACGCGCACACCTAAACTGTTGAAGAAGGAAAAAGTTTGGGAATGGTCATATGAATGTCTGAAAACTTTCGACAAAATCATTAAGACTCTAACAGCAGATTTATTTTTAGCGCATTATGACCCAAAATTGGAAATAATAGTCGCGAGTGACGCGAGTTCCTATGGTGTTGGGGCATGTATACTTCATAAAATGCCGGATGGGACACTAAAACCCATCGCACATGCGTCAAGAACGTTGCTACCAACCGAACGAAAACTACTCGCAAATCGAAAATAAACGCTGGGGATTATTTTTGCGGTTACGAGATTCCACAGATATATTTAGATTTTTCACCTTACAGACGGACCACAAGCCGTTATTGACAATATTTGATCAAAGAAAGGTCTACCTGTCTACACTGATAATAGATTGCTAAGATCGGATACTATTTTATTAAACTTTAAATTGGAGTATCTTCCATAAAACAAAATCGGGCATGCAGATGGTCTTTCGAGACTAATACCAAAGAAAATGGAGCCATTAGAAGATTCCGTAATTGCAGCTCTACGATATGAGGAACATATTAGAAAAACATTATGTAGTACAATTCGGAACCTCCCCGTCACATTAAAGGAAATAAGAAAGGAAGCAGTGAATGAGGAATTTATAAAGGAAACGAAAACAAAAATTGTAGGAAAAGATAAGCATTTATCAGACAGTTTTTCATTATGTGATAATGTTCTACTATATAATGAAAGAGTAGTAACCCCAAAAACACTACAATGGCGAATCCTCAAGGATTTTCACATGGGCCACCCAGGAGAGAACAGGATGAACTCCTTAATGCGAAGGTATGTGTACTGGCCAAACATGGATCAAGATATTATACATATGGTGGAAAAATGCAAGGGCTGTTCCTTAGCAGCCAAGGCACCTCCGATCACTCATAAGCAATGGCCTAATACAGATCGACCGGGGTCGAGAATCCATGTAGATTTAGCAGGTCCATTAGAGGGTTTCTACTACTTGATTGTAGTAGACAGTTACAGCAAATGACTAGAAGTATTTCGTTGTAGAAAACCTACTTCTGAGACTATAATAAATTGCATTCACGAGCTGTTTTCTCGTTTCGGAGTGGTTGATTGTCTATTTACCAATAATGGGACACTATTTACATCTGCGGATTTTCAAGATTTTTGTGAAACTTTTCAGGTGAAACACATCAAATCCCCGCCATATCACCCAGGGTCAAACGGGCAAGCGGAGAGGTTTGTAGATACATTAAAAAGAGCACTAAGGAAAGCTTATGACGTACCAACAGAAAAGGCTTTACAACAATTCTTGCAAGTGTATAGAATTACACCGAACAGTACTACGCCATCGGCATTATCACCGGCGGAAGTAATGTTCGCACCAAAAATTAGATCGGTATTCGTCAAATTACTGCCAAAACAGACAAAGCAATCACCAACGTCGTTTGTACCAAAAAGAAAATTTAACCCAGGGGAGATTTTTTTTTTAAATGTTCAAAAACAACACATCCTATTGGGAGCAGGGTACAATAGAGAAACGAATCGGGAACGTGATTTACATAATTCAGGGTCCGAAGTTCTCGCATAAAAGGCACTTAAATCAGATCAGAAAGAGGCTGTTAGAGGATTCTAACGGTCTACCTCAGGAAGAGGAGGAAGTAATGGACACAATATTTGACACATTCAATATGCAAACGCCTCAAGCAATTTCAGAACCGCGGAAATCAAACAGAAAAAGAAAATTTACAGAGCCTTTGATGATTAATCCGAAGAGGAAAAAATATTAAAGACCCCTGCGAGGTAAAAGCTTGGGAGGGGTGTGTTATGGGGCCTTACCCATGACTACAGAATAAACTCTTCCTAACACTATGTATACTACGCCTCTCAAGAGAGAGGGACGACACGGAATCGAGTCGAGCCAATAGTAGTTCACTCCAAACCAGACTGACGAAATGACAAAAATAAATATGAATTCTTTATGAAGGAGATAAATATGAATTATTTATGAAGGAGATAAAATATCTGGGCCATATTATTGACGAAGAAGGAAAGAGATCAGACCCAGAAAGGGCTACGGCAATACAAAAAATGCTGACTCCAAAAAATTTAGCCGAATTACAAAGCTTATTATGCTTAGTAAATTATTATGAAGAATTTAATCCTAACATACACAAGATGTATGATGTCATTCGTTCACGTTAAGACACGCTTCGAGCAGATATAAACATTCAAGAGAAATCATGTGAAATTTGTAGTTTAAAAGCAGTAATTTAACCTTGCTAACCAGATGCTTCGGTAAATGTTGTTATATATATATATATATGTATATATATT
>OZ038509.1:2373950-2386450 GCA_964036315.1 Acanthosepion esculentum | reverse complement strand
AGACTGATATAGATAGATAGATAGATAGATAATGAACAGACTGATATAGATAGATAGATAGATAGATAGATAGATAGATAATGAACAGACTGAGATATATATATATATATATAGATAGATAGATAGATAGATAGATAGATAGATAGATAGATAGATAATGAACAGACTGAGATAGATAGATAGATAGATCGATAGATAGATAGATAGATAGATAGATAGATAGATAGATAGATAGATAGATAGATAGATAGATCGATAGATAGATAGATAACTTTAAATAAACTGTAACGTGTTGATAAGCCGTAGAAAACAAATCTATCCATACATAAAATACATTTGGAATAGTCATGTGAGTCGCTTGTAGATAACATGCACACGTGTATACACACAAACACACGTATATTCATTCATTCTGAGAGACATTCTCAGAGACAAGATCTACAGTCTATGGCCATACATTAGACATGTGTGTGCATATACATGTGTGCGTGTTTATGTCTGTCTCTATGTGTGTGGTGATGAAATATTGACTGCTTCCAAACAACAATAAAAAATATCCCATGAGTACACTCTCAAATTTTATTACTTGATAATTTTTCATTAAACGTTTGACAATGATATTTCTTTTTCAACATTTTTTATTATGGCAAAATTTGGCAATTGTCTCCTTGCATATTCGTCACGAATCAAAATGGTGTCTATATCTCATTAAAATTATCACTCACACCGGCCTCAACCCGACAGTTCGTCGCTTTATTGTTGTTTCAAATGAGTCAGTTCGTTTTCCTTCATGCCAATATATAGGGCCAACTGTCTTCTCATATATGTCTGCGTGTCTATTCTTAAAGAGTGGTAAATATATGTCTGTCAGTCTGTCTCCCAAGGTTATGACTGGATTCGTGCGAGACATCGTATCTATCAAAATCGTTGTACCTGTGTACGTGTGCGCGCTATTCTCGATCAAAACTACTTTCTCTACAGTAAGACTCTATTTTCATGATTGTCGTGTGATGTTTTTTTTATTGTTTAATTTTTGATAAACTTGTATATCTTATTCATCTGTTAGTGTTCTGTTTGTATTTCTAAAGGTTTCAATATTTTATCATGCTTATTTTCTGTGTATTTGTCTAAATGTTGCAATGTCAGTGAAAACGCGCATGCGTGCGCGTGCAGGCGCACGAGCGTGCTTGCGTTTGTGTGCGCGCGCGTGTGTGAATAAAGACTTTGAATTAAACGTGCGTTTGTCGGTCTGTTAAAGTTTATCGTCTGTCTGTCAAGCCTGTCTTATTTCTTGGCATCGGAGAAGGTTACTATGCGAATTGTATTTGTCCGTTAAAGTTGGCGTGTATCTGACTGCCTGATTAACATGTGACCGTTTGCCTTGATTGCCCTGTCTGTCACGCCAGCTGGTTGTCTTGCCATGAGTCTTTGTGCCTGCCTCGCTATCAAATTTGGTGTTTGTCTCTGCGTGTGTGCCCCTCTCTTTGCATGACTATAGAGACTGTCGTGTGAGTTTGTCAACGTGTTTGTGTGCGTGTGTTTGCATGTGAATATATGTCTGTCAAGGGCACGTTGAGTGTTATTGTCACAGTTGCCGTGTCTACATACGCCTGCGTGTGGCTTTGTTCGCGAGTCTGCATTTTGGGCAGACAATGTTGCAGTTAGTGCATCTGCCTCTCTTTGTCTGTAATGAGGATAGGCCTGTCTGTATGCACGTTCTTCAATATTGGGTAAATCCGTATATATGCTTGTGTAAGTTGATAACAGCCACACCAGGAAGGAATATGTAAGTCAAGAATCTCAACGTCTATGTATGCAACTGAACGCGCTTTTCCGATATAGTCTGTGTAAATAAGCTTTTCATAATAAAGTTAATGCAATAAATGGACAAACAAGTAACTAGAGAGAAGCAAACTGACGGCGAATGACACGAGAAAGAGAAATTGATGAAAAGAAATACGAGGAAAAGAGACAAATTAAATAAAGACACAGTTCGTGTCATGAAGTGCAATATTTTAGCTCACTTGATGAGCATTAATTTAGAATGTACCTAACGGAAGGAGGTATATTAAACTGTAATTTTTCTTAAAGTTTTAGTCAGAAAGAGACCGCCCCAGAAATCTAAGCTACAATTATCCAGCAGTTTTCAAGAAATTCAAACAAATTTTCCCCTGTAAAAAAAAGGAAACGGATGTAGGAAATATATATATATATATATATATATATACAAAGGCAGGATAATTTTTAACCTTGGGCCAAAAGAAAAATGCAAGAAAGAAAGAAAGAAGAAAGAAAGAAAGAAAATGTGTGTGTGTGTGTGTGTGTGTGTGTGTGTGTGTGTGTGTGTGTGTGTGTGTGTGTGTGTGTGTGTGTGTGTGTGTGTGTGACGTAAGATGATATGAATAGGAAAACGAATGAAAAAATATAACCAACGGAAAAGAAGAAAAGAATGAGACGAAAATAAAAGTGGGAGAACGAACAAAAGTAAATACAAATGATGAAAAAGGTAAAGAGAAAAGTGTGGGAAATGGAGAAATTTTAGAAAAATAAATAAAATGAATACAAACACGAATTACAGAAGAGTAAAAGAAGAAAAAACGCGGAAACCGAAAAAATTAAAAATAAAAGAATAAATGCTAAATAAAAAAAGAGTTACTGAAACCGAAAAAGAAAGAAAGAAAGAAAGAAAGAAAGAAAGAAAGAAAGAAAGAAAGAAAGAAAGAAATAGAACAAGTGGAAAAGTCCTGAAACAGACAGTTTGGCTGTCTGTTTCAGGACTTCTGTTGGCAGAACTAAAATATAAAACATTCGCTACCTTCTGAGAAAACTCGAACTGGATACATTATATAATAAATTAAACAAATAGATATAACAAGAATATATATATATATATATATATATATATATAAAAGTGAACATAGAAGTCAACACTTAGAGGCCTCTAAGTGTTGACTTCTATGTTCACTTTTATATTTACACACGCTCTATCTCTGATATTGAGCACTTTATCCCATAAATATAGCACACTTTAAGACTATATTTCTTCATATATATATATATATATATATATATATATATATATATACTGAAAACTAACAATTACATATAATTTTCATTAATGACCTTCTTGATAGCATTAGGTCCCAACTCGTTATCTATACCGAGGACACAAGCATTTACTCCTGCCTTTAGTAAGTTTGATATGGTCAAATTGTCAGTTGATCTAAAAAAAATGACCTACAATTTATTGTTAACTGGAGCAAAGAATGGTTTGTTGATTTTAACGCCTCCAAAACGAAACTCTTTCAATCATCTGAGAGAACCCTTTTTGTCTTACATCATCATGGCTGATGCTAACCTCCAGGGTGGTTAGTCATTGTGCCTTCTCGAACTAAAGTTTTCCGCTGACATGAAGTGGAACGACTATATTGAATCAGTTGTTATGTCTTCAGCTAGGAACATTGGTTCACTGTGTCGTGCTTGATTATTTTCATACCTCACTAACGTCACAATCGTCTTTGCTTACGTACAGCACTCACTAGTTGTACAAAACTTATCAATTGTCTCTACCTACCCTGATGATGACTACAGAAAGTTGAAAGCTTGGGCCATAATTTCTTCCGGAATGAACTTTGGACAATTTCTGACGGAATTTCCTACTCTTATCTTAGAAAGATTATTCGTAATTTAGAAAAGTCAGTCATTAAAATTAATCGACACAAAATGTCGTTTTTAATGGATTTGCCTTAAATCTCATAGCTAGTATATAGTAAGAGGACCAAAGAAATATTTACTAAGCTTACTTTAATCTTGCACCGATCCCAATGTGGATCGGAATCTATTAACAAATTACTTAGCGAGGTTATTTCACTAATCATTGCTCTATTATAGGCAACCAGCGTGTCAGTATTTTCTGAATATTACCTGAGTACAGAAAAACATTAGAAGTAAGGTGGACCAAATGAGTGTCGAAATCAATTTAGTCTGCTCGGCTATTCTGAGAACAAAAGAAAGGAATTCGTGGATAACGATGATAGGCCACATGCTGAGGAAACCTGACCGAAAGAGGAAAGATGACTAAGATAGATAAATAGCTTAGATTGCTGCAGAATAACGACTGACAACAACCTAGTGAGGGCTGAACTTACTACGGGGTCATTGTCGTGTAAAATGACAATATGACAAAAATGTCCAAGGTA
This sequence comes from Acanthosepion esculentum, assembly GCA_964036315.1. NCBI lineage: Eukaryota > Metazoa > Mollusca > Cephalopoda > Sepiida > Sepiidae > Acanthosepion > Acanthosepion esculentum. The sequence goes on along the minus strand of OZ038509.1, from coordinate 2,382,251 downwards.
ATGTAAAGTAACATATTTAAACTCACTTAATCAGCTTCACAAAACTAATGGCATTTCTAGTTTTTAAATTCCCTCTTCATTAGATACAATTATTATATTGATTTTATATTATATAAAATTATTAATAAAATTAAACAATAGACATTATAATAATGAAATCTGAAGTAAAAAATAATTTTATTAAATATCTATTTCTTTATTTATAGACAATAATTGTTAATCAAAAAGGAATAACTAGTAATTGCAAATATGGGTGCTGTTAATAATTACGATGTGTAGATTGTAAATTTATTAATGATTTATCATAAATAAATAAAAACCTTAATGATTAATTTTAATCATTATTGTGAAAGTGATTAATGTGTTAATTCATAAAAGAATTAATCAATAATTGTAAAGCATCTTTAGTAATAACAACAACAGCAATAATAATAATATATCTGTGAAGATCTTCAAAATACAAGTATCTTGCATTATAATAATAATAATAATAATAATAATAATAATAATAATAATAATAATAAACAGACCCAGACAAAACAATGAAAGCTAATGGCCCAGAGCACAAAACCGAATACGCTTTATGTTGACATGATGGCAGTCGCTGCAGATTGTAATGTATCTTTTAATGTCTTCAGAAAAACTATAAATATACAAGGAACTTGAAGTGGAAATCTCAAAAATATGATACACGAGGACATCAATAATTCCAGTTGTAGTTGGAGTCTTCAGTTGACCGGAAGTGGTTTCGGTAGACTCATTCAAGGGAGTAGCTCATACCTTAGAGCAGACGATCAAAGTCCGGCCCGGGGGCAAGTTTCTGCCTGCTGTCAAATTTGATATAGTCTCCATCCTCTGTCATAGAATGTATCACTTACAAGTTATTTGTTTCGGTCATCAGAGATGAATAAATTCTAAAATCTTAGTGAATTAAATTTGTTTTGTGTTGTTCAAAATCAGTTATAAATATATTTGGACACTTGAACTTTATGTCACTTTATGTTTTCTACTTCTTAATATCATGAATGTTGGTGTTGTGTTCCTATTCATATGTTTTTAACGTAAAAGTTGATAGACAACATTAATTCAGTATTTACATTAGTCGGACTATTGTCCTCATCTTTGTCGCCATATTTGTCACAACGTTTCGGCCGTTGTACGCTCCGGCCTTCTTCAGGTGGTTCGATATTCCAATATTCTTCGATAAAGATGAGGACAATAGTCCGACTAATGTAAATACTGTACATAATACCTCATCTCAGAAATATAGACAGACTCACAACATTAATTGCCAATAATATGTAATCTTTAAGATTAACCTGAGATATATTATAGCTTCCTGGAAGTTATTTTTTCTCAGACATATTTTACTTCATCTTATATGAGCTTCAGACAAAACCAGCTGAGTGATTGATTTTGATAAGACCTGTTTCAATTTATTTGTCATCCATGTGAAGATATAAAAATATGCCATTTGCAATAAAATTTTCATGATATAGTTCATTTGCATTTCATTTGAATGGTTCAAAGTATGGCAAGCAGGATGGTTAGCCCTCACACATATTCACCTCATCAAATCTGGCCCTCTTTGAAAAAGGTTTCGATACCCCTGCCTTAAAGAAATACAAAAGTTTGTACTCACAATTATAGCACACACATCACGAAGAGCTTTCATGCGTGTGATCTTAAGGGATTTGGGGGATGTTTTTTCACAAAAATGATCAGTGGAATTTTTATACAACAGAAATCCAAAGAAAAACTACTACTAATAATAATAATAGATGCCCTGAGGTTGCACCAGACATGGCTCTCATAGCTTCTGATCGTAACTGATTGGAGGTGTACCTGTTTTGTCTTGGTGAATTAAGATAGGCTACAGTAAATACCTCAGTCATTATGACAGATTTGCTTCTCATTTGCCTTTTAAGCAATTTGGCATGTCCCCTAGGGGCTTATGTACTATGTATCTCTCTTCTTGAGCGATAGCGGGAGGGGCTCATGGCAGGGTGTCAAGAGTATTTTTTGTTATTACTTTGTAGGATGAGCCAGGCAACACGACTCGAGAGTCGCATTTAGATACTTGGGAACATTCTCAATTAGAGAACGACCATGCGGACTTGGTTAACAAACTTGAACGTATTTCAGCTGGGCCACACTTGCGCTAGGTTTATCAAAACCTCTCAATATATCGCACACTTTTGACAGTGATGCCTCTGCCTAGTATATCTTTAATAATCAAACCATATAATAATTATCAATGCGTATTTATTTATCTATTACCTGTCCCATCTATAATAGTGTTATGGTCCAGGTTAGAACCAGGGAAGAACAACACGAGCACAAGAGTAGAAATAACAAAGATATATTACACGGAATAATAATAATACAAGATGTGGAAGGTGTTAGTATGACTGTCAGTCTGGTTTGGAGTGAACTACTATCGGCTCGACTCGATTCGTCCCTCTCTCTTGAGAGGCGTAGTATACATAGTGTTAGGAAGAGTTAATTCTGTATTTATAGGTAAGGACCCTAAACACTCCCTCCCAAGTTTTTACCTCGCAGGGGTCTTTAATATTTTTTCCTCTTCGGATTAATCATCAAAGGCTCTGTAAATTTTCTTTTTCTGTTTGATTTCCGCGGTTCTGAAATTGCTTGAGGCCTTTGCATATTGAATGTGTCAAATATTGTGTCCATTACTTCCTCCTCTTCCTGAGGGAGACCGTCAGAATCCTCTAACAGCCTCTTTCTGATCTGATTTAAGTGCCTTATATGCGAGAACTTCGGACCCTGAATTATGTAAATCACGTTCCCGATTCGTTACTCTATTGTACCTGGCTCCCAATAGGATGTGTTGTTTTTGTACATTTAAAAAAAAACTTTCTCTCCTGGGTTAATTTTTATTTTTGGTACAAACGACGTTGGTGATTGCTTTGTCTGATTTGGCAGTAATTTGTCGAATACCGATCTAATTTTTGGTGCGAACATTACTTCCGCCGGTGATAATGCCAATGGCGTAGTACTGTTCGGTGTAATTCTATGCACTTGCAAGAATTGTTGTAAAGCCTTTTCTGTTGGTACGTCATAAGCTTTCCTTAGTGCTCTTTTTAATGTATCTACAAACCTCTCCGCTTGCCCGGTTGATCTTGGGTGATATGGCGGGGATTTGATGTGTTTCATCTGAAAAGTTTCTCAAAATTCTTGAAAATCCGCAGATGTAAATAGTGTCCCATAATCGGTGACTAAACAATCAACCACCCCGAGACGAGCAAACAACTCGTGAATGCAATTTATTGTAGTCTCAGAAGTAGGTTTTCTACAACGAAATACTTCTGGCCATTTTTTCTGTAACTGTCTACTACAATCAAGTATGAGAAACCCTCTAATGGACCTGCTAAATCTACAGGAATTCTCGACCCCGGTCGATCTGTCTTAGGCCATGGCTTATGAGTGATCGGTGGTGCCTTGGCTGCTAAGGAACAGCCCTTGCATTTTTCCACCATATCTTGATCCATGTTTGGCCAGTACACATACCTTCGCATTAAGGATTTCATCCTGTTCTTTCCTGGGTGGCCCATGTGAAAATCCTTGAGGATTCGCCTTTGTAGCGTTTTCGGAGTTACTAATCTTTGATCATATAGCAGAACATTATCACATAACGAAAAACTGTCTGATATATGCTTATCTTTTCCTACAATTTTTGTTTTCGTTTACTTTATAAATTCCTCATTCACTGCTTCGTTTATTATTTCCTGTAATGTGACGGGGACGTCTCGAATTGTACTAGATAATAATGTTCTAATATGTTCCTCATATCGTAGAGCTGCAATTACGGAATCTTCTAATGGCTCCGTTTTCTTTGGTATTAGTCTCGAAAGACCATCTGCATGCCCGATTTTGTTTGATGGAAGATACTCCAGTTTAAAGTTATAGTTTAATAAAATCGTCCCCCATCTCAGCAATCTATTAGCAGTGTAGACGGGTAGACCTTTCTTTGATCAAATATTGTCAATAACGGCTTGTGGTCCGTCTGTAAGGTGAAAAATCTACCGTAAATATATCTGTGGAATATCGTAACCGCAAAAATAATCCCCAGCATTTCTTTTTCGATTTGCGAGTAATTTTGGTCGGTTGGTAGCAACGTTCTTGACGCATGCGCGATGGGTTTTAGTGTCCCATCCGGCATTTTATTAAGTATACATGCCACAACACCATAGGAACTCGCGTCACTCGCGACTATTATTTCCAATTTTGGGTCATAATGCGCTAAAAATAAATCTGCTGTTAGAGTCTTAATGATTTTGTCGAAAGTTTTCTGACATTCATATGACCATTCCCAAACTTTTTCCTTCTTCAACAGTTTAGGGGTGCGCGTAATTTGTGCATGTTAGGAATAAATTCTTGATAATAATTTACTAAGCCCAAGAAGCTTTGTAACTCGGCTAAATTTTATGGGAAATTTTCCTCCCTTCAACTTTGTGAAAACTTCCTCTGGACTAGGGAGAGGATAGTGATAATCCTTAATCACTGCATTCAATCCCGTCGAGAAATCACCGCTATCACTCGAATCTATCACTCGTATCACACCCAATTTTTTTTTCACGTAAACTGTAGTTGCGGCCCATTGACTATATTCCACCTTTGTCAATATACCGGTTTTCACGAGTCTATCCAATTCTTGGTCTATTTTTTCTACTGATGCGAAAGCTACATTTCTTTTCTTCTTGAAAATGGGATGTACATTTTCTTTTAGTTCGATTTTTGCCGTCATTTTTTTTACACCTGCCAAGGCCGGCTGAAAATACGTCGGGGAAACTCTCCTTTAATTTCTCCTTCAATTTCTCTGCCTCGGTCGATAATCTTTCCACTTTTTGGCAGAACGTATTTGTCGGTAAATTCCAGAGGTCAAATTTCTGCATCCAGTCAGTTCCAAATAAGTTTTCCGTATTTTTTAGAACATACATCTTTAATTTCTTGGTCATCCCGTTGAACGTCACATTTGTGATAATCTCCCCCTCAAATTTGATTTTTCTACCTGTTACCGACCTGGCTTTTTATCGGTTCTCAACATGGTCGGCTTGTTTAATTTTTTCCACGTCTGTAAGCTAATAATGGTTAAATCTGATCCGGAATCTAATTGTAATCTGATTTTTTTGTTTAACATTTCTACTTGTACGTATTTTTGTATATTTATCCCGTCCGCTTGGTCAGTTCTAGTGACTCTTACTTGGCTTTTGTTTTCTTTCTTTATTCTACAGTGCAAACTTTTATGTCCCACTTTATTGCATGACAGACAAGTCTTATAGCAGTATTGTACCAGTGCAAAGTCCCACAGCGATAGCATAGACTGGGTGGTGGTTTCTTCTGAGGTTTCATTTGACTTTTTGTAGTAAAATAATTTGTTTGGTTTGTCTTTGAGGAGGGAAAAAAACGTGTTTGTCGTTGTACTTTTCGTATGTGAGCGACGTCAGACTCTTCGATATCTTGCGAGTCCTTTTTTACGCTTATACATCTCTAACAGTCCTCAGCCAATTTTTGTAGCGTCAATTCTGCTTCACTCTCAAGTTTTGTTAGAATTCTCCGTCTGATCTCCGCATCTTTAGTCGAAACCAGGCCTTGGACGAATATCAGACATTTAAAATTGTCAGGGCTGAGTTCAGATAACTTCAAGTCATCGTAGTGTTTGTTTACTATGGAAGCGAATGTTATATAGTCTTCGCTATTCTTTTTTGTTAAATTTAAACATTTCCACCTTTTGTGGAATAGTGAAGTGTTCGCATTAAATAATTCCGTTAAAAGTTTCACGGCTTCATTGAAAGTCAACGCATTCGTTTTCCTCTGTAGGATGTAGTCCACGAATTTAGTGTATTCGCTTGACCCTAGTTTCCTCAGTAGTAGACGTACTTTTTTCGCGTCTGACCAATTCCCGCAATCAAACTCATATGAATCTTCATATCTTCTGAAGTAAGCCGCGAAGGTTTTGTCTTCGTCCGGTGCATAAGTGAAGTCTTTGATAGAGCTCCATATAGCATTTTGCAAGAATGCCGCCTCATTTCCAGAATTTTGTTACTGCCCGTAGTAATAATTCTTGTAGTTCGAGTTGCTTCTCTTCGTTTTCCTGTTTAATTTCTAATTGTTTTTCTTCGAGCCTAGTCTGTCTTTTTTTCATATTTTTTGTTGCTGCTCGAATTGCATTTTCATTAGTTCCAATATGGTTGCCTTAAAGTCTTCCATGTTTACACCGTAATTTTGTGTAACGATTTTTCTTTTATTCTCAGTGTAGACTTCAGGTCTTTGTCGCCTGTTGTTCTGGAAATTTAGTATGAAAAAATTTTCCTACGTAGAATTCGATTCTGTTCTGGCTGACAGGTAAAATTCGTGTCTTCGTTACCACTGTTACGGTTGATGTCCAAAAAAAGTTCTTTTTTTTTTTTATCTTCGCGTAGAACTTGTTTGTTTGTTTTTTGTTTGTTGGTTCTCAATACCTCCGTCGCCTCTGTTATGGACGACCGATAGCAAAAAGTTTGTTTTTTTTAGATTCTCCGCGTAGATATCCTCGTCGTCACTGTTATGGTCCAGGTTAGGACCAAGGAAGAACAACACGAACACAAGAGTAATAAGAGAAATAACGAAGATATATTACACGGAATAATAATACAAGATGTGGAAGGTGTTAGTATTGTCAGTCTGGTTTGGAGTGAACTACTATCGGCTCGACTCGATTCGTCCCTCTCTCTCTCTTAATACATAGTGTTAGGAAAAGTTCATTCTGTAGTTATAGGTAAGGACCCATAACAAATAGGAAGGGGGTTAATTTACCTTAAGTTGATAAATTTATGAATGTTTACTTCACTTAGTCATTTTAATAATCTATAAAATATTTATCTGCATTTAGACAAAATTAGATACCGATCTAAATGAACCGTCTAATTATTCAGTTCCTTTACTCCTACGTTTCTTAAATTGCAGTCTTATTTGTTCAAGTCTTTTATGTGAGGCACTCAGATACCTTTGTCTATTAAATGATCGTCTTCCTTCAACTTGGTTTTGAAAACTATTTGTCGTCGTCATCTTTGTCGTTCTGTTGCTAATCTTTTTTCTTCCGAGGGTTATTGAGAAAAATGTGATTTATATAATTCCAAGAGTAATCAATGAATGATAAGTAAATCTGTCATAATGGCTGAGGTATGTACTTGTAGCTCATCTTAATTCGCCAAGACAAAACATGTACATGGTAGCAACTCCTATATACCATTGAACTTATAAAAATATAAATGGAACGGATTAATTAAACAGTTATTGGCCTCTATTTCAGTTGGGAATTATTTATCTCCGATTTTCTCAGCACATTGTTTCGAAACATTTTGCATAATTGCATCTCACTATTAAAACTTTCTAACAATTGCCGTCAGTTTTACGTATGACAGTAAATAATAATCGTCAGTAGCTGAGAATGAGTTAATGTGAAGCTAATGTGCGGTACGATCATCGTGACTGACAAGCGCTTGGAGAGAAATCGCCCTGATATCACACTTGTGCTCAAAAGCAGTCATGAATGGATCCTGATAGATGTTGCGGTTCCTTGCTATAAGAACACTGTGAAGGTGGAAATAGCAACAATATGCCAGGATAAACTGGACAAATATACCAAGCAGCAGCAGCAGCAGCTAATGTTGTCCCCTTTTTGTTTGGCGCACTCGAGATTATTTCCAGGAATCTTTTTGCCTTGCAAAATGACTTAGAGATACCTGACATCATTGTGATGCGCGGGTGGCAGTGCTGCTTGGAAAATCTCAATGTGCTGAGGAGAAGTCTTGTGTCTCTAAGCTGAGGTAAGAGCTGGAATATGATCATCATCAACCGGCCAAAACATCTAAGAATTGGAGAGGATATCCAATCAAATAATTATAAATACTAGAAATAAATAATAATTAAAATAGTTTATTCTATAAAGTAAATTTAATTTTTATTCAGTAAAGTCAACTTTCAGTCTTTGTCGAAGCAAACACAATCTCAAATTTGACAGTGAGGTAATCGTTTTATCAAACATTGACAGTGACCATCTGTCAGTAAAAATTATAATAGTATCTAAATACCTTAAAATAGGTAAATTCCCCTTACCAGTTAAAAACATGAATTCATTTTGAGCAATTAGCTGGAAGCATACATGACGCAAATCATTCATGATACCTTATTTTTCTTTTTAAATGCCATGTCCCTTCGGGACGTAGGTGATCATTACTCTCTGTGGATTGCTTTTCTATATTATCTGTGAATTACTATGAATTCCTGGGGATAATATGG
>OZ038509.1:2359540-2373750 GCA_964036315.1 Acanthosepion esculentum | reverse complement strand
AATGCCCATTGCTTATTTATGAAGCAGATTGGAGTCGGTGGTTACCAAACAGAAGTAGCAACAATAAAAACTAAAAAGAAGAGTAAGGAGAACGGAAGAAAGTCAATAAGATTAGGCGAGCAAAGCTGTGGTGTGCCTATGTAGGGATGTGAATATGCCAACACTGGTGCCAGCAACAGCAATTCGTGGTGCTATAGTTGGAAATCTGACCCACTATCAAGTTGACCATCAAGACGGCTAAAAAGGCCACAGAAAGGAGACGAAAGAAGAGAGGCGAAGAATTGGAGTAGTACTAGTCGTGACGAAAGAAAGAAAGAAAGAAAGAAAGAAAGAAAGTAAGAAGAAAGTAAGAAAGAAAGAAAGAAAGAAAAGGTTAAGAAGCGATAAAAATACAGAAAAAGAGAAATGAATGAAAAATAAACAATGGAAAATGAAAGCAAGTTTCAAATAAAAAGAATGAAGAAAAAGAAATAAAAGAAGAAAATATTCCTTTTTTTAAGAGAACAAAAATGAAAGATGAAAGTAATTCAATAAAGAGAGAAATAATAACGAAAAGATACAAAAAATACAAAAAAAATTAGGAAGACTAAAAATGAGATGAAGACAAAAGTTAAAAAGAATCAATGTATATTAAGTAAAGTTGACCTTGGAATTGACAATTTTATTCTTTCGGTTTTCAGAACAGTAACTTTGCACTGTAATAGAAAGTATATTGGTCATCTGAGGCATTGGCAATAAATTTGATCCGAAATATCTAATCAGTAAATCTAGACTGGTCAGTCTGGATTTGGGCCAAGTTTTCTGAGCAACCATTTATAAGCACGCTGGTCTATCGAGCCATTGATTACGAAACTGACTTCTGCTAAGTAAAGGTAACCTTGATTTAGATTTGGCTTACAATTTACAAAACCCCAACCCACATTGCAGGGGAAATTGTGTCAGTTTGAGGAACGACTAATTCATCTTGAGGGCAAAATTAGTGTCCTACAGCTATGAATAGTAAGAAATTGAACCTTACTCTATCATACTTAACGTTGTTTTGTACTAGACTGAATGCAGTTAAAACCTACCCCGTATCGGTAAACGATTGTCATCGCATTATCACTTACCTGGTTTTCCTGGGAAGAAAGTGGCGTGAGTTCGAATCTCACCAAGGTCTTATCGTTTATTTCCGATTACGCACTGTAGATTGACGACCTGAGTAAAAGTTGCAATAAAAAGCAACTAAAAATTAAAATAGAAGTTAAAATTATTTACCAATAAACTTCACGCCGTAATAGATAATACTGGAAAAAGTTCTGTGGTAAACTTTCAAGAGAACAATATTCAAGATTTATTGATACAAAATTTGAATGCATTGGCTTCCATTTGTCATTAACTATCACAGATGCCACGAGGGAATGTGTCAGCAGGCAAAATAGAAGATGAGTCAAAATTCAACAAATTTGATTTTACACGCCATGTTTTCTGGCTGATTTATCATCAGTTGAACAGTGAAACTGGCTCTAAATTTTTGTTGAACTGAATTTGTCAGTTTACGTGCGAAAACTATAGCGCAACTTGAAACTAGAAATCGTTGACGGAGTCGAAATAAAAACACATCGGCAGAATTGAATAATTCACTTTGTAAAGAACACATCCATTAAATTCGATTTAATGGATGTGTTCTCGACGAGTCATGGTCGGATGAGAAAATAAAACCTTTAAAAATGTTTATTTCTGTAGAGTTTTACATTCGGCTAAAAAATTTCATCGTATAAATGCAAAAGTCATTCTTTCGTGCAGTTAGTCTCCTATAAACTCCGGCCAAGTTAATCTTCCAGCAACAAATGGTCGATTTTAGTCACATGCTTTTTTGCCTGTCTCATCTATGGAATCTTAGCAAATTCAAGATGAAATGTCTTAGGACATATTACAGGGGGTATTTATTTAATGGCTTAAAAAAGAATCGAATTAAAAAAAATATTTTACTTCGTAAAGGGAGAATAAATGGTTTCATGCTTTTTCCAACGGAATCATTAGGAAGGACTTTAACTCGGTACATCTTTTTCCCTTTCAGCACTGATAGCCCATTACGTTATCCACAAATACAATGTCATTTTTGTGTCTAAGTGAGATAAAACTTTCTATTAAAATATAACAAACAACAAGGATTATTTACATAAATTAACAGCATGTATTATTAATAGAGATTTTCTTGGAAAAAATAGATCCCGTTAAGATTGAATGGGTTAATTCAAAATGATTAATCGGTCGGATAATCTACAGAAAGCTCGGGATATCCAATAATAAATTTGTGAAAGACTGAATATATGAAAAAATTAGATTAGCTGTCACAAAGACGGAAAAAACATAATGAATGTTACTTAAGAACATTTACACACGACTGCAGATGCATGATTAGGTTTAATTCATAAATTCTAATATAAAATATATTCTAAAACACAGATTTACCATCAACAAATGTTGAAGGCTTGTAACTAATTTATTCATTCTTAGGATGAAAATACATTCAGCCGAATGGCATACAAATATATTAGTTATGAGTCAAAAGTTTTACAAGTATATGAATGAACTGACAGCAATTGATTATTGGAAAAAATCTTAGCGTATGATTTGAGAACCCTCAACCCATGAATTAAAAGAGTAAAAGAAGAATAAAAGGAGAATAGGCAAAGATTTAAGGAAATCGTTAATCCATTTGAAAGATTTCGGCGGATATCCAAGGAGAAGAAATAAATATTTAGCCACAAATATAATTTTCAATATACCCATGCGGGTATAAACGCATATATATATATATATATATATATATATATATATATATATATATATATATATATATATATTATTATTATTATTATTATTATTATTATTATTATTATTATAAAAGGCACAAACACTAAAACTTCATGAGGTAATATTTATTTCATTAGGGTCGTAAAAACGGCCCCAATTCATCAGACTTTCAAATCCATGAGCTGAACATTCTGAGTGTTCACGAAATAAAAAATTATAAACGAAATGAATAATTAAAGTCTCCGTCTTCTTATCATCATTATACACTTTGTAGTCTACATTGAACTTTCTCTGGGTTTATATCCTCCTGGGAATTATCCCTTCCAGTCACAAACAGGTAAAACGTATAATTATATATATATATATATATATATATATATATATATATATATATATATATATATATATATATATATATATATATGAGCACACACACAGGGAGATATATTTATATATATATTTATGTGTGTTATTTCAGATATAACTAAAATCATGACTGCAGAGACAAAAGGAATAACAACAAAAGGAAAACTTACCTTTGACGACAATTTTCGTCCTCTGATGGATTTTATCAAGGTAAATGTAAGGATTTTGTTGCAAAATAAAACCCTTACTTTTGGCTTAATAAAGTTCCTCAAAGGACGAAAGGCGTCACAAAAATAATTTCTCCATTTCTCTTTATTCATATAATAAAATATAGTTTCATGGTATAATAAATTATTTTAGTTCCCTTGTTTAAATCAACTATGGCATAAATTTAAACCGCGAAATCAACCAATTACTGTATATTTTTGAAAGTACTCAATACTTAGGTTTTTCAAATAACATATATATATATATATATATATATATATATATATATATATATATATATATATATATATATATATATTATTTGAGGGGTTGTTGAAAGGTTGTCAGGCGAAATCACGACCCAAGAGCAATATTTCAATGACTGGTTTGTGTGTGTGTGTGTGTGTGTGTGTGTGTGTGTGTGTGTGTGTGTGTGTGTGTGTGTGTGTGTGTGTGTGTGCGCGTGCGCGCAGGTGACAGATTGGTGGCAAGCATATCATGATCTCACCTGTGATGTTTGTGGCAGGTTTTGTTTAAGCAACCAGGAAATTTGAGTCATATGCTAAGTCACCGTACTAGATTAGCCACCAACTACGAAATGACATTAAGTACTGACAATTTATGTCATATTTGAAGAAAATTGTTCAGCTCAGTTGGTGGCCTGAAAAAAAAATGTAAACATTCACACAAATAAATTTAATGACAACAAAATGTGTGTCATATCTGCCAAATTTTGCTAGAGGTTTTAAACGCTTGTCCACTTGAAAGCCAATCAGTTCATGGCCCAGCTGAGACTTGCAATATCGACAGGGAAGTGGCGGGGATCATATAAGTATTTACAGGTAAGAATATGTAACAAATATATAAGACAGCTTCGATTTTTTTTTATTTTGGCAAGTTTGCCATTTAACAGTTATTATCTGAAAATGTGACGTTATTCATCAGCGAATCAAATTAAACATTTTGCAAATTGTCTTTTTACTACTAATATGCATCTAATCTTAAGAAGTATTTGTTGTGTGTGTGTGTGTGTGTGTGTGTGTGTGTGTGTGTGTGTGTGTGTGTGTGTGTGTGATTTAAAAAAGGGTAAAGTTCAACCTTCATACCTGCAAAAAACGCTGTGTCAAAAAGACACCGCTATTATTTTATCTGCCATCACTCTCTCGGCAATATTTATTGTTTTAAGAACCAATGATTAGGATTTTTATTAAAATCCAAACATACGAATGTGAATTCATACATTTTATTTGTTCTTGAGAATTTACAACAAAATATTATACACTATTTATTTATTAGATTATTCATTTACAAGAATAATTTTATATTTAAAATATTCTAAAAATGAGAACTTACTAATACAATGAAATGTTTATCTTTTTTAAATCATTTCACCCCATGCAAGTTAGTAAAGTCACTAAGACACAAGGGTTTACTGAGTGCGAAATCATTTCAACTGTAAAATGAGATCTTGCTGCCAATCTAGTACAGCGCTTAAATTCACAGTCTAGTAATCTGGCGTAATGTTCATCAGAAGAATTATAATGAAAGTATTTACGGAAAAAATACAGGGAAGTGACATTACGGCAGTGGCAAATATATTGCTGATTCTACTTTGGATTCTATCAAGAATCTCTAAATATATAGCAGGAGCACTGGGCCATGTGCGGTAGCAATATTCAAAGCAAAGACGAATAGTAGACTTATAAATATGTAAGATAGATTCAAGAAAGAAAAATTGTTTATCACGACACATTTTCCCAACATTCTTCGAAGCAGAACTAGCAATGGATTCAATATAATCTTTCCACTTCACGTAAGCCAAGAATGTTAGCTCGAGAAGGTGCAACGTGTCAATTTCATGGAGGTTAGCATTAACCATGCTGATGTAAGGAAAGAAGAACTCTCAGATCATTAATTACTTCCGGTTTGGAACCGTTAAAATTAACAAGCCATTTCCCTGTCCCAGTTAACAGAAGATTGTACATCATTTTTGAGATCAGCTGCCAATTTGATCCTATCGAACTAGTCAGACTTACTATGGAGAGAGGAGTAAATAGTTGTGTCATCAGCATAGATATTAAGTTGAAAACGTATGTCATCAGTGTTGTGGATTCCGGGATGAAATCCGGTATCAAATAATAACAAACACGAAGAATGAATGTAGGAAATAAATGTATTCACGTAATAATACAAACTGGTAATACAGGTTAGTAGTTCCAGGAATGCGGGGTTAGTAGACAAATATATATAAAGTCTTTGGTATTGACGTATCGCTGTATGACTTCTTACTGAGTCTAAGTGCTCGTGACTGTGACCCTTGCCGCTACGATGTTCTATCGACCGACTCCACTCTATTACTACTGACTACTACCATTCGGGTATTCACTGGTAGTAGTATATGCATACCTTGGGTGAGTCCATCTGTGTAAAAAGCGGAGACCCCTCCATACCCCCCTCCTTAGATCCCTTTTGTGGGGAGTTAGTATTTTTTTCCCCTTATGATCGATAATCAGAGGTTCGGTAAATTTTCTCTTCCTGTTTGACCTTCTAATTTATGTGTCTTCCTGTGGTCTTTGAATCTCATTTTATATTTGGTCAATATGTCTTCTGTGGGTACACTTTTCGCCTTGTACTGTGTACATCACATTTCCTAGTCTGTTAATTATTGTACCAGGTTCGAATGATCTCTTGAGTGCTATAGGTGTATGCCGGTTTTGTTCTTGTTCGGCAATGATTTATCACACACAGACCGTATTCTGCGGGCAAACGGCACGTTTCGCTTCTTTTTTTACTGCTGGTTGGACATTTTCTCTTAATTCAATTCTAGCGGCAAACTTGTTACCTCGTCCCAAACCGCTCGAGAATACTTCGGGACATTGATTATGTGATTCTTCCTTTAACTTTGTCGCTTCTGATGGTTCGCACTTTATCTTTTTACAAAAAGAACTGATAGGTAAATCCCCGTACGTTGAACTTCTGTATCCAGTCTGTGCCCACCAGATTTTCTGTATCTTTCATTACGAATATCTTGAGTTTTTTTTGTTTTTCCGTGGAATTTTACATTTAAGATCACTTCTTCGAATTTTATACGCTTCCTTGTAACTGACTTCGCAATTTTCTGCGTATGTATCATGGTCGGTCTGTTAAGCTTTCTCCATGTCTGTAGGTTAATTATCGTTAGATCCGAACCTATGTCTAGTTGTAATTTTATCTTTTTATTTAAAATTTCAAGTTCCACGTATTTTCTTATGTTAATATTGTCTTCATCGTGAATTCTAGTAGCTCTTATCTAACTAGTAAATTTTCTGTTCCTACACTGGGATGCCTTGTGACCAATTTTTCCACACGCTAGACATTTTTTATATTTAAAACGACAATCCTTATTCCAGTATAGTCCTCCACATCGATAAAAAAAAGGATGGTGGGGGGCTTATATTTGCTTAGATTTTTGTCAATATTTGCCCTATACTTTTTCCCGTATTATAGAATTTTTGTTTTCTTTCCAGAGAGAGTGAAAAACTTTTTTCATTATTATAGAATTGTTTTCTTTCCGGGGAGGGTGACAAACGTAAACTTTTGTTCAACTTACGTATATGTGCTACTCCTGACCCCTCGATATCCTTCGAGTCTTTCTTTATACTTGGCAGTCTTCTGATAATTTTTCTAGTGTTAATCCAGCCTCATTTCGCAGTTTTGAAAGCATTCTTTTGTGCATTTCACTATTCTTAGCTGAGACTAACCCTTGTACAAAAATAAGACACTTGAAATTGTCCGGAGTTAATTCTGCCAACTTGAAGTCGTCGCAATGTTTGTTCACGATTGCGGCGAACGTGGAGTAGTCCTCCTTTTCGTCCTTTACGAGGTTAAGACATTTCTACCTTTTGTGAAATAGTGACGTCTTTGGACTGAGAAGCTCTGTAAGGCATGTAACTGCTTCGTCAAACGTTAACTCATTTGTCTTTTTTGGCAAGATGTAATCCACAAATTTTGTGTATTCTTCTGTTTCTAATTTTCTGAGTAACAGACGTAGCTTCTTTGCTTCTGTCCAGTTTTGACAATCGATGTTGTAGATGTCTTAATAACGTCTGAAATAATCCCCGAAATTTTTATCCTCTTCTAGGGAGTAATTGAATGTTTCTATCGTATTCTACACTGCGTCTTGGGGAAAAGTCGCCCCTTTTTCGATATTTTGTTGCTTGTTACCCGCTACCTTTAATATTAGTTCCTGGAGTTGCATTTGTCTTTCTTCATTTTGCATTTGTCTTTCTTGATTTTCCTTCTGCGTTTGTAGTAATTGCTTTTGCCACTTCTCTTCCATTCTTTCTTGGAATTGGAATTGCTGTTCATTTTGTCTTTCTTGGAGTTGTAATTGTTGTTCATTTTGGTATTTTACAAGTTCTACTAAAATACTTTTAAAATCCTCCATGATAAGAGTCTTACGAAAAACTCGATTTTCCGTATTTTAATCCTCGTAAATCTTTGTCGCCAAGTTGTTGTGGATACTGGCAAAAAACGGCAATTTTTTCTTTTGAGTCTCCGAGAAATGCAAATTCTTGTCGCCCAAGCTGTTGTGGTGAGAAGAATTTTTTTCTTTCCGTGTAGGTCCCAATTTCTCGTCACCAAGTTGTTGTGGTCGGCAAGGGAGATTTTTCTTTTTTCTTTTTCCTTTCCCGTGTGAGTTCGACTTCCTCGTCGGCAAGTTGTTGTGGACAACGAGGGAGAATTTTGTTTCGTTTTCCTTCCGTGCGAGTTCGAATTCCTCGTCGCCAAGTTGTTGTGGTCGACGAGGGAGAATTTTTTTCCCTTCCCGTGTGAGTTCGATATCCTCATCGCCAAGTTGTTGTGGACAACGAGGGAGAATTGTTTTTTATTTCCTTCCCGTGTAAGTTCGATATCCTCGTCGTCAAGTTGTTGTGGATTCCGAGATGAAATCCGGTATCAAATAACAAACGCCAAGAATGAATATAGGAAATAAATGTATTAACGTAATAATACAAAATGGTAATACAGGTTAGTAGTTCCAGGAATGCGGGTTAGTAGACAAATATATATAAAGTCTTTGGTATCGACGTATTGCTGTATGACTTCTTACTGAGTCTAAGTGCTCGTGACTGTGACCCTTGCCGCTACGATGTTCTATCGACAGACTCCACTCTATTACTACTGACTACTACCATTCGGGTATTCACTGGTAGTAGTATATGCATACTTTGGGTGAGTCCATTTGTGTAAAAAGGGGAGACCCCTCAACAATCAGGAATGTCATTGATGAAAATTAAGAACAACATAGGTCCAAGGATAGAGATCTGGGGATATCGAAGACTGGTCGTTCAGGATAACTTCCATTTCGTGATTTGATTAGAAAAACTGGATCAGTTCAAAAAATCGTCTAGAATTACCATAAGCTTTCAACTTTTGAAGAAGACCGATGTGCCACACCCTGTCGAAACCTTTCTAGATGTCCAAAGCAACAGCCCCAGCTTCACCATTCTTATATAAAGCTTGATAGCAATCATCGTTAATACACCAGCAGTTAACCATGAGAAATGAAAGCCACGTTGCTTGATGAAAGAAGGTCCTGCGATTTGAGATGCTTGTCTAATTCAGGGTTGATTAAGCTGTCTAGTAGTTTGCCAAAAAGTGGTAGAAAGTCTAATAGTCCGAAAGATAGAAGGGTCACCTGGTTCACCCGAGTTCTGAAAGACAGGAACAAGGGAAAAGGCTTTTCAATAACCAGGAAAGCAAGAAGCACCGTGGCATTTATTGTACAGTTTAGAGAAAACAGGAGCCAATTCAGGAGCATTTACCAATTTATAAAGAACTGAATATGAGAACATTTTTTTATTCATAAATCTATATAGAATTATTAAATCGTAAAGATGTGAACCGCCTATAATGAAATCTTTATTTACCTTTTTTATAAAGTTCGAATAGATTGGCAATTTGCCGATGTTTTGCCAACCATTCTAAATAACACAATTCGCCAGATTCGTCGTGTCCACTCTTCATTTAAAATGTCATCATCAGTCAGCACTTGGCTGACAATAAATAATCTATGGGCATATTTTCTAGTTTTTTTTTTATAAAAATTAGCATCAATTTCATTTTTTTTTTCAAATAAAATGTAGGAAATGCTGGAGTTTCAGGCCTGGATTTTTATTGATCAGTCACCTTTGTTCCAAGATTACGATTATATAAAAATGGAAAATTTCAAATAAAAAGTAATCGGTAATATAAAATAATTTTGGAAGAAAATGTGTAATGTCCGGAAATATATGTTTATTTAAATTTTCTTATTCTACACATATTTTAGAAAATGATGAATAAAAAATTGTTTTATAGTTATTAACAAAATAGTAAATAATAAATATTGCATTGGAGTTGGTTTACATATTTTTAATTTTGTAGATATTCATAAATTGTCGAATAAAATAATTTCTTTTCAAATTTATTTCCTTATAAAATGGTAAATAATAAATCTTTATCAAAAAGTAAATAATAAATATTGCATTTTACTTGGTTTCATACAGTAATAGTGCTGTCAACAGAAAAATCGTCTTTTTAAAACACCATTTTTTGCAGGCACGAAGGTTAAACTTTGTCGAAAAATGTGTAGCAGAAACATTCCATGAGTGTGGGTAAGTAATCGTCTGGTCGTCAAAAGGTGATTGAGATATTTATTGGAGCTTTGTGATAAATTCCACATTAGTGGAGAACCTAATAGAGAATAAAATCAAACGTAAGCGATTATACTCTAATAGGTCCTCTTCGATAGCTGGCACAAGGCCATGGAAGCAGAAGAATTCTTTCTGCAAATGATATATATTATTTTGAAGCTTTTATTACCTTCTTACGTGTGATTGTTGTCTTCAAATATTTTCAGGTTTCTGTTGATCTTACAGAAATTCTTCCTCTGACTTACAAAGAGGAAATAAATTAAAACTAAGATTATATATATATATATATATATATATATATATATATATATATATATATATATATATGTTTGTATGTATATATTAATCGGTATCACCCCATGCAAGACAGTAAAGTCACTGAAACACAAGGATGTGGAAGAATTAGGAAGCGAAACAATAATGACGAGCAGAAAGAGAAAAGAGTAATCGGGAGGACAGCAGATAGCAATTGACATCGCATGTTGGAAAGCATGGAACCAGGAGGAAAGTTCCACAAGCGAGAAGTATGAGAAAAGAAACTGTTATAGCATAGAATTTACGGCTATATCTAGCCAGCTCCACTGTAAATTGATGAAATCCGACGCCAGTCTAGTCCAATTACCATGAAAGTATTGATAAAAAAGAAATAGGAATAGGAAACTGAGTGAAGCCGAGCCGCCAGATGAAATGCTTTTAACAGTTGCTGTCGTGGCATGTCCGTGCCGCGACTTTTTACCAAAGTATCTGGTGAAGAGGTAGCGTGAAAGGAAAAGATGATTCATGCCTTTCCTATGATATGTAAGGAGGTACGAGATAGCGTAACGGTCATCAACATGAATGGAGTAATTGACGTAAGAGTCCGAATTCCGAATTAATGCCCTTGATAAAGTCATGAATCAACCTATGTCTTCAGCAGATATTTTGGCAAAATGTCTAACAGAGATTGTATAAATGAGTGAAACATTTCAACAATCTACTCTTCCGTTACGATCCTACTGCCTGGGCAGCAATAAAAAGTAAATGGCAGATGCGGAGATTGACAACCATGAAAAGAATAGATAGCTCGAGAAGGCGAGAGATGAATAAAGGTTGATAGATTGATAGAGAGAGAGACAAACTGGGGAATAGGCTGAATCAAACAAATAGATATAGGGAATGGCATAGAGAGAGAGAGAGAGAGAAAGAGAGAGAATATATATATATATATATATATATATATATATATATATATATATATATATATATATATATATGTTTATGGCCTAGTGGTTGGAACGTTCACTTTCTGAGATCCGGGTTCGCATTTCACTATGGTCGATTTGTCAGAGAGCTGACTTCTTCGTGTTGTTGGACTGGAGAGGTTCATCCCAGCGTGCGGAACCTTTGGAAAGTGCCTAAAAACCATACCACGTGTTGGTCCAAGCCTTGCGAGTAAAATTGGGTAGACGGAACACTTGAGGCCGTCAATAGCTGTGCTACCACGAAAATAGAAGTCATCGGGACCGAGGGTTTGAGTGTTCTGGTGTTGTTTAGATTATTGATCACGCTAGATAACACGCTCTCTCCCAGAAACTGTAACTAAGGTCTGCTCAGTATAGTTGCAGTATAAACCACAGGTGGGCTCTGTGGGTGTTGAACAAACAAAATATGTAAGCGTTTGTACTCCAATGGGTCCTCTTCGATAGCTGACACAAGGCCAAGGAAGCAGAAGAATTTTTTTTGTAAATGACCTTTCTTATTTTAAAGCTTTTATTACCTTCTTACTTTTGACTATAGTCTTCAAATATTTTCAGATTTCTGTTAGTCTTTCAGCAATTCTTCATATATATATATATATATATATATATATATATATATATAATCATCATCATCATCATCATCTCAATATGTCCCTCTCTCTGTCCAGCTATATTCATCAGTCTATTCTTGTCTCTCTCTCTCTCTCTGTCGCAGTCTAAACGTTTATCTCTATGCAATTCTCTATATCTATTATATATATATATATATATATATATATATATATATATTACATTTTTCTTTACATTTGTATAAACAATACGCTAAATTTAGTTGTGTAACTCTACCGAGTGAAGATAGCTCTGGCTGACACCTAATCAGTTGTGTTTCAATCCTGGCTTGAGGCATTCGGATGTCTAGTCGCACTGAGCAGCTGTGATACAGCGAAACAGTACTGTCTGTGAATGACATTATGACGTAATTCTGGCCTGACGATTGCGTCTAGCATGAAACAGACTGTCTCCTCTAAGTGTTGATTTCTATGTTCACTTTCATATATATATATATATATATATATATATAAATTATAGGAAATGGGTTAAATCCGACATATTTTTAAGAATCGTTTAAACAAATGAATTAAAAGATATATATAGGGAGAGACAGAGAGTGTCTTCGTGTGTGTGTGTTTGTGTGTGTTTGTGTGTGTGAGAGAGAGGGGGGGACATAGACCGAGATAGATAGATAGATAGATAGATAGATAGATAGATAGATAGAAGCAGATAGACAGAAATGTTGACTGAGACAGATTTTTTTCGCAATAACGTTCACCCTATGCAGTGCTCAAGAGCCAATCGTGGTAGAGGGTTACATATTAAGAGGACTTTATGAGGACATGTGGAGAAGATAACCCGAGTCTAGAACATGATAAGATTTTAGCGATAGGGGAAGCATCCTCTTGGGAATCGGTTCCACAAAGTGGGTTCCAGAATGGAAGAAGATTCTCTAGTGGAACTTACATCTAACCAATAGAATACGAAAAAGGGAAAGATGAATAAACTGAGAGAGATAGAGAAAAGGAGAAATAAATCAATAGACTGAGAGATACATTAATAGAGGGAAAAAAATATAAAATATAAAGAGATGAACAGATCAAGAGGAATATAGAGAGAGCAAAATGAAGACTGAGACAGGGAGAAAGAGAAGAAGAGAACTGAATAGAATGAAACAGATAGATAGATAGATAGATAGATAGATAGATAGATGAACTGATTTCGATTGTTAGAGAGAGAGAGAGAGAGAGAGAGAGAAACATGATTTGATTGAAACAGATAGATAGAAAGAGATAGAGATGATCAGCGATACAGAGAGATATGCACAGACTGAGACAAATAGAGAGAAGAGAGGGGAATGAATAAACTGATAAAGAGAGAGACACGCTTGAATAGGCTGAAAAAGATATAGAGAGATATAAACAGAACTCGAGAGAAAAACATAGTCTGAGCAATAGATGGCATTCCTGTGCAAATAAGTAATAAATTTATCGGGTCATATCTGCGTAAGGTCTTTGAATATTTGAAACTGGACACGAAAAATAGAAATGATTTCTGTACCCTCAATAACAAGCGAAGTTCTTGGTTTGTACTTGGACACATTCCAGAGATTCCCAATTGAACAATTAATACTTCTATTCATTTCTTTCCTTTTATCTGGAAAGTGACACAAAATGTCTCTATCTTGACCGTTATTAACTTCTATGTTTTTTTCATGAAATCATTTTACTAACATTATCAGTTACCCTGACCAGATGTAAAAATATTCCATTTCCTTTTTATCATCATAACATGCATTTGGTGGATCATCCTTTACTGTAAATAAACGGGTATAGATACGTAGTATTTGCATCTATAATAGTTACTTAGTATAGCTTTGTTGTGACGCGAGGACACAAGTTAGACCATTCGGTGAAGGTTAAATTTACTTCGCAGCAGTAATGATATAAAAGAGAAAAATAACGGCTTTAATATATATATATATATATATATATATATATATATATATATATATTCTTTTTATACGTTATTTTTATAGATAGAAATATTTAAGTAAGTGCTCTGTTTATTATTATAAACAGTATTAACAACATTTACCGCCTGAATATTCGAGAAATTTAATAGAAAATATGTGTCTTCGACAGGAATCGAACCTGTATCCTACGTATTTACGTTAAGATATGCTTCCAGATATGAGCGTTCGAGAGAAATCATGGGAAAGTTTAGTTTGAAAACAGTAACAGACTTTACCAGCCGGACTGTTCTTCTGTAACTAAATGGTATAACATGCCTAGCTATAGGACTCTCCCGTGTAGAGTTCGATTCCTATCGGAGAACGCACTTTTTTATGAAATTTCTCGGACATTCAGGC
>OZ038509.1:2249540-2357040 GCA_964036315.1 Acanthosepion esculentum | reverse complement strand
GAAAGAGCAGATAATTTCGCTGGCCACAAAATTCAAGGTTCGACTGCTTTTCTTCACTGAAATATTTAATTCTTGATCTTTCATATGATTAAATTTTATCAATATTTTATTTCCAAATAAAAAATCACTAATTAGAACTTGATCATTAGCCTTTGTGCGTCATTATGTATAAACCGGAGTCGAGTTTCTTCTGTCCTTCATTTCAAATCCCTGTTGGATTAACTAATTTGCACATTTAAATTAGGTCAAACAACAGCAATGACAGTCTTTTGACTGCCAATGACATCATCACTAATCTTATCAGAAATACTTTTGATTTCAGTAAGTTTTATTTGGGATTTGTACTTATATTTACATATTTCTAAAAAGCAGTTGTTACGTTTATAATTAATAAAACAAAAATATTTCAAAATTAAATGATTTCTTTGTGATATCAAAAAATTGTTTAGCAGTTGTGCAGATTTTATGTAATTTCTTCTGGACAAAAATAAAAAGACATAATTAATCGTATATGGAGGCGAAAAGGTGGTCACCATTCCCCTGTAGAATTAAAAACACTGGAGAATCAAACGTTTAAAGAAATCGGCAAATATGCTAGGCTATCACGTCCTCAGTAGGCATAGTATAGAAATAAATACCATATTTGAGCTATTCATAAAGAAAGACAGAGAAGTGACAGCAAAGCTTCAGTAGCAGTAACAATAAGAAAAGCGAATAACTGACGAAGGAGGACAAGCGTGACAGCAGAAGGGTCACCGACAGGCAGAACATTATGCTTAAGGATTCAAGTTCTGGGTTCAGGATTCAATTCAATTCAAGGATTCAATCCTTGAGTCGAGTGTTACAGAGTTAGGCCGAGTAGAAATAAAGCGAGCAATAACATAGCAGTACTACAATGAACAAGACGAGATATCTGTAACCATGAACGATAGAATTAGAACAATCTACCGACTCCTCACCACGTAGATTAAATAAAGGATTGAGTTTGATATTTTCCTGATGGTTACCTGAATCGACAGACACCTGAAGAAGGCCAGAGGGCACAAATGCCGAAACGTTATCATAATAAGAAGAAAGATAACAACATTAGTGCTAATGTAAATAATGGTAACTTCTGATTTGAGAAATTCAGAATGAAAAAATATTAAGATGTAAGACAACATGCTAATATATATATATATATATATATATATATATATATATATATATATATATATATATATATATGCTATAATTTTTCCATACGGACAAAAACAACTTACTCATTACAAAGATGCATTCTTGTTTCGATTCGAAATGATAAGCAGTAAGTTGTTTTTGTCCGTATGTATAAATTATAATAAATAATTATTGCTCTACTCTTAGTATTAAGCCCTCGTTTGGAATTAATGCTCTGAACGTTAGAATTTATATTATTTTTGTTCTCATTATATTCACATATATATATATATATATATATATATATATATATATATATATATATATATATATATATATATATATATATATATAGTCGCCTGACGATTGCACTAGCATGAAACAGACTGTCGCCTCTAAGTGCTGACTTCCATGTCCACTTTTATATTTACACACGCTCTATCTCTGATATTGAGCACTTTACCCCATAAATATAGCACACTTTAAGACTATATTTCTGCATATATATATATATATATATATTACTATTTTTATTATAAAATCATATATATATATATATTACTATTTTTATAATAAAAACATATTGAAATCGCTACACAAAAGCTTTCATGTTTCAATACTTTGATAGCCTGAAGAAGAACAGCGATTTCAATATTTTTATTATAATCTTTTATAATATAAATAATAATAATATATTGCTCTACTTTGTACAGAGCACTTTTTAAAAGTAAATGCTATGAACAGTGGAATTTTACTGTTCTTACGTTCATTTCGATATATATATATATATATATATATATATATATATATATATATATATATATATATATATATATATGTTATACTAATGTTCACCCACTACAAGGTCCAAGAGCCACTCAATGTAGAGGGTTACTGCGCGGAGTTGCGCAAAATTATCGTAAGAAAGAACAAGCGTTAGAAGAACAGAGCTGAAGCAGACTTTAGAAGGAATCAGAAACCCAATTCTAAATAGGAAACTTCTATTCTGGTTTGAAAGAAAGGGTGATATATATTTATATATAGAATGAATACAAATATAAAAGTTGTCACTTAGCTGATTGATATCATTTTCAGCATCCCTAGTGTCGTAGCTGGTCCCTCCTGCAATCGCTTCGCCCATTCGTCAGGAGATACCAGTAGTGAGTTAGTGAGAGATAGAGAGAGGGGTACCTACAATAATCATATCTGAGTCATTTCTGCTATTATTTCTTTATTGTTCTCTATATCGCGTGGTCAGCTATATGAACATTGAGAGAAGTAATTAATACAGTTAGGTGTGATGATTATGTTGCGTCATTTTTAAAAGTATCTGAAAATCAATATTCGATGTCCTCTCCCCTTCTTATATGTCCTCGAACATTAACTATCTCATTCGACAAGTAAAAATACGTGGAGATTGGCATTACGCACGCATATCAAAATACAGCATTCTTCGTTGGGTCTGTGCATGGGCTTGTGTGTGTTAAAGGTTCATATATATATATATATATATATATATATATATATATATATATATATATATATATATATGTATTTTTGTCATCCACAGACAGACTGTTTCGCTGTTTCACAGCTCATCAGTGTGGCTAGACGTCCGGTTGCCTCTAGCTAGGGTCGAAACCCGACTGAATTAGCGTCAGTCGGAACTTCTACCACTAAGCCGTCGGCTCACGGCAGGGATGAAGGTGAATTTTAGCGTGTTTATTTTTAGATTTAGATAAACACACAGTGACTGACAGTGACTCAATTCTGCCGAAGAGTCATGCAATATTAGCTTAAATAGTCACTGTTTACAAACTCACACGAAATTAATTTTTTCAGGAGCCAATATTTTTGTAATTCACAGACAGACTGTTTCGCTGTTTCACAGCTCATCAGTGTGGCTAGACGTCCGGTTGCCTCTAGCTAGGATCGAAACCCGACTGAATTGGCGTCAGTCGGAACTTCTACCACTATAGGGTGTATCAAAAATACTTTTACAAACTGTAGGGGTGAGTTTCTCACACTAAACAAGTACAAAAGTCCATCTAAACGTATGTCCGCAAATCCTTCGTTTTTGAGTTATTACGGTTAAAAAAAGTTTACGGCAGATGGCGCTGTGTTGTCATGTAGACTAGGTTACATTTGACATTCATGTACATTTGTGGCCAGTCTGTCTTCAGCGTTTAACATGTGTAGTAGCGAGTTAACTGAGAAGTGTTCCTTTTAACAATGGCAGGATATATTCATATCGGGAACAGGCAGATATGATTTTTACATACGGCCGCATGACTGTATCAGATTGCGTTTCCAGACCAAAGGCAGTCTAGTCATCCAACCTTTGTCGCACTTTATCATCGCATTGCTGAGACAGGATCCGTGGCACCACAAACAATGGTAATAAGTATTTTTGGATTGTATCTTGGATTGTACATTTAACAGTGTCTGTCATTAAACTTTAAACTTAATAACTCAAAAACGAAGGATTTGTGGATATATGATTATGTCAACTTTTGTCCTTGTTTAATGTGAAGAACCCATCCCCAAAGTTTGCGAATATATATATATATATATATATATATATATATATATATATATATATATATATATGGTTAAAATTTACTATATTTCAATATCTGTGAAAGCGCGAGTAGACAGTGTAGGCATCGGAATCAACATTGCATGGTGACTGTCAGTTTCACGCTCCAATAAATCAGGAATTCGCAATGATTGACGATTCCTATATCGACAATATATATATATATATATATATATATATATATACAGTCAGATGAGATCACCAAAGAGAGGTCAGATGCAAACTCCTTTGAATGCAATTTTACCAGGTTACTTATGTGAGGTTTGTGACAAGGTTTGTAAGTCTGTTACGGGATTCAAATGTCATATGATTGTGCATAGGGACAGGAAAGTTTATCACATGGGTAACACAGACAAAATATATGCTTGCTACGTGTATAAGAGTGGTTGTAAAAGTAAAGCTGGCCGTAAGGATCACTTACGAGCCATAACAGAGCGTTAGCTCGAAAATAATTGATGGAAATAAAATTCTGAATGAAAAGCACAAAAAAGCTACCAATATATATATATATATATATATATATATATATATATATATAGAGAGAGAGAGAGAGAGAGAGAGAGAGAGAGAGAGAGAGTGCTGAAAAGTTATCGACTCTTCCAACTCCCTAAAATCTAAACAGATGAAGACCAAATATCAGAATCTTTGGGTGTATCCTTTTTTGGTTAAGCGGAGAACTTTTCAGCACATCTCATACATACATATATATATATATATATATATATATATATATATATATATATATATATAATTTTATTTATTAAAAAATATAGCATAAACATGTTATAGCATCACTACAAAAATAGCGACTTTGTTTCCACACTTCTGGTGTTTCTCAGGTTATGGTGTTGAATGTAGAATGTTAATGTTACAATTTTTGAATAAATAACATTTGCTCTACTCTGTATTGAGCACTTTTTAAGAATAGTGTTTATGATTATTTTATTCCGTCTACACCAATCCTATACTTGTATATATATATATATATATATATATATATATATATATATATATATATATATATATATATATATATATATATATATATATATATGTGTATGTGTTGTTTTATGTATATCATTTCCTTGTGTCTATAATGAAAATAAAATGACAAAATGATTCATAAAATTCAAAGATTTTCATGTCAATAATTTTGGTAGAAAACCTGAAAACTATACACATTTAGGTATGTTCTTCCAGTAACGAAACATTTCTGCTTGACGATGATACAGAATGAAGTGAAAAGTGAATAGATGCATTTCCTAAGGATATTCTTGCACACACACACACACACACACACACACACACACACACATACACACACACAGAAGCGTGCGCACACATAGGCGCGTGCACACACGGACACCTCCTTATAGACTAGATTCATGGATACTGATGAAGTATTATTGCTTAACACGCAGCCCCATTTTTTAAGTTTCATTTTCTAAACTTTTAAGATTTTAAGTTTTTAAACCCATCAATTATTTACTCAGTAGTCGAAAAAGTTACTAATATTAAATTTCTGAGACTGATCACTAAATTATCGTGTTCGGGAAATATGGAATATCACTAGCCTTGTCTCAAGATACAGGCGCGCGTGCGCACACGCACACACGCGCACACAAGCGCACGCAGCCGATCGCAAACACACACACACACACACACACACAAACACACACACATATATTGTGCATGTTTCTATGACCGCAGGGCTAAACACTTGTATAAACACATGTCAAAATGCTAGATTCTTCGAGTTTATGAAGACTTGGAGTGAAGTGTTTTGTCGTTCACATGTCGCGAAATTTTATCCGCACAATCTACAAGCGGCCTTCAACATCCTAATGTAAGTTGTTTCTTTAAACTGAAAAAGAAGGCGGTAGAGGAAATAAACGGCTGGTAACTCTGGAGAAAGAGAAGAAAATGTAAAGAGGAGGGGACAGTAGAAAAGTGTAAGGTAAAAAAAGGAGAAATGAAAAAAGGGAGAAGAAAATGAAAAAGAGATGGTAGAATCCAATGTTATAAAGAAAGACAGAAAAAAAAGATTTGATGAGAAAACATTATTCATATTTAATCAGTAAGAGAAAAAAAAAAACTGTCTTTATTTTTTTCACGAAAACCCTCCGAATAGTTTATTTTGGGGATTTTTTTTTTTTATTCGTTGCCAGATCTTCCTTTCGCCGAGAATTGAGAGGGACACGTGAAATCTCTCCACGCGTACTGCTTGAAACAACAACTCCAACGACTATAACTACTGCTAATCACACTCTTCTTGTTTCTCTTCACTTGTAACTTCTCTCTCTCTCTCTCTCATTCTCTCTCTCTCTCTCTCTGACTCTCTCTCTCTCTTTCTGTGTTTGTGCGTGTGTTTGTATGTGTGTGTCGGAGGTATTCTATTTTTTAAGTTTTTATTTTTTTATCTTATCCGGACGAACAATTCAAGTTTAGGCTTTATCTCCAGTGATCAATAATTTATTAAATATAGGGCACCTAGTGAGGATCGAACTAATTACTCAATAGTAATTAAGAATTGAACTATCTGGTTAAACATTAGCCCCACACCGAGTCGCCGTCTTGTGTTTAATTTGGTGTTAAAGGTGTATTAAAAAAAAGTGAATATCTTTATTGAAATTGTTGTACATCCACAAAATATTCTGATGTCCTATACTACAGGATTGAGTAATAATGTGTAGCTAATTAACATATGACTAATTATTTATAAGCACGTGCACACTCAAATCAAATAGAAACAGCACTTTCCAGCTCCCATACAAAGCGATCCGTACGCGTACTTTCATAAACACTGTGACAGTATATCTAATAATCTACATATTAGTTATTCGCCATCATACATAATAGGCTAACATTGCGTATATTAACAGTATCAAATAGAAATTCAGTATCATTATACAAAAAAGATTGCTGAAAAGATTCTCTGTCCAGTGAAGCTGACCTTCAAAACAAAACAAAAAATGATGTTTGTTTGGTCATTTGGGAAGTCGGTCAGGCCGATGACTTTTCAGCACAGCCTCGGATATTAGTCAGTTTTATAGGTTAATACTTATTCTTCTAGTCTTCCTTTTTGTTTTGTTTTTGTTTGTTTTGTTTTTTTGGTATTTTTTTTTAGTTTTATTTTATTTTACCTCATTGTATTTACATATGCTTGCTGGGGGGAGGGGGTACGAGCAGAGATTACATATGCAAATTCATTCAAACTAAATAAGCTTATATATTTTTACACTCACATTTATGCGTACATACATATGTGTGTGTGTAGCGAGAGCGAGGGAAAGAGAGAGATAAGGAGAGAGAGAGAGAGACGTATATGAGCGGTCTTGTACCAACAATTAGGTGAATAAACTGAAATACATGTTTTTACCGTGCAGATATATTGGCTTTTGCTTCTGAGTGAAAAAATATAGGAATCTGACAGGTTGATGAGTTCGACTTGCCTTTAAAATCAACATTCGAAATTCCGGTATTTGCTTAAGCTGAAAAAAACGTTTTACTTAGTTAGTTAGTTAGTTAGTTAGTTAGTGATAGATAGATAGATAGATAGATAGATAGATAGATAGATAGATAGATAGATATAAACATATAGATAGCTCTCTCAGTCTGATTCTTATCTCTCTCTCCCTCTCTCTCTCTCTCTCTCTCTCTCTCTCTCTCTCTCTCTCTCTCTATATATATATATATATATATATATATATATATATATATATATATATATATATATCCTACCGAAACGTATGATTTTCTTCCTTACAGACTCTCGAAAAATTCAGGTCGGTAGCCGAAAATATCCTGTTTAAAAAACAGACATTTTTACTCAAATAAGTGTACCCACTAAAAAAGTGCATATAGTAACAGATAGATATGAACTGATTGAAATAAACAGATCGATGTGAACAGACTAAGATAGATACATCGATAGATATGAACAAACTAAAAAAAGTAGATAAATAGATATGAATAGATTCAAATAGATATTAGTAGACTGAGATAGATAGATAGATAGATAGATAGATAGATAGATAGATAGATAGATAGATAGATGAGGAAACAAGTCAGCTGTATTTTGTTTATAACGTGCATTATGATTCTTAAAATGTGTCCTTTATAATTGTTCACAAACTGTACATGTAGGAAAAGAATATTAATTTCACTTATTCCGTTTTTGTTAAAAAAAAAGGAACTAATGTATAAATAACTAATGTATAAAGAAAATAGATAGCAGCAAAGATTTTCCTTTCCAACAAATAGATTTTTTCATATTTTCTTATAAATTTCCTCAAAGCGTAAAGAAGAATTGTCTGGTCACAGAATTTTCTTATACTCCGTCAAAATATAATTGGAGTTTAGAATTACGATTTTAAAAAAATTGTTGCCCAGTATTATATGTACAAAGCTACTAACAACAAATAAGATCGCGTGACCCTTAATATCCGTACATCGTAAACCCAATGTTTAGAAACATCGAGTTACGATGTGTGCACACGCGTATTGTCATTCACATATATGTATGTATGTATGTATGGATGTATGTATGTATGTATGTGTGTGTGTTTGTTTGTGTGTGTGTGTGTGTGTGTGTGTGTGTGTGTGTGTGTGTGTTTGTTTGTGTGTGTGTGTGTGTGTTTGTTCATGTGTGTGTAAGTATAAAAATAAATTGCATTGGAAAAGATAACACATTTAAGATTTTTTAGCAAATAAACAATGTTAAAATTTGTAAATGAGCCGATTAAAGTAAAAAAATATTCTTTTCTTTTAAAAATACAATCGGTTGTAGAGATTTTTGCCTTTCTCTCTTTCTTTCTCTCTCTCTCTCTCTCTTTCCTTTCTTTCTTTCTTTGTTTCTTTCTTACTTTCTTTCTCACTTTCTACTTTCCTTTCTTTGTACTACTATCAGATTCTTTTAAGCGTTTCCATTTCCTTCCGTTTTACCTTGTCCACTTTCCTATTGTCTTTATCAAAACATGACGCTCTGTTTTAGATATGTAAGTCTCTATGATCTCAAGAGTGTATTAAGATGTTTAACTATGTCAAAACACTCCATATGTGCGTGTCATATGTTGTGTATGTGTGTGTGTGCGCGCGCGAGAGAGAGAGAGTGAGGGTGAGATTCACTATGTGCTGTATGTGAAGTGTTGAGCGGGTCGCCTTTGTGTCAAGCAAGTATCAAGTGAAACGCGACGAATGATTGGTTGTTAATCGGTTGCCTGGATGCATAAATTTCATATGCATCTGAATTATCGACCAATCGGAACTCCCAATGACTTTTCTATTTTTTTTTTCTTTTTCTTTCAGCGAGAAGTAAGCACGAGAATCTCGAAAAGACCTTTAGAGAATAAACCAGGAAGAAAAGGAAAATAATGACTATCCACACAGGGACATTCATACAAACCCATATATAACAACATTCACAATGCACAAACTCATATAAATACACTGCACTTATATATGCACACAAAAATCCCGCCAAACATGCTCGCGTACAAACTTTATAAGAATTTACATTCATATTTTCTCATATTAATTAAGATGGAGAATCTTGCGCCAGTTTCCTAAATATTGCGCTAAACCTCATTGGGAACTTATAATTATGCATGCATTAAATTAAATTCTTTTTTACTCGCGAAATATCGTTCTAAAATAAAACTTGTCCCAAAACCAAATGACTTCAGACTTCTGATTTTATCAAGTTAGAAAATTAGAGTTCGCATTATTTCCAAGCTGACCTTCCACGAGTTGACACGAGCGATCAGTAAACAGAATTTTAAAATCGTTTCATTTTCTTTGATTTCACGTCCACTCGCGTCATTATACGTTATTCTGAAAAAGTTGTGTAAAAAAAAAAAAAAAATAGAAAAATAGATAAATACATATTTTATCAGCTCATATCTTTATCACATCTTTTTTTCCCAGGTGAATATTGGGTTAAAAATAGATTCTAACAGAATCGTGTCTAAACAAAGGAAATATTTACTTGAGTGACATTAGAACTGTTGAAATATTATTGAAATATAAAGACGGTGTGTTCGAATAGTCACTGAAGGAAGATGCCTAATATCGTATAGGATATGTTCTAGCCTGGCCATGTGTAATAATTCAATGTAGCATCGATACCACAAGAAGTTGGAAGAGAGATGACGTTTTGATAGCTATCTACAACTTAATATTTATAGCTTTCCGTGCAAATAGAGTTCTCCACAACGTCCCATAAATGCTCGACCGCACTGATGTCAATCAAACGAGGTGGCAGCACTATTCGCCAGAAGTCTTCAAAATCTCCTTAAACCAATTCTGGACAACTAGGGCCCGATGATGCATTATCTTGTTGGAATAACCCATCATTGTTGGGCTGCATGTATTCTATGAATGGGGCCAAATGTTAAAGAAGCAAAGCAACGTAACGGTTACAAGCCTGTACTCTGCTTATGCATGTCACAGACCATTACAGAATCATCTCCAGCCTTCACGGTGCCTTCTTGGCAACTGAGGCCAGCGTTACATAAGAATATTATAATCAGCCTAAAACAACTGGAACAGTGACTCACCAGGCCACGCCATACGTAGCTTGTCTTTCAGGATTCAAGTAGTGACGTCGCGAACCCAAGTGATTCGCTGTGTCTGGTGTTGTGGTGTTCAGGGGCAATCGATTGGTTCTTTGGCTCCAATCTCCGATGGAAGCTGTATAATGCTGAACTGATCTGCTGGATATGCAACTGGTACCTACTATATTGATTGTAGATGAGATTTGAGTCATTGACTCTTATCTATGACTGTAGACAATTCTAGTAAAAATAAAAGTCTGATCACGATCAATAACGATCAGTAGTCGACCACTGTACTGTCTGCAGTGGGCTGTAATCCCTTCCGGTACTCAGGTAATACCGTAGATCAGTGTTGCTCAACCTTTCTAAGCAACGGCACACATAGGAAGAAATGAAAATATCATAACACACTTAGCAAATCTTTTAAAGGGTATATATTTAAATGTTATGAAATAAAACCATAGACTTTTTTAAAAAAAGGGAACACACAAATATAATGTTACTTTATTTCAATGTTTCTATTCAACTATTTGTGAAACTTATTTATTGGGAAACTCGTACCTGGTGTTTTTTGGCGATTTCTTCAATGTTTGGTCGAATGTGCGATAAGCAGGCCCTCATTTCTTCTTCAGTTGAGCGTCGTATTTGTCGCTTCTCATTTTTGATGTTATTGAGGGTTGAGAAGCCTAATTCATATACATAAGAGGTAGAAAATTGCAATAAAACTGATAAAGCCTTTTTAGATAATGTGGGATATTTCTTTTGTATTGAAATCCAAAATGTAACAATGAGTACAGATGAATGTTTTATAAAAATACTTTAAAAAATAATATTAAAACAAAGTATTTAAAATGGCGTAATCGAAGAATAGGGAAAATATTTGAAGAAATACTTAATCATTTATTCAAGTACTAACGCTGTGCCATTGCTACTTCCATACACACATGTATGCCGTGGCAATATTTCGCGGCAAACTTAAGAGGATCACGGCAAGGCCGTTGAAAATCACTGTCAAATATCCCTAGCACTTCAAATGGGGAATGTCACACCTATTTGGCATTCCTAGTTAAAATTCTAATAATTAATGTCACTTTGTGATGGCAAACCTAACATGTATTGATACTGAATCCACAAATGTCAGAGCACAACTGATATAGGTCTGGAGATTTCCATGACTTCAAGCTACTGTGCCGCCTTCTGCCATTACCCTGACAGGGCGCCTGCAGCTCATGTCTTTTGGCACATCGGTGTATATGCTCCATTTAGTTCTTTTAGACACTAATGTTATAATATCGGAAAGGTTTCAGTGACCTGTTTTCGGCTTGTACTGGGTTCCACTTGTTTTCCGCAGATGTATTCGTATCCAGTTGATTCTGCAATTAAATTTATGCTTCCTTAAATCATAACACGTGTCTCTAACTATGCGTCATTCACAACGACTTCCCTCCAATCATGTTCCCCTCTTGTTGTTACTCAACTGCTAACCATTTATATATCTTGGCCCTCAGCCAAGCATAAGTAGTAGGAAGTGACATCACAGCAGTAGTAAGAGTAGATTTTATATAACTATTTCAATTAACTGTCCAAGAATGTTGATAATCCAATAACAACTAAAAGTGTGAATTCGCTTTTTGAAGCGAGAAACAGTAATTATTTACAACCAATGTGTGAAAATATTTGTATACAAATGCTGATCTAAAGCGTATTGCCAATTCGTTTGTCATGAGGATAAAAAAATTAAAATGTTTTACATTTAAATAACGCCTTTTTCTGGAGCGTTTCATTAAGATTGAATACGGATGTATTTCGGTAGAGAAAATTATACCTACGCACCATATAAATGTGACATACTTTTTATTGAGTGACCAAAAATGTTAATTCTATAGGTCATTAGAAAGTACAAAAAGCATTTAGTTTTAATTACATTTGATTCGACTGGGCTTTGATAGCGGTCATATCGACATGTATTTAAAAAATGTCAAAATTCTAAGAGTAAAGCAAGAAGTAAAGAAGAAGCATAAATGCATCTTCGCAAGTTGGTTATGGTATTTCTGGACAATTTTTTGAACTGATTCAGTTTTTTTTATCAAATCGCGAAATGTAAGTTATCCTGAACGGCCATTCTTCTAGATCTTTTTACATTAATGCAATTGTTCCCAAGGGGTCTATCCTTTGGATCTACGTTGTTCCTAATTTTCATCAACGTCCTTCCTTCCTTCAGTTCTCAACTCGGTATCTATGCTAATGATACAACTATTTACTCTTCTCTTATTAGTGCGCCTGAGCAGTTTAAAATAGGCAGATGATCTAAAAAACGATCAACAACCTGTTGTTGACTGAGACAAGAAGTTGCTTTTTAATTATAATGCCTCCAAAACGAAACAACTCTTTTTTACCTTAAATCAGCATGGCAGATGCTATCCTACATGAGAGGGACTTATTACGCCTTCTCGGGGAAACGTTTTCAGACGACATGGAGTGCAAAGATTATATCGAAACAACTGCTGAGTCTGCTGCTAGGAAAGTTGGTTCCCTGTGTCGTGTTAACAATTTTTCTTACCAGAATCTATCTTACATATTTATACGTCTACCATTCGTCCTTACTTTGAATATTACTACCACATCTGGTCTGGTGCACCTGCTATATATTTAGAGATTCTTGATAAAATAAAATAAAAATTTGCAATATTATTGGTCCTGATGTGATTTCGCTTTCAGTGACTTTCCCACCACCATAATGTAGCTTCCCTGTGCCTTTTCTATAAATATTTTCATGGCAATTGTTCTGAAAAACTCCCAAGAGTTCCGTCTACACAATTTCACTCTCAAGACGTGTGGTTAACCCGTGGTATAGTTTTCAGGCATTTCCAAAGGTACCGCATCTGTGGATCAACTCCTCCAGACCGATAAAATCAAGAAATCATTCCTGACAAATTAACCATGATGAAATTCGAACCCAGGTCTCATGGTTAGTAAACAAACGCTCTAACCACTAGCACGAAGTTACATGTCATCGTGAACGAGGGTGTGAGCGTGCTGGACTTGCTCAGACTGTTAATCACGCTAGATAACGCACTTTCTCCCAGACAGAAATTGTAACTAAGGTCCACTCAGCATAGTTGCAGTATAAACCACAGGTGGGCTCTGCGTTTGCTGAACAAACATAAATGTGCCTGATCAGGCGTCTGCAATGGGGATTACCTAACCGCCCTCGTAGACTAGCATCCTCGGTTTCGAGAGGCTGCGCCATTTACATTTTTCTATCTCCTTAATAGTATTTTCTCATATTCTCTAACACTCACTAACCCCTTTGCTTCTTAGTGGCGTTATTGCCTTGCCTGGGGTGAATTGATTAAAAAAAATTGTATCAGCTTTTACGGATAGGAAGAAAGAGACAAAGACAAATATTTTGCCGTGTTATCTTAACAAGAGTCAAATTAGACACAAAAATGATGTATTGCAGACATGTCTAGGCTGAAGTTCATTCCCCTACCCCAAGCCTACTCTATCAGAGCGATAAGTTCCGATGTACACCACTCTTTAGTTCCACCATTTCAAACATTTAGAAGTCGGACTCACCATATTACGTCCAAGGCGTCGAATCAGCCACATTTCCATCGTATTCCATTTGTAAGGAGGAAGTTCGACTCAGAGAGTTTTTTTCTCGAAAACTGCTACTTTGAACATTATAATCTCTTCAAGTCAAGGGTCAATCGCTATATATTCTCCTTAACATTGTGATCATCACTTCTTTCCACCTCTTCTTATATATTATACATTTCATTCTTTAACCCTCTACCATAAGTGTCTCTTTAGCCTTATATTGGGGGAATTTTAGCAAAATAAAAAAATAATCAAATGCATTTCAACCCTTCGGAAATACTTCTAATAGCACTTCTCGGAAGGGAACATACACAAGAACTGTATTCCATCTAATCCGATTGTAGCCTGAGTAACAAGGGTGAGACCAGCCACCTGCGAAGGGTGAAGAAACGGCAAAACTACTGCAGGTAGTGCTGAAAGTTATATAGACTTTTCCAGTGGAAGAAACGGATAATCGACACAGAGGCAAACAGAAAGAAATGTATTAATTGATATGAGTTATCTCCCCTAAGCACGCAAAACGAGAACAATCTATGTAGACAAAATAATGATTTTGTACAAAATCTCGAGAAGGTTACGAAATACGATATACACCTGAATAAGGCTGGAGTGTACAACGACTTAAACTTTGCGAGTATAACACCCAAACTGAGTATACGTATTTAGATATAGCTTTACAACTTTTCGTTAAATAGTAGGACTTGCATCTGGAAAAATCATTTGTTCTAAAAACAACTGTTAATATAATATTCACTTACAAAAATGTGAATTATTCTAAAGCCTCAAAATATGTTTCGGGTTTAAATAACCCACAAAGAGTTAATAAACAGTATAAAACAAATCAGTTAATCAATTTTACATGAATTATTTCTTTTATTGTAATTATGTGACTTAAGGTATCTAAATTTCTTAGTTATTGTCAACTATTATTGTGAGACGTGTGTTTCTTTCATCTTACGTCTCTTGCTTTGTCAACTCGCAGTAATAATCTTAAGTTATCTCAGTTCATAGATTAAGTATTGTCAATTATAATTGATTTTTGACACGTATTTTTTATTTTATTTCTCTTTTACAAATCGTAACAATCGTCATAAATTCTCGAAATTACTTAAGATGAATCATCGTCAATTACTCATTTTTGACTTTTCTTTCTTTTAATCGCAACACCTAGACCGTGTTGGCTTACGGCCATATCACGTTGAAACACCGATTCTTGTCGAACCTGGTCAGTACATAAATGAATGACTACTTGGGAATACCAGGTGATGTAAGCTTGGATGTTTGGGTGGGGCAATTGATAACAAATCGGAAATGGAAATCGAAGAGCTTAGTTTCAATTCCAGTCAGGTTCGTTATATTTACTTACACGCAAATACGTTTTCGAAAGGTATGAATTCACCTTTTCTTACCCGGCTATGCTTTAGTTAGTAGGACTTGTGCCAGTAAATCATTATTACCTAAAAATATTTATTGACTTTAAATAACCTGCAAATAGAAATAAATCAAGCCGTAAAAAACAAATCAGGTAAGCATAAATTTAATTGCATAATCAACTGGATACGAATTTTCGGAAATCAAGTGGCATCCAGTACAAGACGAAAACAGGTCATTGAAACCTTTCCAATATTATAACATTGGTGTCTAAACAAACCTAGACTGTTTCTGTGATAATTGAGTAAAAATCGCATTTCGGGAGAACGTTCCCTAATGTTACCCTTCATAGCCTGATCAGTAAGGTGTTCTCCCAGGGTATTTGCGACTTCAAACCTCGACAAGTGTTTACTTTTTATTTCCGATATATTTCGATGCATAATCAACAGTTGTAGAATAACGATATGCTTGTTGCATAAACAACAGAAGAAAAAATAAAAGTAACCCTACTCAAAAAAATAAAAATAATAATAATAATAATAATAATAGGTTACCTATATTTATCTACCTGTGTATCTATTTTTGTACTGTCCTCATTGCAGATTTTGAAACTAGAGAATGTATTGGTTGGCTGGAGGGAGGAAGGGTTTAAAGTACAATTTAAAATTGATTAATGTTTCTCACGATTGAAGCAACTAACAGCAATACGCATATTTATACTGTCATTATTTATTTCAATTCAGAAGACAAAAGAAACGGAATAAAAGATACATTTAAGATCTTTTCCTTACATCAAGACTGAATATTGGAATCCATTTTAATGAGTAAGCAAAAAGTTGAGTCCAAAGTGCAAATTGCAAATCGGAGATACCCAAATCAAACAAGTACGGATATTTAAATATCTGGCCAATGTTTTAACAGAGGACGGAAAGTGTGACACTGAAATCCGAAGACCTATTGGGATAGGCAAGGAAGCATTCCAAAAGCTAAACAGAGTACGAAGATACAGAGAAAAATTGGTTAGAAACAAAGAAAAGAGTACTGAACTGTTACGTGATATCAGTACTCCTGTACGGCAGTGAATACTGAACAATCTTCTCGTAGATGAAGAAGAAACTTGAAGCAACAGAAATATGATTCTACAGAAGGATGCTGAGCATTCCATGAAACGAACATGTGGAAATTTATACTTAACATCAGGAGTAGATAGTTGAAGTTTCTAGGGCACATAATGAGGAAAGAGGTCTTGGAAAATCTGATACTCACAGGATAGACTGAAGGCAGGAGTGACAGTGAAAAACAGAGCATAATATACTTAGGGAGCTTATGTAAATGGATGGGTTTAGGAGAAATAACAGAAATACAAAATTTATTAAGAGCTGCAAGGGACAGGAAGTTGTGGAGAGACATGATCACCTACGTTCTGAGGGACAGGACACATAAAGAAAGAGGAAGAACTTTTTATTACTATTTCTTTAATCTTAATTTCAGTTACTTAATTTCATCTTAACTGTTCAGACCGTCATTCTACAGCCATTATTAAATAACTTCTTCTATATGCCGCTTCCCTTCATGACATGGGTGACTATGACTCTCCACAACTTCCTACCTCGTGTGGTTCTTATAGAGTTTTTTCTCCCATTGCTAAAATGCCCGATTCCGTTCCACCAACCACTCACGCAGGCTCGCTGCCTCCCCCTGTCCATTTTGCGCTCAATATGCTCCGTGATGGTTAAATTCTCCAAGCCCTCCTTCCTCCTTATGTGTCCAAGAAATTTGCGGATCTGAAATTCTTTCTTTCTCTCTTTTTTTAATATATTTGTCATGTCTTATTATTCTGGGAGTTGTTTTGCAGATGATAATCTATATTGTCCAAAGAAGAGAAGCGGAGAACTGAATATTTATTGAAAACATTCGATTTACACCATTTTCTTTTCCTGGTAAGAAACTCTTTCTTTTCCTGAGACCGTGTCAAATGAGGTCAAGTGTCAATATCAATTCCGCCGAGAAAGTGTTTCTTTCACTTTATTATTTACTATTCCTGGTGTTGTTCTTATTTGTAGGAATAACAACACACACACACACACACAAACATACACACACAAACACACACAGACACAAAAACATACACACACAAACTCATAAATACACACATATTCTATAAATAAGCATAATGTGATAAAAAGTAAATTAAAAAATGACTATTTTTATGTAAGTATCGTCTAACATGATTATTGCTTCTGTATGAAATCATATTAATAAAAATATGATTGGTTTAAGGTATCCGTATTGTAGTTAACATAGCAAAGAAATGTTTAGTCGTTACAATGGTATAAACATAGTCAATGGTACAAACAGTGACTTCGAGAATGTAAATCCTATAAAAACATTATTTACTCATGAAGATTTGTTGGCATGAAGTTAAAGAGTTGTGACTGATTAAGTTAAAATATTTATTCATAAATTGGTTTATTACTTCCAGATCAATTAATATGGATTTAAACATAGGTGATTTTAATGCAATAGGGCGCATCTATGATAACAGCTGTTTGTTTAAGTGATTATACATATGTGGGTGATACGTATACGGTTTTAATAGCTGGTTCTTTAACTGATCAGATATATAATTGGTAATACGTATGTAGTTATAATAGCTGGTTCTTTAACAGACCATATATATATATATATATATATATATATATATATATATATATATATATATATATATATATATATATATATATATAATCTGTTAAAGAAGCAGCTATTGTAAATATATATATATATATATGTGTGTGTGTGTGTGTGTGTGTGTGTGTGTGTGTGCGTGTACTGGTCATACGCGTACTGTTTTAACTTCTTGAACTTGTCCCAAATGTGATTTGAATACAAAGTATTTTGACTTTTCACATTAAGAGACTAGTTCTTTTAATTATACTATTGAATCCACCGTATAGAAACAAGCGTGGTTTATCTGGCAAAGAAGTTTTTCAAGTAGTCTTAAGATGAACATGCTTGAGAATAGGATTTTGAACCTCATGAGGTCAAGAAATTGGATTCTCTAATTAATTATTGGCCTTCTTCGATGCTAAAAATATATATATATGCACTTTATTATCTTACATACGACCTACGAATATTATATATATATATATATATATATATATATATATATATATATAACCCATTAATTTACCGTTATTTCCCTGCTATAAATGTTATACATATATATATATATATATATATATATATATATATATATATATATATATATAATCCGTTGGTATATAATCCAAGTGAATCCTAATAATATGAAATATTAAAACTGGTCCACAAAGAGAGCTCAATGTATATATTCAACAGAAAATTGATAAAGAAATAACGAAGAAGAAGAAGAAGAAGAAGAAGAAGAAGAAGAAGAAGAAGAAGAAGAAGAAGAAGAAGAACGCGTATAACTTATTTGAAAAACAGAACAAAAGAGAAAGAAAATAGAATCATAGGAGAAAATAGGTGGAAAGAGACAAAGAAAGCTAAATGATATAGAGCGGGAAAACTGAAACGAAGAGGTTGGGAAGGGATAATAGAAACATGGGGTGGATATTAAAAATGAATTGACAGAGGCAAAGGAAAAGTGTATGGGCATGTGTCCGTGCATGTGTGTGTGTGTGTGAAAGAGAGAGAGAGAGAAAGAGAGTACTGGTAAATACTGTGAAATGTAATATTACACCCATTTACCTTCTACTTATTTATATGCAGGGCATACACGTGTATCTATTGCAGAAAAAAAAATGATTCAAAAGTAAGTACAGAACTTGACAAAATGTTACACTTCCCAGCATCCTTTACTTACAAGTGCTTTTTTCTACGCCATCCTTTCTTTTAAAATGCTCATCTTCCTATCACCTCTTTCTCTCTCCCCCACGCATTTTTATCTCTCACATCCCTTTTTCCATTCTACTTCTCTTTTTCATTCGTTCTTTCTTTTCTTATTTCATTTTCTTTCCACCCTACAACTTTTCCCACATCTTTCGCTCTTGTTTTTTACTTCTCTAAAATTGTTCTTCTTTTTTTACTCTATACAATCTTCTCATCTTTCTTTTCCATTCTAAATTATACTTATACCTTTCAATCTGTATTTCTCTTCTTACAGGTTTACGGCTCTATCACATTAAAACACCGATTCTCGAACGATAACCGAAGTTAAGCAAAGTCGAGTCTGGTCAGTACCGAGATAGGTGAACGCTTGGGGTTACCAGGTGCTGTAAACTCGGATGTGCGGGTGATGTAATGGATAACGGCTCGGAATTTGGGATCGAAGAGACGAGTTCCAATTCCAGTTGGGTTCGTTATATTCATTTACATGCAAGTACCCTTGAAAAAGGTATGAATCCACCTCTTCTCCCCCCAGCTGTGGATTAATTAGTAATCATTATAAATCTTTATTATCATTTACCACAGCTATGGATTAATTAGTAATCTTTATAAATCTTTATTATCTCCTAAATCTCTTACAATCTAAAAATAGTTTCTGACTTTAAATAACATGCAAAACGTAGATAACCCGCGACTACATGTATTTAAGCGTACTAATAGAACGGTAACTAGCTCTTACCGTTTTACTGTTGAACTGACTAGAGGAAACCGACATTTCTATTCGAACAGTTTCTTTTCTCGCACTTTTTAACTGTGGAACTCCCGATGTCTGGCTTCCCTGTCACCTACAATCTTTAAAAATTTAAATGCGACCTCAGTCGGCATCGTCTTTCTTTATTGTCCTTTCTTCACTGCTCCTATCTTCTCATTCTATTTCACTCCCTGTATCCACCTGCGTCATAGTGGCATTGTCGCCTTGCTTGGGATGAAACGATAAAAAATCAAGTTCTTCCAGTTTTCCCTCTTTCACGTGCACTCTCCTTTTTAAAATTATCTCTCATTTCAATATTCATAAATAAACCTTCTTCTTCTTCTTCTTCTTCTTCTTCTTCTTCTTCTTCTTCTTCTTCATCATCATCATCATCCTCATCATCATCTTCTTCTTCGTTTTGTCTTTATATTTTCCTACCCTCTTTCCTGTGTTTTTCTCTTCTATTCCCCTTTTTTACTTGCCTTCTACACGTCTCTTCATTTATCTTCTTTCTTTCTATCACGTTCT
This sequence comes from Acanthosepion esculentum, assembly GCA_964036315.1. Lineage (NCBI taxonomy): Eukaryota > Metazoa > Mollusca > Cephalopoda > Sepiida > Sepiidae > Acanthosepion > Acanthosepion esculentum. Next base: position 2,336,603 of record OZ038509.1, on the reverse strand, counting down.
TCGAAATATATCGATATCTTCTTCTATATGCGATGTTACTTCAGGACGTTGTCGATTATGGCTCTACACAAACTTCTGCCCCTTGTAGTTCTTAATAACTTTGATCTATTTGCCATCTCTCCCATAATCTGCTCTGCCATCCATTCACTCAAGCTTGCCAGTTTTCAGTTCCCATTGCTTAACTCATAACTCGTAAAAATATATTAAGTTTTCACAGTTTCCATTTGTAACTCTTATTTAACACCATTCATGCTAGCCATGGCCAAATTCGTACCTCTCATTTGCACCACACCCAATCCGTACACACTTTCATTGCAAATGAATATATCCAGTGGCGATTCTACGGAGGGGGGCAGAAGAAGCCAATGCTAAGTTTTGTAGAGGAAAAAATCAGAGCAGGCAAATTACACTATTCTGCTAGTATTGACGTTAGTATTAACCCTTTGATTTTGTTTTTAAGTTAACCCCTCTTGTGGACCAACAGCTTGAGAGTGGAAAAGAGGGCAAGAATAGAATAGAACTCCACTACTATGTATGAAAAGTTATTCCGTTAAGTAACATACTTATACTAAAACTCATTCCTTAGTTGTGTATATGATAGTGGTGTAGTATGAAAATAAAGACGCTGCTTGAATTTGCTCCCTCACTCCTCCACAGAAAAATCTCGGCCCCCAAATTCCCCACAAAATTTCAGAATTTCAGAATCGCCACTGAATATATCTAACAACCAGTCTGTTCAGATTATCATCCAAGATGTCTTCCGCGTCTCTATGAAATATGAATGAAAATCTCTGACAAACCAAAAGCCTTTTGGACGTTCAAGTGGAGGCCAATTGTAACTGAAAGAGTTTATAAAACTCAATTTACTTATTAAAATATATCATACTTATTCTATAATAATGTGACCTTATCGATCACACAGCATGATCTCCTTTAACCGTAGGCGGCATTAATTGACATAAATATCTTCTTCCCAAGAAACGCTATTTTGTGGAACAGACTCCGGCGTCGATGCTCCCCGGAACACTACAATCTTAGCCTCTTCAAGATTAGGGTAAATCGTTATTTGTCCTTCATATCATCGTAATCTCCATTTCCTACCATTATATCACACACGCCATTCAGTAACACTCTACTTTGAGTATCTCTTGGTCCTTCTATTGGATGAACTGATAAATTCATCAGTTTACCATGAAAAGGAATATCTTATTATTAAGTAGGGTAGATAAGGTTGTTAATAGGTTTTATATATTTTGATAGCTTTCTTTAGATAGTTATACTTTGATTTATAAAGCAGATTTTTTACATGTGACAGTAAAGTTAATTGTATAGATGAAAATCCTTGATCATTTATACAAAAATATAAACAACACAATTGCAAAAATACTTGGAAAGGCACTTTCTCTCCATCCATCTGCGAACATCTTTGTCCTCGGTAACTTTAATGCTCCCCATGACACGTGGCTGAAACATTCTAAAGGTACAGATGCTGCCGGTATGCAGACATTCAATTTTTCTATTGCCCAATCCCTTACTCAAATTGTGGACCTCCCTAGTCGTGTCCCTAGCCAAACTGAGCAACAGGCTTCTCTAAGGGATCTATTTCTTACCACTTCTCCTCGCACTTACCGAGCTTCGCAATACTGCCCTTTTGGTAACTCGGACCACTCTATAGTATCTATTGATTTTCGTTCCAAGCATTAAACAGAAACACTCTTTCCATATGACTTATTTCCGTTTCCAGAATGCTAATTGGGACTCATTCCGGGATTTTATTTGTGACGTCCCATGGTCTGACATCTTCCTCCCAATTAAAAATTGCGCCACTGAGGTTCCTTCTTGGATCAAAGCCGGCATGGACGCTTCCATCCCTTTGGAAAATACCTTGGAAATATCAGGTGAGACCGCAATCCTCTCCGTGGCACCCACCAGCATGCTCGACTGTCATAGCGCACAGGAACCACTATTTCCGACTATACCAGCATGTTAGCTCTCGTCATAACAGATGCCTATTCGATACTGCTCGTAATAAATGTAAGAGAGTTCTCGAAGGATTAAGTCCATTTGCCGCGAAAATGTGGCATCGCATAGCCGCTAACAACTTCGGCTCTCGTGATTACTGGCGGCTCTATAATGGGGTACTAAATAAGTGCAAAGTCTCTACCCCCCCGCTCTTCAATCAATTTGAGGGGTTATCATCCTCTGCTGATAAAGCTGAATGCTTTGCCCATAAGTACTCCTCAAATTCTACTCTTGACTCATCTGGAGTACCTCTGCCTGACTTCCCACTTAGAACTGATTTCCTACTGAGTAATAGGCATATAACTCCTTCACTGGTTTCTGCTATCATCTCTAACCTAGATCCCCACGAAGCATGTGGACCTGATGTTATCCCTGTAAATGTCATTAAGATGTGTGCTCCCGAACAGGCTCCCGTTCTCTCTAAACTGTATAAGAAATGCCTCACTGCCTCCTGCTGTCCTGCCTGCCTGAAGTCATCGTCTGTAGTTCCAGTTTTTAAGAACTGTAGTGAACCATCTGACCTATCCAACTATCGGCCTGTTAGCCTTCTGCCACTTTTGGGGAAATTCCTAGAGGCCTTATTCAATGCTGAATTGGTTCATTATCTCTCATCGCATGACCTTTTCTCAGACAAGTAATACGGCTTTCGTTTCTCTAGCTCAACTGCTGATGTACTGACAATAACTGCGGAAAGAGTCTATCTTGCTCTAGATAAAGCGGTGAAGCCCGGGCTCTAGCATTGGATATTTCGATAGCCATTGACAGGGTCTGACATTTAGGTCTTCGCCGCAAACTGAAAAGTTACGGTATCTCCGAGCATATTTTTGAACTGATCCAGTCTTTCCTGTCAAGTCTTGAAATTAAAGTTATCCTAAACGGCCACTCGTCTAGATCCTTTCGCACAAATGCAGAGGTCCCCCAGGGCTCCATTTTGGTCCTACCCTGTTTTTAATGTTCATTAACGACTTTCCTGATGACATCAGCTCTTAACTTGGCATTTACTTCAGCCTCGATGGTAAGACTGGTCAGTCCGACAAAAGGTCAAAATGGCAGCTGATGTACAAAATGACCTCAGACCGTCGTTAACTGAAGAAAAAGGTGGCTCCAAAATTAAACTTCTCTCCATTAATCATCTGCCTTCCATCAACATGGCTGATGCTTACCCCCAGGAAAGTGATTCGTTGCGCCTTCTCGAGCTAACATTTTCAGCTGACATGAAGTGGAAAGACTATATTGAATCTATTGCTTGTAGAACTTCCTTCCGGTTCCATGCTTTCCAGCCAACTTTAATCTGCAAAAATTTAAATGCAATGTCAATCGCTATCTACTGTCCTCCTCTTTTCTCTTTCTGCCCATTACTAATATCTCCGTTCCTAATTCCACCAGGCACTGTAACCCCTTGCGTCTTAGTGGCTGTACTGCCTTGCCTGGGGTGATACCAATTTTTGACGATAACATTAGAGGGTAATAGGAGTAAATAATATCTCCTATCGCCCGGTTCACACTGCTTGCTGGTCTTTTGAAGAGGGGTGGAGGTTCATTCATTGTTTTCTGTTTAGGATTTGGTTTCCGGTTCCTTCTAAAGTATTCTCATTCTCTTTCGTTCCAAGTAAGACGCAAGGAGTTTGCGTCTGAGTGGCATTATCGCCTTGCTTGGTGTGAATTGATTTTTTTTAAAAAAAGGTATAAGAAATCTGAGAAAACTTTAATAAACTTCCACAATAATCGTAAAACTACTAATCATCTTAACCTACGACTCGACTTCAGCCGTCGGAGAATGGTATGATCGTAAATCAAAAGTTATTCTACAAAGTGTGAATCTGAAGCCGAACCATACCATCCAACTATGAAAGCGAATTATACTACTTGTCAAAGAAAACTTAATTTGCCAAATGTCATGTGTACAAATAATGACAGACAACAGATAGAGTTAAAAAAAAAAAAAAATAAGGAACATGTGCAAATCAACAAATTGATAAATTTAACGTAATTACTGGAGATCTTGCACGAAAATATTGAAACGAAGTGAACGGGAATAGGAAAATTTATACTGTAGATTAATTCAAAAACTCAAGGTATAAGAAAATAAATATTAAAATAGAGCTGAGATTTTTTTTTAAATAAGTATTCAGTGAAGGAACCGACATACATTTAAATTGGTTACGATTTTTAAAAGAGCAAGGATATCTTTTGATATTTAAGAAATGCTAAGATAATAAAAAAAATAAGACAAAAGATACTGAAAAATGAGCTTAAACAATAAAAGGAGGTAATATATTTTATTTACATTGTACAAATCGTTGTGGTCGTCTTTATTGCCATATTCACGACGTTTCTATCGTTTTACGCCCCGGCCTTCGTCAGGTGATTGAAATTTCAAACTGAACCCTTTATTTCTTCCGTCAGGGTAAATTGTTCTAGTTCCACACCTCTTCCGGGTGTCTCAGTCATCACCCTTTAACACAAATCTTCACTGCAGTAGCCAGGTATTGAACTCACAACTCCTTGGGACAAGTCACTGGATTCAACCAACGTTTTTATCCACTGGGCCAATACAATATTTGGAAACAACTATTAAAAAGATCAAAGTTATTGAAAAAGAGTTAAGATATTTTTTTTAAAGCTGAGATGTTTTAAAGATCTAAGATATTCAAGAAATAAGATATAAAAATAGTTAAGATACTTTTAAAAGTAGCTATGTTAAAAAGTACCTAAGATATATTTTTAAAGAATTAAAATACTTTTATAAAGGTGCTAAAATACTTTACGAATGAGCTGAGAAACCTTTAAAATAAGCTATTAAAAAAAAAAACAATGATCTTTAAAAAGAAATATGATAATAAAAAAAAACAACAACTGAGATATTAAAAACGGAAAAAAAAAACTTCCTAAGATATTAAAAAGGAGTTCATTTGAAAAAATAATAAAGAGGTAAGATATTTAAAAATAAATAAGAAATAAATGATCGTGACTTTGAAGAAATATGAAACATCGTTAATAAGAATTCTCCAGTAAGCTCTCGGTGTAATTGTGCGCATGTTTTCTCACATATCTCCGTGAGCCTCTGCCTTAACAATCTCATAAACTTATTTTCTCATTTTTCCTTTGTTTACAAGGATTATTCCATGAGTTTGAAACACGCACACAGATTTGTTCATTAAACACATAATTAATCCTCTGCGCAGAAACTGTACACGCCATAGATTTGCGCAAAATGGAGAGTTTTGCAAACATCACAAATGCAACAACGGTTTTTTAAAAATTACTCAAATATTACAATTGAAGTATTTAGGAATAATTTGGAAGCCACTGGCATAACAGTTACTAAAACAACTCTAGAAAGAAGTCCTAAATGTATGACGATTTGCACCTCAAATCGGCATGCATGTAGCTAACGAGCTTGTCTTTCTGGATTAATTAGCTCCATACTTTAGGCCTTGTGCCACAACTAAGCTACGCTTAGTAAATCGCCGCATGCATGACTGTTTGAACGTCGACGTGGGGAAATAGCTAACAGGCTTTTCTTGCTAGACCAATTACGATTAAGTAGCTAAGTTCGATCATTACCAGGTGCTCCATACTTTTGACCTTGTGCCACATCTAAGCTTCGTTTAGTAAATCACTAGGGCACATGGACGTGGTGTAATGGTTAATAAGTTTATCTTGCTAAATCAATTACGACTGAGTAGTGGGTTCGATCCTTACTGGGTGCTTCATACTTTCGGCCTTCTTATGTCGGGAAAGTTGAAAATAATATTAGCTCATGCCCCAGGATGGGTACATCTCTTCGGGCAGTACCTCTACTTTGAGTATGCTGGGTCATTACCCGGAGCCTGACTAAGCGATAATCATGTTCGCTATCGATTACTTTAACAATCAGATCACTAATTAGGGCACACATATTTGTTTATCTATTTGAAAGAAAAATAGACACAGGTTGGGGGTAGGGGGAATAGTTTTGTTCATTGGCCTTCTTTCGACCTTCTTTGACCACAAAACTTGTCAAAATTGAAAAATATTGATTCGTTGTCGATTTAGATGGGGGGGGGGATTCTTATTTATAACATCGATACAGTGTCAAACCGATCCCTGACTTTTATAGACTTATCGAGCTTTAGGCTAAGTCACTTCGCAGTTATTTACAAATGTCAAGTTTGAAACTGTCCTAACATTATTGATATCTAGATTTTTCTTAACTCCTTTCTAAAACCAATCTGTAATCATTTTATGAATGAAAAAAAAACAACTCTTTTTCTTGTATAGAATTTTTTCGGAAGCACATGCACAAACATTTGGAGTTAATAACAGTTTATCTTATATGAAGATTACACAGATACATAATTATAATTTTATTAATTTATATAAATTAATAGGAGTAGATAGGTTCGCCTATCGTCCGGTTCACAATTCTCTCCGATCTTTTGAACAGGAGTAAAGGTTGATCCCTCGTTTCCTGTTTAAAATTGGGTTCCGGTTACTCCTGAAGTCTGATTCCACATTATTCTCGCTTGAACTTTGAAATGCTATTCACTAATTAAATCTTGTCAATTTCAAGTCTAGAGTTCTTGCCTTTTCTTACGCAAATACATACAGTAACCCTCTACCTTGAGTGGCTCTTGCAGCTTGTATTGGGTGAACATTAGTAAAAAAAAATCCATTGCAAATAAAAAAACAGGAATAGTCGATGCAAAGAGAATAAAAATTAATAAAATAAAAAAAAACAGAAAGGGAGATTAAGAAAAAAAAAAGAACATTCCTTCTCTTTTTCTCTTTCTGTGTGTGTGTGTGTATGCGTGTGTATGCGTGTGTATGCGTGTGTATGCGTGTGTATGCGCGCCTATACATTCTCCTCCTTATGAACGCGAGGTGTATTCCCGCCAAAAAACAATAAATGCATGAAACTGCGGATCGTACCAAACTTATACATAGAATCAGTCACTGTAACGACAATAAAAATATCGAAACAAAATAAGTTTTCAAGGGGAAGATATACCAATTTTTCGACTGTAAACTTTAATGAACTGATTAAAAAATAATAAAAACCTTTCCCTTCAAAACCAAATAAAGGTTAAGACAGTCGCCATAGTTTCCGTCTAGAAAATATAAAACCATATTGATCTTTACTATTATAATTATCGAATTATGTGCTTACGGCCACATCATGTTGAAACGCCGTATTCCCATATGATCACCGAAGTTAAGCAACACTGAGCCTGGTCAGTAAGTACCGAGAAGGGTGACTGCTTGGGAATACCAGGTTTTGTACGCTTTTTTGTGTGCGGGTAGTGTAATGGATAATGGCTCGGAATTGTCAATCGGAGAGCTGAGTTCCAATTCCCGTTTGATTTGTTATATTCACTTTCTTGCAACTAGCATTGGGAAAGGTATGAATCCACCTCTTCTCCCTACCCCAAGCTATGGGTTAATTAGTAAGATTTTTATTACTAAATAATTATTATCCCCCATCCAATTCTTACAATGTAAAATATTTTCTGACTTTAAATAACTTTCAAGGGGTTGATAAGTCGTAAAAAATGGATCAATCAATCAATAAAATAAGAAAATAATGAAATTCACAGAAATCAAGTTGAACTATATTTGTTAGAATTACCATTTCCAACTTTATCATCTTTAACTGCAGTCTGAGACGGTAAGAATTGCGAATGTTTTAGCAGGAGCATTTCTTTCAGTTTTCATAAAAGAAATCAATATTTTCTTTGAATTTTACTTTTTCTTTTTTGCATTAATCATATTTAAGTTCATAAAGCCCCTGACTGGAATTGGATATTGAGTTTCTTGGCCATTTAAAATAAACGATTTTTAGCACAGCGTATTTCCCGACATATAACACACATTGTTGTATAATAAGAACTTATAATTTACGAAGGTATATTAAAGAAAAAGAAAAACAGACTAAGAATATTCAACTACAGAGGCCGGTGGATATAATTCACTTCGTTTAAAAATAATAGGACGTCTACGTCTACCAAGTGTATCCACTAAAATATAACGTTTAAAATAATAATAAATAACGTCTGATTTAAAAAACGAAATCCACTAATTCCTCAGAAATATATATATATATATATTCAGGAAAGGTCATTTTTTGTTTTTTGCTCATTTATTATGGTACCTGGCATGTCTATTAAAATGACTTTTAAGTCCTGAGGAAGATTTCATATACTTTGACAGATAGAAGTTAAGCAACTTCGAGTCTGTTTAGTAACTAGATAGGTCACAGTTTTGGAATACCTGGTGCTGTAAGCTTGGGTGTGCGCATGGTGTAATGGATAATTGTTAATCGGAGAGCCGAGTTCCAATTCCAGTTGAATTCGTTATTTTCACTTACATACAAATGTCCTTGTAAAAGGTATGAATCCACTTCTTCTCCCCCAGCTATGGGTTAATTAGTAAGACATGTAGCACTAAAATCATTATCATTTCAATCTTAAACAAACTGCGTGCAAATTATTAAGATATCGGACTAAAATAATCCATAGAGGTGTTGATATGCCGCTAAACCAAAACAACAAAACAAGAAACTGGAAGAGAATTCCACAGGTGAGAAGTTCGAAAGAAGAAAATTTGAGCAAAGAACTTATGATTGCATCTAGCCATTTCAGGTGTAAAATGATGAGACCTTGCCGTCAATCTAGTGCTGCGTTTAAATTCATAAAGTCTACGTACTAAAAAGGAAAGCTCATCAGAACAATTAGCATGAAAATATTTATAGAAAAATGTACAGGGGAGCTACGTAATATCGGTGGGAAAATGACTGAAGCCGCGATATCAGATCAGGACTAATAACATTGCAGATGCTTCTTTGTATTTTATCAAGAATCTCTAAATACGTAACAGAAGCACCAGACACGTGACAGCAATATTCAATAAATGGACGGTACAAAAAAGAGATTTAAGCGTCGGACCTATGTTGGATATATTGTTTCTTTAAATGGTTATTTTGGACTGGAACCAATGAACATGTTTGCAGATGCCGATCAAGATTATGTAAACGTTCGTAACGAGTTCTTAATTAGCTGTCTATATTCAACCACCTGAAGAAGGCCGAAACGTTGTGATAAATATGGCAACAAAGATGAGGACAACAGTCCGAATAATGTAAATAGTGAGTTCTTAATTGTGCCTATAAAGCCTGTGAAGTCTTCTTGATATCAATGCCTCTTCCAGTGATTTTTAAACCGTGCGATGGTCTTCTCTCGGCACCAGAATTAAATAATCAAATCGAATCGCTAAAAGTAAATAACATTATCATATGACTTAAAATCGAAAATGCTCGTGACAACCTTGGTCTCAAGACTACGTTGTCGTCGTTACGGTTGTAGATCGTAATTTCTTTCAAAGTCGACGGTTCCCTTTCTGTTGGTTGGGTTCTCATGTGGCCTATTAGACTAACACGAGAACAGCACACATTTCGGTAAGCAGGTACCGAAAAGATTTTAGATTATAGCAGATAAAGGATTCTGTGTATGGCATCTTCGACAACCTGCCTTTGTTTTGCTGAGCCAACGTTGCTTCTATGTTTTAAAGTGTCTAGGCAAACAAATCGTTAAACAAATAAACAACACTAACTTTTCTAATTGGTTACATATCTAGATACGAGGTGGATACATACCTTCCCCGAGGCTAGTTGCGCGAAAATGAATATAAGGAACCCAACAGGAAATGAAACTCGGCTCTCCGATTAACAATTCGAACTCATTATCCATTACACTTATACGCACACCCAATCTTACAGCACCTGGTATTTCCAAGTGGTTTAGGTTCTGACCAGGCTTGACGTTGCTTAACTATGGTTATCATACTTAGAGCGTCTTCGTCAACCTTCCTCTATTTTTGCTGAGCCAACGTTGCTTCTGTTTTGAACAGTGTCCATGTTACTAAACAACTAAACAACTCCAAACCTTTCTAATTAGTTACAAGGTGGCCCTAATGTCGTCACTGTATCGCTTGTACTGAGCACCGATAGACCTTTCGCCTAAATCCAATGCAAGGAAGAAAACAGTCGGTTCTCGAGCATACGGATGACGTGGCCAAACTAACATAGCTGCCGATCGCCAGGCATAACGTCGATGGTCGTCGATTGTGAACAGTTCCGGATTTCAACATGCGATACCTTATCCTACTCAAGTAACCTGAGGATTCTTTATAGGCAGGGCACGTGGTATCGTTCAAGAATTCACAGATGGCGACGGGAAGCGGGCCAGGATTCGCAGCCATACAACAGAAACACATACTGCCTTTCTACCTTATAGACAGCGACCTTGCTTTTTCTGGTGAGATTCCTCTTGAGGAAAACAGGTTTGGAAAGCTGTAGAGGTTCAAATACAATTGACCTGTGAACATTTTACACACAGCTTAGTTTTTAGATTGTCACATTGCTGACCATATAAATTACACTTCTATAAAAAAAAATGGGTAAAATAAAATTAAAAGCTATAAATAGAAAAGAAAATTATATAAAACACAACTTGATATTCTTTTAAAAAGTATTAGCTACGTGTAGTAGCTAATGGTTAAAACTATTTTCATTAATCTTGTTGTTAAGAAATAAAAGACCTGGAGATTTTTCGATAGCGAGAAAGAAACTTCACATCAAATTTGCTTAAAGACTTAAGAAACTCGTTCATGTCAGATCTCCGAGAATATATGGTTGCATTTTCATTTAAGTTCCTAAGCTTGTACTGTTAGGTGCTTAATGCAAAAAGATGGGCACTTAATAAGGATGTTGTTGCAATGTTTCTCAATATGCAATAAATGGGGGATCTTAATAAAACGTGGATCGGAGAAACATTTAAAAAGACAAAAAGTGTGAAATTAATAAACTAACTTGCCTTAATAAGTCTGAGAAATCGGTATATTTCTTCAAAATAGGTAAACGTCCACCTCCCCTGTTTATTAGGCACCTATATATTAGTAATGATACGAGCGGTATAGAACCAAATTCATTAATCTGTTGTAAGGAAACAAATGTCAATGTTCTTTTCTGCTTGGTTCCATGTCATTTCTCAAGATTATTTGAAAATTGTTTAATGACTTTGTAACTCCAATAATCATAACTGGTGCCAAAATCCTAATCCAGTCAATGCACATAAAATAATACAGTGATTATTACGAGGATAAATCAGAAAGTAAAGGTAATTTTGAAATTACTCGGGAAAATCAACAGGGAGGCGCTGATATTACGACACCAGAAGTGGGTATGAGATGATGGGTAGCTAGATTCACGCAGCATTCCATCGTCCAATCGAGTAGCAGAGAGCAACGAGGTCAGACGTCTGGATGCTCTACTCAGTGACTACTATCGCGGAACAACGCGCTGTTGTGCACTTTCTGTGGGAAGGCAATGTAAAATCCACTGAAAGCCATTGCCGGATGTTGGCGTAGTATGAATCTCGCAGCGTGAATCAACGAACTGTATGAATGGGTAGAAGGCTTTAAAGCGGGAAGAACGGACCAAAGCTGATCTGGTCGCCTTTCGACATCGCGCAAGAAAGAACATATCCATCGGGTGGATGCCTTGATCAGGAAATACAGACAAATCACGTTAGTACATGTGGGTGGTAACCGTGGGTATCAGCTATGTTCACAAGCCATAATTCAGAATGACTTGGGGTACAGTAAATTCTGTGTGCGTTGTGTGCCCGAACGAGTAAGTGGGACAGACGTATCATTCTGAACAACCGAAAAGCTTCTTTTTTTTCCGGAAGAGATGAATAAGCTCGTTGAATGATGCCAGACGTGCATCGCCTTGCAGGAGGACTATGTCGAAAAGTCACATATGCATTTGTTCTTTATCAAAGGAAATAAAGGGGTTGCATGTGAATTGCCTTTATTTTTTGATTTACACTCGTACAATATTCTATACGCTGGATATCATTTTGTAATGATTATATCTAATACTTTGCTTTTTAAAAAATAAGCTGATATTTATTATCTCAGGATAGTATAACGGTTATCAGAACGGAAAATGAAATCACCGAAACGGGTTCGAATTTCCATCGATTCTGTTTCATTCACTTTGCGCGAATGCTCTTGGGAAAGGCATAGCCCCATCTTCCTCTAAATATCGGTTAAATAGAAGAGCAAACTGGGCCCTTTCAGGGGAAAGATAGCTCTGAAAAGTCAGCTTGAAAGGGATGGGCACCGTCAGGTTATCTATACACTAGATTTACCCACCGCTGCAGCGATATGTGGTGCTCATACAATCCTGATGAGCTATGGAATACGTGATCGTGAATATTTATTACTGAAGAAAGTATTCAAAAGGCTGTTCATAAATTGGTCATGTGTTCCGTTAGTTGGTCAGCTGATATGAATCTGTAAAGGTTCATTTTTGAGAGAGAATCACAAAATAAAAAAACATTAGAAGTTAAATCTCGTAAAAGAAACAGGACAGTTTCCAATGAACGTGTTTCGAATTGCCATTGACATTTTAGCAAGATGTCAGAATATGACACTATGAAATATCGAATTATGAAGAAATGCAGTTAAATATCAATTATTATTAGTAAAAAGATGTCTTAAACTTCGAGAAGTGTTATTAACATTAGAAAGAATTCAAACAATTGGATTCCTTCTTTGTGTTGTTGATGTTCAAAGAATGTTTCGGCTGAGCAACTCCGTAGCCTCTTTCATGTATATACAATGCAGAAAATTTTAGAAAGTAATATAAAATAAATAAAACTAAATGATTAAGAAAAAAAAGTGTAGGTCAATAAATAAATAGCCTAGGTCTGTCCTTTACACTTACTTTTAGAAGAAGTGTATTTAAAAGAGAACCGGATGGTTAATAAAAAATAAATTTGATGATATACATTTGTCTGTTAAAGTTTCTAAATATAGAACTGGCTAAGAAAGGTCCGTCGAAAGTTAATTCAGCCAAGGCGGACTGTTTGTGATTTGTTTTTCAAATTTAAAAAATATATACACTTTGTATTGATTGTCCAACGAAAAAGGTGGTTTCCACCCATGTAAATTTAAAAGTTCAGACCCATCTTTCGGGGATATAGAAGAAGGTGAGTTAGGCGTATAATAATTTTCGACCGGAAAGTAACGAAAATTTCGAAGAAGTTAGAAAACGAGTAGACATGCAGATTTCGACCCGAAGGCACAAAGGTTCCAGAAAAAAAAATCTATTTTTTGGCTGCCAACTGTGAATGCGCTGCGCTGTTTCTTACAGAAGAAGTAAACTAGAAAAAAAGAAGTGTACCAAGGGACACCTATGAATAGAACTGTTGTATTCTAAAAAGAAAAAGTGTTAAAAGTTCTAATGATGCAAGTGAATTTGCCAAAGCCGTTTTTTTTGTTTTGTTTTTTTTTTGTTATTTTGTCTTTCGGTTAGGTGGGTACATTTTAACCTTATTTAAAGTTTTTGTCTTACCTTCTCAGGGTTTTTTTTCATTACTGGAAGTTGAATTATAAATACGTTTCAGAGCTTGTAATTTCTTTGTATGTTTTGTTATCTGGCCTTTATTAAAAAGGCGCACAAAAAGAATATTTTGTGCAAGCTTTTTTTTCTTTTTTGTAAAAATTGCATTTTGTTCATTGTTTTTTTTTAATTTTATCTCTAAATAATAAATGTTTGTTTGTTTTAAATTTCCCATCGTAGTTTCGAGTCTTTTTTTGTTTTTGTATGCAATTTTTCTATGATCTGCATAAGAGATGGGATATTTTATTTCTCCTTCCGGGGAAAAGAATCAATTTATTCTCTTTTATTAACAATAATATTAACAAATTTCTATTCGTTAGTTATTTTATTTATAAATTACTTTATTTCTGGACGTGTTAATCTGACGACCTATATGAATGACAAATTTGGAGTCGACAAATGGAATCCAAGCGACTCCCTGGGTGTCGATGATTGCCATGGGGTCGAATGGGATTCAGTGTGCAAATGATATTGAGTTAAATTTTAGTTCCTGTATCTTGTATTCTTCTGTACAAATGAAAGAAAGTCATTGAGCTCTACGACCAACAGAATCAAAAGCCTTACTTACATCAATCCAAGTAGCTTTGAACTTATTTGGATTGAGACTTATTAAATGCTACATTCAGCATTGTTTGCTCTTTTTTAATTGTTTTTTTTTTGTTTTTTTTTTGGTGGGTATTCTGAACCTGATGACGTTGGGGGGAGTTTTGAACCTGATTCATTTGTTTTAAACTTTTCATACATTTTAGTTAACACTTTAATTGCGAACATCACTGCGATTTTTTAGGTCCAAAGACATTTTAAATGGGGGTCGCTGGGGAAGGAAGATAAACAAAAGGGGGGTCTCTAACCGAAGACGTTTGACGACCCCCGCATTAAACCATAGAGTTACCTTAATGAAAGAGTAAACAATCGAGCTACAGGAACTGAACATTAAATCTTCGATGTACATGAGGAGACACTAAACATACTTTAATCACACATTAAACCAGTGATTTTCAGCCGGTATTCCGCGTCACACTGGAATGCCTGCCGTGAGAGGATTTTAGGTGTGCCGTGAAATTTTTTAAACGTCGTTAATTACATTATTTTCGAAAGAAGTCCACTATAAATGTGCGAACCAAGCTTTTCTGCAGTAAACAATATTAAAAACAAAAATTGATCACAACTAGAATCCTTGAAAAAAGATTTAAGAGTATGCCTGTCCAAAGTTCGATCCCGCAATGATATTGTAAAAAAAAAGTCAAGCTCCGCTATCTCATGTTAAATTATAATAAACAGAAAAATAAATAAATATAATTTCTTTTAATAATGTTAATTATTATCTTTTTATTACAAATTATAATAAATTGTTTTCTTTGTGTTAATAATTGAATCAAAAAAGTAGACTCATCATCATAATTTATAAGTGCGGCGGAAGTTTACATTGAAATGTGCGGTGCGATTTAAAAAAAGGCTGAAAAACGTTTCATAAGAATAGACCATTGGGCTATATTAATAATTAATTACTCCTTTGACTTAGATTAACGAAACATTAGACAATCGCTCTACATTTATGACTCAGTTTATTTTCGAATTACATTAATGACAGATTAGACCGCTAACTTACATAAATGAAACATTAGACAGTCGACGAATATTAATGACATATGAAACCGTTGACTTATATTGATGACACATTAGACAGTTTACTGACATTAATAACACATTATATCGTCGACCTGTATTAGTTACACATTAGACTATCGATATAGATTAATGCTACATCAGACCATCATACAGCAACAAATATATTACTGTTGTCAGCTGTCTTTTTCTACCCTTTTACAGCTAGTAAATGTTAGAGGTGTGTTTTAAATCTAACGCTCTTATAACATTATCAACACTATCAGCCGACGAGAAAATTGTTTTTAATCTATGTTCTTTGTATATTAATCATTTATCTTTGATCTGACGCGAGGAAATGTTCTGTTGCCCTGTTCTGTCAAATCTGTCTCTATCCCTTGTCTCTCACAAACTGTCTACTGATTAAAAAAATAAAAATAAACGATATCGGATTAAGCGAAAAATAAATTTTTGACCTTTATGTTCGGTGTCTTGTCATTGAAAAATAAGAAAAAATCATATTATATCAGAAATGACTTTTATTAATTAACAACAAGTGTTTTTTTTGTTTTGTTTTTTTCGAGATTGTTTATATTTTTGCAGTTCTTTTATTCTTCGACAGACAAAAATTGTTTACATAATCTATTTTAAAATGGTGGACTTTCTGATGGTTTGAATTTTAACGGCAAGGAAAATAAAATCAGGGAGGTACTTTCAAATTATAATTGAGGCACTTTGTGTTCACTTCGTGTTAATACTCGTGTGAAAGATATGAATGCATCTTTTCCCCGTTAGCTATGACTTAAACGGGAGGGTTCTCTTGCCATCGTTGGCAACCAGTCTAGAAAAAGAACAACTCTAAATTCAAAAACCGTGCAGAACGCAACAGGAAACTAAGCCACGATATGTCCAAAGTACAGTCATGACAATGTGCCGTTTACAGATATTAAAGAAAAGAAAGATGTGGAGAACTATGATCGATTACATCCTGAATAGATATAGCGATTAAAGAAGTAAATTTTAAGCTGACAGAGGTTTTAGAAAAACAAGGTCTCGTATTCTCGAAAAAAGTCCAAAAGCCAAGCAATGTATTAAGAAACGGGAAAATTTCGTCCGGAACAAAGAAAAGTGTGCTGGACTGTTACGTAACAGTAGTCCTTTTACGTCAGTGAATGCGGGACAATCTCATCACAGATGAAGAGGAGACTTGAAGCAAAAGCAACATGGCTCTACAGGAGGATGCTGAGGATACCATGGAACGAATATGTGAGCAACGACGAAAAATTTTAGAGAAAATGGAAACAAAAAGGAAACATATTTAACATCAGGAAGAGACCAAATTTATAGGGCACATAATAGGGAAAGAAGGCTTGGAAAATTTGATACACGCAGGATAGATTGGAGATGGAAAAAAACGCATAACTCACTTAGGGAGCTTGAGTAAATGAAGGGCGGGACTAAAATTTAGTAAGAGCTACAAAGAACAGGAAATTTGGAGAGCTATGATATCCAACGTCCTAAAGTTATACGGCAAGAAGAAGAATCTAATCGATAATATTTTTTCTCGGACAGACCTTAAAGTGTATTATCTGTTGTCTGTATACTTTTAGGAAATGCATTTACCGATAATTATGAAAATGGACATGCGAATTTAGAAAACAGAAGATATTCACTGTACTGTCATTTTCACTGTGATACGTAGTAGTTTGATTTTTGTCTGCTTGAAATATTGAGAATAAAAAATTTGAAACTGAATCAAAAGTTGGACTTTTCTGATAAGATTATTTTTCATTCATTTATTTTAAAAAGCATTTATTTTAATGCTTCCAATACATTTTAGCCTGATTCAAACAACTGTCTAATCTCTAAACATTAATTCTAACGCATATATTATCGTATAGCGATAACTGGGGGGGGGGGGGAAAGCCGAAAGAATAATGCTATCATGCAGGAAGTGAAATTACGTCCCAAATTCGGAGCATGTTTCGTGCGTGTGCGATTGAGTCAGTGTAAAAGGTGTCAACTGCTTTATAGTAAGCCGAACACACGCACACAGTCGCGCGTGCGCGTTTATGACACAGCTTCGCGTTTATAATCAAGACTATGTTTATTTATGTATTTATTTTTTAGAAAAGAATTTTGTAAAAATCTCTCTCCTCGTTACAAGCACACACACACACACACACACACACACACACACACACACACACACACACACACACACACACACACACACACACGAGTTTGAATCCATATATATTTTTGTCTTACTCAACACATCTATGTATAAAATTAGTTATTCGTTTAAAATTCTCTAGCTCAATACAGGTATATATATATATATATATATATATATATATATATATATATATATATATATATCTGTGTGTGTGCGTGCGTGCGCGTGTGTCCAACCCATAGCTTAGTATTGACAAATTTATAAGTGTGCGTGCGTATAAACAACTTTCCTTTTCTTTTTGTGTGCCGTGTCCTTTCAGGATGTAGGCGATCATGGCTCTCCAATTTCCTCTATCCTTTGTAGCTCTCAGTAAGTTTGGTCCCTCTGTCACCTCCTCTAGACAAGGTTCTGTCAAGTTGTACCTGTACTAAAAATAACGGAAATACAGTGTGGTTTCTTCAATCCGGTACCATCGAGACCAGGCCAGTGCTGACAGAAATCACCTCTAAAAATACTATAGCCTCACCAACTGACTCTGCGTATATATTGATCTGTTTTCGAAGGTAAACAAAGCTTAAAACAGGAAATAAAACAATTATTAATGCTTCCAAACAAAGTTATTTTTTTTTATTGTTTAATGCAACACAGAGGCTAAACAAAACCGAAAAGCAAAATATGATATATACTTAGTCTCCTGAATGGGTTAATAAGCAGCTATATATAATAAATGAGCAAGACCGTCTCACCAAAACACTCTGTTGCTGTCGGCTCCTACGGAAAGTTGTGAACAAATCTTCGACCAACGGACGAATGGCGGTTGATAAAAGCAATACCGAAACAATGGCTGCTGAATTAAAGAGGTTGGACTGTACTGAATTCATTTTATAATTACAATATATATTTAACATGAGTAATGTAAGATTGTTATCTACCCTATTAACTCTATTTTCAAATATGAAGTCTTTCTTTTTATGACAAATTTAAATATATAATAATAATACTGCCGAAATCGCCAATTTAAAGGTCATTTTTTTATATTTTGTGAGTACATCTCAATCCAGTAAAATGTCTAGAAAGGGTCAAAACCTTACACATTATTATAACATATCTGTATGCGCGTTGATACCCACGTATAAAATGTACAAAAATATACGTGTATTTAAATATAATTACAGTGTAACCCGGATATAAGAGAGTTGTCGGGACAGGGGAAGAAGTATCTTATATCCGGGTTTGGTCTATTTTATATGCATTAACATAGGCTCTAATTTTGGACCATATAAAATCTCTCTTATATCCGGGTTTCTCTTATATCAGGGTCTCTTATATCCGGGTTACACTGTACATAGAAAGCGACGTATGTTGCTATATGGTTCAGTAGGCTGAAAAAAGTCAAAGGCAAGTAAGGTTTCATGATACAAGGTTACACACATGCATATTTTTTTTCAGTTAGAGTCGTTAAAAAGGGTGCGATTGTGAGCTGGGTGGTCGTTTCGGAGATTTGCCGCACATGTTCGTTATGACACGTCGGTGGTGTTTTAATGTTGGCAAGCCTCTGGACTGTGTAGCTGTCCAAGTTCTGGATAGACACATTATCCAGAAGAACATCAACATTGACGTACTGCAAAGACAAAAGTGACAGACTGCAAAACATCATCAGCGCATACCAGAACAAGTGTAACTCCAAGAGTGTGAATACGGACCGTTAAGAATCATTTACTACGGACACACGTGTTTCTATCTAAACTTTCAATTCTGTTAAGGCACCGATGTGAACTTCTGTCATGATATAGCGAGAAGGTTACACCAGAGTTTGAATGGGCCTGTGTAAAAGTGAAAAGAACTGATTCTGCGATGGTTGACTGTTTGCGTGTACGACATTGACCTTTCAAAGCCTATTCACCTACGACCGACAGGTATAAATTTCCACGGTGTGTTAGTTCCAACCTGTATCTATCTATATTTCTGAGATGAGGTATTATGTACACTATTTACATTATTCGGACTATTGTCCTCATCCTTGTCGCCATATTTATTACAACGTTTCGGCCGTTGTACGCTCCGCCCTTCTCCAGGTGGTTTGAATGTCGAATTGAACCCTTTATTTCGCTCACTGGGGTAGACTGTTCTACTTACATGTGCCATGTCTAATGGATGTCAGTTATCAGTTATCTCCTGTCAATTTCCCTCTCCAAGTTCTCCACCGCCTTAACCAGGATCTAACTAACGCCTTATCCACTGTGCCATGTGTCCTTGAGTTCAATACCTGGTTACGGCGGCTGAGAACTTGGAGAGGGAAATTGACAGGGGATAACTGATAACTGACATCCATTAGACATGACACGTGAAACTAGAACAGTCTACCCCAGTGAGCGAAATAAAGGATCAGTTCGACATTCCAACCACCTGAAGAAGGCCGGAGCGTACAACGGCCGAAACGTTGTAATAAATATGGCGACAAGGATGAGGACAATAGTCTGAATAATGTAAATAGTAGTTCCAACCTATATTGGAATTATTGCAAAATACTTATCCCTCCCCAATTTATAGGCGGAAGCACACAAATGCATGCTGGGATTTCTTCCTAACCAATAAAATAGATCACTTATCGGTGTCATCTTACTCAGTCCCGATCTGTCTTGAAGTTCGTTTATCCGAATTCGCTATTGTGTGTCAACCCCAATTCTTAGTTTGTGAACTTTTTGACATATTACTGTTAAATTCCCTTGCAAATATTGTTTGCTTGCTTTTAGTTTTGCCATGTTTTTTCTTTTCTTTTTCTTGTTATTATTTGTCGATATTTCTGAAATTAGGTATTGTAACTATTTACATTGTTCAGACTTCCAACGTATATCACCTGAAGAAGGCTGGCGAGTACAACGCCGAAACGTCGTGAATATAACAATAAAGATGGGGACAACAGTCCGCACAATGTAAAGAATACTGAACAGCGTCATGTATGTTTAGAATATTTTGAAACTGATTATTACTGGAACCAAAAGGCAATGGACAGTTCTAATAATACCCACCCACATTTATACCTATCGTATCCAACATACTCTGATGAATACGATCAACAGACACGTTCCCTATTCAATATATATGCGACAGGGTGGGATGACACTTGAAGTGGTCATTGCGTCAAAACTTGCAAAAAGCATGTAACAATGGTGATTTTCTAAGCGTAGCTTAGATGTGGCACAAGGCCGAAAGTGTGGGGCACCCAGTGAGGATCGAACTCACAACTCAGTTTTAATTCATCTAGCAAGACAATCTTGACTAACCATTACACGGCGTCGAAGTGTCCAAATGATTCTGCAAGCGTTGCTTACATGTGGCACAAGGCCGAATGTATGGAGCATCCAGTAAGACTCGAACTCACTAAATCTTTATCGATCTAGTGAGACAAGCTTGCTAAACATTACACCACGTCGAAGTGTCCAAATGATTTTCTAAGAGTAACTTAGATGTGGCACAAGGTCGAAAGTTTGGAACACCGAGTGTGGATCGAACTCATTATTCAGTTGTAATTGTTCTAGCGAGAGAAGCTTGCTAAATATGACACCACGTCGAAGTAACTAAGGTGTGAAATAATGTATCGCATTTGCCATTCAGTTGCTCGTTTGCTTGCGATAGCAAAGGCCTTTATTAATAATCAAGGAGGATATACGGTTCATAAAATTAGGGTCTAAATATTTTTTTTTATATGTATATCTTATGAAAATTATATTGATTTGTATATATAATTTACTGTAACCCAACCATATTACTTGTACGTTTCATCTTGAGTGAATTGAAACATATTCAGATTATTCTAGATAGAGCATTAGCAACCATGTCAGCATGAAGGTCCTTTCCTGCAGGCACTTGATAACACCACGATGCCAAATTTCGTCCATTTTCAAGAGAAGTCGCCACCAGTTACTTTTGAAATCTTCTTTGAACAGCCAGGTGTCAGTTTACCTGGAAAGAATCAATGCAGTTATTAATGAGTTGAAGTGAACGCATGCAAGATTTCACAACTCTAGCATCACTATTTCATAGTTAGCCTAAAGTTTTCAGTTCACACACACACACACATATATATATATATATATATATATATATATATATATATATATATATATATATATATATATGTATGTATGTATGTATATATATATATATATATATATATATATATATATATATATATATATATATATATATACAGGGTGGAAGAAACTACGTATCGAACATTACTTATAACTCACCTAATTTATAATGTCACAACATTTGCATGAAACAAAGTATATTGGGATCCCTAAAGTATTAGAATTTTATTGCTAATTTGTGTTTTTGTTTCAGAGTAATAAATGTAACCCGGAATGGCACAAGGCCTACCACTGCATGAGCGTGATCAGCTTGCATCCCGTTACGAAGTGTGGTAGTCCGTGGCAGAGATGATGGCGCAGTGTTCATGGACCACGTGCTTCGATAGATGTCAAAAGCATCAGCGATCATCATTCCAAGCTGATGAATAGAGAGTCTGTGGTAGAAACTCACGGAAGCGATCTCTCTTCAGTATCAAGATTGGAAGAAAATATGCAAAAGGTTGAATTTGAACACTGTACTCTTACTTCTACCATTATAGTGTTAAAAATAAAACGTTTCATGTTTTTAACAATTGTAAATAGGAAGTTTCTTTCGGCTCACTTTGTCTCTCTCTCTCTCTCTATCTATCTATCTATCTATCTATCTATCTATCTATATATATATATATATATATTTCGACGTATGAGAGTCAAGTAAATCAGTTCCTAGAAACCGACAGCCAGACTCCTGCACGAATCATTTTATTATAGGGGGTGAAGGCTTGTGCAGAACCAACCACACTTTTTGGAAGCACAGAATACAGAGAACTGCTGTACAATAGGTCACAAGGTCCTACACAGGTTTTTAATTCAGCGTTGTCCTTCTCATAGACCGGTAGCCACCCAAGGTCTGTCCTGCTATTTACCCATAAATATATATATATATATTCATGAATAAAGACAAAAGGAAAACTTATCTTAGCCGAAGCGTTTCGTCCTCTGGTGGGCTTTATGAAGGCAAATATGATTTGCCTTCATAAAGCCACTCAGAGGACGAAACGCTTCGGCTCAGATAAGTTTTCCTTTTGTCTTTATTCATATTGTCCTTTTACAGATATATCTGAAATTTCTCTTTCTCTCTCTCTCTCTCTCTCTCTCTTTCACACACACACACACACACACACACACACACACACACACATATTTGTGAAAAAATACGCAAAAATCGCCTCTTTCTCTCTGCCTATGGGTTGATGGCCTATGGGTTTAGAATATCCGACTGCTACCAAATCGGTCGGGTTTTAGTTCCGACCTGAAGCAATCTGATGTCTAGCCACACTGAGTAGCTGTGATACGGCGAAACAGTCTGTCTGTGGATAACGGTCTCTCTCTCTCTCTCTCTCTCTCTCTCTCTCTCTCTCTATATATATATATATATATATATATATATATATATATATATATATATATAATACAGAAGTTATATTTAGTTGGTACAATTATTATTAACTGTTATTTTTTTAAATTGACCACACAGCATTTTTAAATATCACGATTGCCATGATGACATTTTATTTCCCTTCGATTTTTTCAGTTGTAGTGATAAATATATATTGCTGGGGGAGGTAATGCTTTCTCTGCTTGTCAACCGTTAAAAGTTGCCAAGTTCTTATTCAAAATTTTTACACGTCTCTTATTGCATGCAATTATTTTACCATCAGCACATTTACTGTTAGAGGGACTGGTGGGAATAACAAAGCAGGAATCATTGGCTCGAGACGTTGGGTGTTATAACATTGCTATATGTTGTGTCCAAGGAAGCAAAATCAAAGAAGGACTTCATATTAATATCGGAGTTAATAGATATGGAAACAGTAAATATTATAGAAATGTTTTTTGTCATCAATAGCAAATGAGAGAATAACATTTCGAAACATTGGACGAACAGCCATACGACACAATATAGAACAAAAATAATAAATGAACTATCAAGTAAAAACCTTCGAAGAACTTGAAAGAATTACAGTAATTTCGTAAGGTTGCACAACACAAATAGATTTAGAATAAATGGATAAAAGATACTTACAAAGTTGTTAAAGATGAAAAACCACACATATCTGAAGTGTGGCTTCACGTCGAAACAGCTTTTGTGCCGATGATAATGCTCATTGAGAAGAAAACGTCAACAAGAAAGAATTTTAACATGCAACGAGTTTTCACGCATTTCATCTTACATACCTCGTTCTGATGTGTTTCATATCAACCATCTATTAAAAGACTCGTTTATTAATTAACCATATATATTATTTTGGGTCATAGGACATAGATTGAAGAAAAGATGACCATTTCGAAAAAAAAAAGAACAGAAAAAAACGAGAGCCATGAACGCTCATATCATGGAGATTTATTAGTCTTTC
This sequence comes from Acanthosepion esculentum, assembly GCA_964036315.1. Taxonomy (NCBI): domain Eukaryota; kingdom Metazoa; phylum Mollusca; class Cephalopoda; order Sepiida; family Sepiidae; genus Acanthosepion; species Acanthosepion esculentum. Next base: position 2,312,858 of record OZ038509.1, on the reverse strand, counting down.
AGATGTCCACTGTTAATTTACTTTTGAGATTCTATGTAATCATGGGAGACACATATTTAGGAAACAATTTACTGTGGATACCAATAAACCATTGAATGCAGTTTTTGAGCAGATTCTTTAACAGTAACTTCAATATTACTATCACATCAACAACTATCAGGCCGCAACACATTGGGTACGTTATATTCCCATTCGGTTAGTGATATACACTTACGCGCAAATATCCTTGGGAAAGATACGAATCCGCCTCTTCCCCGCAGCTATGAGTTAATTAGAAAGACTTTATCACTAAATCATTATTATAAAAAACAGGTCTTATAATCTAAGAATATTTTCTGGCTTTAAATTACCTGTAAAGGGTTGACAAGCAGTAAAAAACAAATCCATCAACACTAATCTTCCTATCGATATTACATTATTTACAGTCCTCATCTTTGTTGTTATTATCACATTATTATCGCAAGGCCATCTTGTGTGTGTGACTGGTCAATATTTTAGAGGAAAGAAACGCTATAAATTGTCTTGCATTGTCTTCTAAATCATACATATATTACAATTTGAGTAAAACGTATAATTACCAGCTGAATTGCATTCATTGTTGAGACATCCTTGCAGTTTCCAAGCCTTCAATAGCGACAACTATTTCCTATTTGCGTGCTGAGTACTGCTGATTATGTTAACAATACAAAGCCAGCACATTTTAAAGTGTGAAATGCCTGAGATATTAATGAAATTTGAGAATATCTCTGATTAATATATATATTAATAGGATTGGCGATGTCATCCGCATGAAGCAACGTGCATTGCCAGGCACCTGTAGTACAGAGATCTGCATCTATGTACAAAGACAGAAACAAAACTAACCTCCACTGGTTCAAGATCATACCGATCGTGTTGGCATACCATTTTCCACTAAACCTCTGCAAACATCGAAGAAGTCCGCCGTCAAAAAATCACCATTCAAAAAACAACTCCACGGGGCAACTTTGCCATTGGTCACAGATACTGTTGCTCCAGATTCTGTTTACCTAGAGGCCACTGTTGAATTGCAAGACAAGGTCTTCCTCACCCAAAGAACGACCATTATATATATATATATATATATATATATATATATATATATATATATATATATATGTATGTGTGTGTGTGTGTGTGTGTGTGTGTGTGTGTGTGTGTATATTATAAATTAATTGATTTAAAATATGGTTTCTTCGCTACACAGTGATAACCATGTTTCAAAAATGGAAGCTAAAGCCTTCGAATTTAATTTTGTTATTAAATTAAATACATTAGTTCCATTTCCTCGTCAATTAATTTATAATATTAATGCTCTGTAAATTTACATTCAGCACTATTGTGTAAAAATAAAAATATCTATAAGAACACCGGATTTTATATCTTACTGTTTTTTCTTTTTATTTATATATATATATATATATATATATATATATATATATATATATATATATATACAAAAAAATGGACCGGATTACACACTATTTCAAGCTCGATTTAGGTTTATATTTCATAGCCATGCAATGAGATAAGTTAACATAAACAGCAGATTTGTCTGTGGAATATTATTACATTATTGTTACATAATTATATTGAAATCATTAAGGCTTTTTCTCAAAAGCAATTTATTTTGGGGCGTATATTATTTTAAAATATTCCTTTTTACAGGCTTTATTTTTGAAATGGAAAAGATCATTCTAAATTTCAGAATTTCGTTATTGCTCATCAAAATGACTGGAAGAAAGCGATCTAAAAACAACAATGGAAAAAGAGAGGTAAGAAAGTGTAAACGAAATAGCTCCAGTTTGTTCAACTTAGCATTGCAGCCAAAGTATTCTAAAATGCTGCCAATAACAAAGGAAAAAATGAAGAATACCTAACAACAAATCGAATATAACATCAAAATTTATATTTTTACTTATTTGTTATGTAACTAAATACATAAATGTCAACAATATTTCCGTAAAACTTGATATTTCCTGTAATAAATTCTTAATAAATATTATTATTGTTATTATTTTACTTAAGTGTAAGGTAGTTTTACAATTACAATTCCTTACGACTAACCATGAAAAGAAATATTGATCAAAACTGCCTAAAACCTTTAAGCGCCTATTGTCGCAAAATGATCAAATGTTGAATACGCCCCTCCTCCGCTGAACGTGTCATATATATTCGTGCCCTTTGATACGCTAGAGAATATTATTAGGCATATATATATATATAATGAGACGTGTTTTTATCTGTTATCTCTTCCTATCAATTTATTTGATATTAACAAAATATAGCCGTTAAAGTTATTTTACTTTCCAACGATACTATGTTTATGGATATACCCTAATTATTAAAGTCTAATAACAGTGTGTTACTTCAAATTGGAAAAGAACGTTTCTCAAGTTTAGATCCGAAATTTAATTGTAAATATACTTTCCTTGAAACATGTTTGGACTTGCCACACATTAAGCATAGGATTGAATTTGTAACACTTTTTCTGTTGTGTCCCTTTAGGACGTGGGCGATCATGGCTCTCCACAACTTCCTGTACTTTGTCACTCATCGTAAGTTTTGTTTTTTTGCTCTATCTCCTAATCTATGTTCTGTCAACCATTTACACAAGCTCGTTAGGTAGGCTATTCACTGCTTTCATCTGTTTCTCTTGCCTTCAATGTGTCCTGTGAGTGACACATTTTCCGAGCGCTCTTTCTTCATTATTTTCCATTATTAGTGTTTCTATTGATTAATTCGTTGCGATTTGAATTTATCAGTATAAAAATTTAAAAAAGTAAACAGTTTTTTTTACTGCATAACTACCACCACCACCACCAACAACAACAACAACAACAACAACAACGATACCATCATCGTTTTTCGGCACGTGATTCACGCATGTTCATTGAGTATTGTAATTAACACAACTTTACTGTCTTTCGTACTATCCGCACCTTTTGTTTATTATTATCTTTGGAATTTTCCCACCAGTAACAATTGGTAGTTTGCACTGAATAGACTTTCAGATAATTTCTTTAATACTGAAACACTCTCCACAGCAGTTTTTAATAATGCTATCATCAAGAAGATGGTTTTAATCCTCCCGTGGGTTTCCGATTCCTTTTCCATTAGATTTTAAGAATAATTCCCAGTGCTCCAACAACGCACGGCACTACTGTCATTTTCCTAGTCTCTAAATCGTTCATATACCAGGCGAGGTTCAGGTACTTGACCAGTTTTCATTTTCTTTTAATGTTACTTTGTGATTTGCTGAAACAACGAAATTCACTTTCTAACATGTTTTCATCTCCTTATTTATGATAATGAGGTCCGGTCTTCTTACCTAGATTGATGTATCCGTTTGAATCACAATGTCCGAAAAGAAATTGTGTTTTAGAGAATTATAAACACAAGTACATACACAAACCAGAATCCTATCTTAGATAAATTCTAGTTTGGTTATATACTATTTGTTTGTATAGTCAAATCCCAATGTATTGCACAGTTTCCAATGGTTCACTCTTCCAGCCCAGTCATATCTATTTTTTGTACTTTTTATGTGCTTACTTGCTGCATTAGATTACTATTATTATTTAAAAACATAACAATATATATTGATTTTACTCTAAGTTTTGCTGGAACAGCGATGTCTACTTTCTGCTACGTTTTATTCTCAGTTTATGATAATGGGATCCGGTTTCTCACCTGGAATGAATCATAATGTCTCAAAGAAACTTGTGCTTTAATGCTCTAAGACAGATTCTGTTTATTTATATATCATTGGTGAAATCTCCATTGTTTTGCAGAGTTCCTAGGGGATCACCCTTCCACACCAGTCATACCTATTTTTGTATTTATTGCGTTAGATTATTATTATTTAAAAAGATAACAATGTGTTTTTTTTTCATGATTTCAGTTTTATATATCTGATAATCAAGAAGATATAAGTAACTACGAAAGACATGCATATATGTTTTTTCTAATGTTTTGTATATGAGGAAGTATCATTAATATATATTGATTGCTAGGACTAGTATGTCCATCTAGGTTGTTATCGAATTAAGTTATACAAGATATCTTTTTGCTTTAATAACAGAATGAAAACAATCTGCAACACATCATCTCTTAGAAAAAATGGATAAATTCCTGGAAGGTTACTGTGACAGACACCGGAAGAAGGCTAGAGAGTACAACATCCGGAAAGTTGTGATGATGACAACCAACATAACGAGACTAGTCCGAGAAAATCAGTGTATAATAATGTTTGTATTTATCAGCGTATAAAAAATTGTATTTATCAATGTATAATAGTATTTGTATTTTTCAGTGTATAATGTTTGTGTTTATGAATATATCAAAATTAATCATCAAAAACGACTTAGGTAGGTTATTGGCTGTTTATTTCCGTTCTGTTTACCTTGAATATGTCGTGTGAGCGTTAAATATTCTAAGCCCTCTTTCATCAGCATGTGTCAGAAATTTCAACTGTCTCTTTCCGGTGATAGATATAAGTGTCCTTTTTGTTTCAATTCTTAAACTTATGAATTATCTTTTGAAAGTTTATCAACTTCTTTTGCAGCTATGTTTTTTTTTTTCACTACTTTTTAGACGGATTTCTATGCGACAGCACTTAGGTTTACTTCGTCAATTGCCTTGCATAGTGTGTGTCGGGATGAAACCCATGAGTACTGTAATATTTTCACCTTCTAGCACTAGTAGTTTCGGTTTATACCATTTCTCTGCATCGGGAAGGTTATAATTGGGTACCAACAAAGATTTGCTACAAAATGAGCATACATGAAAAAAAAAATGCCCCAAACTTAATAAAAATAAAGTTTTAGCGTCAAAATATTTGTTATTATTAAGAGTAAAGACCAAAAGATTTTTGTTCATTAAATTATATTTTTTAGTCATTTTAGAACCTTCAAAATTATGGTTAATTTTTTCCTTCATCAGACGGAAACCATAAATTAGTATAGAAAATTTTAGTGTCTACTGAAAATTACATTGATTTGGAAATTCCTTCAAAAATGAAATAATTGTCAGATTTTGATGAAACTTTCAGGACTTATTCACAAATGAATTAAATTATTTTTTAAATGTTTCTTTTTTTAGAAATTCTGAGTAAAAAATATTTTCTTTTTTACATCTGTTACCCCTCCCCCACCTCCCCTTATTCAATTTTATGACATTTGGTGAAATTCATTTTTGTATTACGTAATGTTTATATTAGTTATATATTATATTAGTCCTTGAAGAATTTAAACCATCAATTTTTTGTAAAACAGGGCCCGCAGTTAGAGAAAATTAGCTCTAAATAGTAAAATTAAAAAATGCAATAAAACTAAGATAATATTTAATTAGAAAAGTTTTTAATTGCTTTTATGAATAAGATATATTATGGAAACTGCTGTCTTAACAGCCTTTTACGATGATTAATGGTTTCTTATGAGAAGTGTTTCCATTAAAAAAATATTTAATTAGAATAATTTATAAAGTTTTAAATCTTTTAAAGTTTTTCTGTTCATTTGTAGCGGTTAGATGATCTTGTTATTAATTAAAAACTATATTTACTAATCGTAAATGGAAAAGCTTTTTCATTTCAATGATCCCAGTATCTTAAAATAATTTTGATTTGTGCGTGTGTATGTGTGTGTGTATATATATATATATATATATATATATATATATATAAAGGTACTGATTTTTGTAATATGGACGTCCATACGTTATATTATCATAAAATAAAAGTGTTAAAAATTGCTTTATATTTTAAACTAAAAGTAATATTTATTTCAAATCAGATTAATTAAACTTTAAATCATCTATTCTTCCTCAAATAAACTTTCAGAAAAATATATTTTATTTTTTAAAGATATTTTAATAAAAAGAATTACGTTGTACTGGGAAGTTAACAAAACTTTTAGATGTTTACAAACCTCTTAGCATAACGTAATTCACTTTGTAAAAAAAAATGGCTAAAATATGCGATCTTTAGCAATTAAAATAAATTAATTCCAATTAATTTAAAACCGTTTTGAAATACAGCAAAGTATTTTGCTTATTGGAAATATTACATTTAATCTATTAGCTTAAAATTAAACTAAAATAAAACTTCAATAAAGATTTTTCATATTTTAAAAATCAATTTTAAAACTTAGGTGTCACTTTTCTTTGAAGGTACCTAGAATGTTAGCATGTCTTCTAAGGCAGATATTTCTCTACTCTATTATGTCTATCTAAATTCATTTGTGATGAAGTATTAGATGATCTTCATTTGTAGCTGGAACAGAGCACCCAAATTATTATTCTTGTCTTTGTTTATTCACACCAAACGTTTGGTAGTCAGCGTTGAAGACTGGGTGACAAGAAGACTCCTAAAATCTCCCGCGCACTCCTTGGTATCCTCGCAAACCCCAGCAACGTCTTGATCTGAACAGTCGCGAAATTCTAATTCGTCTAATCTGAATTCCAGTGTTTTTATCAACGATTTCAAGTGCACTTATGGTTATAGACGCCACAACCAATAACCTTCTTATTCCAAACCTTTCTCATCTCCCGGGCAAGATCCTGGTATTTTTCAATTTCATAGTCTCCTTTATATTCGTTGTCATCCACTGGCTCAACTACGCTATCTGGCATGCTCTTTTATTTTCCACTTACTCAGTTCAGTCTTCTTGTTTGGATGTGAGAGGCGGTCTGATTGTCAAAATCCTAGAATATTTTATTATTTTTATTTTTCAAGACAGTCTTTAGTAGCTGATACCATTTATACACCTGATACGATTTATCCTCCAGCTGATACCATTTATCCACCTGGTCGAAACCTATTTTTTGTGACTGTTTGTCATGGTTTTCTGTGTTAGTTTCTTACATTATAGCCTAATCTCTTTGACATTTACTATTTCTCTGGGCTGTGTCGATATTCACCTTATCATTTGTTCTCAGTTGCAGGGATTCAGAAAATTGTTGCTCTCTTCAGATATCCTCTGCGTACCCATGTTCATAATTGTTCGTTCACGCTATTTTTTATTTGCTTTTAAAATTCTTTAGAATACTTCCTTTCGTCATCGATTGTGTTCTTCACTACTCCATCATTTATAACATTCGTAAAGAATTTTCCTTTACGGAAAAAATGTTCCAGTTTTTCTTTGATGTCCTTTTTTGTCAAATCAGAAATTTTAGTATTTCGTTCATATCACACACCTCATTCCTTATTACTATTTTAACAGTAATCCACTACCTTGTGTGGCTCTCGGGTCTTGTATATCATACATTCCAATATTAAAAAAAAATATAAAACATTTTGCCATGTGAGTACTTTTTAAAAATAAAGCAGTTACTTTATTATTAATTTTACTGTGTCTTTATTTTAATTTTATTCACGACACTCTGACTCACAAACAGCATAAAAAGAGAAATTAAAAGAATGGCTTCCGACGAGATTTGAACCCACAGGACGTCTTTCATCAACAGTTCGTTAACCACTTCGCCCTCGAAAACGCTGACGACTAATTAACGATCAAAATTCAAAATTATTTTTATTCGGTCAGTACTCACTCTCCGACTCTTCAAGTCGAGTCGGAGAGTGAGTAGTGCTTTGCTACCAAGCAATAGGCTGTTTTATATTTATTTATTTATTTTTTTATTATTTTAGCTGAATCATTTTACTTTTCCTCCATGTTATTTTTGTTGCTATCACAACATTCTAGAGATCAATAAAGTCTTCAACCGATAGCGCAAACACTGAACTCAAAAATTTGACAATGTGGCTTTCGTTGAGATTCGAGCTTATATACCAGGATTTAAGAGATATCTATCATGGACGTTGCCTTAACCACCGCAGCCACGAAAACATTCTCGATTTAAAGCAGATCACAAGTCTGTGGTTATTCTGCTTCTCTTTCTTTTGATTCTATTCATTCTTCTATATTTTTAAAATTTTAAATAGTTATCTAATAAATAAGGAAAATATACAGCATACTATTTTTTATATACGTTTTATAAATAATATTACGCCGAGGCAACGAATTCTTTCACTAATGTACATATAAATAAATAATATGTGAGCCTTCTCTACTTCGTGTTAAAGGTGTTAGTCATGCATGTCATGGTTGAGAACTTTTCTACGAACATGGTCCAGTAACATGGCAAGGAAGTATATTTAAGTTAGAAAGCTAGTCAGTTTAAAATAGAAAAACAGTTCACACGTTTATGGGTGTGCTATTTGCCACGTGTATAGGATGTTTAGTGACTTGACATTTATGCATATTTCGACAGTTGTATATGAAGAAACAAACCACTTGTAAAAATTTAGGACCTTGAATGTAAATACAACTGCCGGGTGAGATGTTTTTATATGCGTTCCTATGTCAAACAAAAAAAAATCTCGGCGTCTTTACGTCATCAGCTGTCTACTTAACAAGCACAATATGCTTACAATATAAGACTAATAGTAAATTATATATATTAAGTAATAAACTAATAGTATATATATATATATAAACTTAGAATAATTTGCAAGCCCCAAAACGGAACAATTTTCAATTTCTATTATAGAATAAGTTTACTTGTACAATAAAATATTTACAGGAGTCAACACCTTCAGTCTTCAGCTTTAGGGTTGACATAAATAAACAAATACATAACGAATACTGGTACCTTATATATATATATATATATATATATATATATATATATATATATATATATATATATATAAAGGTATCATTAAGTTGCGGTGATATAAGCATTATATATTTGCGTGTGTGTGTGTGTGTGTGTGTGTTTCTGTTTATAAATGTATCACCTCTTCAAACAAAAGTCACCTATTACACATACAAATGTAGACGATGTGCTGAAATATTAGATACATATAAATACACATATATACATATATTGTGCCCTGTCAAGATTCATAATGAGTGCAACAGCTTTTTACTCTGACTACTGCCTGGGCAGTATGGTAGGTATAGGAGAGTAGTCTGCACATGTGATCACTCACTCACCATGTCGCTTATTCAATTCTCATGGTATGTCAGCGACAAAATTTTTTTACAATTATATCTGACGATGGGATAAAGTGCTGGGAGAAATGCATTCGTTAATTTCCGAAGGACATTCATGCTAATTAAATACAAACAACCGTATTACATCCGTTCAAAGTGTATACTGTATATGTTTAATAAAAAAATCAATCTATCTATCTTGGATTTGACACTGAAAAGTTCGCGAACAGACTCACTTGTCAAAATCCGAATCGTCAGAACTTATTTTTAGACACCCTTCTTCTTCCTCAGACCGAGAATATTTCAGCACCATGCTGTATATATCTATTTATCACATATGTCATTATATATTTATAATTTCGTTTTTAATCTATTTTCTCTATCATCTACTTATGTGTGTATAGGCGTGGAGGCATTCACATACACAGTGCCGAATTAAAATATAAATTACACTACACTACAGTGTAATCAATTCAAACTTCAATATGTAATAAAATTGTAATAATTTAAATCATAGAATAGATACGTATGCAACTGAATGACTTTATATACCACGTGTGCCTATATGTGTCTGTGTTTCTATACCCAAGAGTTTATTGTTTACATATGAACACACTTATATTTTATGCCAAAATACTAAAGTGCAAGTGTTCTTACGACAGTAGATGTATACCGGACCAGAATCGAAAAAGCGGCCGGACGAAAGGAAAAAGGAAGAGGAAAACAAGAAACGAAACGAAACGAAATATTTTAACTGTATTTCATTGTGACTAATTCATTTTTGTTTGATTAGAGTTATTTATAAAAAGTAATAAATGAGTAGATTTAAATAAATTAATTAAGAAAAAAAAGAAAACATTTAAAACTAAAACTAAAGCCTATTGTAATAAAGGACTTTCAGCGATCTCTTAAATTAAAGAAATAGTCAAAAAACAAGAAAAGTGCAAGTATTCCCATGGTCGTAACACCATTTTGGTCAGAAATCCCAGAGTTACTTGTTTAATAAAAGCGCTTTTAAAAGATAAATAAAGAATTAATTCAAGGAAACACAAGCTTACAAAGAAAAGAAAACGTGCGCCAGCCAACGTTACAAAAAATATCTTTCTTTTCCTTTTTCAACATCCTAAGCGATGATTCGATTTTGTATTCTCAAAGAGCACGTTAATATATACAATGGAACAAACACACAATGACAATATACAATACGTACTTTTTTCTAACGCACACAGCAATGATAAAAATGCTTTCAGCTCTCTCTCTCTCTCTCTCTCATATATATATATATATATATATATATATATATATATATATATAAAATTAAAAGGACATGTCTGTACATGCATTCAGAACGTATACATACACAAAAACACGCACGTACACATCTATCTATGTGTGTGTGTGTGAGAGAGAGAGAGAGAGAGAGAGAGAGAGAGAGAGAGAGAGTGTGTGTGTGTGTGCGTGGAGAGAGAGAAAGAGAGAGAGAGACTGACTGCCTGTTAACTGTCATGCTGCGTGAACTAACCAAGATAACATGTCGGTAGGTTTACCACCGTAAGGTTACTTCTCACAACCACCAACCACAACATGTCAAATATCGGTCACAGAAAGAAAGAAAGAAAGAAAGCACAATAGCGCTTGCACTAACCTATACACATGCAACAAATGTACAGAATTGTCCTATTGCAGTGTAGAGAGTACCCAGCAACAGAGCGAAAAAGTAGGAGAAACAAACAGAAAGAAGGGGGAAGAGATTGAGTTTGTATTGAAAGTAAAAGAGAGACATAGAAAAGAAAGGGAGAAAGATTAACGAGAGTGAAGAGAAGGGGAGAAAATATAAAACGGGAATATATTATTACTGTCGTGTATTCGTTGTGAAATGGGCGGCCGAGAGAAGAAGAACTAATGCTACATTTGGATTGGTCACACTGCGAGTAACACTGATTGGTGTTAAAACAAAAACAAAAAAATACTTGAAAAATCATAAATATGAAAACTGAAAGAAAAGTCTTTTCATCGATACAAATTCAAGCAAAAGGCAGTCATCGTTAAATGACTGCATGTTTAGAACTTTAGAAATCTTAGTCAAGCACACAGCCACAGTGTGAAATCGCAGTCACTACACAGTGGTAAATTAATGGTCCACGAGACCAGCTTGCGAACGACTACACACCAAGTCTGAAAGTGAAAACGAATAAAAGAAAAAGACAACAGAAAGATATGCATGGGACACATTAGATATATTAGTAAAGTTAGTACAATAATACATACATTGCTGTGCTTGTTTTATTTACAGTCTGACTTTGAGACTGTCTCGTGTCTATTCTCGCAATGATTAATCCTTAGAATCAATTATTCTTTAGTTTGACCAAAAATATTATATCGTTCTTTTGAGTAAAAAGTAAAAAACAGTAGTTTTCTTTCTTTTTAAAAACATTTCTACAGTGAGATTAGCAAATAATTTGGTTGTGAAATCCCTCGCCCACCCAGGTAAATAAAAGACTTGAAGCAACAAATACGTTTCTATGTAGAAGCAGATGCAAAATAGATCAAAGAAGTTTTTAAAGTTTTCGTATACAATAAAGTGAGATATATATACAACAAAGTAGAAGCAAAAAACAGTTGCCGTAAGAAACAGGTCGCAAAGAATTCTTCAATGTGGACTATTATTAAAATTAGTAGCAGCCTTTGGCAACTATCTGCTATAAATGTAGTACGGTAAAAAAAAAAAATGTTACCATAACTACGAGTGGTGACTACAATACTGGGAACTTGACCCCAGATGAAGAGATAAAGAAAAAAAGGGGACTTGAGCGCTCATAGAATTAACAAAAGTGGTGAATATAAAAATTAAATTCATAGGAATTAAAATAAAAAGAAATAATAATAATAATAATAATAATAATAATAATAATAATAATAATAAGAAGAAGAAGAAGAAGAAGAAGAAGAAGAAGAAGAAGAAGAAGAAGAAGAAGAAGAAGAAGAAGAAGAAGAAGAAGGAGGAGGAGGAGGAGGGAAAGAAAGAAAGAAAAAAAAAGGGTGTTTTTGAGTGCGTGGGTGAGCGCGTGCGATCACTGGGAGAGCAATGTTAGCTCAACCGGCACGTGAATGGGCGAGTCACGTGAATTGATACCGATAGAAAGTAACGATAGATAGCTAGATGCCAATAGGAATCGATGGCATTGAAAAGATAGAAAGTTAATGAGGATAGATAGATAGATAGATAAAGAACTGGTTAGGATAGATAGATAGATAGATAGATAGATAGATAGATAGATAGATAGATGTGTCAGTATTAAAAGAGCGAATATAAATTTTCGATAAGCGCTCGAACGAAGAATCGAGTCACTGTTGTTACAAGAAAGAAAAGGTACAAACCCTTTATTAATTATATAGCCAAGAGTTGATGGGGGAAAAAACACGAGGTTCGAGGTTGAATGTTGAATATATGTGCAATATAGCGTCGTTAGTTATGGCTCTAAAAAGATTTGACGGAAAAGTGAATTCTGGTTACTGAGACACACGTGTGCTGAACGAAACATTGCAGACCAAAGAAAAGGTGTTTTTGTTGGAATAGAAAAAGACTAAAAACATTGTTTTTTTTTCTTTTCTTTTTAATGAGACTACGAATAAAAACAAATAAATGAAAAGAAATTATATCAGTGCAGTGAGATGGATAGATTCACACAGAAAAGAAAAGAAAAACAATGATCTTTCCAGCATAAACAGCAGAAGTTAGCTAGAAAGACAGACCGATAAAAGCACGCGTGAACCAATAGGCAACAGAACACGTGGTTTGATAGGAGAAGGATTATTACTTGTTGTTAAGGATAAATACTGGCGTATGAAGTACATATGAGTACAATTACATGCGTAAGTTTAAACACACCTTTCGTGTGCGTGCGTTATTGAGCAGATCATTAAAATAAATTGAGATACGACGTGTAATAGAAGAGAATTATTTTGGATTGTAAATTTTTTTTAACGCACACACACATAAATCCACGTACGAAACAGAAATCATTGAATACAGTAGAATTAATTAGATGCTAAACTATTAACAAAGCTTGTGTCAATATGCACACGTATGTGTGCATGTGTAGGAGATAAAGGATAAAAAGAGTGGAATAAAAAGCGGCCGAGAAGAAAGAGTAAAAAGAGGACCTCTACTCTGTTGTCAAAAGTAGCTTGATAAGTGATAGAAGATATATAGCTTACACATTATTGGGTGAAGGGCAGAGGTGTGATCGAATTAAAATATTAATACACTTAAGTGTGTACATATATATATATGTGTGTGTGTGTGCCTACATTGTGCTTAGAGCAGTGGTAGTAGTGATTATAAAAAAAAGAGGTCGGTGTGAGAAAGTGACAAAGAAAGAAGAAATAAATACGAAGCAGAGTTGTGCGCGTGTCAGTGAGTGAGTGAGTGAGTACGAAAAGTATAGCACACAAAGAGAGGAGAGTATAGAGGAAATGAGATCGTTCTATAGTCAGTGTTAAGGGGAGGAGCCCGAAAAGAAAGACAAGTGGAGAAAAAGAAGATGAAAAAGAGAGAGGAAGACTGAATAAAGTTCAAAAACAAGGTAGGAGGCGTTGAAAGAGTTGCGGTCGTAGGAATTCAGGTGAAAGCCGGTTTATCAAAAATAGACGCAATGTAGGGGGAGAAAAGGGGATAGGAACAGCATGAAGTGATAGAGCGGGGGGGGAAGATAACCTGGATGTTCGATAGAGACAGAAAATAATGACAAAGATTGGGTGAAAAGAAAACGTGTTGGGTGTGATCGAATAGGAAAGATAGACAGAGGGGCGGAGTAAGAGAGATAGTGGTAGTAGTGATAGATATATTAGTAAAGAAGTAGGAGGAGAAAGAACTTGTTTGATAGGTTGATGATTAATAGAGGGGGTGAAGGTTGAATTGATAGAAAGCAAACGATTTCATAAAGAGAGGATGAGTAGTAGGCAAAGTAGAAGTGTTTGTGAGACGGTAGCTTCAGAAGCAAACACGGCTTAACTTTTACAAGAAGCCTGTATTTCTATAACAACAACGTTTATTTACTATTGTATCTCGCTCATTTTAGTTCAAGGAGTCTTGATTATAGTCAAATTATGCAAAATTTGTTCTGTTAAAAATATTTCTGACGTAAAAAAGAAATAATAACAAAAGTTTTAAAAAGAAAACTTTATTTTCGAAGATCTTTCACTCAAGTTTTGTGTGAGGAAAAACGAATTGTTTTGATGTCACGCTGAAGTCACGTTTTTTCATCCGAAAGGAGAAAAGAAAGACTCAGTTCAGAGCTTAGAGATTTAATCATCGAATATCAGTTACTGATATTTTATTTTATTATCCGTAAAAAAGAACAATTTAAAAATTGTTTTCTCTTATTTAAAAAAAAATTTTTTTTAATTATTTTGACTTCAAACTTGCCGAAAATTAAAAAGAAATTAACATATTCTTTTTTAAAAGAAATTAACAATCCTAAACACATTATTAAACTATATTTATGCTCTACAAAAAGAAGAAAGAAAGCTAAGCCCATGCACATTAAAAGAAAACAATCGATTGCAGTGACAAAAAAAGAACGACCTGTTCTCAGAACACGTCTTTCAATGCAAGCAAAACCTTTAAAATAGAACATTGATTTTTTTTTAACTTATTAAACACATTCAGTGATCGTGTACATTTATACCTTAATCTAATTCAATTTCACATATCAAAAGAAAAAAAAACCTACGTAAATTTCGCCCAATTTCTGTCACGACCACATTTCCACGGCGTGAATGCAAGGTAGTGTTAAAATTAAAAACGTAACGCTGTTCAAACGAAACCGCACAAAAACGAAACGAAAAATATAACAACAATTTTTACGAACGCCTTTTATAACAGAATTAAAATTGACAAGATAGGTAGAGATTTTTAAAAAGAAATTGTTTAAAGTATGTTTAAAATAACTGAAAATGTGTAAAAGTTAGATCTGGAAGCGTGTAAAATACAGATTTGTGCATGGAGACTGAAACTAGAAGGTAAAGTCGGAGTGATAGAAGAAAGAAGGAGTGAGGGGGAGGAACCACGCTGCCTGACTGACGATAATGTCTGTCTGCCTATTTACTTCTACATTTTCCTGCTAGAAAGTTTAGTAGACACAAGCCCCCAGTCTGCAACACGCCTGTCTCGAAAGCAAACCGTAGATCGCTTCATTAAGGATAAATCTAGGTTTTTCCTTGAAAAAGAAATTAGTATATACAAGGAAAACGCATATTTAAAAGATAGAAAAAGTTTCAGTTACTTAATAATATTATTAAGTAATGTTATTATTATGAGCGGAAGGAGGGACGACTTAATGAAAGCTTTTGTATGAAAATACTGGATCCTTTCGGAAAGATTGAGAGAAAGATAAGGATCGACCGAAAAAAAAGGAGCTGGAGGAGGATCGTTATAATCGTAATATTAAGAACAGAAAGGAGGGAAAGAAAAAGAAGCGGATGAAAGAATAATCATAGCACGTTTTCATTGCTTGTCCAACAACTCATACCAGAGAAACCACGTCGGGGAAAAAGGCTGTTTAGTGTTTTTTGCTATCTTCTTTCTTCTTTCTCACCTTTTTATTCCCCTGAGGAAATCATATACAAGAGATCGGATATAAATCTCCATTTCTTACTTAACAAGAAAAAAAAAAGGGATAAAATCATTTTAAAGGAAACCTTCGGAAGGAAAAAAAAAGAAAGAAAGAAAACATCTGTTCTTGGGGATCCTTAAAAAAAAGAAAGGAAAAATATTCCTCTCCGAAATATTCTTCAAAACCCCAGGATACCAAAAACACCCCTCATAAAACAAAACAAAACACACACACACACACAAAAAAAAAAAAACTTATTTTTTGTACAAGCCATTATAGAAAAATTTCCAACAATTTAAAAAAAAAATTCAAATTTAGTGTATAAAATCCAGTGAAAAAGATTATTTTCCCGAAAGATCTAAACTTGATATCAAACCCTCCCTATTATTATTATTTTTTTTACTATCATTAGGCTTATAGCAATTATAATTATAATTATTATTATTATTATTATTAGTAATAATAATAATAATAATAACAATCACTTTGTCATCATTCTTACCAAACAATGTGAAAAGAGTCCTGGCAAACTGTCTTTGGAAATTCAGAAGTCTTGCAACTATTCATCCAGGATAAATCCAAAACGACTTCCAATACATAAACTCAAAGCCTTGTCATCACCACATACAACAGATAATTATACATATATACATACACACATTCATGCACACATATGATTTTCAGCACTTATATATGTATTTAAAGAAAACCTTTGTATATATGTAAATATATATTTAATCTATCTCCCTTTGTATATACATCTGTGTGAAAGTTTGTATGAATATATATATATATATATATATACATATATATATATATATATATATATGTATGTATGTACCTATCATATAAAATATAAAAGATCTCCTGTCCGCTTTCTGGTTCACTATTAAATATTTTTATGCCTGTATATTTATAAAAGAAAATAAGGAGATTTTAAAGAGAAAAAATTGAGAAGTATATACTTAAAAACAAAAGGATTTACCTTTTATTTGCAAATATATTTTTAACAACAAAAAAAGGAAATATTTCATCTACGAAGGATTGAGTTTTTCTAAAAAGAGTTTGAAAAAAATATATATCCCAATCTTTGGTCTTGTCATCTTCTGGTGTGCGAGATTTTCAGTGCAAGAACAAACACAATATAAAACAAACAAACAAAAAAAAAATATATATATATATCACCCGGCCTCCACCTCTTTACATATAAATATATATACTTCTATATATATATATATATATTTATGTATGTATATAATATATATGAAATATTTTAATATACATTATTCGCGCAATCCTTCCTACAACCAACCCATCATCTCTTGATTACCCCACAATTCTCTTACACGTGTAAAATAGACAAATATTTACACAAGAATCTTAAATATACATCTGCAGTCTACACACATTTATATACATCTTTCCTTATATATATATATATATATATATATATATTTATATATATATATATATATATACACACATCCATATATATATATATATATATATATAATCACAATTATTAAGTAGAAATATAAAAATATATTCATCATGAGTATCGCACAATTATTACAAGCTGCAGAATTCTTGGAAAGGAAAGACCGTGGTACGTATCATTATATTGATTTAATCTTTACATATATTCACTTTATTATTTCGGTTTTCTCAGTGTGTCATACGTGTCTGATTTATCGTCGTTGTCATGCATATGTAAATAAATATATTATGTTGAAAACTGCGAAAATTTCGTATGTATTGGAAAGATCGAGAATATATGTATATGAAGATAGAAACTTAGAAAAAATAGTTTTTAAAAAGAAAAAAGACCATAGATCACTTCATTTTTTTAATTTTATCTGCGATCGCAACTTTTCATTTCGATTTTCTCTTTACGTCTAAATATGACTATGCATCCCATGCTTTTTAAAATTGAACAAACTTGACACTTTCTTATTTAACTTTGTTTTAAACGTGCTTTTTTATATTTATTCATTCAACTTGTTCCCTTCATTTTTATCATATTATTATTATCGATTGTCAATCTTTCTTTACCTTTTTTTTTTTTTTTTGACAGACCGTAAAAATAAAGTCCTCTCCACCGAAAAGACGTAAGCACGTGTTTTACGGGCGTGTATCAGTCAGTCAGTCAAGCAAGAGCTTCATTGACTTTCAGGATAGAAACGTCAATAATAAATAAAATAAAAACAATCTCCTCCCAATTTCAATAATAGTATTTATTACTACGTATTAAAAAATTAGGATAAAATCTTAAAATTTTTAAAATTATATATTCACGTGAAACAAACACGCCCTTAACTGAAAAATTAATTTTTTTTTACCTAATCTAAAGTCAGTTCTCCTGATTCCCAATTAAAATAAATCATTTTCAATTGAAAAGTATTTTTTTTTTAATACTTCAGTACGCGTTTTTATGAGAAAAAACGAAAAAGATCAGTGAATGAAATGAAAACGATCATGATTCTAAAGGTCTTTCTTTTTACAAATGCATATCTGTTTTATGATCTACCTGATTATAGTTCTGAAATACTTAAAAATATCTTTTAATTTTGCTTTGGGATGAACCAGCTGATAATAAGTAAAAAGTAAAAGCTCCGACATGTCATCAAGCAGGCCATGTTGCCAGCCCAAATGAAGCAAGGCAAAAAATAAGGTTTCTGTTTGGAAAAAGAAACAACTTTCATTTAAGAAAACACTTCTTAGCAATAGCCACCAAATAATCAGTTCTAAAGCATTGTTTTGTAGCATGTTTTTTTCAGAAATCTCTTTTTTCTAAAAGTAATAAATAAATTAGGACAAATGTATCGGCAGCGCGTTTCATTTAGTCTTCATATTTGTCCTTAATACATGGGGGATCAGTTTTCAATTGAGTTTATATAATGAAGTGATCCCTTACTTTTGGTCCATTTTTTTACTGTTTCTATAAACAATACATCTCATTTCTAAAAGTAAAAAAAAATACATTTTATTTTAAATTTCCTGCGCTGGATCTTGAATGAAATATAAATGCTATTGATTACTTTAAATGAATTGATTTGTTTTTACATCATTTTACTAAATTTACCTGTAGCGAATTACATGTTTTTTATTTGCTTGTGTAAAACACGTTGAATGAATTGACAGATGTAAATGTTAAAAAAGCTGATGGCCAAAAGTCCCACGTATTTTTGTAATTTTTAGAGCAATAAATGGTTGAATAAGTGCGATGAAAAACTTAAAAAACTTAAAAAAGGTCAAAGAAATAATAAGCGTTAAAAAAAATTGGAAAATATGAAGAGACTGCTAAGTTTATTTATTAAAATGTAATGATGTTAGTTAGTAGTATATAACAGCATGAAGTGCATTTCTTGTTATTTTACAGTACACGTTGGTATTTTGCAAATTGAATTTATCACTTGGTACTTAGACTTCTAGATGCATTTTTTCCCTAAGTAACTGCATTTTAGGAGCCTTTGTTGGATTTTGTATTGTTAGACGAAGATTTAGGCGATTTTGAAATTATGGCCATTTTTTTAAGCTGTGTGAAAATGTGTATTATTGTGGACTTTGTGTATTGTATTGTGTGTGTTCGTGTGATGGCTTGTGTGTACGTGTGTTTGCTAGTGTACGTGTATTTGCTTGTGTGTTTGCACGTGTGCTTGCTTGAGTGCGAGTGTGTGTCTGTGCTTGCTTGCTCGTGTGCGTGTGAGTGAAACCGACATGTCAAGTTTTGACAATTCAACAACAAACAACGTGGCTGACCTGCCACGCTTCTACTCCCCCCCCCTCTCTACTCGCTGTTATTTTACAGTACAACGAATAACATGTGAATGTGATGGCTGCTGGTTGGTGCATCATGACCAACTGGTAGTTGCAGATTATCTATCTATCTATCTATCTATCTATCTATCTATCTATCTATCTATCTGTCTGTCTGTCTGTCTGTCTATCTATCTATCTATCTATCTATCTATCTATCTATCTATCTATCTATCTGTCTCTATGGTTATAATCTGTCTCTATCAATCTCTATGGATGTATTTTTGTATTATCTACCTCTGGATATAAAATCTATCTATCTATCTATCTATCTATCTATCTGTCTCTATGGTTATAATCTGTCTCTAATCTATTAATCTCTATGGATGTATTTTTGTATTATCTACCTCTGGATATAGAATCTATCTATCTATCTATCTATCTATCTATCTGTCTGTCTCTATGGTTATAATCTGTCTCTAATCTATCAATCTCTATGGATGTATTTTTGTATTATCTACCTCTGGATATAAAATCTATCTATCTCTCTATAGATATAAAATCTATCTATCTATCTCTATAGATATATAAAATCTATCTATCTCTATATAAAATCTATCTATATAGATATAAAAATCTATCTATCTATCTCGTCTATAGATATAAAATCTCTATCTCGTCTATAGATATAAAATCTCTCTATATATAAAATCTATCTATCTATCTATCTATCTCTATAGATATAAAATCTCTATCTCTATAGATAAAATCTCTCTCTATGTATAAAATCTATCTGTCTATCTATCTATCTCTATAGATATAAAATCTCTATCTCTATAGATAAAATCTCTCTCTATATATAAAATCTATCTATCTATCTATCTATCTCTATAGATATAAAAAAAAATCTATCTATCTATCTACTTAAACATGAGAAAGACGGATTATAACAACTTTCAGTTTACCGATATCTTATTTTAACTTTGAGTCACCTAATGCAAATAAATACCAATAAAATTCGAATAATAACAATGTCAGGTTATGAATTTAATGCTCTTTATGGAAATGTTGACTACTTCCATTCACTGTTAGTTCTGCTTCGTATTCCGTTTATTGAATTTCTTGTAAAATACTGTATCGGGTTCTTTTTCACCTCTGATATACCCCCTTCTTTTTCTTACCTACGTTCCTATCTACTGAAGAGGCTGTGACATGTGGAGCAAAAAGAGATTCATATGTAGCAAAGATTAAAAGTGCGGCTCGATTGATGAAAAAGTGAAAAAATAAAAAAGGCATTGACTAGGTGTTATATCGAAAGATCACGATGATATGTAGGTAGTCCTTGGAAGAGGATGAAGGAAAAAAACGAAATAAAAACATATCATTGTATAAAACACGGGAAATACAATTTGTTCTTTAAAAAAAGTGTGTGTGTGTGTGTGAGAGGGAGAGAGAGAGAGAGCTCAGTAGATAGATAACGCAAGAAAAGAAATGAAGAATGGGAAAAGGAAAGAAAGGACGAAAGAGATATAAAGAAAGAAAGAAATGAGTTGAAAGACTTGAGGAAACCTTGATAGCGATGGGGAATGTCACGAGGAATAAAATTATAAAAATACGAATATGCAAATTGCAGCATGTAAATGTTTATTCTCCTTGCCTTTAAAAACTTTATTTTTTCTCTTTCCTTTGATTAAAAAATAAAAAGGAAAAAAGAAAAAATATTTTTTCTCTGTTTTGTTAAAAAAAAAAAAATCAATTCCATATGACATATTTGGTTGGTTTATATTTTTTGCCTTCGCTATTCCATTCAGCCTGGGACGGTTTCCCCGTGGCCTAACCAGTCTTAGATTCTTCATGCAGAGAAGAAATAAGTACAACAAAACAGCACATGGCATTGACTTGGTTATTCAGTAGAATTGAGGAGGATGAGTGCTTTAGGCTTTTTCATCTGCAATCATCATCATCAGTAGCATTTGCAATCATAAGAATTATTGCTGTAATTTGTAAAAATATTAAAATATTAATTATTATGTGTGAAATTTTTACTTTATTAATAAAAAAATAGTATTTAAGATTTCCTTTTGCTTTTATAAAATCTCTCGGTTTGTGTTTTACTATTGAACTGACGGGTCACAGCAAACGAGGGATGGGAAAGATTTGCCCTAAGGTTTTTGATTTTTTTATGGATTTTTTTTTTTAAAGACCAACAGTAACTAGTTGATCGCACAGAAAAGTAGATTACAACCAATAAAAGTAAAACCATTAAAAAATGAAGTTGACATTTTAATTTTATGATTTTTTTGGTGGATATGAATGACTGAACACTTTTGGTTTGAATTTATTGCTGTGAAGTTTGTTTGTTTTTTCTACATATATTTTTTTGAAGTTATGCATAAAAAATGTATTGCTTCTCACTTCTCATTCTCTGTTTCTATTTCCTGTTTTTTTTTTCTTTGAAAAACCACCAGAGGCCGAACACGGGTATGCAGCACCTGCAACACATATTCCAGATGATATTACAAAAAGAAGAACAAAATCCAAGAAAACCCAGGGAAATCGGTAAGTTTGGAAATAAAAGAAGAACTAAAAAAATGTTTATGTCTGACGATGTGTTATGTGTGTTTTCGTGTTTGTCTTTATGTGAGTCTATTTTGGATGTATCTATCATGTGTTTACATGCTCCAGTAATTTCTTATTGTTCCTTAAGACTCCACCAAATTATCTAGGTCGGGTGTTTTTTCTTCCTTTCTTTTTTGTGTGTTTGTGTCATTTCACTATCATTTAATTCCCCTAAGTATGATTTCTTTTTCTATGGTGAAAGAAAAATCAAACACAAAAATGGAAATATAAAGTATATGGTATTTTATTTAATTTGGTACTTTTGGTATTTTGACTTCACACACACAGACACACTCTCTCTCTCTTTCTCACCTCCACTCCCCATCTCGGTGTGCGTGTGGTGTGTGTGTGTATTTCTGTGACGTGATTTGTCTTTTAATCTAAGAAGAGTTAAAAAGGAAATCATGAAATGTATATTTCTGCATTTTCAAATATTTAGATTTAGATTTATTTAAATCTTTTAATAGTCTTTAATGATTATTTACGGTTACTTTTCGACGAATTTGTTTTTACTTCTATGCTTCTTACTTTTCCTATCATGAGGTCCGTGGTTGCTTAGTAGTGGGAAATTATCCACTAGTCTATGTTTGTATCTCACATTATCTGCAAGTTAGATGCAATTAACTGTTTGTTTAAATTTTCTTCTGATAGTCAAGTTTTAAAGAGAAAAGCTTCGTCATTTCTCGTTTCGATTTTACTTTTTTTTCATTTTTTATTAAATAAAAACAACTTACAAAAATGACTTTTCCCTTTTTAATGTTTGACAACTGAAACTCGTTCAATGCCTTCCGCTTGAAAAAGTCCCGAACCTCTCGTTTAAAACGATGCCTATTTCTAAGTCCTGTACTACCATGTCAATGATGATGATGATGATGGCAATGATGGGAATGATGATGATGATGACGATACTGACTATCATCATCAACGTAATAATCATCATGATCCTTACCAATGTCATGTGATTAGGGATTGGATATCGGAAGAAAGAGAAGCTGTCGCTAATACGACTCTGAAGCAACAGCTGATTTCATTTGCTGTTTACGATCCCCCACTCTTTTCTTTCATTTCTTTTTACTCTACCCCACCCCCCTCGCTTCATTCATGTCGTACGTGCCTGCAAGACTACATGCACTTACGCGCGAGCGCGCGCACACACACACACACACACACACACACACGCGCGGCTGTTTTCTCTCTGATGATTATTATTACACAACCCACGTTGTAGAAAAGATCATTTTTGAGTTGGCCCAGTTAATTGCGTGTGTGCTTCGGGTATGCATGTCTATGAGTTACTCATGACACAATCAACACGTGGGTCGATGCTGCGTACACCGCACACACAGCGAGCGAGAGAGAGAGAGAGAGAGAGCGAGAGAGCTTTCACCCAGTCATGCCTTGTGTGGTTTTAAATTTACATTGTATGCAGAGTGTATACACCGAATACACTCTTCTTCTCTTACGAGTGTGTGACGTATATCGTGTATACGTTACACACACACACACACACACACACAGAGTTTACGTAAAACCTAGCATATCGATTAATAATGAATAAAGCAACGCACACACACACACTCACGCATTTATCGTGTAGTGTAGTAGACACATTCCGCAAAATCGAGGTAGGACTGTCAAATACATTCTTATCGGCAATACAGTGTGTGTGTGCATACATAGTGTACCCAAATGGGAAACGGTGTGTACTGCGTACTTATTCTTATATGGATATGTAGTTGAGTTAGTAGGTGCATTGTAGGTGTGTGTGATTTCAATTTCGGTCGGTTGTTAATGATGATTGGTGTGTAGATACGGTTCAAGTGAGTGTGTGCGTTTATCACGTATACCGCGTACACTCCTTTATACGTACACTGAATTTCTGTTACCGTGTAGTGTACCGCTTTAAGCTATCTACACTGCACGTTAATATGGAGTGTACTCCTGTTGCAACATGTGGTTATGTTAATAGTAACACGTGGTTCATTCACCCCGTCCCCCTCTCTCTCTCTCTCTCCACCCGTTTTTAAGAGACATACACTGTATTTATTGTTCATACGTGGCATACACAATTCATTTAATACACACTTTATAACATACATGAAAAACTGATTCTTTAGTACTGATGAGATCTGTCATTTGGAATGATGGAAACAATACACCCGCCCTTAAATACACAGGCTGTGTAAATTACATTAACGTAGGCGTTCCAACTTGAATTATTTGTTGTTTTTTTAGTTTTTTTTTATTAGAAAACTTACTGTCACTTGTCTTATTTTATTAAAGTTATCTCTTGTTTTTATCTACGACGTTAATCCTCTTGAGGGACCTGGAGGTTTAATTTAAGAAGAGAAATATGCGCAATGTTACAATATGTACTTTATTTTTCTCTTAATGAAAAAAATGTCTGTACAAAGTATTTATAATATATTTTGTAATATGTACGATTTAATAATGCAGTTATAATCAAATTGTAGATGAAAGTAAAATGCACGGATGCGTACACGTCAATCTTGATGATTTTCTTGTGTTTACAATGTACGTCCACATTTACAGCAAACGTGCTAGACTTTTCTGACTTTAAAAGTGTACACACTTTTAAGCGTAAATGTACACGTTGCACTGTAATAAATAATAATTTGTTTTTTAGTCTATTATTGGTCCATTTGTTATCATGGCTAGTCTCCACCGAATTGCTCATCATACGCTTCGATTCTTTATTTTTATTATTTAACAAATCGTTATTTTTACATAATTAGTCAATTCAATTCTCTTCTTGTTAAATTGTTTTCGGATTAAATAAGACTACCATCAGGTTTTAATATTGTTTGCCGACTTGTTTTTACTTGCGTTTTTCAAGAACGGTCGATTATGACTGAGTGCAAATTCAAAAGCCACTTTATCTTGTTGGGGACGTGAAAAATACAAATCTGTAGCTCAAGTTATCGTATATCGATGGGTTGTTAACAGACATACACATTATTAACATAATAATCATGTTTTAAAGCTCACATTGATAGAGAGGTACAACTGCTTTTTGCAGTGACACGTTACGGTTTTGTTTGTGTGTTCTGTTTTAATTTTATTAACATT
This sequence comes from Acanthosepion esculentum, assembly GCA_964036315.1. Classification (NCBI taxonomy): domain Eukaryota; kingdom Metazoa; phylum Mollusca; class Cephalopoda; order Sepiida; family Sepiidae; genus Acanthosepion; species Acanthosepion esculentum. Next base: position 2,287,762 of record OZ038509.1, on the reverse strand, counting down.
TAAATGTCTTTTTGCGAAAACGTGTGTAAACATTTCTTGGGTGTCCTTTACACACTCATCATTTTTCTTTTTCTATGATACCAGAGTTAGTGACTTATCGATTAACCCATTTCTATTACACAGGTGGGGTTGCGTGTTTAATTCATGCCTCTCTATCTATCTATCTCTACACACACACACATCCATACGACACAGAAATGTATTTTTAATGAATCTACCGTCCTAGTCTTGTTTATTTTCTCTGTGTGTGTGTGTGTTTTCATAAGTAAACGTGAGATAACTCATATACGTATGTATATGTCTCTTTATATAGCCTATGCGTGCGTTGTGTAGTCTATCTGATATCTTTATTACTCATTAATTTAAAAACGTATCGGTTATATATTTGCTCAAAAAAATTAAATTGCATGTTTCGAGGTGGTTGTATGTGATGATCAGAAACGAATTCGTTGAAAAGTACCTTTTTCAATTGTCAGGACTCAGAACTGCACTTTTGACCGCTGTATCTGTGAAAGACCCAATAATTTTAACTTAAATTTTTTAAGACTCGAACCTGGTGAACGTTGTAAATAAAGAATAACGATTTATTTATACCATGGTCTTGTAGATTTTTTTTTAAATTTTAAAGCATGGCTCTGTTGGATTTTACAGTCTGTTTATGTATTTCGAGTGATCACAGCACTTAAGGGGCGTGTATCATGCAAAGCGTCTATTTTTAGGGTAAACATCGACGATACTCTTGTTCTTGTGTCTATCACGAGAATAAAACTGCGGTCTAAATCTCACAAGCCATTGAATGAAAATTGAAAATGATTTCATTAAAGTAACGTCGTCAATATCCCTGTGTCCGTACCCTAAATACTTATTTTGGAACCTGGAAACCATTTGAGTTTAGCAGATTTTAGAAGTACATGAATAGACGTTGTTGACGAGATGATAATTCATGTCGGCCGTTTTTTAAAAAAATGACGTGTCTCCGAGTTGAGCCACGACCGAGTTGGTCGACGACCAGCCAGCTTGTCTGCCCAGTTCCAAGCAGCAGTCAGCTAAAAGTCTACATAGTATTTAACGTTGCAGTACATACACAAGTAGCATGTACTACACGCGATGCAGTGTGTAATGTACTGATAAGCAAGAGGTTGGCTGATTTTCCTCTTTTCTCACTTTTGAGTTTAACCCTGTCTCTTATCCAGGCCAACTTTTTCGGTTGCTCTTCTTGGCTAGCTACATTCTTAGAACCATCCATTCATTAATATTACCAACTTTTATTTACTTTTTTACCTATTGCCCTTTGCCAAAAATATTACTTTCTCTACTTTGACTTTTTCTCATTGCTGTCTTCCTGATCGTTGCTTACTAGTTAGTCTTCTTAGAGGAAAAGAGCTTCATATTGCCTCTTTGGAAAAAAAAAAGGAAAGCTTTATTTCAGTTTCTGGAATCTATAAAAAATACCAACGTTGTCTTTTTGCACATACATTTCTTTTATAAATTCACAATCATATTCGCTAAAATTTGGTTATTCGTGAAACAAACCTCTCTCTCTCTCTCTCTCTCTCTCTCTCTCTCTCTCTCTCTCTCTCTCTCTCTCTCTCTCTCTCTCTCTCTCTCTCTCTCTCTCTCTCTCTCTCTCTCTCTCTCTCTCTCTAATAGGACTATTTCCATGGTGTTGACTGTTGAGTTACAAGTTCGATTTTCAGTTAAAAAATTGATTTCTTTTTTGTTTCATTTATTATTAGATATTGATTTACAATGATAAATCGAGTTTTAATAAAGTGATTACCATTTTTTATTTTATTTATTTTGCTATTTAAGCTGTATGCAAAAGTTTCCAGCGCCCTCTTTTTCGATACTTGTTGAGACCGAACAGTAAAAATAAGACATTATCATCGTTAGAAACTTTGCACATGCCGATAGATAGAAGGATAGATAGATAGATAGTCTATTTTTTTGGGACATTTTTAAGCGTTTAAAAACTAAGAAGAATCGAAATGCTTCTTTTGGTTGTTGTTAGTCTCGGACTGCCAAACGTGTGTGCATAAATACATCGTGTGTGTATGTACTGTGTAATAATGCCGTTTAGTACTAGTGAATGATGGGTGTGGGGAATTATTTGTGTGTGTGTATGTATGTGTGAATATTTTCATCATGCGAAGCAAATAATGTGACCAATGTTAGTCACTTACGCCACTCAACAAAATGATCACGTGTTTTATTTGCTTTTCTGAGTTTTCTCTATTGGAGGTAACAACACAAATAGTTCCTCTCGATTAGGTCTTTGGTACCGTAATGTTTTTTCTTAATTGATGAAAATTAAATTAAAAATTTTTTATTGTTTAAATTCCTTTATTACAGTATTTAAATAATTAAAAAAATTTCGAAATATATTTTTATGAAGGAAGCCTTAGCACTCAGTCTCAAACATCGATTGAATTGAATCTTATAATTTTAAAAATGCATTTTTTCATTTATTTTTATTTTATTAGCTCACTTACATCTTCGATGTAGAAATTAATTTGGGGATGCATTGATGGAACTGATTGTTTTTTTTTCTTTTATTAATTATAATTATCTATTTTATTATGAATAATTCTTCCCAAAAAGGATTTATATATGAATTTAAATAGCAGCAGCAAACAAAATAAATACTATACTACAAAATTTCGAATATTACCAACACTGTAGTTACAGTGTTGGTAATATTCGAAATTTTCAGTAATTCTTATCCTTTTTATAATAAAGGCATAATTTAGTTAGAAAATTTTTACCACATCGCCTAAAACTTGTGTCAGTGTGTGTAACACTGTGTAATTATGAGTATGAGTTCAAAATTTATGACTTAATACAATATCAACTAGTGTTGTTTCAGTGTGTATAGCTTGCTTTCTGAACATTCATTTGCATATTGTCACTTATTTTGTTTAGTATGCTCAGAGAAAGGTTAACCGTTAACAAAGTACTTTTAAAAAGTAGAACCAAAAAAAGTAAATATCGGGCGAAATTTTACAATTTATTTTAATATTACAATTCATTGTCAGACAATATTCAAAAATGTAAAATAAAAAATCATCTGTAACTTAACTTCAAGTAATGTCCTTTACGGTAAAACACTCATAAGTCATGACGTATTTGAATTATTTGACAATTGTCATGTGCGACTATGAGAAAAAATGGAGGGCGTAGATTTCCTCAGTTTTTGTCCGTCCAACCAACACAAGACTTCAGGCTCCATTCTTTACCCAAGGGTTGGAGTTGCAAAGCGTGGGTCACTTTGAAAAGAAGTATCTATACTTCTAGGACAGTACCTCATTTAAAAACTAAATTAAAAACATTCTCTGATGTCCACGGTTATCATTGACATGCCCTAACATCCTCTTCGGACAGTCCACATTAATGTGGCAGTCCACTGTTGTGTAGAGAGAGAGAGACAATAATAATTTATTTTTTAACTGCACAGGCAGTTGTCAATGATTTCAACACATTTTCACATTCAGTTCTCTAATTATTGGATTTTTATTTTTACTTCTTGCTTTTGTTATCACGTAACGAATATTAAACTTTCTTTGACAGCATGAGAAATCTTTCTGATCTTTAAAATGGAAATCTGATACATACCACTTGCAAGCTTTACTCCGTTTCAGATTTTGTTTTTCCTAAATAAATTAACTATCACCGATCGTTTGCTTAATTTTTACATTGCCACTGGATAGTTTATTTTTAAAAAAAATCAAATATAGAATCTAGAAAGATAGAAAATTTAATGGTCACTTAATCTTCTTGAGTAATTAATAACCTTGTACTTGTACTCAGCATTGGATATTGCATAGTAGAAAGAACCATTTCACTGATTTTGGATTTTTTTTAACCATCAGCAAGTGTTTCTCATGCACGTCGTTTAAACTTCGAAACACATTTCACTGCCTCTTTCATTATTATGTGAAAAGGCGCCCAGTAGCCTTAACTTGAAGCACATGTGATAGGTCCTTTTATTCATCATTTTATATTGTTTTAGGGCCATAGAACATTTCCCCGCATTTTGGGGTGGTCTTGGGGGAGCGATGCCAGTCAGCCCGCTTTGTTCACCTGACAAGAAAAGACTTCCGTTTTGGTTCATTTTTTTTGTTTCAAAATAAAGAGTCATGACATTTATTTTCCTAAACCTTTCCATGGAATAAACAGTAAATTATCGAAATACGATCAGATATTTCGTTCATCAGTTCTACACAGGAATGTTTGAAATTTTCTTTTCATTTTTTTTTTCATTAGACAAAGAATCCCTTTCTTCGTGTATCAATTCCCTAAGTTCAATTTCTAATCTTTGGTAAACGAAGCTTGATATTTATTTTAAGTAATATTCCAAGAAAGAATGCTTATTTCTCAGCAAGATTATCTGAAAAATAAAAAAAAATATAATAAAAACAAAGCAACGACTCAATCTTTGGTTGAGTGACCTGACCGTATTTTTGAAACCTTTCCCAGTCTGCCATACAAACAAAAAGCAATGCATCATCATAGTAAGCAAATAATGAAGCCGAATGAAAAACAACAATAAAAACCCTCTCAGATTTAATTGCTCGCCACTCTTTGAGGATGTTACCTCCGCCCTTTATTTGTACACCTATTTCGAGTATTAATTAACTGCCCTTCTGTCATTTTTACGTATATACAACGATCATGTGTATACGTAAAGACGGTTATTAAAATGTTCATCTTCCATTTGGGGCGGATGTGGTTTTTGCGCACGCGCAAAGGTGTACATTGCACATGGTACCAACTCAGCTATGTGCATAGATGGAGATGTAGTTTTTTCTTTCAGATTGTGTGATTATTATGAATGTGTGCGTGTGCTGAGGTTTTCTTTGTGAAAGTGTTTTTTACTAAATAAATATATAAGTAAATATACATGTTGACAGCAACAGAATATCTTGATTGTGCATTATAAAACAATCAGTCTGTCTCTTTCTCTTTACATACACACACACACGTGTGTGTGTGTGTGTGTGTGTATAGTACTCTATTCATAATATGCATTATGAGTATAAATATGTAAAAAGATTGGCATTATACACACACTCATATATATATATATATATATATATATATATATATATATATATATATATATATATATATACATATATATATATAATGTATGTGTGTGTATTTTCCTATTAAATATTTATGTAGTATGTAAATTGGGCAATTACACATACATGACCATACTCAGCAGAGAATGGGTGTTTACTGTTTGTAATTACACAGATCTATATGTACATATTAGCCCCAATATGTCTATATTGTATCTATGTATGTAACAATCCATTTCTGTTTATGTGTCATCTTTAAGAAGGATTGTGATTTTTGCATTGTTTTTGTTTACATGTGAAGATTTATTTCCATTCATCTCTGAATATGTTCATTGGTGAATATATACACTAGCTATTATCTGTGACTATTATAGCTTTTGTATATCTATGTGTCTCTCTCTCTTTCTCAAGATGTATATATACAGAGTAACTCGGATATAAGAGAGTTGTTGGGACTGGAGAAGAAGTCTCTTATATCCGGTTTTCTCTTATATCCGGTTTTGGTCTATTTTGTTTTATTAACACAGGCTGTAATTTGGAACCAGAGAAAATCTCCCTTATATCCGGGTTTCTCTTATATCCGGGTCTCTTATATCCGGGTTACACTGTATATATAACATATATGTATATATATATATATATATATATATATATATATATAACATATATGTTTATATAACATGTATATATAACATATATATATATGTATATATATATAACGTGTATATAACATATAAGGAACAAATAGGAACCGTTTCTAAATTTAATGTTTCGCTTTTATTTAAGCTTCATCAGAAATTTTATGAAGCTTAAAAAATGTAAAACATCGTAAATTTATAACCATTTTCTATTTATTCCTTATCCTATCATTCTGTCAGATTCCCTATTCGATCCCAATTCATATATATATATATATATATATATATATATATATATATGTATCTGTTTGTGTCTGTGTTTGTGTTCATATATTTAAATCTTTCTATATCAATTAAAATATATAAGGTATAAATATTTTTGATCTTTTTTCTGTAGTTTTAGAAGAGATAACAAAAGTATGGTATTATTTATTGACCACCACCTTGTACTACAGTTATCCTCAGTTGCATTTACTGATCACACTAGAGGGTCAGTTGATCTACTGTACTATACAACATATCACCATTTTTCTTGGAAGGTTTTGTAAATACAAAAAGAAAATAATGCTACTGCACTCAAACAGTCAATATTCATCTGTTTATCTGTCTGTCCATTTATCCATGTGCTTGTATCTTTCTATAAGTATTGTGATGCAGAATTTTATTGAGATGCTATTACAGGTTAGTGAGTTAATTTTCATTAAGTGCTCCAGAAATCAATTTTGGTATCAGAATATTTTAAATATACTCTAAATTCATTTACCATTTCACAAATATGTTGTTTTCTTTAGTCATAAAATTCAAGATTTCAGCTGTCACATCTCAACCTCCATTCATACAGTCTACTATAGCTTACTACAAATGAAGAAGAGTTGGCTAAATTACTGTAAAAGTGATGTAGTATATCGTTCATAGTTAAAGTGCACATTATAGCAGTATAATACTAAGTGACTTTTATGTATTCTATTTTAATTGTGCATTTATTCATTCAGTTTTAATGCTAGTGCTGTTAAAGAAATAAAAATATACAAGTTAGGAATTTTTCCTAATAGAATTGAGGCTGATATCATTGTGGAATAGTTGTTGATGTTAGTGGTAATTTGGAAAAAGGCAGAACAAGCAGTGTGTTGATGGAGTGTCATGTCATCGTTGTGCTCACGTGGGCGCACTTCGCCATCATGGTCAACCTACTTCTCTTTACTCTTTTGTGTGTATATGTGTTTTATACAGTCACCCTTACCTTCTCTTATTTTTACTCTTTCTTCCCTTTGGATTTCACTTTTCTTAATTCTTACTCATTTACAGTTTGCCTCTTATTTTTTCTTTCTTTTTTAATATTGTTCATTTTATCTTTTTCTTTCATTTTTTTTATCTTATTCTTTCCTTTTTATATTACTCCCTCTTTTACAAACCTTATTTCTTTTTTCTCTACTTTATCTCTCCCTTGCTTTTTTATTAATTTCCTCTTTTTCTTCCACCATTTTTCTGTTTTTCTATTTTTTCATTCACTAAATTATTCCTTTTTTCTTTTATATCTTTCTTGTTTTTCTATTCTTTCTCTTAACTTTCTATATTTTTTTTGAATTTCTCTCTTTTTCTGTCATATCTTTTTTTCTCTTCCATTGTCATAAGTGTCATTTTTATACTTTTCATTGGGTCAAACTGACTTTTAAGTCAGTTTCTTCTGTGATGCATTCACACAAAACACGCCTACCTATAGTATTTGTGTACACAAATTCATCTACAATTAATTCGTCAACAGACTAAAACAATTACATATAAAGCTTTAACACAAGTTTATAATAAACATTTATTCATCACACAACATTCTACATATGTCCCCTTAAATATCCGTTATCTTTGTTTATATCTACTTGCTTAGTTACTATATATATATGTGTGTGTGTGTGTGTGTGTGTGTGTGTGTGTGTGTGTGTGTGTATAACAATATTTTAAAGTAAGCTTTCTCTTCCACTGCTGCAAAGATGTCACATGTCCCATATGTTCATCTTGCATATTGGCCATGCCTAGTCACTTGCCAAGGACACTTGCTATAAAGCTCATTACAATCACTGTGCACTGCATACATCATGTCTATGATTATATCATTCTGTACAACTACCAAATTATCATGATAGTAATTAGTAGCAACGATGATGATGATGATGATGATGATGATGATGATGACAATCATAATAATCATATCTGATATTTCACCTTTGACCCACAATAAACAAAATTTGCCAACATTTATCTCTTTTTTTCTGTTCCCCTCTGCCTATCATCTTTGTATTATATATTTTTGAATCATGATATTTTATCTATTATGCATCTGGGGGTGCTGAAAAGTTATCAAAGAAATTGTTTCTTGTTTGATACAAGAACTTTTCAGCACATAAATAAGGGAACTAGGCACATATATAACTACAGTTGCTGTTTTCATAAAACAACTAAAATAGCACTAATGATGCTGAAAGAAATCCTGAGATTTGCTTTCTGCTTATTTACAAATTTTATTCGGTTGGAAATGAAAGCAAGAGAGAAAATATAAAGGAGGCAATGTCATTTTAAATAATTATCTCTGCATGCGTGTACATTTATGTGTTTAGATATTAAAATATACATGCCTATATAGAAATATACAGAGCTGTGTTGTGTATTAGCCTACTTAAATGTATAAGTTTGTTTAAAAAAAATAAGTGTGAATGTATAATTTACATGTGTATGTGAGCATAAATAAACAAAGGCGAATTAATAAATCCATAGCCTGATATGGTAATTAGCTGAAGTTTGATTTGAAGTTTTCACTGTATAATATTTGATCTATGTATGTGGTTAATGGAGAAGCATTTGATTAAGTACATTGACAAGGAAGAATACTGTGTTGAAAAATGAATATCTGTTTTGCAAAATAAATGCTTTTTTTATCATTAGACTTGCTTATCAACTTTTATGTGCAATTCAACGTGATGTAATGGTTACCAAGCTTGTCTTGCTAGATCAATTACAACTGAGTAGTGAGTTTGATCCTCACTGAGTACTCTATACTTTCGGTCTTGTGCCACATCTAAGCTACACTTAGAAAGCCACACACATACATATATATATATATATATATATATATATATATATATATATATATATATATATATATATAGAAAGAGAGAGAGAGAGAGAGAGATAAGTATATTTACTCATATATGTTGTGCCCATTTGTATATTTTTGCATATTTGAAAAATTATAAACAACTCAGTTTAAACATGTGTATATAAGAAATAGCTAATGTCACTGTTTGTAGGACATGGAAATACTTGAAAAATGTTTTCTGAAGGTTCATAAAAGGAATTAAAACTTCTCAGGAGAAAGGTAGATTGAAAAAGTGCCTTTTTGCATTGGCTTTTAATTTTCTTAACCTCCTTTTCATCAAACTGGGACATTTCCCCCATACTCCTTTTATTTTTCTCTTTCTTTGTATTTCCCTGTTTCGAAAGAAATGTCTTTGTGTACTTACTTGCATGTTATACGGGTGCTCCCCTCTCTCTTAGCCAGACAACCTATGTGTATATGTGTAAGCGCATATGTGTACGTGAAATACCTTATATGTGTGACCCTCCCGCCTATAAAAACAAGGGACCTTAACCCTGAATTTCAACCCATGCAATTTTTTTTCCTGGACACGTGGTTATAGTGTACCCCCTCGCACACACCTTTTTAAAAACTTTCCTTTAAATGCTATTGTTGTCATGACATTGGCATGATGCACCACTGTTATTATTGTTTAGTCGTATTTGAATTTTAATAAAAGATATTTAAATAATGTTATTTCTGAAGGAGTACTATTACTATTTTGGGCCTTTTACATAACGCTTGCAATTATTTTTCTCTTTTCGAAAACAAAAGAAAACTTCTTTTTTTTTTAAGTTAAGACGGATTCACATTGGTCAATTAATTAACCATCCGTGACCTGTAGTTGTGAGTTCGATCTTTACTAAGTACTCTGAGTAACTCTATAATTGTGACCTTGTGCCCGACTAAGCTTAGTAAGGATTCACGATTTATCCTGTCTATTTCTTGGAAGTATTTTAAAATTAAACTTTACATCTCATCTTTCAATCTCGCTATATGTGTACTACCCGTGCATTATGTATTTGTTATGCTTGGTTGTATCTGCCCTGCACACGCTGTGTACAGCAAGATAAACATATCAAAATAAAATGTCTAATTACGATGGCAACTTTAATTATTTTCTTTTTAGAACATCATGTGAAATGAATAAAAAAATTATGAGTGTATAACTGGTCTTGCTTGATTTTTCGTTTATTTTGTGTTACTGTTAAATCGATTAATAAATCCCTTTCCATGTGTGTGTGTGGGGGGGGTTATTGTGTAAAAAAGTGAACACTGTATCGAAAAAAAATTGTTTTTGTTTGAACATATTCATTGTTCACATGTAATTAATAATTGTCAAGTCTGCTCTTTCTCATTCTCTCAAAATATGTGTATTGTTCGTTCTCTGTGAAATGAATTTCAGTTGTCCATTATTTGTGATCGGCTACTTGAATGTTGTTAATAATGTTTATAGGCTACCCGCTTTTTTCCACACACACACACACAGACACAGACACACACACAATCGATTTGCTTCATCTAACATATCAGCCTCTCTTTGTAGTGTATAAAAAAAGGGGAAAAGCACCTTGACCTAAACTTAACCGCTTTCTTTCTTAAGTGTACATGAGTGTGTATATGTGAGTGCTTAGCTTACTTTTTTTTAGAAAAAAATAGGTAAAAAGAAATTTAACAACAGTGACCTCATATTATTCTGGTTACGTCATAAATTATATTTTGATTGTATGGAAGAACTTTTTTAATACCTTGCCTGATAGTTTTTCTTGAAAAACTTTCCTTTATTTCTTTTACAGTTGCAATCAGTTAAAAAGAAAAATGTATGAAAATAATTAATAATTTTGAAATGAAGAGTACACGTGCTTTTCATCTGCAAAGAAAGCGACTTCAATGATTTCTCGAGCACACTTTGTAAATAAATTCGTATACAATATTTTTTTTTCTTTAGTCAGGTACATATGTGAATGGTAAATATTGAAACAAATTATAAAGTTTTTAAGTATTATTAGAAGACTTTTTACAAATTTTATTTTTAAATCTTTTGTCTTCAACTTTTCAGTCTTCACGTAAACAAAGCTCTTTCCTCTTCATCGAAACATTTGCAGCATTAACTTGTACAGTAAAAATAAAATCGTTATTTTCCATTCATAACGCGGGATTCTCTCTCTCCTTTATCTTGAACTTTGAGATGTGTGTGTGTGTGTGCGTGTCCACACACGCACACACACACACAAAAGAGGAAATCAATGGTGTTTTAAAATTTTCCTTGACCTCATGTCTCCTGTTTCTAACTTTTTACTTTTTAAAATCTACTTTGGTCATTGCAGATATAGACTAAAGATTCATTGCATGATTCTTCTTAAGTACCGATTTTGCCACCGTCATCGTCCCATAGCTGATTTTTGTTTTTGACAAAATCACATCAAGGACATTATTCATGGACAGGTGACAAAAAATTAAAAATCTAATAAAATAAAAAATTACGAAAGTCTGTAGGAAAAAACGTGATAGGAAAACTATTTTTGAAGAGAAAGAAGAAATTGTAACAAAGCTTTTGAAAAAATAGTTTGTTTTTTATGATAAATAAGTGGTTTACTGATGATAAGTTGCGTAAAAAAATGAAAGGATATACTACTGTACACAATAGAACACGGTACACGGCGTTGACATGGTACGATTATAATTATTATTTAATAATGCTCTTGAAGGCCTTTTTTGCGATAAATCTTAAACCATTCCTTATCAAATTTCAACCATAATTTCTTTCCTATCATCATCCATTATTTTCAAACCTTTTTTGTTTCATAATTTGTACTGAAACCGACTTTATACACGTGTTCATTTCGGTGACAACCAACGTTGTGAGTGTCAGTGTCATGGCTGAAGTGAATGTGTCTGGAGGTGATAATTTATTCTTATACTGTCGTAGCTAGTATATAAAAAACCCCAGTGAGTTCGATCCTCAATGGTGCTCCATGAATGTGATTTTGTAACCAAGTTAACATAGTTCAAGTTAGTCATTTTGTTGTTTTGTGTCAGCGTGTGATTATATTTTGTTGTATATTTTCAAATGCCCCATGTTTAGTTTACTATTCAATTTTGTTTTTTGTTAGTTAACACACTAGTGACTACACAGTCTAATTTATTTTTACCCTCTCCAACTCCATTTTTATTTTTTAGTCAATAAACAAAAACAAACCGCTTTTCTTTCTTTCTTTCTTTCTTTCTTTTGGTGTTTCTATGCCTTTAAGAAGTAAAAGTTATAGAAATCTATAGCAGAAGTTATTTTATTATTTATTTTTTGAACAATACTGTTATTGTTAAATTTATTAAATTTAGCTAGTTACCTAACTTCGCGCATAGAGTAGATTTTACAAGCACAAGTTTTAACCTACTCGGTACTTTGGAACTAAAATTCGCTAGGTCAGATTTCAGCAAAGTGCTATATCTAAATTTTTTAATAGAAAATTATTTTGATCGTCTATCTTCACGGTTAAATAAATTATATTTTATTTTATATGTGCGGTCTATAATTTATTTCTTCTTTTTTACTCAGATTTAAGGTTATTTATAATTTATGGTAAGGTAGTTTCATTTTATTTAAGTTATATTTATTATGTTTTTGATTTTCTTACAGTTGGACACTTTGTCATTTTGTTTTATTTTAGAAAAACAAACTCTATTCAAAGATAGAATACAATTTACTAAAAAATGATCAATACATCATGTTACTGATAATGGGTGTGATCCACATAGACAAAAAAAAAAGAACACAAGGTATGCATGTGTATATTAAATATTCTTTTATATTTTTAAAGGATAAAAGTAAAACAAAGTTTATGGTAGTTTTAAATTCAAACTTTTGTAGTATTGTCCTGAAATCTGTAACTGTCTATTGTTGGTTTGTTAGTTATTTTTTAGCTCATTTCGTGATACCGAGTATTGAATATGCCGCACACCAGTGAATGCAAATTTGATAAGTTTTGAGTTTTGACATGGAGTGTATTGAAAACATGAACCATTCTTAGTCCTCTTGTATGTGTGAAAATTATTTCTGATGGGATTAAGCTCTCTTAATTACAAAATTAAAGCATTTTTAAAACACACGGAGAATAATTAGTTACGACAAAAAAACTATCCCAGCATGAGTTGGAAAAGGTGTCCACAGATGGAAAAGGAAAAGAGATCCTTTGTCTTTTTAGTTAGACGAAAGAATATCAATTTATGTTTTCTTTTAGATTCATTTATCTTATTCAAATAAATTTTAATTATGAATTTATAAAAGGAAAGGATGAAAAATTATTATTCTTTAACAATGTTAGAGTAGACCGTTTTATTAAAAATCTTACATCTCTCTTTCTCTCTCACACACACATTGGTCCACCCTCCAAATTCCATGCACGATGTTTTTTTATCTTTCTTAAAAAAATTATTTGATTTTTTTTATCCTCCGTCATATAAAAAAAATCTGCTTATTTTTGTCGGCAGTAGTATTTTTTTTAATATTTCACAATTCAATGGATATTATTAATTTTCATCTGTTTATAAATATGCACTTACAATAATAAAAAAAAATATAAACTAAACTTTCCATCAATTTTGTTCCTTGGATATTCTTTTTTGTTTTTTTTTGTGATTTTGTAGGTCCACTCACAACGAATTGGAAAAGAATCGGTAAGTTTATCAGTTATTTTTATACTTAATTCTATTCATCCTAAAACTATCACAGTCATTATTAATTTAATAATTATCATTCTCCAATTTTTAGCTTTTTTTTATCTGTGCACAGATTTATCACCTGAAGTAAACAGTTTTTTTTACCGTTGTCTGTTTTAGTGAAACTCGTCTCTATTGCTTGCTGAGGGTCTGCCCTCCCCACTTTTCTTTTTTATTAAGAAGTATTTTCTTTTTTATTTTATCAACTGTGCTATTCTCCTCAGTTTCTGATGTATACCCTGCTTTCCATACCCTTTGTCTGCCGCCCCCCTCTCAACCATGTATGTTTATGTTTTCAATATAGTTCCGAAGTTCGTGTCCCAAAACAAAGTGAAGTTCTTTGTCTTTCAGTAAATTAATTCTGCGACCTTCCAGATATGTGTCTGTTCATCAATGCATATTTTATACTCAAAGGTTATCAATGTTTTCAAATTCTTTTAAAAATATTTCCAGAATAGGTGTTATTGGTTGAAAATTGGCTCCAGAGTGTGATATGCATTTGCGTTTTTTATGAAACAGCTTTTTTATGCATGACTACAGTTACAGCTTTGTTGAGGACTTAATTTTGGGGCCTAAAGCTTTTATTCTCCCTCTTGAATTTTGAAATAATTATTTCAGTTCATTGTGTATTGGCAACTGTTTTTTTCACCAGCTGTCAATATCTTTCCCTCCCTACCATCTTCAAGTTTGTATGAACCTTATGTTCCTCCTTCCATTTTTGTCTCAAGCAAGACCCTTTCTCTACACATCTTTTTTTCTTCTTTTTTTTAATATCTTTTGTTGTTGTTCGGGCTGTCTTTTAATTTCACTATCTTACACTTCTATTCTACCAGTGTTTTGCACACATTGGCCTTTTCTACTGTACAAGTACATACGGCCACAAAGTCACTTAGAGTTTAATTCACCAGCTACCGACCGCGTTTATTACCGAAATATGGAGGTTCCGCTATCTTTTTTTACTGTTTCTCCCAAATCATTCAGTGTATGCTTTAATAAATTACTTGTTTTTGTATGTTTCCACAATAAATTACTGTTCTCATTTTGAACTACTTAACTCGAGTTACCAGGTGTTAAAAAATGTGTCCATTACATATTTTTAAAGTATATAAATTAACTTTCATTTTTGGAACAGCCATTTTTTGGGACATAAATAGAAAAACTGACTTTGTAAGAACTGTATTGTTATTTTTTTGACTGCAGTAACAAATTTAATTTCTATTAGAGAAATAAAATTTAAAAAATATAGATAGATCAAGTGAAAATTTATACTTACATTTTATATCTATAATAAATTGACAATTGCAATGTTTTTGGTTTGTTTGATATTGAAATGTTCGATACTAGTGTTAAAAATTATGTTCGCTTTTTGATTGTATCTATCATTTCCACTCTCTCTCTCTCATCAATAAAATGCTCAGTTTCACCTCCTACCACAAAAAAACCTATTCTATAGACTGAAATATATCCTCCTTGTCATTTGTCCTTGATCTTGCTTTGCCTTCCTTTGCTATCTTTCACCACCGTCCTAGCAACTCATTTCTACAGCTGCCACTGTTGTTGTTGTTGTCATTGTAGTCAACATCATTGTCATCAGTTATTCCTTCTTTAACTTATTATTCCATTTATCAAAGATATTAAACTAGAAAATGCAATTAATTAGCTTGTCTTATTGCTTTCCAATAGAAATAATTTAAAAGATGCAAAAGAACTTTAAAAATATAATTACAATTTTTTTTATTTGAGCTGCAAATTGCAATGTTTTTTATGGTAATAGGGATCACGTCTTGATTGCATTGTTATTCAGGTTTCCAATAGAAAACATTTGTAAACATTTTTTAAACATTTGTAATTATCCTTATGCCTACTTGCATATTAACAATCAGAATTTACAAAAATTACATCATCCAGCTTTCTAAGCAGATGTTTAAATGATGACAATGACAATTTCATTTGTTATAAACTTGCAGTTTACTAACTTGAATTCTAATATGAAAAGAATTTGTAATGTTTTAACAATATAAAGTTTTAAAGGATTCTATTTATAGTAGTGTAATAATAATTAACTTTGCAATATCATTTATTTGAGAAGCCTATATTACTAAACTGCTAAGCAACTTGTTGAATTTGAAATCATAACTTTGACCTTGTGATCTGAAAATCAATATTAATTTATAATTGTTTTCATTGAAAAACTATCACAAACAATATGCTCTGGCCAGTTATGAGACACTGATAATTTGGTTGTATCAGCATGAGAAATATCTATTTTCTTCAAGAAAAAAATCTTTACTCAGAATGATGATAGTTGATCAGAGAACTAGACAATGATAATATAAGAAGAAACAAATATATTTAAATGCAGCAGAATTTTTATATATTATGAGATAATCAACAACAATTTGGGAAAAGTACTTAATTAGGTTATCACAACATTATTCTCTTTATATTTTTATTATTCCAATATTAATAATAAATAATTAAAATATTAATATTGTGACTATTGCATTGGTGAATAATATGATAAATTATTTGAGTGGCCATTCATGGCATCATTAATTCAATAAGCTACTTTCTTGTTACTCACAGCTGTATAATAAATAATAAACTCACTTCAGTTGACAAGTAAACCTACCATTATAAACCTGAAACTCTAAGCATTGAGAACTGCCAACCTGGTTTTTAACACCCAACCATTCCTTGATTACTGCTACTGTCCTCTGCTCTGCCAACAGACTTACAATGTGCAATGAATATAACATTAATAAATAGAACATAGATCACAGCATTTCCTACCCACTGCCACCTCCAATCCAAGTCAGTACTTACAGATTGCCTTGTTAACTATATACCTACATGTTGTCTCAAGCACATTGCCTTACTTGATTTATTTGTATTTGCCCTATGCAAAGGTGTTGGTTACAGCTTAAAAACATCACAGGCTTCTGTGAAACTTTCCACATATGTATGTATCTCTCTCACTCTCTTCTACACACACACACACACACACACACACACACGTATGTACATGTCCTTTATGGATTTAATCTTTTTTTTTATAATTTCTACTTGTTTAGATAAATGATCCTTATTTGTTGTACATCTTATAATCTATGCTGAGATTTAAAGCAATACCAATGAAAGCAGATGCTCATTTCATAAATTACATATTTATCAACATTTTAATTATTTCAAAATCTATTTAAAAATGACCAAATAGTAAACTATTCTTTAATTATTAATAGTACACACACATTCATGCACACTGAATTGTTAAACAAGTAAGTATGTGCATCTCAGAGTCCAGTATGCAAAACTGAAAAAGTTTATATGACATATGGAAACAATATAGGTGCTCAAGTTTGCTTAAGTTCACTTTGTGTACTCATTTTTTCCTACTTTGTTTCTGTGTCTTTTCTCTTTTTTTTCTAATATGTCCCATCTTGCT
Organism: Acanthosepion esculentum; assembly: GCA_964036315.1. Lineage (NCBI taxonomy): Eukaryota > Metazoa > Mollusca > Cephalopoda > Sepiida > Sepiidae > Acanthosepion > Acanthosepion esculentum. The sequence goes on along the minus strand of OZ038509.1, from coordinate 2,270,752 downwards.
ACTGTTGTTTGTTCTTAAGCAGCTGCAACAGTATAACCAATGCACCAACCTGTTCAGCCACTACTTCAGTTGGTTACCAACCAACAGTGGCACATAATACCAAACACTTTTTCACACCCACACACATGCACATTATTAAACATTCCCTCTTTTTTTGCATGCATACACATGTACACCCCCCACCACACACACAATAGAACATGAAGAGCAAATGCCACCTCTGCTTTCTCTACTTCTCTAAGAAATATAATATATAAACATAACAAATCTAACATAGAAACAGGGTTGCATGCTTGCTTGATTTAGACTGCAGCATCAGGCTATGTAAGAACCACTACCAGCAGCAGTAGTAGTCATAACATTAGTAAGAGTAGCAGCAAGATTTTATATGGACCCAGCCCATGATGTTGTTCAGAACATCATATAGGTCTATCTCATTAGTTTCAGCTTTCTTTCTTTTTAATTCTTCTTATATTCATGCTTCAAAGCATCAGATTATACCTCTCAGAAATTGCTGAATGTTGCCGATCTACTTGAATACTTCTGTGATCTTTGCTTGTCATTATATATTTCCTTCTCTTTTTGAAAAAGTATTAGTTTGATATTAGTCTGTAGTATCACATCTAAAACAACATTAGACAGAATAAAGCACCTGTGGATTTTTCCTTAATGGTTAAGATAAACGGTTTTGGGTTATGTCCTAAGTTTCAGCTTAATCATTTTTCTTGCCCACTGTAGAGAAGAAAAACTGCTGTTTAATTGAAAGAGAATGTTGTTTCCTTTTTTAGGGTCAGTTTTGTACGATTTGTGGTACTCAGTGTATAATAATGAATTTGCAAAAAATTATTTACTCATGCTTTAATTCTTTTAAAATCCATCATATCGTTTATCTAAAGTGAACTAATGAATATCAATTTGGGAAAACTATATTTTTTATATCAAAAGATAAAATTTTTCTCTTTCTTTCATTTTATTCTTTGAGAACACCTGATATTCAACTAAAATAAAATCTGTATTACCACCAAGTAATCTCTTAATCGTTTTGTTTCTAAAGCCATATGTATTATAATGGTAAATGAGTGTTGAAATGTTAGTGACACATTAGCTATTCTCTAATTATTCTAATTATCTCCTATAGTTCCATGTTTTATGACATAGAAATTAAAGTCATAAAAAAGTACAACTATTTCTATGGAAATTAAGTTCTTCAGCCTGAGCTGATGGTTTCTCTAATAGCAACAGGCAAAATAGGACCTTCAGATTGAAGATTATCATCTTCACAGTCAGTCTTGTCAGCTGACAGCCTTACTATGCATGCATTATTCCTGTTCTCAGAAAACAGATTCTTTCACTATAATCATTTTCCGATGGGCAAAATACAGACGACTATTTTACACTTTTATCCATAATTCATACAAAATAAATTTGTGTATGTTTTGCATCAAACAGCTTGATGTTTTTCTATAGAATATGGCTGACACATGACTTTGCATTTTTATAAAAATAAACTTTGGAAATGATTTTAAAATGATGCTAAATTTTGTGTTTCATTTTGCCAGTCATGATACAAAAACAGGAAAATGTTTTACCATAAAAATTTTAAGCATTTTGATAATATATGAAGATAAGATTGGTTGTTATTGGCTATAGATTTTTTTTTGTGAGCATTAATTATGATATGCTTACTCCAAATGAATGAAAAAAAAACAAACAAAAAACACATTGAACTTAGTTTAGTGGCTGAACAAAACAATTTGACATTACATCAGCAACATAACTGAGACAAACAAATTTCCCTTCTCAGTTTGTTTACTTTTGTATATATTTCTGAAAAAACTGCAGTTTCTAAGTGATTTGTTGGGCACTTAGGCTTGGAAAATATGAGAGAGTGACAGAAAGATTTAGCTAATTTGAGTAACTTAACCTGTTCAGCTTAGGGAAAATTCTAAAATATAAAAATAAAAACTGAGAAGTATTTCCTTTTTACTGATATCATTGTTGCATTCAACTCAGACAAATACCGTCACTGGCATATTCTTTATGCGAAAGTGCTATAGTACAAGTTATGCCTATAAGATTATCAACAGCCAACTTCACTTATTTGTAATATAAAGAACTGAAATCATTGCCACATACATTCATATCATGTGTGTATGCCTGTATGTTCTTTCTCAGGCTGTATACACACATTGTACTTGGTGAAAAGAGTGTGAGAAGAGGAAATGTTGTGTGAGTTAGCCATGTGCTTGCTATCACTACCTCCATTACCTATTCTTAGCTGACTGCCAGAGGCACTGCTTGTCTACCACTAAACTCTTTCTGCTGCTTGCTTGTGCACTAATAGCAAACTTGTATGATGACTGCTGCTAGCTCAGCTCCTGCTACATTTGACCCCAAATATATATATATATATATATATATATATATATATATATGTGATTTAGTATTTGAGTGGACTGAGAAGAAAGAGAACCCTCATAAAAGTATGCAGGTGTTGTGGGTATTTCACTAGATATGTAATTGTTGGAGAAAAAGAGAAGAATTAATCTTAATATAAATATCCTTCCTGGCTTTACTTTTCTTATATATATGTTTTTTCTTTAGCTATGAGCATCAGCTCCTGTATTGGTTGCTAAGTTGTTTTTTTACATCCTTAATTGAATCTTTTCCTACCATCCTTCCTTTTATACCAGCTGGTAATCTGTGGATTGATATAAGCTTATAACTCCTTTTATACATTCCCTTTACAACTCTCTCTATATTAAACCCCTTGTCCTATTCTCTCTATGTGTATACACCACAACATATACCATTATGTTGTTCTATAGTTTATTAATTCACACTGAAACAGCATTGTCCTATATCACCATGTCTTCTGTGTATGCTGTGTGTACTATAGATATTTGAAGAATGGGTCCCTTTCATCAACTAATTGGCAGCATTCAAAAATACTAAGGATATGATTTAGTTTTCATTTCATTTTGCAACATTAGAATGTGAATTACCTCCTCTTGCAAACTTGTATAGTCTGAGTTTTTGAAATCAGCACTTGTTATTCATTGTTGTTAAACTTGTTTGCTTGGATAAATATTTCTTTTTCTCTTGTTGCTTGATGCTCATTTTCTCTTTTTCTTTCACTTCATTGTTTGAACATTAATGATGATTTGGTAATCTTTGCAGTTGATCTGCAGCTTTCCTAGGCATGCTGGTAGGCTGCAAGGCAAACAAACATGCAAATAAAATCTCATTTCATACTTTTCTAATTACTCCAAAAAATGAATAAATGTATGTCTAACAGACAAATTACTATAATTACATACAAAAATATTCATATGCTTTATATGTATTTCTTAAGAAATGTGCATTTGAGAAGAAAAACACATGTGGATGTGTTCCTGTATGCATATGTGTGTATGTGTTTTTATATTAAAAAAAATATAGACTTGCATAGATAAAGCTATATGTTTATATTTATATGCATAAGAATACAAGTTCATCTGGAGACATCTATTTTGGAGGTCTATCTCTGTTTGTATATGTCTGTCAGTCAGTTTCTCTCTCTCTACATATTATGCATATTTACATCTATCTGTCCCTATTTATATATGTAAGTCAGTCAGTCTCTTCATTTGTCACACTGTCTCTCTACACACATGCACAAACATACATACATTATTTCAAATGTTATTTTTAGTGGATACCTGTGTTTGAAATAGAGTCTCTGTTTTATTTTAAAGTGTCTATTAAGTCTGTTGGCTCTGCACAAGAAATCTTAATAAAGAAAATAGAAACTTGCTTGGCTGTGATGCTCTCTGTAGCCAGGTGGTATAAAACATGCTAGACTGGATGAAATGGTGGTTTCTCCTACAAAGGGAACGTAGGTTCAAACAGCCAGAGAGCACATTTTCTTTAAGATTTCTTGTGTGCAGAATACACATTGTTTGAAATAAAAATGAGGCAACTATTTCAAACACAGCTATCCACTAAAAATAACATTTGGAGTCATAAAAATGTCTGATTAAAAATAAATTCATTAATTCTTATTTATACATATATATATATATATATATATATATATATATATATATATATATATAAATAAATTGCTATCTGCATTTTCTTTAAATTGTCCTTTTTTTCACTTCTGTTCATCAATTTGCCTAAATCAAATTCTTAGTGCTATAATCATAAAAACTGAAATACATCAGAATAAATTAATATACTTCAAAGCCATCCTAAACAAACAAAACCAGTTTCATCTGTCTCAATTTATATTTACTTCTTCCTTTCTCTATCTTCGCTTCCCCAAAATAAAACAAAATAAAATGAATTTTTACTAATATCTCTGTTGGTAATATCTTATTTTCTCATCTTTGTTAGATCCCATAAAACATTCACCATCCCAGCATCATAGCTAGCTGTGGGCCATTTTTAAATTGGTATTGTCAGTCCTAACTTTTTTCTATCTGTTTTTTAAACAAAATTTGATGACAATTGCTTCCTTGATGTTACAAAACCCAGATATTTAAAACATTTTAATTAGAAGACAAAAAAATGAATCATGTCAGGTCAAAATATTAGTTTTAAACTCAACCCACTTTTCAAATTGTTATCTCAACCTGATAATATCTGGCTTCCTTCAAATATAATGATATCAGAATTCAGTTATTTATAAACTCTTGAAAATATATTTTTTATTTTGGATTGATTAATCACATAAAAACAAAGATTCTTCTCATTTACTATTAGCTGAAATTTTCCTTTCTTTTAGGGATTTGAGAAAAATGTTTAAAATCTTCATTTTGAAATTTAAAAGGTTCATTATTTATTAGTATGTGAATTATTTAAACTTGTCTCTACCACACAGCTCTTGTCACTTACAACAAAAGCAATGTTAAAGAAGGTAGAAATTGCTTTATTGCTTAGTGCCTGTCTAAGCAAAAGATCCCTTGTGATGGCACAAACTCATTTCAGATGTTCAATTAATGATTGATGCTCTTCATTGAGGGACACAATAAAATAGAAAACTTTTTTGCTTTGGTCTAAGGACATTTTTATAATGAGTCAATTTTATTAACCTCAGTCAGAGATTGTTCTTTGGTATTGCATTGACTTTCTGTTTACAAAATCTCAGTATTCAGTACTACACAGATTCATAAATATACAAATATATTAATGCAAGTCATTAGGTTAATGATTTTGACTTTCCTAAGACATTATATTTAAAAAGTTTTCAAATGCTTTTGCTTGCTACTGTTGGAGTTTACAGGTTGTGCAACAATAAAACAGTCTCTGATTCTAATGAAACTGTTTTACAATTGTTTCTACAATTTTTACTTTGCCAACAGCCAAATGTTTGTATTTTATAGCACATTATTTCTCATATAGATTACTTATGCTAGTCACTATCTACAACTGTACTCTTTTATTTTTAATTGGCTTATACTTTGTGAAAATTTAAAAAATATACTTCTATTTTTAAGTACATAACAATAAGTTCAATTAGTACTCATCTAGGAAATACAAACCTGATTTGACCTTAGGGGTTAGAAGAAAGCCTCTTATACCTGGCAATTATGAGAAATCCAGAATAATTTATGCAAATACTGCACTGGATAAGGTCTCAAAACACCAAACAGATTTTGACTATTGATGTATAAATCTACTTATAACTGATTTGTATCTTAATCTTACAATATAGTCTTATCAAGATAGCTGGTTAGTAGGTGGTGTGTTTATATCAGTTGCACATTCAAGTTAAAGTTCATTGTTTCAAATGGCAGTTTACCAAATATCATCAGATGAAAGTACTTTGAAGCTTGCCAAAAAATTCATGAGCACTTTAGATCATTGATTGTATGGACATTGTGCAATGAGTTTATTATGCAGCATGCTGCTTACAGACTCTAACACATTTGAAATAGTACTCATCACATCCCTTGATGCTCACCAGTATTGAGTAGTATTAGCAACTGTATGAAAATTCCTAGGTATTGGAAATTAAATCTTATTTTCATTTGGGAAATTGTTTTGCATTAAACCATATAAACAAATGGGTCTGGTGTTTTTATTTTATTTTACCATTCACCCATATTGCATTATCAATTTAGTTTTCAAAGTGAAAGCTAAATTGATAATGTTTCATAAAAAGGTATTTTTCACTTTTTTTTTTTTTTAAAGAATTTCCATGAAGTTTCTCTTTCAAAAAATATTTAACATAAATTCATTTAAAATCTCAAGGTCAAACTGCTAAATGTTTATTTAGTCTAAGACTTAAAGTTTATTACATGTAGATAAATGTGATAAACTCACATGCTGTTTGTTGATTGACAATTTTAGCAATTCTTCAACTTGTTAATGTCAACTGAAAGGGCATTTTAGAATAATAGTACAATAAATGAGAAATACAGGTTTCCAACTTCTTTCTTCTTCAGACATCTTTATTACTTCACGAAAAGATAATACAGAAAAAAGTTTTCAAGAAAAATATATCTACAGTTATTTTTTTTTCATAAGCATTGTATATAAAGTTACATAATATTTGGTTGTTCAGAAAAATAATGAAATACTTGCAATTATTTTAAAAATATTAACATTTAAAAAAGAAAATTAAGCTTTTTGCATCAGTATAATATAAACAGTTCAGAAATGAATAACAATTTTGCAAGGGCAAATATTGGCACTAGATCCATTTAGATGTAAAATGCCATCAATTTAAATGCCATTTTTCTCACTATCTACCTTTAAAACAGATAAAATGAGAAACAGATAAAAATTTATCTGCAAAGGAGGTTATGAATCTTATCTTAATGGTAGTAGTCCTGAAAAAATAAAGTTACTAATTATTAACTAAAATACAATCAAAGATAAGTTAACTGAAACTAATAAAAAAATAAACCCAAAACAACATTTTCGACAGCAAAGTTATTTTTGTCAATCCAAGCATCAAACTATTTAGTTGCTAGGTTCCTTCCTCAGTCGACAGCTGTCATTATTATGAAAAAGGCTAAATATCTGTTACTCTATACCAGTTCTTTTCATTCTCTTCCCATTTTATTAGTCTTGTCTACAACCACTCCTCTAACTCACTTTCTCAACTCCTCTCTTCCTGCTCTTATGCTAGAGGGCTGTATCAGCTGCAACAGAGATGCTCTTCTACCAGTTCTGGTGTTTTCACGCATGCATGGATCTTCCATTTTCTAGTGCAGATTACCACAGCATGAAAATTCATACACAACTGCTTTTTTCTCCTCTTCTCCTTTTCATCTCCTCACTAAATCATTCCTTCCCTCTCCAAATTTTACCCCTGCTTATAAACTCTTCTGCACCATCTCAAGTAATAATTCCAGTGTTATCACTGATAACCACTACAGCTGCAACTTCAGTTCCTTGTGTAGTTGTAATTTCATTTGGGTTATTTAGGTTACTCACCTGAGGTCATGATTCTCTCTCTCTCTCTCTTTCTGTTGCTTACTGTGCAATATCTGTTTGCACTTGTTAAGAGAATTGTTGACATGTTTTGTGCATGAAGAACCACAGCCATGTGCTCAGCTTGGTTGAATGACACACACTACTGTGCAGAAAGATGATCAGTGGCATTACTTGAAATCAATGTGCTTTTGCTATATGAATAAGAAAGCACTTCTCTTTAGATTAACCTATCAAAAATGTTAAATGATAATTTGTTGCTATTTGTGAAATACAAATAAAAAGTACCTAATAAATGATTCTTATTACTATTTCTTACAGCTGAAGTAATTATGCATAAGTTTGATTGCTTTTCTAACTTATACATATGAGTATATATAGACAAGAATTTTTGTTGAATTTACTATTGTATGACAGGAGGAATGTGATCTCATATTCTGACAACCTCTGGTATAGAAGAGGTATTTTAATTAAATTGCATTGTTTCAATAATACACAAAAGCAGACTAAAATATATTTTACATTTTATAATGATTTTAGCAATTATATATATATATATATATATATATATATATATATATATGAAAGGAAAGTCATGAATAAAGTACTGTCACAGCTTAGTTTATTATTGTATCTGTTTTATTAGTCTTGATATATGTAGGGAGATACCTAGTTGATTTTAATTATCATTTAAATTATGTCAGATCAAAGATAAATCTTGTAATTATATATTACTATAAACTGATGATTTGAAAATCCATCTGTTAATTTGGATGTAATTATGCACTAGTTTAGATTTGCTTTTTGTAATTCTCAACATCTACATTATAAATAAAGCACTTTATTCTTATTCTGCATCTATTTTTTACTCTTTTCATTATTAATCCTAGTTAAATTCTCATTATCCTCTCCACACAACAGGTTCATGTTTTTCTCTTATTCTTCCTACATTTTTCATGGCTTTCTTAATAGATATAACTCTATAGTATTATTGAACATTTTGTTCAGCAGAGCCAGGACCTGACAATACTGTTGAAGTGATATTCAAATGGAATCCGCCCTACCCACCTGTCAATTGAAATATCCTTTTTTCCCTTTTCTTCAATTCACTACTTGACAATCCTCTTCACACCACAATCCAGTTCCCCTCAGAATTTCACCATACTTTATTCTGCTACTTATTGATATTTTTTACCATGCTACAGTTGTGGGGAAAAATTATATGTATAAGTCAATTAAATACATTGATGGGCGTGTTCATTTTAATTAAAGCAACATCAAAATTATGGTTTTCATACAGTGTGAGTGTGTGTGTGTGTGTATATATATATATATATATATATATATATATATATATATATATATATATAAAGTATAGGATTGGTGTAGACGGAAGAAAATTCCAATAACCAAAAACACTCTTCTTAAAAGAATGCTCAATACAGAGTAGAGCAAATCACTTGAGAAGACACAGAAGAAACAAAATGGCTATTTTTATTGTGATGTTATAATTATATTATAATTTTTTAATAATAATTACATATATATATATATATATATATATATATATATATATATATATATATATATATTACTATTAGCGTCACTCATATTTGAATTCAGACTGCATCAGTGAAACTGAAAGGTTTCAGTATATACATGCACAGGTGCTTAAACAGTGCTTACAGTTATTAACTTATTTTTAATCTTTACTGAATTTATTCCTATATATTTCCTTTTCTGTCTTTATATTTTTAAGAAAAAGTAAAAAACAAACAAAAATTCCATGTCAAATCTGGTACAAACCTGTCTGACAGCGATTCATCTCAGTTTTAAGGCAAATTAATACAACTCTCTCTCTCTCTCTGATAAGTTAACACATTTGTTTCTTATATTTACTTTTTCAATGTTTTTTTTAACCCAGTTAAAAAGAGGAAAAACACTTAAGTCTTTTTTTTCCTAAAAAAATTTGTTTACCATCAATAAATAAATTAGCTCTTGTGGACTGAATTCTTCAAAGAACGTACGCTCGAATAAACTATCTATAAACAATAACCAACAGAATTATTTACAAATAATTAACACAATAATTATCTTAACTCCTTTACCTTTTAGTAAAAAGAGAGACGTATAAAACTAAAATTTAGTTTTTATGTCTCTCTCTTCTTCTCAATGAAAAAGTATGCTTCGTGGCTCTGGGGCGTATCGGTTAATTTTTTCTTTTCAATGAACCAAAGCTGCCTCTATTTACGAATTAGTACTGACTTTTTCTTTTCTTTTTTTTTTTAAATATCGAATATTATTTGTTACGATGTAAAGTCCACTTGTATTTTTATAAGGCGTCGTCAACTCTTTTTATTTTCGTATTGCTTTCCAAGACAAAAACTATTGATTCCAGTTTAGGCAGTGTGGGTTGTCTCCCCTCGTTTTTACAGTTCTTGCCTTACTTGTCTCCCTGTATCCATAAATTGTCCTTTTAGTTATTGAGAACATAAACAACGAATTCATATTTATAATACAGTAAAGTATTTTAAGGAAATTTTAAAAGTTCTTAAACTTGTAATAATATTCTGTAGTAAATTAAATTTGTGCATGTATTCATGCTTGTGTATAGATATATATGTGCATGTGCCACATTTTTAGTATGGTAAAAATAAAATAATTGAATTATAAAGCAAGTTGAATAAATGTTCAAATAATTTCATCACTTGGATCTCCCTCTCTCTATCGAACACACATACACACACACACACATGTCAAATGTCAAAACAAATGGTCAGAAGCCATAAAATAGTTTCTGCATATCTTCCACCCCTATCTTAATGACTGACATGCTATTTCTCCCAAGACAATTAACTTAAAACAATTCACTTTAGTTAATTTGTTAATCAAGCTTCTAATCTTTATTGTGATGTTAACAAAAATGACTTTGGTAATTGAACCCACTATCAAAGTACTCACAAAGAGACCAAATATTTAAAGTATTAAAAATCCCTAATGAGAATTTTTCATGTAAGAACATTTATTATTTTGTATGTATATTTGTAATTTTGACATTTTAATGCAAAAAACAAATACAGTACATCACCAAAATTCTTTACTCCCAATGAGATAATCCCAAACCTAAAATAAGAACAGAAAAAAATGAAGATCATTAACTCTAAAACTAAAGATTTTTTTACAGATGCTCTCAAGTTGATAGAAAAAAATATCAGATGATATTTTCTGATCTACTTAGTCTGTTTTTTTTCCCATTTCCTTTTAGGCATTACATTTCTTTATTATTTTAAATACTTAGAAAATAAGAAACAATTTTATACACATATAAGCATGTCCACAGTATGTGTGTGTGTGTGTGTGTGTGTATGCATGTGCATACATGTACACTCAGCTGTACCATTATCTCTGTAATCTATAAAATAAATTTTACTTTTTGAAACTTATTTTTTAGATAAGCTGTGTCAAAAATGACCAAATAATTGGTTTTGTTTTAGATATAAATTTAAATTTATAAGAAAATTCTAGTTTTCTATTTTAAATGATGATCATTCTGTTAGTTTCCATTTACATTTTCAAACTGTTATCTATAAAATTTATTATCTAGTTGTTTCTAAATTTTGCCTTCACAATTATTCATACAGGTCTCTTTATAATGAGATATATTATTATACACGTATTGCATTATTTTTGTCTCTTTTAGAAGCCCCAGAGAAAATCATCAAAAGATTCCCTTCATATATTATTAAATTACCATACCAAACTCCTTCTGAGATGTGTGCATGTATAAAATTTACAAGCTTTGAATGAAGCAATGAAGCAGTTGAAATTTTATTGATGAAGAAAACATTACTTAGCCCCTTTTTCAGACACATCTTGACATCACCCTTTCCTTTATATTTTTAAGGAAAATTCACTACTACTCAAAAGAAAACTGCTGTGAATTGCTTTTATCTATTTTTATACAGTGTTTTTTATATCTTTATACAGAGCTATTTATAAGTAGACGTTCATGTTACCAAACATGTATATTGTGTAGGCAGTAGTTCATTTTTGACTTTTACTAGAAATATAACTATTTTCATTTCATATTCTCTGCTCTCAGTTTAAAAAGGAAACTGCTCAACTTCATATAATATTTCTAAAATAAATCTCTACTTCAAAAATGAATTGTTAGAATATAAGCCTCTGCAAAAATTGTTACTATAGTTCATTTTTTTATAAAAAAATTTCATTTTCATTTACTTTTCATCTTAAAGCTTGGATTCATTCTCTTTTCTTTATTCAGTCTGTTAACTTTTTGTGTAGAAACCAAATTAGAATGAGATGCAATGACTGTTTTTATACTGTCATCTAATTTTTCTTATATTCTCCTCTTGCCTGTTATTGCTTTCGATTTTAATGTTAACAATGATTGGCTCTGCAGATGGTGTGCACCTGTAACCCGTTGCTTGTAGACACTGACTCTACTGCCATAGTCTTCATAAAGTATATGACACCACTTTAATGAATACTGTAAACTTACTTTAAACAGAAGTCAAGTCAATGAAAAGCAAATAAGAAAATATAAAACTAAAAAAAGAAGTTTGATTGACTTTAGCATTTTAGTATTGAACTTTGAACAAGCAGAAAAATATAATAAGGTGAGCACAATATCAAGTCATATAGATGACTTGGACTCAGTAGCCACAGATGGTGTAGATAAGTATTTATTTAGGCCACATAGAGGCTTGGAAGTTTGAGAGCATTGCCTTGAACAAGAATTTTTATGTTGGTTTCAGAAGAGGAGTGTGCAGAAAAGAAAAATAATAAAATAAGTAACTAAAAGGAGAAAAAATCAATTGAAGCTAGTTTCTTAAATCTATTCAGTGTTAATTTTTGTTTAAATGATTAATTATAACATATTTTTATTAAATTGAGGTTTAATATTTTTAATGCACCTGTGGGAATAAAAATAAAATTGAATACTACAGATTACCTTTAGCCACCATTAAAAACATGAGTAATTTGCCAATTCCAAACAATAAACAGCAGGGCTGGTAAATAAGGTTTGTTACTCGAAAATGGTTATAAACTAGAAGTTAGACTGTTGGCTACTTGTTCTGATATACAAATTATTAATCTGGGTTGATAAGTTTAATTATTTTGAAACAAAAAATAAAATGAGGGCATAGTATTAGAAGAAATGTCTGCCAATCAGTTCCTCATAAAAAGCTGGGTTAGGATGGCTACATTACAGAAGGAAAAATTCTACTGTTAGATTGTGTTCTCATTTTACAATTAATTATGTTTTTGTAGAATTTTTAATATAATATTTATTTGAAGCTCAATAACAAATTTTTCTAGAACTCCCAATAGACATTTGTCATTTTCCTTTTATTCTAAATTCTATTAATATCTTCATCATGGGATTCATTCTGGTAGCAGAATTGGAAAAGCAAACAAAAAAATAAGAAAAAAGTTAAAAAAATAATTGATATATATTTATGTTTTCATTTTCTATGTATAATCTTTATTCGGTTAAAAATGAATCTAATAAAACAAAATTATCTCATAAATTTTAATAATGATACAAAATGTAACAACTTTAATAGTTAAAGTTTAGATAAAATAAAAATTCTATTTTCTTACCTGCCTCAAAGAATATTTCTATCAGGGATGAAAAACAGTTCTTTTTTTCATGTAATTTACTATATTTGTCTATTATTTCTTAAAGTTTGCATAATATTATTTTGATCAGTGCATTATAATTCAGTGCAAAAAAGAAAAGAAATTAACAAGTAAAACAAAATGCTTGTGGAAAATGTGCTTAATTTTTTCCCTTGGTTACTTGCATTACTTCTGACTAGTCTACTTAAACCTCTAGGTAGATACAATAACTACAAAGTGTGTGTGTGTGTGTGTGTGTGTGTGTGTGTGTGTGTGTGTGTAAGGGGTCATGAAACTAGTCAGAGTCTTCATATTTAAAGAGTCTCAGTTCATTTACCCAGATGAAGTCACATCCACATTGCTTCACACTAAATTTTGCCTACAACCCACCATTGCCTCTGCATCAGAAACCTAATCCTTTTCTTTCCCATTTTCTATCCTATAATCTCTTTTTTAATCAATGCAATGGAAATTAGGTGACCTCTCTTGTCAGTGTCAAGGTTAGTTCACAGCAGAAATACAATATGTGCTTGCTCAAATGCATGTATGCATATCCGCCTGTTTACTTTGTGATTTACAACCTGATCCATTGATTATTCTTTATTTCTTCCTAGATCCATATATTTATTTATATAATTAGTATTTTTATACTATATTTTTTGTATCTCTATAATTACTTGGCATTGTTAACCTGATGAATGGACTGAGTGAAATATTGAAAAACTGCAAATTTTACAAATGTGCAAATGTATTATCTAATGATAATGATTTTGAAATCTTCCAAAATTCAGATAAAAATCTTTTAAACATCTACTAACACAGATGTAGCATTGTAATTATAACAGTAAATATTTATTTTGCTGATGTTACTATAGACTTGAACATTATCCTTTATATTCATATATTTTGAAAACCCTGTCTTATTAATAGTGTAGAAAAAATTGCACATTTATGTAGAGATTTTCTAAGATGTAAGTACAAGATTTCAAAAATGATTAAAACAATAAAATATGTACTTGCTTCTAAAATAGAGATATATGGATTTTATAAAAACATTATTGTAGTCCCTAAAATGTAAAGGAATTTCCTCTATTAAAATTCTACTGTAAGTAACTGTATTGTGTAGGAAAATAGAGAGTAACAGAAAGGTAGTTCTCTTTGCATATGTTGATCCAGATTAATATGACTGTAAAGTGTCAAAAAGGCAATTGTTTGTCATCAGGTCAAGATATATTATGATCTTTTCTTCTTTATTCTCTTGTGAAAACAAAATACATTTGTCTTTGTTTTACTGATAGTTTGTCACATACATACTGACAGTCAAAGAGGAAACAAAACATTTCAAAGTTTATTTAAAAAGAAAATGGTTTTACTTGAACCTTTTCAGACTACAGTTTCAATTACATTGTCAAGTTGAAGCCATAGTCTATAAATATCATGAATGATGGCCATTTTTGTTTTTGTAGTTTTTTAATAGCATAACATCAACTATTTATTTTTATTTTTCTAACTCTAAAAGTACAATTTATTACTATTATAATGTGTATAAATTGCGATTATAATTCTTTTCATAACTACTAAAACTATTTTATTGTTATCTAACTAGTTATTACTGTTATATTCATAATTATTACTCTTATATTGCCATTCTATTTTTATATAGCATAACAATAAAGAATATTATTAGGCTAATGTAAAAAATATAAGCACTGGATGAGTTGATATAATTGCTTCTTTCTAATTAGGATCTTTTACTTTTATTCCCTTTAGCAGAGGTAGTCAAGCTCATGTAAAAACCAAAGCACAAAAATCAGTATTTTGAATGGTGATTCTCAAGATAGGCAGACTGTCTTCATTTAGTTGGTCAGTGTATTTAAGACTTGCAATATCTACATTCATAGCTATTGTCAGTTTTGCTTATTATATTACTGTAAAAGTATTTATGTCTTTATTTACATACAATGTTCCAATATGAACGATTATTATACCTTTACACCACATATATTAAATATGAATATGTAGGCAAAGATTCAATATTTTTTTTCAAAAAATGTTAAATTTAGATCTTGTCTAAGTTACATGTAATGCATATATGTCAATTAGATGATATACTGTTGAGCTGTTTTATAAACCTCTTATTTGATCTATATACGGATTGACAGATTACTCAATATCTAAATCAAATCAGTGTTCATAACTTTGATTTTGAATCACTGCATCATAATTGTTACAGGAAGAGGTGCACAATTCATTTCTATATAATATTATAGACACAATATATTAAACATTTGTTTAATCCGATATGATGTAGAAAAAATAACATTGTCAAATTTCAACACATTTTAACTTTTTCTGCTCAATGAATTGCTTGCCAAGATTTACTACCCTTTCATTCTCATGAAATTAATTTCTTCGATTTCACTGTGCTGAACTTGTAAAACTTATTTTAAGTTTTATGAGAAGATAAACCCATTCCTTTCTCAGTTTACCATCTGCTACATCAAGTGATTTTTTTTTCCAATTCTATCAACTACTAATTGCCTTCTGACAGGGTTTTACCTATAAAGGGAGGTAACTCTTCTTTTAAATATTGATTTTGCTAAGAGGCCATACAATCAACCAGAAGTGTGATGTGTAAAGATGGTCTAAAGTTGACTGGTGACTAAAACTTAAAATAGTGTAGAACATTAAAATGCACCCAGAAAATAGACACTCTAATTAGTTTCAGTAAATATTTACTAAGCTCAGCTTAAGTGAAAAATAGTTGGATATTGTAAGGGTTAAATAATAATACTCTTGAAAACTAGTTCACTAAATATCACTCTACTGCATACAGTCGGCATGCTAATTTCAGTATGTAACATTAAATGGATACATGTTGTTAAAGCAGTGTTTTATATGAGATTTAATGTTTTTATAAAGATGCTTCTGTATGATATTTCTTCAAAAGTTAATAACTAAGTTGATATGATAGCATCATCAGTATCAGTATTCCATTTCCTTAGCTGTTTAATTCCTTATTAGGAAAGATTAAATGGAAAACCATTGGGTGTACAAGTGCTACTAATATAACATCTTTAACTTCATGTAATCAAATAGTAAATTTGTGATGTTTTCAAATTTACTCTTCCCTTTTATTTTCTCTAAGTATAAAGGTTTACTAAGACTATCAATTTCAGAAATAGCAAGAAAATAATTGTAAAAGAAAATAGCAACACTTCATTTTTGGTTACTTCTCAATCTATCAACTTCGATTAGCATTTATTTAGATAAATGTTTTCTTTAACTTTATAACTTCTTTGTTTCTCTTTTAATCT
Source organism: Acanthosepion esculentum (assembly GCA_964036315.1). Lineage (NCBI taxonomy): Eukaryota > Metazoa > Mollusca > Cephalopoda > Sepiida > Sepiidae > Acanthosepion > Acanthosepion esculentum. The sequence goes on along the minus strand of OZ038509.1, from coordinate 2,254,361 downwards.
ATTTTGAAACTTGATGAATCAGTGAAAAAAATGACCCAATACAATTGAAAAAAATAACTTGCTAAAAATAATGAACTTACTTCTTGATGTGCTTATTTCCATTACTTGTTTTCATATTGCTTGTGTCATGACATTTTTATTGCCTTAACTCTGAATATTATACAGAATATAGTTTTGTGTAACATATCATGTATTGACATATCTTCTTCTCACACCACATTTTCTGATCTACTTCACCAATTTGCTTAGTGTAAATAAGTATTGCTTTTCTTTCTGTACTTCCCCTCTCTCGATTTAGCCTGTGTGACTATTTCTGTTTGGTCAGTACTGTTGTTATCAACATACTAGCTCATTCTTTACCAGTTTGTATTAACACAAGTAACACACTAACAAATAACAAGAGAAACCAGAAAATCATGTGACATTTCATTCCATTCAACAATATTTTTGTTATTCCTTCTCATCATGTTCTTTCTACTTAATTAGTTTTGTAAAGTTTTAAAACACTAGCCTCTCTCTGCCCAATAATATCAATTACTCATGTATAGACGTTTCACATGAAACTGACTGACTTTCTCTACTTCTATAACCACACATGCATCAAATCTAATTCTATTCTAAAATGGATGCTAGTTATTTCATGTTTTATTAACTTTGTATAATTTCCTAAATGAATTCCTCATCCACTTCTCTAGCACACACACACACACACACACACACACACACACACACACACACACACACACACACACTCACTCTCTCACTCTCTCTCACTCTCTCTCTCTTCTGTTGTTCCCAGAGTTTGCAAACTGTTGAACAATCTGATTGCTTTCAGGAAATACAATTTTCTCATGTATACCTGGCTACCCTAACTAACCCTACCAAACAAACAGGCCAGCCTGCTGATTATCAACTATTTTGAACAGTCAGCTAAGTTGTCTGTTGTTAAGAAGAAAATAAATAATACACTAAAACCTAACTAAAATCATTCATCCCACTGATTATTTTGGAAAACAGCAACCAATTCCTTTTGTATCAACAGCATGTTTTTTTTAATCTCCTGCATGCAGAAAAGTTACAATGTTGGTAAACCACTCACCAAAATCACTTACTACTTTTGTATTTTGATGGTAGCTAAACAAATCTTGGAGAGATGAGGGGAAGAACTTTGTTAAATTCCCCACCCCTTAAATTACTAAGTATTTTAGAACATTGCTTTTGTTTTCAGTTCTTTACTTTTTAAACATATTTTATGTGGTCTTATGTGATTTATAATTTATAGCTTACCTCCACAACATGCAAAGCTAAAATTAAGTGATTTATAATACTCACAGTAATTTGTTTTTGACTTTTGCATAAGTCTACACAATTAAGTCACTTGTTAACACATAAATGTATAGGGCTGTACACAAGAAACATGCTCCTCCTTTATGAGGGGGGAACGTATATGTAATAAGGATATGTATGGGGGGCACATATATGTAAGTATTATAAATATTTGCAATGATCAAGATATCTACACATGACAATGTTCTTACACACACACACACACACACACACACACACACACACACACACACACACACACACACTTAACACCTGCACAATGACTGCACATTGTCTAGTCCCGATATAAGCACCACTAAAGTAGCAAAAGCAGCTCAGGTAGTTCTTTGAAAACAGGTGATTAATGAAAGTTTGAATCAGACTGATGCTTTAGCATCTTACATATTTCCCTTTGAAACTTTCTCAAAAGAGTGGCTGTGGATGTTTGTTACATTAATATGTCAACCTGTCTACTTAGTCAATGGCACACAGTGCTGATGGCTGACTTGATTCAATCATGTTGACTATGAAAGCTGTCACTTGTTTGGAAAGGAATGTTAAAAACAAATGACAAAACTTTTCAAACTTTTTTCTCTATTTTTTCTCTATATTTTTCCCCTGATTTATATTTTTGCTTTATTCACTTAAATGGATGTGTATAAGCTCTCCTCTTCTTTCTCTCTCCTGTGCACTTGTACACACACACACACACACACACACACACACACTGTATGTATATGTCTGTAGATATGTTTATATATGCACATGCATTTCTTATATATATATAATGCATTCACACAGAGAATTTTATCCTACATTATATACCTGTAACTTTCATGTGTACAAATTTTACTATTTCTGTATGTATAAAATATAGTGTATGTTTGTGAGTAGGAAGTGTTTTTAATGAAATAAGAAGAAAACAAAAACCATGGTGATATAAATATTTTTGTTTTTAACCCATTTTCTTTTGTTCTTGTTTGGGCCTTAATCTTCATGTAAAGATTGAAATGCCATCATTATTGTGTGATTCTGTAGAAAAATAACATTTTTTATAACATTCTTTTTCTTTTCTTTTTTTTTATTCCATCAGAAAGAATGAAAGGCTGAGTAATGATTTGGGATATAAGAGCTAACACTAAGGTATCATTATTTTATTGCATGGGCTTTAATTAAGAACCAGGGATGTGTCTACCTGCTTCCAGGTCCAACCAATTTCTACTAATCGGTGTGCTGAGACTTGTGTACTTTTTTCTCACTTAAAAAATAGACCTTGCAGTGTTGTTATGTCGGTGCTATATATTTTTTTCAGAAACAAGGATTTTATTCCTTATCTACTTGAATAGAATTTGTTTATTAGGCACTACTCTCATCAAGTTAACGCGATATTGGTAAATTGGTAACGTTTGATAAGGTATCACTATCGATCATTGTTAATTATATTTAATAGATACTGTGAGCTTTTAAAAATCTAAATTTTCTCTTTCGAAGAAATTGCTGTTTCAGCCTGTAAATGGTTTGAAGACTATCATTTTATCATTTTACATTCTGTTTGCAAGTAAAATTGATTAAACTTATAAGTGAGAGTAGTTTAACATGTGTAAGTTAGTGACTTAAATAAAAAGCAAAATGTTTAAGAAAAATTATCTAATATCAATGTTTCAATAATCCAATTCATAGCCAAGAAATGTATAAAATGAAGAATAATTATTTAGCAGCAACTTCTGTAAAAATATTAATTCACTCCTCCAATATCAAAAGTGTATGGCCTTGGTTAATTCCAGATAAATGAACCTATTCTTGTATCTAGGATAGACCTTGTTAAAAAAATCATAAGCTTCATATCACACCACCTTGTATTGATTGGGAAAGATTCTAATGAAAATGTCACTTATGAAGGATGTGTTTACAGTCCTGCTAAACTGAGTCTTGATAATATTCTGCAACTACTCATCCCATAATTACTGGAGATCTGCTTATAGTGACCTCAACATTGTTATTTGTAGATTTCTTCATAAGCTCTCTTTCTCATAAATCTACATTTTTATCATCTTAAGTCAATATTTAATGTATTAGTAAAATTTTATATCATTTTTACCTGTGTGTCTGCAACGTTAAAAACTCAGAATGTTTTTTTCTATGAAATTTGACAATTTGTTTATGAAGAAATCTTTTTAGAATCAGCTAAATTCTTCCTTCATTGATATTTTTTAATTTTAAAATTGTGATTAAGGTTTTTTGCATATTTTTCATTGACCCAATCCAAGTAGACATGTTTTGATGTTTGTAATCAACCTGAATGAAGAAATATTGCTTGATGTGTGACAGATCCAAATAAGTTACTCCATTTTCATTTTATTTTAATTAACATGCTAATATGATCATTGAATTTCTTACTTTTGTTAACATCAAATAATGAAATGAATCCTCCTCTCATTTTCCATATTTTTATTTCTGCATTATTTCCATGATTTTTTTTCCTTTGCTTATTTAGATAAGCTATTTCCAAGCAAGAATGAATATAAATGTTGGATACCTTTACCAGTTTTCATATTCACTATGTTTATACCTTCATACTTGATACCATTTTGTATTCACTGCTGCTACACTTTCTTAATTGATATCCTCTGTAAACCTACATTAATTTTATTTATTGAAATCTTTCTGCTCTTGACATGTATATCTAGATATAAATCTATTCTTAGACATTAAATCTGTTTTCATTCTATAGAACATGTTGTTCAACTATGGATTTAAGGTAACTGCTGCCTTACATCAATTAGCTGCTACTTAATTATTCACCAGTGAAATTTGAACTGCGGACTAATGTATCACCTGTATCTGAGGTCATTGTCTTTTAACCATTTTCTATTTCTTAAGTTTGAGTTTACTATCCTCAAAACTGACAGTAACATTTCACATTTCAAATCCACTGCATATAAGGAGCTTTATAGTCTCTTGTACTATAAGCCTACTTACATTATTTGTGTCAGTTTGTTGCTGCTTTGAGCACTACAGAATTTGGAAGCACATGATTGCACTTGAGAACAGTTGTAGGTTTTGAGAGAGCTGGGCCATATATTTCTATTCCTATTTCTCATCCATAATTCTACCTGAGTAATCTCAACTGTGCATAATTATTATGTAGTCATCTGCTCATCTTTAAAAGAATCACAGTCATTTTATTAAAGACTTTTAGGAATTAAAGCTTAAGTTATGATGAAAGGTTGTTTGCAGTGATATTAATATCCTATTCCTTAATTCTTTACAAAAACAAAAGAAAAAAATACAAAAGACTTTTTAATGACTGTTCTTTTAAAAAAATATTAATGCCCTTGATGATTTTTAATGTAGCTGGGTCTTCCATTAAATAATCTCTGTTCATTTGGCAAATTAGTCAAGAAAATAATTTTTATTTTACAGATTGGTTGATATAATAAAGCTTCTCCCTTCTTTTCATTATCTTGCTTCCTATTAAAATACCTTTTCACTGTC
>OZ038509.1:2082040-2244540 GCA_964036315.1 Acanthosepion esculentum | reverse complement strand
AAAATTAAAATTTCAATAAATTGTTAACTTGATATCCCCTTTTCTTCGAAATTAGCCTTTTTATAGATTTATTTTTTTTGACAAAAAAAAAATGCGGTTACTGATGAATTTATTCGCAAAAAAAAAAATTTACAATTATTATTGTTGGATTTAAAATGAATTATTTTAGAACAAGAAGTACGTATTTATTATTATAAAAACAATAACAAAAAATATTTGTGTTTAAATCTATTTATAATATGCACCTTTAATTTACAGTAAAAAAAAATGCGTATTATTTTTGAGAAATTACAGTATTACAATATTTTCTTATCTTCTAAATCTAATGATTCTTGTGATTTGAAATAATAGCAGATTTGATTGACTGTCTCCTTACCAAACGTCACTGTAGTTTGTTATCTGAAGCTATTCGCTTCTCCATCACATCCTGATAGTAGGTTTAATGCAAGGTTACAATTAATAAGGAGCCTACATGTACACATATGCTGCCATAAATTATCTATTTCCTTTGGTACTTTCCTTTTAAGATGCTTCAGGCAGCAGCAGGTGTTGACACTGGTCCAGGGACAGTCCCATGCCTTTTGAACTTGGCTTTGGTTAATTTAAACTCAGGTCTCAAATAGGGGGTGAGATTAGTGAAGGATTTTTGCTGAGGTCACTACAATATGTTTACTTTATGTTTGTAAAGAAAAGTCTATACTTGTTGGGACTCTTGACATAAGGAAAAAATAGAAATGAACTGAAAACTTGCTACAACCAGTCATTCTGTTTCAGTGAAGAGAAAAAGAAAGCATATCAAAACTACTTCTGAAATCACAGGTTATTTTGGTTTTGTTCTTCAGAGGAAGGCACAAACACAATGCTTTAACTTCAGGCTGAATTCAGTCACCAATTCTAATATTCCCCAGTGCCTCATTGACAATGATTAAATCTTCCTTGCAGTACCCTTTGTCTGGAGCGTCTATAGATTTTTTCCCAAACCCCAACCAGTATGCAATTTTCTTTACAATGTTGCAGCTTTATATATATATATATATATATATATATATATATATATATATATCCTAGAAGATACTCTGTAATACTTACACTAAAGTAGGTTATAAAACAAATATGGAAATTAGCTGAAATTTCTTGACAAAGCATTTCAGATGGACTTAAAATGTCATGATTTAAGCTGCTTATTTGCCAAAAGAATAACATTGGCCCACATAGTAATGATTCTCATTATACCATAAGTCTCCTTAAGTTCCTTATTCAGTTCACCATTTGTTTTTTGACCCATAAAATATACTTTCTTTATTCGTCCTATTTACCCAAAAAGTGCAATGACCTATTTCATGTTTCTCTGTCTTCCTTTATCATCAATAGTAATAACAGTCACCTTCATAAATGTAAGTGCTTGCAGCATATTGTCAAATGTTTTTTCTGTTGTTATTTCCAAAATGTGGCTGTGATTTGTAGAGAGTGGTGCTATACATCTACTTTGCTAACTGGCAAGCTAATATTGAAATTTATATGAAATAGTAAAATAAAATATTTGTGTGTCTAATTTGTTATTTACATTATATACACCATATTTTATATTTTTAAATAATACTATGTATTTACAAGAAAATGTTTGGATGACAATGTATTAGAAAACACATTGTATAATGTTTAATAATTGATATTGTAATATATATGATTTTATTTCCTATATTTATTTATTCAGTTTTTATAGAAATACATAGAAAATAATTTCCAGTCAGTATTGGTTGAAGCTTTGGTGTATTGTTATAATTTCAAAGATATGCAAAAATACTATAAACATTTAATCTTGTTTCATAGAATTAGTACATTCTCATAATCCTTTCTTACATGGTTGCATAAAATTATATCAACATGTATGACAGACTAATTTTCTAAAACTTAAATCATTTTTAATTGAGTGTAAAGGGAAAATAGCTAGCATTAGAAAAGCCAGTTTTGATGGTGTGGCCAGTAAATGTTTTAACCTATTTGCATGAGTGTTGTATGCATTCCACTCGACTTCAGTCTCTCCATTGCTACCTGCAGAAAGCTTGAATTGCTAGTGTTGGCCTCTGTGTGTAAATATCTTCTTTCTCCACTAGTTTAGTAACAAGTCTAATTAAAGGATTGTGAAACTTCTCCAAAGTGCCCATCAGTCTGAAACTATTACAACAATCACACTAGTGCCACTTATTAGCTTAAATACTTATTTAACAGCTTGACACTTGTTCTCCATCTACAGTCTCCTCCTTTCTTAACTTCTATCTTTTTTTTACCTAACACCATACCATTTTACCCCCACCCCCATCAAAAGCATATTTCACTATTCTTTTAATCCATTTTATCTATGACTTTTGTGATTCTTATTAATGTCATTGGTATTTTTCTTATTATGCTAAAATAACCACTGTTACTAAAAGTGTTACTACAATCTGCTTAACTTATTAGTAGGCATTCAGTACACCAGGCCACAAGCTGACATTTGTATTATACTAGAAACAATTTTAGTATAAAAAATGTAGGATTAGCTTAAGTTTAAAATTTGATATCAACTATTTGGATTTACTGAAGACATATATTTTATTGTTAAAAGTTTTTTTGTTTTTTTAATTTCCATTTGTTATTTAAAGAGTGTCTCAAAAAAGAAAGAGATTTTACAATTTTATTGTTCAGCACATAAATACGTTCAAATTTTGGATTCATTTTACTGAATTGTTTTTTTTTGCTTTCTTTTTTCAAAGTTTCATTTAAATAAACTACAATTTGAAAGTATTTTTGACTTGCAGTAATAAAAGTTACTGTACTATGTTGGATTAAAAATGAATATTCCTATAATAATATGGATATAGCTCAACTCTGAAATGTGCAATTTTTGTTAAGACATTGCATGTGTCAATAGATTGAGAGAGAGAGAGAGAGAGAGAGAGAGAGAGAGAGAGAGAGATTCTATTATCATCATTATTGCTATAAGTATTACTGCTATCAATTATTATCAGAGTTCTTCTTTCTTAGTCTTCTTATTCTGTTATTTTTTATTTTCAGTAATGCAATCATTACTATTATTGTTATTGGTCTCAGCACCAGTTTTTATATAATGTTAGGGAAATCTTAGAAGTGTCTTACTTATGCAATCAATCAACTGTCATATATTGTTTATAAGTCTTTGGAAGAAAATCACTTATCCAGTAACTAGGAATTTATAGAAAATGAACATTGGTCAGGTGTAAACACTTATTTTTTCTCTTTTTGGCTAATACAGGAAGAAGTGATTTGGAGACAAAATAGACATTGGAAATGAAAAGTATATTTAATACTAGAATATAAAAAATTTATGGCTTGAACAAAAATGCCTTCAACTTCTCAACTTAAATGAAATCTACTAGAAAAAAAGTTTTCCTCTGTTTGGTGTTATTTAAAAGTAATTTATTATGAATTTGTGGAACTATTACTGTGCAGTGTTATGGTAAGTAGTTGGCTCATTTGAATGATGTGCTATAAGAGAAATTACTTTTTTATGGGCAAGTAATTTGACTACATGACAACATTATTTTGCAGTATAATGCTAACTTGATACTAACCATTTTTTTGTTTTTTAAATGTGCTTGAATTTTCTTTTCTTTGTCCTATATTTTCAATGCATCACTCCTACTTGATATCTGTTGTCAATAAAATAATAGTAAAAATCTTTGCTTTTGATTTAAAGTAATTTCATTTTTCTTGATGTGGGAGAGCTGAAATACTGACGAAAGGTTCATTGCTTGCGTGGTGGACTAAGCTTCAGATCATTAGAATTACATAAATAAAAGCAATTATGGAGTATTTATTGTCTTGGAAATGGTTCTGAAAGTCTGGTAGGGTGAATTAAAAGAGATAAAGTTGTGTGCCTGCAGGCATTCTAAAAACAGGACAGTGGTGTGACAGTGCGATAATCTATTTGACATAATCAGCCTGCCTGTTACCAACTTTTCCTTCAAGCTATCTAATTTATATCTGTAAATTGAAATTGCAGTGCTGTCAAGTCTGTTCTCCTGATTCTCTTGGCTGAAATCCATTTCTTTCTCTTTGAACAAAGAAGTTTGTTTGTCCATTGTTTCATTCTTGACTGCTTGGCAGCATTGGTAACTTGGCATCGTGTATGCTGGGGGAAAATTTACTCACAAAATTCCTACCTCCCCTCCCTCTATTTCAATTCATTTACTTATTTTGCCCTGCTGAATAATTTGTCATTGTTCACCATTTCCTATGCCTGCTATTGTGTTAAATATTCAGCTATTTGCTTTTTAGTATTATTTGAAATAAAATAAATTACAGTCACTAGAGTAGATATTGAGATTTAAATCATTGTTCTCATGTTTTCATTTAAAACTAAAACAATTTTTAATCTATCATATGGTGATAAACTATCTTTACAGTTAATTGCTAAATAGCTAGCAAAAGTATTGTTTAATTCTATTTTTTAAAGTTGAATTAGTATATGTAATCATCTTCACATGTCATTAAGTAGTGATAGGCTTGCACCAATTTCAAGTACCTTCAAAACTCTGCACACAATGTATATTAAGCTATTAACCCATTAACTGAAGATGACAGCAATTTCCATAATTGCAGTCCTGTGGCTATACTGTGAATGATGGAAATTTCTGCTCAAGTTAGTGGGTTAAATAATATAATAATATCTACAAAAATAGCACCTCTTGAATTATTTGGGTAACTTTCATGTGCACTGAATATTTAGGGTGAAGTATTTTAAGAATTGGCGTCTTGAAAGATTGTTTCTGTTAATATTAATATTTTAATGTAAGTTTGTTACTCCCTGTTACCTACTAATTATACCTCTATTCATCTCAGAATTTGAAATCAGGATTAGTTTCTCTCAACCAGGAGTTGCTGTGATTTAATATGCTTAGCTTAGTTATGGCTCAAGGCCACAAGTATAGAGTAGCTAGTGAGGATCAAACTCACTACTAAAGGTCTACAAAACCAAACTTTCTAATTATTACACTATAACTAGTTAATTGTTATGCCACTGTAGAGTGGAGTAAGGGTAAATGGATAGGCATAATGCAAGGTTTTTCTCAAATATTCTATAATTTTGAAATGTCTCTCTCTTTGTTCATATAATTATTTATAAGGTGATTGACTTAAATAGAACTTGCTGTGTTCACTCAGGGTGTCATGACACTCTGATTGAAAAGCTACTCTAACCCAATAAGTGTCAGTAATTACATTCATCTGTAGATTAATCATTAATTTGAAAAAGAAGAATCTTCAGGTAAATCTTGGTTATTAATAAACCTCATCTATATGAAGAGGATTGAACCATTTCATCTTTCAAGGTACAGCCTTCAACCATTATCTCATTATGATGTTGGTGACATGTAATTGAAAATTCCCAAAGATGTTCTTTATAACTCACATTGAAGAGCAGAAAACGAAATAGAGGTATAGGACTGAGCAGTTAAATTTGGGATTGGCTGTCATATCTCTACTTAATCTTTTCTCTTCAATTGTATTCATATTATTTAAGCATTTAAAAATAATTAAATTTAAAAATTAAATATATTTCCTCCTTCTTTTCATCTATCTTACATCATGGATGCTGTGAGTGCAAGAAATGTCTAATTTTTTTCAGCTCTTTTTTTTTTCCTTCCTTTCAATTTGGTGCCTATATTTTTGTCTTTTTCTAAATATTAAATTCATATAAACTACAAATTCTACTGCAACTCTAAACAAAAGATAATAGCAATAAAATAATAGTACAATTTATGTTTTACTTAGTTTTATATTGTGAACATTGGCCTTTTGCTTGATAATAGAAAATCTGAGAAGTATCATGTCCAAATTTTCTAATAAATAAATAATCACAAAATTTTCATTAAAAAGTTAATTCAGTTCATTTTCATCATGTGATACAAAAGTGAAATATTCTTAAACAATGAAATTATAAGAGGCACAAATAAATTCCTTTCTTAGACAAAATTATTTTAAAAAGTTATTTTCTGCTATTACTATTATTCTTCAAGTTAGTCTCCATATATATTTTGCTGAAAGTTTAAAAAATAAAAACATTATCGCTACAACTTAAGGCAGGGTAAAAAATTAACCTATTTATAAATACCTGTGTGGATTATATCTATAAATATGCCTACTCATTCAGCTGCCACCAGTAGAGCTTTGTCTTGATGAAATATAAGCACAGTTATACTTAGCACTGAATATTTAACAGTGACTCAAAGCAAATAACTGGTTTAAGGTTTGAGGTATAAATACTGTGTATAAAACATATGTTTATATGCCTGCTTAGTCATTGTTTTCCTATCATCAACAAAGAATCAGTATTTAGTAGAATACAAAGCTGTTTTTGCTTTGTATAATGTTATTAAATTCTTGCTGAAGAAATAGGATATAGAAAAAGAAATATACATTAGTATACACATTAACTTGGTATAATGTAATTGTTAAGCACTAAGTGAATTACTTGTTAAAATATCTTTCTCCTAATTTGAAATTATTTTTAAGTAATACTTATTAAGCCATTCAATGTCCAATAGTGGTAATTGAATTATATTCCTTATGACCTTATATCCAATACATAAACCACTGAACTATTTGATCTTCTTTAAAACACTTGATATATGGATATTGAGTTGTTCTACATTTCTATAAGCAAATTTAACTTATCTTTTCTATGTATCATAATTATTTGTACTGATATTGAACTAAGAAGTAGCTGCCTTCAATGAGTCAAGCTCTTTTTGCCTTTTAAAAAGTTTGCAGAATAGTTTTTATTTCATTCAATCATACTTACAAAAAAAAACATCTATACACATGCATATATACATCTGCATACACTTGTACACGCAGAATAATATATTGTTCATACATTTTCAATGCAAGTTCTTCATTTGGATTGATTTTCTTTCTTTCCATTTCCTTTAAAAACCACAAACTCTTAAAATGCTATCTTTATTTTCTTTCTCTCATCTTAAAAGGTTTTTCTGTTTTTGAGAAGAAAAGAAAAACACTGGTAGGTTGATATTTGCTGAATAGAGTCAATTACTTCTAGATACCAACCATGTCTGACTCAGTTAAATGTGGTTAGATAAAAGTTATCCAGAAAAAGTACCTCAGCAGTGAAGCAGATTGAAAGAGATAGCTGAGCTGTATTACAAATCAAAAGAAGGGAGGAAAAAAACAACACAATTCAACATGTTCTATCTACTTGTTCACCAACATTTAATTTCCTCATGTATTCATCTTTTCATTCTCTTTACATGTTTGTACTCACTGATACTCATGTAGAAGTCTTTGTGTAAGGTTGACCCATGATTTTTGAACAAGAAATCAATAATTTACAATGTTGTTTGACTCCAGTTTTTGAAGACAGTAGTTCAGCAAAATAGTATGACAAAACCCCATACATTTGGCTGCTTTGGACTTATATGTCCTGACATCAGTACCACTAGTGAACAGCTGAAGTACATTGTTTGGCAGTGTAAATTATAATCATATATTAGATAAGTGTGAAAATATTGAAAGAGTTATACTTATTTTCACACACCTGTAGATGCTGTGATATGATTACATAAACAGTACCAAGGACTTTGGTATAAACTACTAAAAGAACAATGTATGATTAGTTAGTCTACTATAAATTAATGAATGTTATTTGCTGAAGACATTGCACAGATTTTTATTATGAGTTGGTATATATTTTATGTCTTCTCTGTTTGCTGATTGTAACAGGTGAATATTTTTCATGTTTGAAGTTAAGAGTTGCTTCTAGCTCTTTTTCATGTGTATATAGATTTCAACCTAATGACATTATTACCCTTACTTTTTTAACTGAAACTAAACTCATTCAATCTAGTATATCTGGTATCTTAAATTATCCCATTGCTACAGTAATGCCAAAAGCTTTCTATCTTTTTACTAGTTATAAACTCCTCTACATCTGAGATTCAATTTAAATTGAGTAGAACCCAATTATTACCTATATGATTTCAGATTATTCTCTTTCCTTGCTCCATCTATCAAGAAGAATCCCCTACTCTCAATCCTGACAAAAAATGATTATATTTATGTTAGCTTTTTCAAAATTGTTAATTATTCTCAGAAGGAAGTTAACAACACTTTTAGCCCAAACAACTGTAATTTAAAGTACTTAGTAATAGATTTATATACATACATTCATATATCTATATATAATGGTGCCTTCACATGTTTTCTAATTTTTCTATATTTTTTTAATAAGTGCTTGAAACTAATTATCATTGTCTTCTTTCACTTCTTTAAGTTATGTTTCTTAACAGATATTTATATAATTTACAGAGAAAAAAAATAATTCAAAGCAGCTTGCTGCCCTAAAGCATTTGAATTTGATTAATAACACTTGGCTTCCTTGATAATAATTTTGAATGTAAAGTCTCTCATCTTTCTACAAACAAATAATTAAATCTATTTGCTATAACAGCTGTTTTATTATTTGAATGGGATTGTTAAAAAAATTCTTGTAAAATACATAATTTATAACACTAATATTTTTAAGACATTCCAAATAACATTACTTCTATTAGTGCATTTAGGAATATCAAAGCTTGATAATTTTAAGACATGTATTGTCTAATGATATTGCTTTCATTGTTTCTTGTTTAGTTCTTTAGTATTTAATGATTTTTGTTTTTATGATCAATGATTAAAACCAAAAGTCATGACAAACCTTTGATATCATATCTACACAGCTCTCTCATAAACCAAGATCCACCACACTGACTAGTCTACATCTTGATTCTCTACCCAGGAAAACCCAGCTCCTAAGTTTTTTTAATGTTTCTTCTTCCTTCTTTGACATTTTTAAATGTTGTTTTAAGGTGGAAGTACACCATTTAATCATCTATGTAGATGTTTACTCCTCCTTGTTTTTTTTTATACCCATTCTTGTCAACAAATCCGTTTCTTTCTCTTCCACATACTTACCCAATGTAGGTTTACGTTTTTTTACTTAACCTAAAATGACTAGGTTCTCTCTTACAAATTGTATAAATTGACCCAAATTACTCAAGTGTTTGTTTGATCTTTTTTTAATTTCTACATTCTCTTGCTGTCCCTATTTTTGTGGCTGTTTTCCTAAAACCAGTTAAGATTTTGTTCACAATTCCCAAATTGTCTGCTGTTCAGGCATTTGTGTCAGGTTTGTCTTTAATAATAAATGATGTTTTAAAGTGATTTTTGATATTACAAGAAAAATAAGTAAATGTTTCCTTGATTAAAATAAAATTCAAATATTCATGTCTGGTATTTTCTGTACTTACATGCAATACATACATGCTTAAAGATGTATGACTGTCTGTCTGTTTGGTTAAGGTATGCCATCTTCTGTCTGGATTGTATGAAACTTTAAAAGCTCTATAAAATGCTTTGCTCTTTATTCTTTGAATTTTTAATTCATTGATATCTTTGAAAGGAAATGGAACTTCATTTGCTAAAAAAAGTTTTCTTATTGATATATATATATAATTGTATATTTTATTTCAAGTTTGATATAGTTTTACAATATTTTATTACAAGTTCTATATTTGATATAGTTTTGCAAAAGTCTGCTATGCACACACACATACAAACACACACACACACACATACGCACATGCATAGATAGATATCATACAGATAAAATTTTTATATTTTTCTTTTTTTTTTTCTTTTAACTTTTCCTACACTTTATCATCACATTTCTTCTGTCTTTCCTTAATGTGAGTTTCTCTTAAAAGAAATAAGGGGTCTTTTTTTAAAACTATCTTCTCTTAACTCTGCCTCTCTTCTATAACTCCCATTCAATCTGACATGATAAAAAAACATTTTAAAAAAAATTCAACCTGCTTTGTTTTGCTTAATGGAACTGTAAAGATAGGTAGGATAAGGTGGCAAGAAATCTAAATGCACATAAAGATATTCCGATCCTATTTTCTCTCAGGTTTTTATTTGATTTTTACATCTATTTTCATCTCCACAATTTCTATCTTTTAGTAACAAAAATAACAACACTGAAAGAATAAAGCAAAAGAATATATTACTTAAAAAACAAAAACTTGCTCTCATTATTTCTTCTCCAGTAATTTATTAAAAGTTTTCTTTTATTATTTTAATTTGTTGGTCTCTTCTCATACTTTCTCTTTTAAATTGCTTCTCAACCTTTTCATTTTGACTTCTCTCATTCTTACCTTTTCACTTTCTCTATCTTTACATTTGTTATTTCTTGTCTTTCTTCATCCTTTATCATATTTACAGTTTTTAATTATTTAGTAATTTTAATTTAGTCTGCTTCAAGCTCACCATATGGAGCACCCAGGAATGATGGAACTTACTATACTAGTGAATTAATCTGCAAGATGAGCTTGCTGCTAACCCTCATGTCATTGTAGCTACCAAGCAGTAATTTTTCTTCTATATACTGTTCACTTTTCAGATGGATTCTTATATCTGTATATGTGAGTTGCGGGGTAGGGCTAAAATTCCTTGCAATCAATGCATTTTTGTATTCATAATATTATACTCTTTTATTTTATTTTATTTTTCATCGTATTCTGTTCTACTTCTTTCTTCTCACCATTGCTTCGTATCCTTTCTTTTCTATTTTATTTATCATGCTCTGTAATTGCTGCTGCTTTTTTTCTCCTTAATTTCTTTCTTTATCACATTCCTTCTTTATTTTCTTTCTTCCTTACACACTTTCTTCTCTTAGTCATTCGCGTTTTTTCCTTCTCTCTCTTCTCTTTTTAACCTTTCACCTATATCTGAATTGTTTTTATTTCTCCTTTCATTAATTGTTGCTTTTTCTACTGAGAATAAAACTGTAATTTGTCAGCTGATCATATTGATTAGCTGACAGTTTTAGAGTGAAAGCATTGAAATGAGGATCACTCCTCCTGCTAATTATTTGAATAATGAACAGATCAAAACTTAGAACAAAGATTTATCCTAAACTTAATATTTTAATGAAATCATCTAGAACTGTTGATATGTACATCTAAGTAGTTTATTTTTCAACAATATTCTTATATTAAATATGTAAATAGATAGTAAATAAAGAAGCCACAGATTACTCTTCAATAAGAATTCATAACTATAATTTGGAATGTATTCTGTCTTATATGAAAATGTCATTCAACTTGCAAGTATTATTTTTTTTTAATTCTTTTGAGAACAGCTGATATTGTATCAGTCTCTTTGGCCACAATTAAATGTACATGCAAAGCTTAATCCCTCAAGAGGATTGATGCTATATTCAAAACCTAGTGTGCTTACTTTATATGAAGTGTGTTGGGGCAGGGGTCAGATATATTGTTTTATCACCAGAAGCTTTTTGAATGCAGCCATTGTTATAGATGTTTAAGACAAAACACAATAAATAGCTAAAGCTGCTATTTTAGAACTTTTCAGTGTATATTGTATATTCACGTGTACCAACACAAAAGCTAACTGGTAGACCTACATTCAGGTAATGAGTTGCCTTTTGTTTGAACTTGGCAAATTGGCAGCCACCTCATTGACACTGTCAGGTAAGATAAAGAGCATATGAAAGGTAATAAAATGTGGGCATCTGTAGAAGGACATAATTTGAAGACAAGCACAGTCGCTTGATTTTCTTTTTTAATCTGATAAATGAGATCTTCTCAAATCCACAGTACATTACAGAGACTTCTTTTACAAAATGGTTGAGGTGACATACTTTATTTAAAATCTTTTTTGTAAGAAGACTTCTTTTTTATATTTTGTTTTATTTAATCAATTCTTAATTAAAGCTTCTTGTTCAGGGTTTTCTTGTCCTTTTTTGTTTTTATCATTTCAATATATTTTAGAAACTGATATTTTATGAAAACTATCTTTGACAGTGCTTGCTGGATTTGACATTTTGCAAACATTTACATTTGGCATTAAATCATTCATCTTGTTTCTTTTTTTATTTGTTTCTACATGTTAAGCCTTTTCGCTCATTATACGACAAAATACATGTAAAATGAACAAATGAACACAGGATAGCATTTTGGTATAACAGTTTAACACTCTTTCATCTTTATGCTCTACATTTAAAAATGTTGACAAAGTTTTGAATTTTTCACAAATATTTTTCTGCATTTTATGTGTCTCTGTGCGTGTGCGTGTGTGTGTGTGTGCATATGCATGTATGTACTTTTGATAAGCTTCTCTTTGTAGCACCACTTATGTTTGTGATGAATTTAAGAACTAACATGACTTATTGAGGCTGTTTGACTCTTTACTAGACAGCTGTCACAGTAGTGAGTGAATATAGTAAGAAAACAACAGTGTAAAGGTTAAACGATAAATAATTAAGTTAATATATATGAAGTTTATTAATTTATATGTATCTACAAACAGTAAAATGATTACATGAAAATGTCTTAAGATTTTAATGCAGTTTCTGATTTACATTTACATCACTGTTTTTTTTAAGACACACTTTTATCAGTGAGAGGACAAATATGTATTTTATCTCTTTTCTGGCTTTGTTTTGTTGCATATTGACCATAGTAACAGATTGTGATAATGGCATTTAAAATTATTTACTTTTCATCCTCAACATTCCTTTAGATCAATATCTGGTTTGCTCTCTATTTTGGATATGTCTTTTTAAACCTTACAGTTTAATGATTATTTTTGAAACTACAGAAAACACATCTGACAAAATTCTCATCAAGTCTCTTCCTAGTATTGGTTACAAAATTAACTTATTAAATAAATCTGTTGTCATAAGAAGTTACTTAAAAATTATTTTAATGTTTTTATTCCTTAAAATTCTTCTTTTCTTTTAAACATTTTTAAAACACTTTAACTATACCAGTAACATTGTCTCCTTTGAGCTACTATTGGTTATTCTGACAATTGATTCATGTCATAATATTCTATGTATTTTAGTTGCTCTTCTCAGATTGTGTGTAGTTATTTCAGCTTTTTGATAAGAAGAATGAAATTATTCAATCAAAATGTACATGAAATGAAACAAATATGGAATTTGATCAGAAGAAAGACTTATTTCTGCAGTTACACTCAGTTGGTATCATGATAAGATGAGTTGGAATTGTTGTAGTTAAAATATTATTTTATTTGGTGTACTTGTTTTTAGTTTGACATGGCTTGCAAGTCCACTCTTTTACATAATCTTGGAATATCATTTTAAGAAATAAGAAAATATAATGAAATAGAAAATCAATGACATGACACTTTTATTCCTGTAACTTCTAATCTGCACTAGGTTGGCAGAGTGAGAGAAAACAGGATTCCTGCTTTTTGTAACCCCCATCCCCACTTCTAAGGCTCTTGTATGCATTGTAGATTAGAACCATTCTCTCTTTGATTTGATCATTTTTTTTCTTGAACTGTTAACATTCCAGTTGACAGCTGCATTCTGAGAATAGTGATAACATTGTTGGTAACAACAAGGGTAGATGAATAAAGGAAATGCAAGAAAGAGACAGAATAAGTGTGTGTGTGTGTGTGTGTGTGTGTGTGTGTGTGTGTGAGGAGAGGGAGAGTAAATATAAAGAGAAAGTGAAGGTATAGGAAAATGAAAAAAGTGTTGGGTGAGTTTATATAAAAATGCAGTGTTAACAGGGAATTTGGGGAAATACTGTGACAACCTTTCTTAATCTTACCCACAGTTCTTCATTGTATGCAGAAAATAAATAAATACAGACATCTGCTAACTTGTTCCATTATGTGATTTTTCAAATTCAGTGCTGTGTACCAACAAATATCTTGTTAATTCAGGGCTGCATGAAATAATCCTTTTCTATAGTTTTACATTGCATCATTTTATTTATAAGAAAAAATTGCATTCTTTAACTGCAAAAAAAAAATGTCTGTGTGATTCAACATTAATTTTTAAGTATGTTAGATATATTTTCTTGTGATGGTGTTTATTATCACAATTATCATTGTCTACAAGTTTTATACTTAGGTAGGTACTACAATTAGTTTTAATTCTTCCTAACAAAAGCAGGATCACTGCATTCTCTCTCTGTCTCTCTCATTACTGCTTTTTCCTCTATGTACAAAAACAATTCGGTATGTTAAGAGAAAAAGAGAAAAAATAAATTCTGTATTCTCTAACAGGAGAAAATTTGTAAGGTACTTAGGTATCATAAATATATTAAATCTGTGTGAAAGCATATAAAAGCAGTCTGAACAATACTGTAGTGAGGGAGAGAGAAAATGCAGTTTGCAAAAACCTGAGAAAATTCACTCTAAATAAAAGAACAAAGTGCTGCATTTTACCGGAAGCATTTCAAATAAGTGGTTAAATGGTTACTTAATGTCATTTTTAATTTATTTTGTGACTGAATCCAAATAGTCAAATTAAGGATTATTAGAAGATCAGTTTTCAGGTGACTTTGTTATTAAAGTCTTCAGAGGCATTTATTATCCTCAAATATCAACCAGACTATATAGATATAACTGGATGTATATATATTATCTACACAAGAGTTAAACCAGACTTTTCTGCTAGAGGTAATTTTAATTTTTTACCTCGCAGAAAAACTTTATGATAAAATTACCCTCTGGTACTATTTTTGGCCATTTGCATCTTATAAACTAGCAATCATAGGCCATCTGCCAATAGCATTATCTTGATGTTTTTTTCTTTTTGGTTTTTTTTTTTGAGGAGTGTAGAATAATATAGTTGCCTTGATAGAAAAGTGATGGTGTAATAAGCTGTGGAAAAGGCATTAATATAAAAAAAGCATCTCTACTATCTTGGAGAGAAACCATTGAATGTTTTTTTCTTACTGTTTCTTGGGCCTAGTGTTGAGATTATTGATTCAATGTGGTTTAGTCTCTTAGCATGGGAATCCACTTTTGCTTCTCTAACTGCTCTTGGGGACAGTCATTAATCAACCCTTCACATGTTCTGTCAGTTGACAATGGTTTTAACAATTTGCATATGTGCACCACCCACTACAACTACTTTACTTTGGGTTTGCACATCACTTGTCTATTATTAGTTCTGCTATAGATGAACAAAATTTAGCTATCCCACTCATGCTGAATATGAAATCATTTTGAGAAATTTATAAAAAGGGTTCAAGTCTGTTACTTTATATGAAATGTATTTTATCAATTATCCATAAAAATGTGCTTGAAGTTATTTTATAGGAGAATAAAACATAATAGTTGATATATCACAAATGTATAACAACTTATTTATTTTAGAAATGTTTTACAAATTATTTGTTCGTCATTGTTCAAATATTATTCTCCAAAACATCTTTTATTCTTACTTCTTACTTTTGATTTTGATGAAAGAAGTAAAAGTGTGTATGGAAAAGCATGTTGCACATTTTAGTTGGGTATTATTAGTATATTTCCAGATAACATTTTGCCTGTAGTGTTGGACTTCTGTTATCCTCATATCAATCATGTCAGTTTTTCAACTTTGTCTGCTTTTGTCTCTTTCATATAAATCTAACTATTCTTACATTAATTCTTGCATTGTGCTTATTTGTCGCATTTTAAAATCTACTTCTCTCTTTTCTGCCTCAGACGAGCTCACTTACGTCATTGTCTGGAAAATTTGAAAGACCTCGTGCCATTGGGACAAGATTGTACCCGTCATACTACATTAGGATTATTAACCAAAGCAAAATCTTTTATCAAGGTCAGTATTGTTTCATTGCAACTTTATTTTTACTTGTCTCATGTGTGTTCTAATATTATATATTGATTGAATACTGCTGCTGTTAAATATATGGATCTAATGAGAATACAAAATAGATATTTTTAACGAATTGGTTGTCAATATTTTGATTCTGATAAGAAATGCAGAAAAATGTTCAGAAGTGATAAATATCCATTCCTTAGGATTTTGTTGACTAGAATGAAAAAAAAAACATTTTAAAATCTATCTGCATAAACATCAATGAATATAAGAAATTAATTTCTTGCTTTTTTGTTATGTAAGATGACTGAAAATGAATCAATCCAAATGAATATAGTTTAGTAATTGGGAGATGGCTATGTTCATAGGGATGCAGAATAAGTAGATCTTATTTTATTTGCAAACAGATATACATTGTTTGAATAACTTCTGTTCAAATAAAAGGAAAAATTTAAATCTACTCAAGTTAAAAAGAGAACCAGTGCATAAGAGAGCATTGTTTAAGTTGATTAGGTCATTGCTTCATATGAAGAAATAGTTTCTTTTCAAGTTTATCAGGCATGAAGAAAAAAAAACAAGAAAAAGAAAACTTTGCTTAAGTCTGTTCTAACTTCAACTTATGAATCTGTTGAGTTTTTAAATTACTTTCTTTGTGAAGCTCACATATTTCCTGCTTGACAACCAATTTAACAAAAAATAAGTTTAGGTGTGAAGAACATCTCTTAGTGTATTGAATTAATAACAGACCTTCATATTAAGAGCATTGGACTGAAGGAAGGTCTTTAGGTTTGCTCTGACAACAGCCTTAGTGATTTAGCAGGTATGAATGACATTGGGAGATGCTTTAATCATCAATTTTGTTCAACCTCTAGTTGATTATCTTATGGTAGCAACATTAAACTAAAGGTCAATGATTCAATCCTAGTTGCAGCAAAAATTACAGGACAATTGTAAGTGTATTAAGAGACAAATCTCAATAGATAAATAAACAACAAAGAAACCTGTATCCACCAAGTAGTACTTCTGTTAAGGCTACATGATCTGAGGTTAAACAGGTGCATAAATGCAAAGATGTTTATTATTTTATTTTTTTTCATTGCCAAAAGGATCCCATTTATGATACTGAATTTAGAATTCTTAAAGGTTCACTATTTGTTTCTATAATTTTGTAGAATCAGAAAACCATAAATAATCAATATTTTTACCTTTCTTAAAGACTCAGAACAAAAAAAACTTTTAATTTTCTATTTTATTTTCACAAATTTACAATCATGAATGCATAACTAAATTTATAAGTTCCAAAGCAATTCACTTGTTTTCAAATAAATTTTCTAACATTTTTTTATTAGTAGCATAGATATTACTAATAAAGAAATGAAAATAGGAAACACTTTCCTTGAAATAGATTTTTTAAATATTAACATCAGAAAATTGATTTGGTTTATGATAACCATCAAATATTTTATTTCTATTGGTAACTTTTCAATTCTTTTCAAAAGAACATATATTAATATTTATATGTGGAAATTTTAATTTCTCAGAATAATATTATTTAGTTTCTTGATAGAAGCTTCCATTGGTGTTCTTTGGAAAATCTCTTATATATTGAAATTCTACAGGGGCACTTTGGTGTAGTGTAATGGTTTTCAATTATGGCTGAGTAGTGAATTTAATCCTCACTAGGTACTTCATACTTTTCAGCCTTGTACCACATCTAAGCTATGCTTAGTAAATCGCTATATGGAAATGCTACAATGAAAGCTTTACAAAAGCTGCCTCCTCACTTAATAATGACCACTTATAGATATTTCCTTATTGATAATATTATAAGTAGATAATTTATATGTTACAATTATAATGATCTAATTTTTGCAGGTTTGTGCCTTTAAGTATTTGTTATCATAATGGCACATTGCAGCACAATTTTTGTTAACACAATAATCTTAAAACATTTTAACACTAATGTCTTTGGAGAAGGCATTAATTAATTTCTTCTCCTCACTCAAGCTATGGGCTAAATAACAATGTAGATTGTGTTATCTAGCCTTGGGTGTTAGCCAGTCTAGGAGAAGGACAACTCTGAATTCAACTGTGGAGAAAACAGCAATACGCCATTACACTATCTTTTCAACAAAATACATCAAAGAAGAAAAAGATACTTAGAAAAAAGGTACCAAATATTCATTCCAAAGTACATATATATATATATATTTGAGATTACTTTAAATTTATACCTTATAAATGATATTATTTTCTACAGTTACTTCTTAATCCATAAGTGAAAAATTACTCAATTTTTTTCCCATCAAAATTTTCCTCTCTATTTTGTTATTACATATCTTAAAAATATCATAGTTACCTTTCTTCCCTGCACTTACTTAGTTTCCTTCAACTAAATAAGTTAATTTTTGATTAAATTACTACTCAACTTAATAATTAGGTCATTAATAACAACCTATTAGAGTCTTGAAGGATTTTTAACCCTGGCATTTGATGTGTTGGCATTACCAGTAAATGTACCCAGTCACCTTTTCTGCATTGATAATCATCTAATGTACTGTCCCACAGGTAACCTTATAAAAAGAATGCCAATTTACATTCTTTTTTTTTTATGACATTTTGGTGTGTGTGTGTGGTTTGTTTTTATTGATATAGCATTCATAAGTAATATATAGTTGTTGTAGTTTGCAACTTTGAATTTAATTTTACAAAGTTTACACAATAAATGTTACGGAATTTCATGTCTTTCTATATCATTATATAAATATGCCTTGTAGACATAAATTAACTATAACGTTAACTGTATTAATAAACTGCCAGAAGATAATGTTTTTAAAAAGAATTTTATTTTCCAAGTTAGTACTATTAAATTAGCTAAAATTTCTTTTTAGTCAACACTACTATTTTGTTTATTGTTTTTTTAATTTTCTCAGCACACTGCTTATAACATTCTCAGCTTATAACATTTTAGGCACATGTTTTATAGCTTTAATACCTTGGTAAATATTCACTATTTACATTTTAGAAAATAGTCCTGTGAAATATTTGCCTGATGAAAATAAATAATAATTTGAAAGAAAGTATATTATACAGAGGTGCATGATCTTAGTTTTACCTACTTCTTTATAAATTATATATATATATATATATATATATATATATATATATATATACCGAAATGCCCCTTAAGGAACTGCGTTCCTAACGAAACCGGACACATAAATAATTACTTCGGTTACACAACCACATGCTTGTATTGGATACTGACATTACAATAATCACTGCTATGTCATATTTCCTTCATTTATTTGTCTCAGAAAGTTGCTGCCATGCCAATTAAGGAATATTATTAGCAGCATTGACCATTCTTAGACTAAATAAATATTCATATTTGCTATTTTCTTTCTTTTTTCTACTTCAATGCACTTACCTTGAGATATTTAACCAGGGAGTTATAATAGATAAATAAATTTTGAAACTAATGATGATAAATGATTTTTTTACCTGATGGAATGTTTTCATGTTGGAATCAAGGGTCTTGAAATAATATTATTTTAACGTACTTACTTTTTTCTCACCAATGCATTTATATTGTTTTTACTCCTCAAGGATTTCATTTTAGACTAGAAAAAATATATACTTATCTACATATACACCAACTTCTGTAAACTTCTTGACTATTTTAGACTAGTATGCATACAAGTAACTCTCACTCATCCATTGGACACATGCATGTACAACTTAAACTTACAATATTTTAAATATGTTCAATGGTGATTCATTTTAAACATGAAGGCTATTAAAAACATAGAAAACCTACCCAAAACAATGGTCAAAGCCTGTTTCTGGGTATCATTGTTAGTTAAAAATGTGAATTTTATTATGAGGTAACAAATTAGAGTATGAAATTATAATAGCTTGGTATGTTTCTCTACTTCTAAAATCTCTTTGTATTCTAAAAAAATGCTTAATTTCTATTACATTTAATTGTATAAAAATATCACATTTGACAAGCACTCATCACTGTCAACAGACTTTATTCTCTTTACCTTTATTTTGAAATGCTACTTATGAATTAAATGAAGATACCAAGTTTGTTGTCTATCTAGTCCTTAGAAAATCTAAAAGGCAATTCATTTTAGTAGCCATATTAGTTTAACAAACAATTATACCCTTAAAAATGTTCAGTTTAATTATAAATTATTTCCTGTAGATATTGCTGTGGAGTTTTAATTTTTTTTTTTTTATATATTTGATATTAATCTAAACAGAATCAAATTTACCCTATATTTCTCTCCAAACAATTTATTATTTTTACATTAAGTAAAAAAAAAAACAAACTAAAGATATATTTATAAACTGTTTTCATACTGAAAATCTTAAAATTTATACACTTTTTAGAAGAAATGCTTAATATTTTCCCCTATCCTCACAGTAAAAAACTCTAATTGTTAAAACTATCATTGTTTGGCATTCAGAAGTTAATGGCATGGCTAATACTTGCAAAAAGAAGCATCTTGATCCCTGTCTTTTTCTGAATAAGAGGAAGTTATGACAAAGGAGGTGAGAGAGATGGGTGACTGCACTGAAAGATGAGTAGGAGAGTGTAATGCAATGATGAAGCCTAGATGAAAAAGAATAATAACCATGATTGGCATGAGACATTGAACTGATATGAATGCAATGAACAATATTATGCAATTCTGTTGGCTCCGTGTGTGAGGCTTGGAAAAGAATATCAAACTGAATTGACAGTCATTTGTTTAAAGACAGGAAGTCATCTGCTCATACTAGAGAAAAAGAAAGGAGACAGTGACACAGTCAAAAGGGAAAGCAGAACTGAAATAGATGGGTGTGGCTTGGGTTATGCACCTAAGAGATGGGAGAAAGTAAAGGCTTTACAGAATTTGTTACAGGAATCATCAACTTTTGGTTGGGATAATAGAACCAACATCTTGTTTTCTATTGTACCAAAAGGGAATTTCATAAAGAAAAGGAGATAATTTTATTTTACAAATAATACTGCAGTTTGGAAAAACTCTCTCAATTAACATGTTTAATGACAAGAGAGAGTAAGAATATCTGCTAAAAAGGAACCTTTTTTTTTAACAGTTAATCATGTGTTTAATTAGGCATATTTGAAGACTTAAATTAGCCCTTTCTACACTCCATTCCATTCTTCAGTTTTTAAAAATAATTTTTTATTTCATCTGAAGATATTTTTCTTAAGTTCATGGATTGGTGGAATGATTCAGTTGTTATCCGAACCTGGACCCTCATAAAAAATATTAAGAAAAAAAAACATGCAAAGAAGAAAGATGTAATTTAAATAAAATCAGTCAAATCAATATTACCCTGGAGCTACTATTTCTTGTTTTTTCTTGTTTTGGATTTTTTTTATTCATTCTCTTCCTCATCATTTTGCTAGCTTTTATTTTTCTTTCTTTTTTTAATGATTTTTTTCTTTCTTTTTTCTTTTTTCTTTATTCTTTCATTTGCACTTTTCTCTTTCTTACTTTGATGTTTTTGTCTTCATTATTCTCCCACCATTTTTCTGCCTTTATTCCCTCTCTTTTCACAGATTTTATTCTTCACTCTTGCCTACATTATAATTGCATTTTTCTTTAACTTCTCTCCGGTAGAGAAATCCATATCAGATAGTAAATGTCTGTTTCCAAAAAATAAGTAAAACATGCATATTTGAAATTCCAGTTTTTATATTGTCACTGCATTTGTATTATTGCATTACTTTCCTTTACTTTATAGACTTGCTACCTGTAAACTGATGATAGATTTAGGCTTATCTCAAGCTGTTCTCCAAAATCTTTTATATCTCTAAATCCTCCTATATACAAAATTAAATCTGATATTTCTTTGTTATTAAAATTATATCTTCAGAGAACTGGTAAAACAATAAGTTTTATCCATATGTAGGTAGATGATTGTATGGTTATTTTTATTCTCTTTGATGTGAGCCACTCTTCATGGACTCCCACAGCTGGACTTCTGCAATACTTTTCCTTAGATAATTCTATCATTGTTTATCTATTTTGCTTTCTTTGTTTCATATTGAACATTTTATACTTATCTCCAAAATATGAATTTACTTTTAGATTCTACCTAATAATTGAATAGAAACAAACCTTGGTCATATGACCATCTAATCTCTTTGTTTTACACAATGTAAACCTGTTGAATACATTTTCAATGGATATTAGATATTGGTATTGTAAAGTAATGGTTAGCATGTTTATTTCATAAATCCTTGAGAATGAGTCTAGTTCTCGGTTGAGGTTCCACAAAATTGATCTTGTGCCAAAATGGCTTTGTTCAACAAATCTCTACTAGGTATATTTGTACTTATGTTAGTTGACATTTCACTGTGAATAATAAATTTCAACTTGAAATAGGGTTTTAATTCTTCCAATGTTTTGAAGACCAAGAACTACACCTTAATTATCCAGTTGCTATTTACAGATAATTTTTGTTACTGATCCAAAAACTATAAATAAATTTAAAGTCTATCTGAAAAATTACTTTAACGGAAGTTAAGTAAGTTTCACGAAATGAAAAAGCTAATAATAAATAAACAATTTAAACTGATAAAAAAAATTGTAGATGCATGTTTATCTTTCAAGTTGCAATAACAGAGAGTAAAATACAAAACCTGAATTTATTCATGCTTAAAGAGCATTTTAGTTTGTGTTTTCTAAGAATGTTTTTATTCCATCAACCATAGGGAACATACTACCATCAGCAATTAACACTGTTTTCCTGGCCCAATATATTAATTCCATAAAGTTACGCACGCACACACGCACACACACACACACAAGGTGATATCTTACCTGGCTCCAATAAATATGTATAGTATTCTAATATCAACAAGGAAAAGATTTCTTTGTTCTGATTGAAGATAAAAATGACATTCTTTTATGTATGTGATTGCAAGCCTTGTCAGTATGGCTGTCAGTGATATCTATGAGCAATTTGTTGTCCAGACAATACTTTACTTTTGGAGTAATCAAATCAAGCATGATGATTCAATATCCTCATGCTAATATAAAGACTAGTATTATGGTATCTCATATATACAGGAAGATAGATTCAACTAATTTGATATTGCTATCTTTTGTCAACAGATCAAAGTTTCAATCTAATTCTACTCCATAATTGTTTCCAAGTCAATGCATTTATCTGAGTAGCAGGTATTTTTGACCCAAAATTTTCTTTGTATGGACATGAGGGAACTAAGGCTTAGAATTCTTATAGTAGTCGTATAAAGTAGAGAAAAAGTAAGCTACTAAGCTGATTGGTTGCATTGAGTCTTCTTAGTCCCTTCCAGACATTTGGTATGTACCACAATTACAGTCCACAATATGGTTTCTACCATCTGATTGCAAAAACATTTACAATTGGAAACATTGTTTATAGATTATCAATATACAAATATTCTTACATTTTTTTTCTTCAGAATGAGTCATTTTTTTTTATATGCAAGACCTTTTCATATCCACTTCAAAGATAATTACTGGCCAGCAGAGTATAATGTGAATATCTAATTTCATCACTTGGTTCCTGCTTGATTTCTTATAATTTGGTGGTTACTTTTAATGCCATTAGCTCTTTAGGGCATCAGATTATATCAAACCTTTTTGTTTTGTTTTATGTAGATTAAAACTGGGCGGTACATCTTGCTTACAGGGTCTCTGAATGCATATGTTAGAAATAAAGCTAAATGATATTCATTTGGGTAGAATCAACACCCTGTTGTTGTTGTTTTTAGTAGCATGACTTCTAGATGTATTTACTTTATCTTTTTACACTAGACATTGCTAGATGAACTCATAAAATAAAACAAAATATGGCTAGTTTATTAAACATTGTTATTTCTTTATTATTTTTATTCTGATACGCTTATTGTGCTATACAGACATTTCATTAGATTTTTAAAAATTCTTTGTAACAATTTTAGACTTAAATAAAAATATCATATGAATAATCTTAAAATAGAAATTGCCAAGTGAAAATTTCTATTGATTAAAATAAAACAATTGTTTTTTTTATCATGTGGAATATTTAGGTCAGCCAATGAAATATAAACTCTTAAGTATATAAAGTAGAAACTAGGATTGAAGAGTTGTTTATCTGAAAAAGAACTTAATCCCTAGCTGAATTTGGGTATATTCCATCTTTCAGCTTATCTTTGTTGTTCATCTATTTAGGCTGTTAAGGCTGTGATGATTATCTTCCAAAGTTATAAAGTCCCAGTTTTTTGTTTCTCTCTCTCTCTCTCTCTCTCTCTCTCTCTCTCTCTCTCTCTCTCTCTTCTGTTTTTGCCCAAATGTTGGTTATGAATGTTACTAAGATATAGAATTATCAGAGACTGAAAGGTACCAAGATTCTACTCTCCTCCATATAGTTTTTAATATAGTAGGCTTTAACAGGTCATCTCTACATAGTTTGCTGCCAACCCTATCTAATCTGTTTTCAATCAGGTTTTTCTTTCTTCCACATCGAACTCTCCTCATGCTCTCTTTTTTCTCCAATCTAAAGCAATGGCCTCCCTCTTTTATCTTTTTTTCATCCCCCCAACCACCCAATACCTCTCTCCCTCTCTCTCTCCCCTCCCTCTCTCTCTCTCTCTCTCTCGCTCTCCCACCACCACCACCACCACCACCAAAGTTGCCTGTTCCCATGTCAGGCTAAAAATAACCTTGGCACACTCAGTTTCCTAGCCCAATCCTACTTCCCTGATTGTTCATCAACATCACAAGTAGCAGCAATGGCAGTGGCATCAGGAGATGATAACTTAAAGGATACTGCCTGGAAAAAGTCAGCTACACACACACACACACACACACATGCGTGTTATACACACTCCTGCAGCTTCTAAATCCTGTATAGAGTAGAGAGGTAGCCATCCAGCCTCTGCTACTTGTAATTGTGTCATCTCCTTAATACCACAAACTAAACAACTTGCAATAACCAAACAAAAGCAAGAGGATTTAAACAAGTATTTTTTTTTATCTCTAACTCTGAAACGTCTTACCTGTATCAACATATAGATATTTGAATACCTGTGCATGCATACATCGGATTGAGAGGAGATGAATATAAGAACTGATGAAAAATAGACTAGATCTTATGCAGATCATTTTTCTTACCTCCTTTCCATTGCTCATGTGATTATTTCACATCTCAGCTACTCATTCTCCATCAGTGAAGAAATAATCTCAAACAATTTTATAGGAAATGTTAATACCTTAGAGTTAACATTTACAAATGTGGACATCTAGATCATATTGAAGCTATTAAAATGGGTTGATTGCTTTTATATACTCTTCAAAGAGAGCATGTAGAGCTAATAAAATGTGGATGAGTGATGCCAAAAAGACAGTAGTGATGATTATTCATCTGAGACAACTATTATTGCATTTCTTCTATATTATGAAGGGAGACATAGAATTTATATTCACCTTTTTATAATATCTGCTTTGCTTCTTTTTTTTCTTTTTTAAAATATTGTTATCATTATACATTCAAGAAGATGTATCATTTTGTTATGATGTTGGTTTGGGGTTTGTAGAGACAAACGACAAATAACACGTAACAATAAAAAGGGTTTTAATAGGTTGGTAAAAAGGTACAGAAATCGCCTGAGTAGTCTATAACTAGCTCAGCCAGGAACGTCTCGGACTTCTGTCTCTCGACATGCCACTATTTAAAGTCTTTGTTCACAGACGCAGACAAGTTCATCTTCAAGAGGGGTGGTAGGTTTCCGACACAACACATTTGTATTTTTTTAAAAAGTTCCATGTAAAATGTCGTTTCTTAGTCATGAATCTATGTAAGCAAAATAAAATTTACCCATGAGATATTGACGCAACAATTATTTCTTGTCTTCATCAAACTTTATATTATTTTATGTATTAGCAAAAATCCTCAATTCAAGATCAGTCTATTTTTTCAGTTTCATTAACTGATAAGTGTCTTATGTTTTCTTTTTAGGAGTTTATTGTTCATTCAGAAATTCAACCATTGTTACAATACATTTGCAATAAATTTGCAAATTTATAAGAAAACTGTAAATTATCTTATGATATATACATGTGGAATATATGAACACTTCTGATAAGTTCTCAGACCAACCAAGAAGATCTTAAAAAAACTTTTGATTTTGATCTTCAGTCATTACTTCAGATCTTGTAAGTGGGTCAAGCTGAGAATTTTTCAGCTCTTTCTCAGATTTATTCCACAGATATATTCTCATATACTTCATCCTTGTATAATAAAGTGTATATCAGATACAAAAGTAAATGATTGTTAATTAGCTTCTTTTAGTAAAAATCCTAATAGCAGGTATTAACTTATTTTTTTAATTTCAGTAATTCCTGTTCAGTATTTTGGGATATGACTTAATTATCTAAAATACTGTCTGGTTAGTTTTTGATTTTAGTATCTCTTGTGTTCTTGTCATTATTTTGATAACAACACAACTTTCTGAAGTATCCAGGTAAAGTCTAAATATAATCAGTGACATTATCTGGAATCTCAACCTTGACTTCCATTATTTGTTAGATGTTTAGGAGGGAAAAATGTCTCAGATCTGTCAGGATCTCTGAAAAGCCTTGGCCCTTGCTGATTGAAAAATCTCTTTTGGGCAAATCTCTCTTTTTGCTTTTACTCAAAGGATTCAAGTAATACCGAAACGAGATTCATATCTTGCCTCTTCAGAATGAGTATTTTTTTAACTTTCCTACAACTAGAATTTCATTATATCCAAGAATATTTTTGTTTTCAAATGATAGACCTGAAAACTCTCTCTCTCTCTCTCTCTCTCTCTCTCTCTCTCTCTCTCTCTCTTCTTTGAGAACACCATTACTAGCATGCTGAAAAGTTTTTATCATGTTTCATTCCCCCCTCCCCCCACACACACCTAAAAAAATAGCTGGGTACCAGGAATTCTTTTGGCATCCCTTCTTAGTCAAGCTGAGAACTTTTCACCAACCACTTTGTATCAACTTTTTTCTCCCCCCCCCATTTCTGTATATGTACATGCAAACACATGTTCATATACACATCTTTTTCTATCTCTTCTCAGTTATTACATTGTGTGAAAATCTTATTTTCTTAAACTTTCAAGTTTCTCATAATTATTCTGCTTTTATAGTAAAAACAAAACAAAAATAAAATCATAGCAACATTCCCACCCCAGCATAAAAAGTTTACATCAAGATTTGTGTATTTTAGTTATCTTTTTCTTTCTAAACTATAATGTGGTATCACTCTGGGGCATTGGCCTTGTTAATAAGTTGTTAGGCATTCAAGTTGATAAAGAAATGAGAAGCTTTGACCTAGTAAATCTCTGGGAAATTGGAATTTGCCATTTAGATTTCCATATACATAATGGATCTTATTCTGGCAGTAATTTTTGCATTAATTCTTGACCACTGAAATTTCTCTTCTTTCTGTGTCTCAAGGAACAACATATAGATTGAATGCTGAAACTAGATTAAATTTAAGCAAAAAAAGTTACAAAAGTGAAATAATTAAATCATCAAATTAAATTTTTAAGTTTTAATATTACAGTTGTAATTTTCATTTATTCCTAGTGCTATGAAGACTTATTTTGTTGAAGCAAGATCAATCATTTCTAAGAGTGGGTTATTACAATTCTTTCTTTGAAGAGTGTTGACATGTATCCTCTGTACTTTAAACTTGCTCTGAAATTAATATTTTCCATACATTTTTCAGGCATAGTATATATACGTAATAATTTTTAAATTCATATTAGATTGGATATATCTGTTCACGTACTAAATGTTTTATGGGAATTTTACTTTCTATATATGGTTTTCGTTTTCACTTTGTCACTATATAATCATTAAAGCAAATGAAAGTTGCGGTATATTTTTTACATTTTGCCCATGATATTACACATCACTACTTAGTAGTACTATTTGCATTAGTAGTAGTACTTTAAATGCTTTTAAAGCCATATGTCTTTTTACATATTATTGAGATAATGTTGATCTCTGGTAGGTAGATCGTTAGAGATATTTGGCTGGTGGAATCCACCTGTCAGTTACTTTCTTGCTATAAGCATCCTACGTCTGGAGCTTGGCCAATCTTGGATTTTAATAAAGACTAACCTATGCAACTATATGGGTATTTGTATTATCTCTTAATTATGTCCTTAAGTCTTCATCATTTACTTTTAAATACTTTAGATCAGCTGAAGGGGTGGAGTGAGTTTGTATTTTAGCTGGTCAGTAAATCGTTAGGTCATATCAAGTTGTCCTTGGAATTTCAGTTTACTTCTGATTAATAGATATCTAAAAGATAAAAGCAAATCTAAAAAATACTCTTAGGTAATGTAAATTTCATCAGCAAAGAAGAAAGTTAGTTTCAATTTTTTTTTCAAAGCACAAGAATAATTTAAAAAAAATTATTCTTGTGCTTTCAGTTGTCTGACAGTGTGTGTGTGCGCGCATGCGTGTGGGTGTGTGCGCGCATGCGTGTGTGTGTGTGTGTGTGTTGAATTAAACACTTTTAGTTACAAATTGAAACATAGTGTAGTTAGGTAGCAATTTTTCATTTAAATGTGGTCTGGTAAATAGAATGGACAGAGACTGTCTTTTAGTGTTAAGCCTTTTGTTGATTTTCTCATGGTGTTGAATAAGTAATTTAATGTCAGGTGGAAAGTTGTAAAAGAACAGGCTGAAATGAGATGTTATGTTCTTTCAGCCATTGTTTGTCAAGGAAAACAGATATAAATTTAAATATATAATCATATGTTTTCAATGTCTATAATGCTAGGTTTAATATGATTTGAGCATAAGTACAAAGCTATCAATCCTGATGCTGCTCAACCAGGAAGAATGTAGGAGACTTTACTCCAAAGTCTGCTGTGTCCCCCATTTCTTCATTAGAGTTTTTTTCACTCTTTCTTAGTCTGCTTTATTAATTTTATGTTGTTAAATATCTAGATTTTCAATATTAAAATTAACTTTCTTGAATAGCTCTGTTGCCTACTTCATATTCTTTTTAATTTCCACCTCAGTTCAATAAACAAATTGAATAAATGCCAACTGATCTTGTTTTTATTAAATGACACCAAAATTCGAAACAAGAGAGAAAATAATCAGCTGCTCAGTTTGAATTATTTGCTGCATGATTTTTTTCAGTTAACCATTTTTCATTGATTCTTAATCTTATTCCTTTTTCTCAAGTTTCATTATTAGTCCGCCAGGCCTTGGCTATTTAAATGTTCTCTCTACTTATAAGTGTTAAAATGTCAGCCTTATCAAAGTTGTCATTTTTCTATGAAAGTGAAGTGGTACAATTGATAGAAAGATATTTTGTTGGCAAGTATCTTAAAAACAGAACTGTTTTTTTCATTTATTTTATTTTTACCGACTGAAAAATCTTTAGAATATTTCAGTAGTTGGTAAATTGCTTAGAAAGTGGTGTGATTATTTACTGTAGAAGATTTGCTGTAAAATGTGATCATAATTTTTTTCTGAATTAATTCTGTCAGGCTAGTTTGTAACTACAGAGAGTCTTGTAATTCTGCATCAAGGGAAAACTGATTCAATTAAATCTGTTATCTTTAATGTTATCATAGGATTTTTTTTTTTTACATTTATATGCAAATCAACCTTTGACACCATTTTCAGGCTTGTTTGGGTTTACATTTAAATATACAGAACTTTATTTATTTTATATTCTCAGAACTAATCCAAGTGACTAAATAATAAAAAAAACATTTAATGTCATATGGATATGATGAATTAAACTATGATAAAATTTCTAATCTTAATTAAACATATAGAGCAATTTTCTTATTTTAATGTGCAACTGATAAACAATTATTAAATTGTCCTTTAAAGTTAGAAATGCAGTAGTCATTGATATAGATATATAGATCTGTAAAAAAAAACATTTACAATGCACAATAAAATATTGGCTAATAACATCAATTAATATTTGCATATTGTTTATCATTACTGCATCTACATTTCTCAAAATTCACAGCAGAAAACATATTTATATGTAACTTCTGTTTGTTGGATTACCTTAACTTTGTTTTCTTCATTTTATAAATTCTGTCTGTTGTATTAGCTTCTTTTATCTTTTTTTCTTGGAAATATTAATAAAAGCACTCATTAAAATGATTTAAATATTTGTCAATATTTTCCATCAAAAACTATTTCAAACATTCAAAGTATATAATTGCTGAGTGAAAACATACACTATGATCTCTTTTTCCTTTGCTTTTGAAGAGAGACAAAATATGTTGTCAGCTAATAACTTTCTTCTCGGGATAAAGCCACTAAAATAGAAGGGGTTAATTAAGTAGAGCATGGATAAGCTTATTGGCAAGAATCAGAGTAAATCTTCTTCTAGTTAGGCTATATTGGAATACGAGTGATGTGCTTTTACAACATGACAGTGCAAGATGTCACAGCAGCTTAAAGACCAGACAAGCAATCAAAGTGAATGGCTGGACAGCCTTACCTCAGCCACCTTGAAATTCTGACCTGTAACCCTCAGACATTCACTCTATAAATGAGACACAAAGGGAAAGTTTAGAAGGAAGGAGACTATATTGAGGACTAGATTTGGAATCTTGAGACTTTTGTGTTAATTTTCATGAGCTTCTTCTATTAAATCTGCTATAACTAAAGAAAAGTCCATACTTTTTGTCTGATCTCCATATAAATATTACTTGTATATTTATATCTGCCCAGACGTTGTTTCTAATGCCACATTTAACCAAGGCATACATGCTTTCAAGTCAACAGAAGATAGCGATTGATGTAGCATTTAAATTTTTGAAGATTGTAGTTATCAGGTAAGCAAATAA
This sequence comes from Acanthosepion esculentum, assembly GCA_964036315.1. Taxonomy (NCBI): domain Eukaryota; kingdom Metazoa; phylum Mollusca; class Cephalopoda; order Sepiida; family Sepiidae; genus Acanthosepion; species Acanthosepion esculentum. Next base: position 2,213,986 of record OZ038509.1, on the reverse strand, counting down.
GTGGAAGGGTATTCCACTATCGGGAAGTGCAAGAAAAGAAACGGTTGGAGTAAAAGTAGCATTTGCATTTAACTAGGGACCTATATGCCAATCTATTAGCACGCTTAAATTCATGTAGTCTGGGTACCAGGGAAAAAAGCTTGTCAGGGCAGTCAAAAAAAAATAGATACCTAAGCTAGCTGAGTAAAGGATACATGTTATTCAACCTAGTTCTCTTGCTGATAAATTTGACTTTTAAAAATTTTTACTATAAATAAATAAATTAAAAAATTAATTTCTCATTCTAATCCTGCTTGATAAATTTCTTCTTCAGTAGATTAATTCCGTTTATGATTGGATGTAATTTGTTTTTATTTTTTTTTATCTTTGACTGCTTTTAAGTTGTTTTTTTGTTTATTTTCCCCATTTGTTTCAGCATTCCTGGTTCATTCATTTTATTTTTGACAAGATTAATATTTTGTTGAAAATATCTCATATGTACTTCCTCTTACCATGACAAGAAAAAACAATTTGTTTTGTAACAATACTATTTTGAGATGTGTCATTAAATTTTATGATTCTTTAAATAAAAACATAATCTATCTACTACCAATTTAAACAATTTTTACATATCTGTTATGTAGTTAGCAATGAGATCTATATGTATTTTATGCTTGTGTGGTTGAAAAAACAAATTGTAAGATAACATCTTTTTCCTTAGATAAAAAAGTTCATAATAATAATAATATTACAAGTATATATTTATACCAAATGATATCTTTCAGAATATCATGTTAATTTTTGTATGCAGAAATTTTTATTAACTTTATAAAATTTAAATATTTTCGGAATAACAAACTGAAATTAATTAATGTAGCTGTTAAATAGTTATTTTATTACTACAGTAGCTATGCAACTCACTAGCCAAGCATCAAGTATAGAATTCTCATTTAGTAACACTAAGCTGTACTATTTTGCTATGAAATATTTTGAAAAATACATTTCAAATCAAAAGTGTCAGTACCAAGAAAAGTATCTGTCTGTAAAAATATATTTAGAAAAAGTATTTTATAAACTGGAACAATTCCTCAGTTAGATGGAAAAAATGTCTCAAAAATTAAATAAAATATCATAATATAGCTATACATAAATTCAGAAGATTGGAATAATTTGAATTGTCAGAGTAGCCTTCAATCACTTTTTACCTTTTTTTAAAATTTAGGAAGATACATAATCTGTTGAATTTGTCAGTAAATAATTACCCATCAACATCAAAAATCCATCCCACAGCCACAAAAATGTTTGCTTTAAAATTAAGATTTTCCTCCTATTTTCTATTCGTTTCTGCGCTGGTTTGATTTTTGCCTCCACTTTTCCTTGCATATGTTTTCTTTGTGTTTGTTTAAATATAGGGGTTACAAAATGAGATTTTTTTTTTTACTCTTGCCTGAGAGGTGCATCATCATTATGTACTCTGCATGCATAAACACTAACAATTACAGAGTTCAAGGAGGTCTTCTGCCTCCCCACACACTAAGTACACACGAAATGACAGACAGTCTGATTCAGCCATCCCCTTGTATTTGTTTCTTTCTAAGCCAAGTGCTTTCTTGTTCCCTTTTCAACATCGAGACTAATTACTCAATTCTTTCTTAGAAATAGAAAGCAGAGTTTGGGGCTAGGAGAACTTGTTTGCAATTCCCTTGTATCACCACAGAATTTGTCACTGAGCTTGTTAAGATGTTCTTTCTTTTTGCTAATCAGTAACTCACATTCAGTTATTTCTTGTCTCTTCTCTTAACTAGATTTTCCTCACTTCGTTTTTTAAAAGAGAAAAATAAACAGAAAACTACAGATATATATTTCTCTCTTTTTCCTCTTGCACCTATGGACAACTGTTTTTGTGCACATTCATTTACAATGTATTTTTCAATATTTATTCCTTTTGCTCTTATCTGAGAAAGGATTTCTAGAGTATATTTATTTGTGTGTGTGTGTGTGTATGTGTGTGTGTGTGTACAGGTAATTTTGGTAACATTTTTGTGCAAAGAGAAATATTATATGATCAATATTGGTTTGAACATACAAAATAGTTTATTACATAGTACCTCTCACAGTTTCATTTGTGTACATCTTTTGGCACTTGTTTTTTTATCCATACACAATCAAGTACTTCTGCATTTAGGAAAAACACTTTTTAATACATCTTTTTTTAGCTACACACACTCAAATTATAAATATCTTATAGTGTTTAAACAGATAGCTACTTTCAATACACATCAGGACCAATACATGGAAATAGAGTTCCAAATGCACTCATCTGCCATGCTTTCAATTGATGACAAACAGACAGACTTGCTTACTGTACTCAAGCATAACAAGCTATATAATATCGATATAGATATTGATATAGGTATTATATTAATATACCAAACCTATTTTATTACTTACATATACTTATATATTACTCTATATTCAGATCTTCAATGGTCTAATTCTATCTTTATTGTATTAAAGATCATCACTATATCTGTGTTTTGTCAACCTGCTCATACATGCACATCTTGTTTTATCCCCATATATATTCTACATATTTTTATAAACACGATTTTAGGCTTATTTATTTTGCTCTGTAAATTTTATGCATGCACTCTCTACTTATATTTGTGAACTTTTGATACATCACACTACACTCCTCTATATCCTATTGTAAACATGTTCTTTTACATACATACTCACACAAACATGCACACACACACACACATATGAGTTCGGATCAAATATTGATCGGAATCTGACAGAATGATGAAAACCTGGAATGGACTCGTCATCTCTCCTTGAATTTGAAATGACATAAATTATACTAACGTTTGTTTAACAAGTTGAATGCACATGAAACATGATTAAACAATGAAAATCAAACAATATAAGAGTTAAAAAAATACCAGGATTTCTTTCTCTGATGAAGCTTTAATAAAAGTAAAACATGTTAAATTGATAAAAATTTCCTATTTGTTCTTATCATATATATATACATATATATATATATATATATATATATATATATATATATATATATTTACACATATTCTTTTCCTCTACTCTCTATAAATATACACACTTTTTTCATGTCTTCTCACAATTTCAGAGAAACACTTTGTAAGTCTGGAGACTTATAAGAATGTTAACAATAAATGCAGATTATCATCTGACATTTTAATTACCTGAATTTTTGATTAAATTTAAATTGATTGCTGAATTAAAAAGGTTATCTTGCTTGGAAAGAAAAAGCAAGCCAAACAAGAAGCAGAACTTTTTTTCTTTTAATTATTTTAAAGATGTTAGCAAAAACTCAACTGATTCTTCCATTTGTGAATATTCTGAATCAACATTCATTCCCTTCTTCACTTCACAGTTTATGAAAAAAAAAAGACCTTCATTGAATATTCTCTTTTCTAGAAAATCTTTTTTCATTCTTTTTAGATTTCCTTCTTTCCACCCCAACACATCTCAGTACAAAATCATCATTCCCTGCCTCATGCCATCTATGTAATCTTAAACTTCTGTTTCTGTTTTCTGTTGAAGTTTTTAACATTTTTTTAAAGGGGAAAAACCATAAAAAATAATTCATATTGTTTTCAGCTTTCTCTTCAGTTTTGTGTGTTTTCTACACCCTCCTCCTCCTACTAATATGAGTGATATAAAATGTCTGTCTGAATCTCTCTACCCCATCTCTTTTTATCGTCATCATGATTTTCTGGTTAAATCATCTTCTCAAACTCAGTGCATGTAATTTCCTGATCAGATCTTCTGTTCAGTTTTCTTTATGAAACAAACCAATAACAATATTACAAGTTGTGAAGGAGGGAGAATGAAAAATAAAAAATGATTATCTTGAAAAAAATATTTCTTATTTTCCTGTCAATAGATTTATTTAAATTTTTCTTTTTTTCATTAGAGGCAAACATTTTCTTCTTGACTTTCAGTTTCAATCTATCCTTCAGATCTTCAGCTAATTAAATTTTTTAAGTTATATTTTTTGTTTAAGGGTGGAGTAATTTATGGAAAGGGTGAAGTAATTTATGGAAAGGGTGAAGTAAAGAATATGATATCTTTCTCATCAGCCAATAAGATGAAGAAAGCCACAGCTTCTAAGTAAATGTGATGAAAAATTTTAAATGAGGAAAATAAGGAACCAAAAAGAATTAAAAAAATATTATAAACTGAAGCAGCAACAGCATGGAAAAAGATAGAAAAGAGATTTCATTGAAAATCAAACAATACCCTGCAATTTAGAAAATATTTTTCTTTTAGAAATTAAAAAGGAAGATGTGAATGTGAGTGTCTATTTATTATTAGAACTTCCTCCCCACACTTATAAACAGGTATGAACTTGACATTGTATCCAAAACAACAAACACAAAAATTTAGAAGAAAAAACAACGTAAAAGTTTTTAAAACTCTATGGAGAAAGTTCATGCATTTGTTGAAGTCAAAATGAAAAATGATGTTACAATAAAAAAGTAAAGAAAAAGCTCCAGATGTGAAGATAAAACAGTGAAAATGGATTCTGTAAATATTTCATGTTCTGCATGAGTCACCTGTTGTCTCTTTTATTCTAAAAATATTCTAACTTTTATGCAGTTTCCAGTTTGCTTTCCATTCTGCAGATCAATATAATTTAAATTTCAGTCTCTGCTTCTCACTAACTCTTACCTGGGAAAAGAAACAAAAATTTAATTTTCAAAAAGTTCTTTTTTTTTCCAGGAGAAATTTAAGTTGGTCTCTTTTTAGCTGAAGTTTTTAATATTGCATCTTCTCATATCTTTAATCAAGGCATCGTCACCCACTTTATTACATACATGTAACATAAGGAAAATTATCTAAATATAAATGAAAACGTTACCTTAAAAAAAATTCAACTTTTGGAATTAGTTTTATGTCTGGAATTTTCTATTTCCATCAGAAAATTTATAAACAAACTTTTGATCTTTGATATTTATCATATTTCTATATCTTCTCATAGAAAGAAATTTCTTCAAGTTCCTGTTAAAACGGTTATCTTTATTCAGGTTCCTCTTAGACAAAGAGACAGTTATCTTTCTCAGGAAAGCTTATTTTGTAAATATTTTTCCCTAACAAACCAGTGACATTTATTCCTTTGTGAAATGTTTCTTTCCTGTCTTATTTCTTACAACTCATCTGATAAATTAACGTCTCTTTAATACAAATTCTATAATTCTGTCTTTACTTTTTTGTGAGAAGTAGATGACCATGTATCTTTTAATGATATTCTGTTTTATGTTCTTGCTTTTCCTTGCTTTCTTCATATTCTTGTTGGCTGTTCATTGACACTATTTTTCATTCAATAGGTGTGTATTTCTTCTTTTTTTTTATTTTTTGTGTGTTAACTTACAAATCTATTTCCTCTCAGATGCTAACACATATCTCTATCTGTCTCAGTTGCATACATACATACATACATACATACATACATACATACATACATACATACATACATACACATGTATATATTTGAATTATGAATATCATCATAAATAGAAACCATTAAAAATAGCAAGATTATTTATCTATAGATTAGCACTTATGCTTAAGAAAAAAGTATCTGTACACTCAGTCTAGGATCAAACTATTGCTCACTGACATTTCTGCTTAGGATATGAGTGTAGTATTTGTTTAACACACACACACACACACACACACACACACACACACTACTGCATTTTCTATATGTGAATTATTATATGGTACTTTAGAATGATACCAGATTTGGGTGAAATACTAAAGAATAATGATAACATTTCTGGATTACCTGTATACAAGAACAGATATTTATGTCATTTTGTAAATAGATTTCTCCAAACCAGTTATTTTTGCTTCTTTTTCTTCTCACATTTTATGTTTTCTTGTCTATTTCTGCAGACTCTAGAAGAAAAGGAAAAACGAAATGCTCAGCTGCTAGAAAAACTAACAAAAGATAATGGAAATCTTCAAAGACGAATAGAGGAGTTATCAGGAATCCAGTGGTACCGGCCTGAACGGAGCATTAGTGAATGTAGCACCTCAACCAATTCAACTAATTCAGCTTCAGAATCAGGTGAGTGTAGAATTTTTATTTTAACCTACTTAATCTTGGTCATTCTTTCGGTGATACTATATGGTGGAAAAAATTCTTTTTATAATGGGCCATTCAGTGTCCAAACCAAATAATGTTTCTTATAACTGTATAAGGGCCATTTTTTATCTTTTACTTTTACTATTCCCCAAAGTAATTTACTTTAGAATTGCGTTGCAGGAGATTTACTACTGCAGGACAGAACTGATAAATTCAAAGATTATCACATTGAAAAATAAATTTGTTATGTGCCTTTTATTTTAAACTTTTTCCAACTTAAAAAAAAATATATGCCAAATATCAATATAATGAAAAACTCATTTTCAAACTTAGTGTTTCAATCTCTTATATTGGTTTATATATTAATTAATGCTGCTATATAAACTTTAGCATTATAAAATTCATGAACTTGATTTATATCTAAAATTATTAATGTTTTTTTTTCCACGATAAGGTTTTGCATGAAGAATGTCTGCGCTTTGAAACAAATAAATATTTTCTTGTACATTTAAAATGCAAGAATTTTTAAAAACCTTTCTGGGCACAAGTATTCATTATTTGCTGTTAAAACTTAATACTAACTGATTCTTGCAAATAACATTCACAAAACCTACATGATACTTGAGTTATTAATTCTTTTTTGTTTCTGTTTTGACTTCATGTGCACTGCACTTTAGTTAATTGAATATTAAACAAGGGAAATGAGTTAGTGAAATCTGTTATCACTTTGATCTCTGTGAAGAAAATCACTTTGAAAATATTGTAGATAAGAAAAGGATAAAAAAAAAAAACCTTTTTCATGTAGTTTTTTTTAAATAAATGTATTTGAAGAAATTGAAATAACGAGTCTAAATAATTTAGAAATCAAATAATTCAAATTACTTAACAATTAAGAAGATATTTTTTTAAATCATCCCTTTAATAACAGGGTTTCAGTTCAAATCTAAGTAGAGAGAAACACTTCTGTTTATTCCATAGGGTCACTTCAAGTGTATTACACTTTAGTCATAGAGGAACAAATGAACTTTAACATTGATTTAACTCTCTTTCTCTCTTGCAATACTAAGTCTATTCTGACTCTACCTTAACACAAGTTTTAATATATTTTAACATTTGCCCTGCTTCTTAATGAACTGATAATTTTGTCTCTTTGTAATTCTCTCTCTCTCAGTTGGCCTACTCTACTCACTTTATGCAAGCATTAGTATTTCTGTACTCAAAATTGTCACTTTACTTTTTGAGATGACACTTTGACATAGGAGACATTGAGAAGATTTTTGGCTTTTCAGTGACCTTAGCTCCTTCAGAATTCATTAGCCTTTTCAAAATTCAGCCCATATTGTGGTACACATTTATTACTGATTCAAGATTTATTTAAGCATTTGATCAGATACTTTGCAAATACACACTTTGCTACTCTTATGCACTGATGATAAGCCTACATTTCTCATAGCCCTTACTTCAGTGGTCTGCCATGAAAATATTCCTGCAAATCCTCCAGTATCTCTAAGTCATTGTGGATGTTTTTAAAATACAACTTCAGCTGCTTATAAATAAAGAATGAACCAGTTTAACAATGATTTCCTTACTCTGATATAAGCCTTTCTTAATTGGATTACTGGACCTTATAGTCTACAGATTCAAAGTTAGCAATGGTCAGGCTCTGACAAGTTGATGTTGGTAGCTGAGTCTAAAATAATATTTCAAAGTTGTGCACAGATTAAGCACATGTAGTGTCTGATATTTCAGATTGCAATCAGATTTCTTTTTTGCTTTCTTTTTAATTTTATTGCAATTATTTACTCAGTTGATTTATATCAACAGTTTTTGATAATTGTTTTTTTAGTAAAATAATATAAATACTTCTATATATCCGTCTGTCATATAATGCTTTATCATTTGCAATCATATGTAATAAGTGAGCAAAATAGAATAAAAACATTGTAAATATAATTAGACAGCTGTAAGTACCAATCAAACCAGTCTCCAGAAAGATTCTGAGCAGATTAGTTAAGATAAGCTATTATTAATTATTGAGTTTATCGTTGGAATAAGAATAAGCAAATCTGCATTTTCCTGAGTTTCACTTTGCACTTTTGTGTTGCTTGCTTTCATTTACTTTTTGTTTTGCAAAATGTTTGTGTCTATCTCAACTGTAGATATTCCTCAAGCCTTCATACCTGAGTTTTCTGATTATTAGCACTGTTTCTCAATTCTTTGGAGAAAAAAGAATCTTAAAGCAATATAAAGCATAATTTGAAATTAGGTCAATAAAAAAGAAAACTCCTAAATCTTTGTATTTCTTAGCAAAATATATCTCTTCTAAACATTTATTATTTGCTTCTGTTTTTAAAACAGTTTATTTATCTCTCTATCTATCTTCACATTATATATATATATATATATATATATATATATATATATATATATATATATATATATATATCCAACTGTTTTGCATTCAGGCAGCCTACACAAATAGACACCTTTACATTTTCCCACTATTGCACAAAAAAAAAAACAACCCATTTTTTTATGGGCAATTGAAAACTTAGATTTTACGTTTTTCTTATTTTCTCTACAGCTGAAACATCTATAAGTTCCAGTTCTCCAATTAGTGGCTTGGAAGGTAGGAGATTTTTGCAACCTTTCAACTAACATGTTAATGCTAAGAAATAGGCTTCTCACATGCTTTAGATACTGCAAAAAATGCTACTTTTAAATCATCTCTAATTTTAACATTTTTATATTGTTTTCGGAATACACATATCAAATGACCATGCCACCTAAATTTCAAATTGATGCTGAAAATTTTCCAAACAAAATCAATGTTGGGAAAAATGTAAACTATTTAAAAAACCTGAATTAGTTTTTGAACACTATTGTATATAAGTGTCAAGTAATAACACAAAAGCCTTACTTCAAGTCTAAATTTTGAGATCTGCAGTGATTGTTAGAATTCTAACAGATGATATACTTTTAGAAAATGATGGGCAAATGTGAACAGTTTATTTTCACTGTTAAACTAAATATTAGCCTTTGGTTGTTCAGTTTTAATATTTTTAATTTCCTCTTACTTATTCTTCCTGCCCCATTCTTCTATACTATTTTTATATGACCACTTCTCTTTTATTTCATTGTTCATAATAATGTATTTTGTTGTTATGGGTTTCTACTTGCCGTAATAAACCAGCATTGCTTGGAATATGTGCCTTCTACTCCTTAATCAAAATATCCTGATTACTGAACCTATCGTAATTTCAACTTCTGTTTAATTATATAATTATTATATAACCACTGTATATAATATTTCTGCTGTTTGATCTTATTAGTTACTCTCAGTTAGCCATCAGATTAATGATATTTCTAAAGGTTATTTTATAAAAGCCTTCATGCAATATTTGCTTATCCACTTAAAACAAGCACAAAAATATTAAGTAGAGGAATTCTTATAGAAAATATAATTAAAAACTTTTTTTATCTATCAACTTTGGCACAATCAAATTCTCTAATAATCTGGACAAATTATACACAAGTTCCTTTCCCACCCACTGAACAAAAATATGTGTGTTGTGTGTATGCATGTAAACACTCTATATATATTCATACATACAGAAAAATTTTCTGTCTTCAAAATAATTTTTTATTTTGTTAGGTATCCTTGTAAAATTTTGTATAAAATTTTTACGTTAGAACTATAATGACTAATGAAATACTGAGTTTTGATTTTCTAAATATTACTGAATAATTTTTGCAACAGTTACTGAGAAATATATTTGATCAGGTGACATAGAATCATTATGATCGATCTTGTATTTACATAGTTTATAATGACTTGTATATCAGGATCAGTTTATCAGGAAGGTGACTTTTTGACGTTATAAGCCTGGGGAAGCAATCCCAACATGTGGCACCTCTAGAAAGTGCCAGAAAAACATTATCACAGATTGACCCAAGCCTTGTGTGCGAAATTGGGTAGACACAACTATTTAGGAGCCATTGATGGTTATACTAGTGCAATGTCACAGCTCATCATTCCTGAGGGTCTTAACGCACTTTCTTTGTTTAAACTGTTGATCAGATAATATGCTCTCTCCCAGAAACTGTAACTAAGGTTTACACAGCATAGTTGTTGTATAAATCCCAGTTGGGCTCTTTGGATGATGAACAAACAAAAATGTGCCTGAGCAGACATCTGCAACAGGGATTGGCTAGCCATCCTAGTAGACAGGCATATTTGGATACAAGCAGCCAGCCATGATATTATTATGTCTAAGTATTGTTAAAATAGAAACAACTTTATTGGTTAACTTTACCAGGTCTTGCGGAGAATTCTGAGGTTTCATTCCCTAATGCCAGTTTTCTGTTACTTATCTGAAAATCAAATAAGAAAACAGGCTCATCAAAACTGAAACCAAACAGAAATGTTCTTCTTTCTAAAATGACTGTTATTTGTGAAATGTGTCATAGGTAAGAATTAATAGTCACTAAAATCTAGGATTTAAGCAATGCCTTCACTTGTTTTGAGATACATTTTTGGTTTCTCTCAGCAGTCAATCCTGTACTTATAAAATCTTCTCTACTAAGTGAAAGCTATTGATGTTCAATTCAGTTGCTTTTTGCTGTACTAAACTTGAATTTCAGATGTATTATAATTTGTTTTTAGATTTGGTGTTTGTGGCTTTAATACTATTTCTCTTTCTTTTACAGATGATGTGGATATCTTAGGTTATAACAGTACGCAAAGTGATGATAGCGAGGATCGGAGTAGCATTGACAGTGAAGGGTACGTTAATGGAACAGGACAGCTGTCCCTTGGAAACCGAACCCCATCGTCACTATGACTCTCTGAGAGAACCAGTGATAAAAATGTTCATGTTCATGATGATGATGATGATGATGATGATGATGATGAGGAAGACAATTGTTTGAGAGACTTTTCAATGAAACGGTTGTTGCATAATTGGATATATGTATCAAAGTTTTTTGCCAAACAGTTACACACGAGGTATTATATGCCACTATGACAATTAGCTTGTAAACTTTTCAATTCCCCTACCCCACTTTTTTCTTTCTTCTTATAATGTAATCTAGTAACAAAATCTTTGATCTAGGTCTGTATATGGTAAACAGGGAAATTTAACGTAACAAAATTATCCTGAAAATATGAAGTAATGTATTTGAAAGCTCTTAGATATATTGTTATCAGTAAATTTAATAATAATAACAATAATAATAATAGTAATAATAATAATAATATTATTATGAATAATAATAATAATGATGATGATGATGATGACGGTACTAATAATGGTGGTGATGATGATGGCTATGATGCTAATATTAATACTAAATAAAAAGGTTATTTATAAAAGACTTAAAATATGGATAAAATAAAATTTTGAAAAATACACACATGCAGACACACACACACACACACACACACACACACGCGTGTGTGTGTGTGTGTGTGTGTATTTAATTAATTTAAAGGAAAATATTTAAAAATATCTTCAATTATATAAAAAAATAACAAAAATATTGCAAAAATAAATAAAATAATTTTTTTTTTTTTTCTTTTCTGGAATATTCAAAATTTTTTTTCTGGTTTTTCTCTTTGAAAACTCAAACAGTTAAAATGAGATAAATCACAACCCCCACCCCACCTGCAAAAACAAAACAAAAGAAAAAAAGAAACAGTATAAATACATAAATATTGTTTTTGTTGTTTAATCTCTTCTTTCCCAACCCATGCTCCCAGATTTTACAAGCTAATGCTGGCCCAAAACTCCAACTATCTCATAAAGGTTGTAAAACAAAAAAATTTAAAAATATATATATATATATATATATATATATATATATATATATATATATATATAAGCATATATTTAAAATAAAGTTGAAAAAAATGTAAAAATTGAAATTTTTAAAAAAATATTAAAAAAATTGTTATAGTCTTTCCATCCAAATAAAAAAAAGAAAAAACGCAAAAAATATCTGAAATGATTTATTCAAAAATGAAACTGGAAGAAAAGAAATAAATGCTGCATAGTGCATTTCTTTATACTGTATAGATAAAATAATATTTTATGGTTAAATATACAAAAACATTAAAAAAGGCAGCGATGGTATATTACCTTGTACAAGTGTGTGCACTCAAGCCCTAGACTCTTGATAGCTACTTAAAGGACTGTACCCTTTGATATAAAGATAAAAAAAAATTCAGTAATATTGCCCAGTATCCTCATTTTAATGATGATGTTCTTGATTGTTTGAAAACACAGTACAAAATTTAGGGGAACTTCAGGATTTTTCATTCTCTTTCTTGGGATAAAGTAATTGAAGAATAGTAAATCTGAAAATATGATAACAATAACAACAATAATAATAATAATAATAATATTAATATATTTTGCCCATAAATGCAAAAATCACTTTTTCCTTATTTTTAGTCTTTTATCATTATTATTATTGTTATTATTATTATTATTATTTTATTTTTATTTTTATTTTTTTTAAAGATGCAGGAAATTTTAGAAACAATTTTCAAGGATTTTGAGAATCGCAAAAGAAACATTCACACCACAGCAAATGCATTCTTTCTAAAACACACATGCACACATCCATGTATTCATAGGCATATATAACTGCCATCATACTAGTTTAGTTATGTATATTCAAATAGGGTATACATACATTTTTATGAATAAAAACAAAAGTTTGTATGTATGCACTCTTTATATATATATATATATATATATATATATGCACATAAAGTGTTAATCTTCATCAATTTAAAAAGAGTAAATCTGTTATTATTATCATCATATTTAAACAATGATAATAACAGGCTGATTAGCAAAAATGATGATAATATTGTCACTAATCAGCTGGTACTGACCAAAGTCATTTTCATGTAGATTTAAAAATAAGTTATAATAAGAGTGAAAGATATTTCTTTCTAACATTTTTATAAAATGTCATTCATATAAAATTAAGCCATTCTTTTGTTTTTGTACATAACAATTTCTCTTTTTACTGTTGATGGGATGGTATTTCTAGGCTTTTACAAAAAAAACATCCCAACACAACTTTATTTTTTTTTGTTAATGACACACTAAAACAAAATAAAAGCAATGCCAGTATTTTGTGTGTGTGTGTGTGCGCGCGTGCGCGTGTGCGTGTGCTGTGCTACACTGACACATGAATACTCATACTTTAATGCAGCCCTGATCTTTCTGGATTCATCCTGTCTCAACAGACACCAACACATTTTCTATACACTTGTTAATATATGCATGCAGACACAACCTTAGATACATTATATTGTATCACTGAGAGTTTGCTAATTTGTATGCATCTATAGTGCATACCAGTCAATATAGGTGCAATTGCAATGATTTTATAAATCAAAGCACGTATGTGGCAATATGCACGCATGCACATATATTTTTATTTATAATTATATATATATATATATATATATATATATATATATATATATATATATATATATATATATATATATATATATACTGCCATCCTTATATAAATTGATGTAAAGCTAAACCTAGCCTCGACTTTTCAAATGTAAACCTGCTGGAAACAGATGAATGTGAACAACTCCAAAAGTATATAGCAAAATAGATGACAATTCTCAAATGAATTTCCTGTCAGCTTCTTATTGCCGGTAACAATGATGAAATAATTGTTATTATCTTAATTATGGAACTATCTTTCATTGAGGTTCAAGGTTTTTATTTGTTGCCATGACACTTGGATATGACCAGTGATTATTCAATATAAAATTAACAGAAGATCAACAGGAAAAATCTTCATAAAGCTTTGAGTCTCACTGTTTATTTTATTTTTTTAAATTGACATTATGGAAGAATTTTCAGTGTTTCCTCTTGGCTGTTAGACTTAAAACACCAGGGCAGAGGTAACACTTTATTTTTATTTATTTTATTTATTTATTTTTCATTAGTGTATAAACAAAAATGTCTGACCTATAATCAGGGATAAAAGTTTTTTTTTCTTTACCAGAATACCAAGATGAAGGGAAAGGGGGCTGAAAAAGTGATTACAAAATTGATGCAAAAGTGTCAAGTGGGACAAAATGAAATATCCAGTGAAAGGAAAAACACTCAAAAAAATCATTATTATTATTATTATTATTATTATTATTATTACTACTACTACTACTACTACTATTATTATTATTATTATTAATAATAATATTCCTGAAGAAAGCATGAAATAATTCTTTCTATTTTAACCTCACCATCCTCCTCCTCCTCCTTTTCCCCTAAATAATTGACTAACTCTGTGCAGTCTGTAAAAATAATTATAATAAATAAATCACATGACACATAAACAATTTAATAGTGAGACAAATAAACAGGTTACCTATCAGAAATTATATCCTTATACATGATGCTACGACGGTGATGAATATAACAATTGCAGGTTCAAACTACATATCCTGCACTGCTGAAAAATACACAAAAATTGCCATATACATTATATGTATATATGTGTGTGTGTGGATATGTATGTATGTATGTGTGTGTGTGTGTATGTATGTATGTATGTATGAACGTGTGTCAATGTATATACACACATTCAAAAAAAAAAAAATTCATGATCTTTTGCCAAAACCACCTCCCATTTTTAATGTTGAACAAAAATAATGTTGTTGTTGATTCTTATAAAGGAAAATAACATAATACTTATTTAAAAATGGTTATAGCAGCATAACTCAGTTTCTCTACTGCTGAACTTTGCCAGACAGTGACCAAAAACAAAAGAAGAAAACTAATCAACAAGTTTAAGTTTTCAATGTAAAAGTAAAGAAAAATCACATACAGAACCAAAAGTGTTAAAAATGAAATCTTCTAAATTTTTAATTATTGATTTAAAAACAAACTATTCTGCCTATCAGGCTGTGAGTGTATGTGTATACTAGGTTGGAAAATAATAATTGTGTGTATGTGTAGGCTTTTCAACTTTTATTTTGAATGGAAAAATGTTATGGCAACATAAAGTAGTAAGAAAATCAGAAAAATTTGTTTAAAAAAACAAATGAAGGAAATATAAAGTGTATATGAAAAAGAAAACCCTGAAATCCAAACAAGTAGGAAGGTTGCAAAGGAAGGATTTTTTATGACTTTTTGGACAGTCCTTCATCAGAAATGAAAAAAGAGAAAAGATGTATGAAATTTAGTGTAGAGTCTAATGACTAGTATTGGCAAAGACAACCTGATATGCATTTTATGTTGGTGATAATAACTGACCTAATATCTGATCAAAGACTTCATTCAAAAGTTTTCTATTTCCTGTAGCCCAACTCTCCTGTTTGTTGTGATATTTTTGTTCCTGTTTTATATTTTCCCATCTTTTTTAGCTTGTTTTCTTGCTACTCTATATTACCAAATGATTTTTTTTCTACTCAAAATGAAAATCAAAATTCTCCATTAAAAATTCCATTCAACCACCCAACCTACACATACACACACGCGCATGCATATACACACACAATGATTATTTATTTCCCTTTGTTTATTTCTTGAGCTGGAATAGATCCTAGCTATTATGATACTGAACTGGAAAATAATCATATACAGAAAAGTAAAAAATTAAGAACATCAACAATTTACAAACACTCTTCATAGGATTAAAAGTCAAAATAAGCTTGTGTGCATGCATGTGTGTGTGTGTGTGTGCATGTGTGTGTACAAGCAATAAGAGAAAAGGGACAAGTACATTTATATGAAAATCTTAGGTCCTTAAAATAAACATATGCAGGGCATGAAATATTGATTTAGAAGTAAAAGCACTATGTTCAATCAAGTGTGCTTAACAACAGCTATATGAAGGAGGGCAAGAGAAAAACAAATGAACTGGTTGTTGTGTGTCATTAGGTAAAACTATGCTTGATTACTTTGCAGTCATAAATTCTTCTTTGCTGGTATAAATATGGTTGATTTACATTTAAATCGTTCATATTCTATGCCTTCAAGGGTCATTCCATTCACAATTCCAAAGTGTCAGAGAATTTAAAGAGTAATGAAAAATAACTGAACACAATGTGAACCTAGAGCAAAGATTTAATAAATTAGATTTTATTTATTTTTCTTATCTTATTTACACTGAACTTTGTCCATATTTTGGTGTGAGTAAATATATATATATATATATATATATATATATAGTATAAAAGTAGAAAATGTGAATGGTAAGTCTCTTAACTTCACTAAATTATGTAACTTATTCACAAAGAATAAGTGAACAAATTTTATTCATTTGAATCAGACAAATTGTTTGTGTCATAAGTTCATCTAATGAAAACTGAGATTGATATATCTGATGTCTAACCATCATTTCATGCTCTGGATATGTTGAGTGGTTGGTTGGGTTTTAGGAAATACTAGTCTTTTTTATATTAAATCTGGGGGTCAACAGTAACAGCTATGACAGCCAAAACTATTGAACTGGAGTCACTGGATATCTATTGGTTTGGACAGTGGAAAATGAAAACAAAGGGTAGAGGTTCAAGTCTTCTGTATCCTCTTACAAAAAAAGAAATAAATTAATTCAACTTTCATTTTCTACCAGTGTTTTTATTTTCACACTTTAATATGCTGTGTGAAGATTTTACTTTTTGTATCCCTTGAAAAAATACAAAAAAGGAAAAAAAAATGAAAAAGATATAAAACAAAACAAAAAAAAACAAACAAAAAATAAAATAACCAAAAAAGATGTTTATGTTTTTACTGTTGGGACAGATTGACAGATGTTTGAAAAAAAAAACTGAAAAAAAAAAAACAAACATATATATATATATATATATATACCCAAATATTAATTGGGAGGGCAGAATCATTTAGAATCTCAAATTTTTCATCTCCCTCACTTAAAGAAGAGCAAAGTGAATAGAGATTTTTTTCAATTTTTCCAAAATATTTTTGGTACCTTTTTCTCTCGCCCCTTCCCCCTTCTCCCAACCTGGTGCAGAAGAGCTTTATGTGACTACAGAAACAAACACACACAAACACTGTCATAAGTATTCACATGTTATGTACAAATACAGGAAAAAATGCTACTCCCTCAAAAACCGTGAAAAAAAAGCATACCTTGTTAAACTGCTAAAACAAACTTGAAGAGAAGAAAATCACAAATAACACTGTTCCGCTATATAGCTGTGATATATTAGATTATTTAAAGAAAGAAAGAAAGGAAAGAATTACTCACAACACAAAAGGAAGGAAGAAAATGAAGAAAAATATGAACATTTGTGAAGACAAAAATGAAAAATTGAAATCTGGTGACATCAAAGTGAATTAAAAAAAACTGGATATTTTATATATATATATATATATATATATATATATACACACATATATATATATATACATACATATATATATATGTATATATATATATATATATATATATATATATATCCACACACTTATAAAAAAAAATGATAATAAAGCCCTAAAAACTGAAACCTTTAAGTGTATGTAAGTGTATAAAAAATCTATGTTCATATATATATATATATATATATGGTGTATATTATATATATATATAGATATATATATATATATATATATATATGTATAATGTATATGCACACATGTATCTATCTCTCTTTATATATATATATATATATATATATATATATATATATATATACACACACATGCACACATCTCCCCCAAAACGGCCATATATGTATGTGTGTATGTATAGAGATATACACTGATATACATATATAAAATAAACACAAAGAAATATATATAATAAATGAATAAAATATTTGAAAATTAAAATTAGTGTCTGTTTTACTTTATTGTGGCTTGTATATGTTCATGTCTTTGTTTAATCCCAACCTTCGTGCATGTGTGTGTGTCTATGTTTTTATTTGGATAAATATTTTTACATGTATAAACATACAAATGCTTATCGAGTAATAGGTATTGATAAAGGTGTGTGTTAACATTTGCATACTTGAATATATGTATACATTTAATCAGTCTGACATAAGCCTGCGTCAGTGTGAAACCCACGAGAAACAGATTCATGTTAATCGCTAAGATCTGCTTACCATCATTAAGCAAAGTACCCACGTGTGTATGTAAGTAAATACGTTTGTATAATTCAAATTAATTTCTCTATTTTGTTTCAAAATCTAACTATTTGTTAATGTGTCCTGAATCAAGTTAAACAAAACCTATATTTCAATAACTTTATGAAATAATTTTTTTATTTTCTGGGTCATCACAGACTGATGCTAAAAATTTATAATCACAAAGAAACACCATTAGATAGAAAAGGCTTCAAAAACTCAACAAAGGTTGCAGAATGGAAAATGTTATCCCACACAGGATCGTGTAAACGATTTTGCGCTATATGCTGGCTTGAAAGAAAGGATTGTGCAACTCCAGCCGAAATCTGGCAGTAATACATCATTGTTGGCCTGATCTGACTCTGATAAAGATATAACATTGCAGGTGTCACATCTTTCTTGAACTCTGATATAGTGTGCTGACCATTTTTTCGAGCTACTTTTTACAATGGATTTTATACATGCATTTCACTTGAGATCTGAAGTGAAATTGAAACCCAAAAGATGTTGGAGGCATGGCGCCTCATTGAGAGTAGAGCAGTTCATTGTGACTGGAGAAAACTTGAGGTCTGAACTGTGGTGATATGGGAGAGATCAGCTCCAAGTTAGTGATCATCTTGGCTTTTGAACTATTTCAACGAGCCAGTTTTTACCCCATTGAACTGTTAGAACTTGCTCAGGGGAGAGATCAGCTGCAAGTTAGTGATCATCTCTGTTTTTGAGCTATTTCGAGTAACAAGCCAGTTATTATCTCGAACTGTTGGAACAGCTGCAACTGTGATAATTTTTGTTTTTGAGCTATTTAAATAACAAAAAAGATATTTCCCCATTGAACTGTTAGAGCAAGCCCCTTAGGAAAGATCTTCAACACTGATATTTTTTTGTGTATTAAAAGTACCAAGCCAGTTAGTTCCCTACTGAACTTTTGTTAGAGCAAAGTTTGAGAAATTGCCGACATAGCACTGATAATCTTTGTTTTTGATGCATTGAAAGTAACAAGCCAGTTATTTCCCTATAGTTATTTCCCCAAATGAACCGTTTAAGTATTGTCAAAGGTGACATCGGCTGCAAGGATCCAATCTTCTTTATTTTCGAGGTATTGAAATGAATAAACCAAGTCTTTACCTACTAAGCTGTTAGAATTCAGTTGCAGGAAACATCGGAAGTTTCGGATCATCTGAAAATTAAAAATGAGTCTGGTAAATAATAAAACAGGTAAGTCATATTTACCGCTAAAACCTGGAGGTGTCCTACAAGTTTGTAACATTAAGATTTTATAGTTATTTTCTCGCAAACGTTTCAATGTGTCACTCATTTTTATCTCTGTCCGGTATCGAATACGTTAAACTTTGCTTATTTGTTAAACTTTATAAGAGAAACGGTTTAAAGTATTTCCTGGCTTAAAGGTCTAAACGTATCTTTAAAGTCGATATATGCATTCATGTTGACGGTATATTTCTTTCACATTCTTCTTTTTATTTTTCGACTGAAAGAAAAAAAACGAGTGAAAAACATGAGTTTTCCTTGTTTTTTTAATATAATATTAATTTTCAGTATTACTTTGAAATTTGATTGTAGTGGCTGATGTTAAACTATGATGCGACTATTTTTCTTAGATTTTTTGCTGTTAATTTGTCTGGTATTTTCTGTGGAAAACTTGGCTGAAAACTCCCAATTTCTTAAAAGTCTGCGCCAATTACCTTTAATATCGATATCTGTTGTAGTTTATTGACAGCCAACACTGGTTGACGAATCCAGATGTTAAATCCCAATCGTCAATATTTTTATCTAATCCTCTCATAAAACGAACAATTTTTCTAGATCATTTATCCTACTGTAAACATTTCAAAAAAATTCTTTTCGCTTGTATTTACGGATACGAAACTGCGTAGATATGACTTTCGAGATAATCTGAACGAGTGAATGTGCTTTAAAGAAAACAGAACTTAACTTACCTGTGAAGCTCTCCGTAACCGAACAGTCAAAGCAGAGAGTAGTTTCTCCTGCAAAGGTGGACGCAGGTTCGGATCTTATCTGAGGGCGCATTTTCTTTAATAAGTTTTCTCAAGTGTACAGAATGATAGACGAAATGAACACTATTGAAAAAAAAACGGGGCGTCTACTCAAATACGGGAATCAACTAAAAATAACGTTTGAAGTGATAAAAATATAAGATTTATGAGAAGAAGTTTTAGAGATTAATATTTGAGGAAAAAAAACGAATAATGACATTTCTGATCTATTTTTAAAGTTGATGACCGTAACGCTTTTAGACAAATAACAATGTCCAGCTCAATATCATTACCATAGATTCTGGCCAGATTTAGTTTTCTGTTGTTTTTTTTTTTTGTTTAGTGATTTTCCCTTAAGCAAGGCAATAAATCCACTAAGTGTTAGAGAATATGAAAAAATACTATTAAGCATAGAGAATAATAAAAGAACACGAATTAAGCAGACAGAAGATAACGATTGACATTGCATTTAAATTTTTGAAGATTAAAATTGACTGGGAAGCATGAAGTTGAAAGAGAGTTCCACAAGCGAGAAGTGCGAGAAATTGTTAGCATCGAACTTACAGTTATATCTAGCCATTTCAAATGTAAAATGAGTTCTCGGTTTCAGTAAAAAGCGGTGGGACTGTAACCTGCCAACCCCAATAGAGCGGCGTGGATGCACTTGAACATACTAAACTAATGGTAGTAAATGCCAATACAGTTTATTTGTGTCGTGGGGTGGGGGGCACTTTTTAAGGATGACATCTATATGCGAAAAAATCTCAAATCTCTTGTCTAGAAGACCAATACTGATTATCTACAACTGGGTTCTTTGGAATTACTTTTATCGGTACAGACAGATTTAAAAGCTTGAAAGCGAAATTAAAAGAAAAACAATTTAATATGTTCTTGTTCAGTAAAGCCCTCCCGCCACACACACACACAAACGTGTTTTTGGACAGCAATCCCTCTTTTATACAAGTTTCATGAAAGACAACTGATAAATCTCCTATTCAATTTCTTTTTTCTTCAGAGTCTGTCTATATTTCTGAGATGAGGTATTATGTACAGTATTTACATTAGTCGGACTATTGTCCTCATCTTTGTCGCCATATTTGTCACAACGTTTCGGCCGTTGTACGCTCCGGCCTTCTTCAGGTGGTTGGAATTTCGAACCGAACCCTTTATTTCGATCACTGGGGTAGACTGTTCTAGTTCCACGAGCCATGTTTGATGGATGTCAGTTGTCAGTTATCTCCTGGTAATTTTCCCTCTGAAAGTTCTCCACTGCCTGAACCGGGTATTGAACTCACACTCTTTGGGTCTGTCACTGGATCTAACCAACGCCGTTATCCACTGTACCATGTGTCCTTTTTTCTTCGTATGTTTTCTTTTAAAATGTGTAAAATCTGTCTAAATATTCCATATATCCGAGCACTTTTGGATATATTATCAAAGGTGTTTCTGTTATTTTTGTAATTAAACATGTAAAGTTTCATAAATGTGATATAGTGATGTGAATATTTTTTATATTTTCCAGATAGGGTCAACACGTTGTGGCCGTGTTCATAGATGATATTATTGAGTATTGGCTTTTTCCTTTTTATTATTAATGCTTCCATTATTTTTAGCGTTTTTTTTTTAATGTGAATGAGACTATTATGGTCATATTTTTCACAACTATGTTGCGGGCGGAGCTTGGTAGGTTTCCGTGTGTGCTTAAATGGATCCTAACTGCAAGAATGCAAGAAAAAAATAATAAAAATCTTAATCGCTGTAACTTTAAGTCGTCTTTAATAAATACACCCCCCACACACATACATATATATAAACAACGCTATCAGAACAGTGCACAATGTAAAATATAAAAATATATAACAGAGCTAATATAATAAATGGAGGCATAGTGGATTAATGGATAGCGGCTCGGAGTGAGCAATCGGAGAGCCGAGTTCGAATTCCAGTGCTAATACCCTTGGGAAAGGTATGAATTCTCTTCTCCTCCTCCTCCAGCTATGGGTAAATAGCAGGACAGACCGGCTTCTATAGCCTTGTTCTATAGTCTTATACCGCAGAAAGAAATAGCGGCCTACTGCGGGAGAAAATCATGACCACTAGATTCGAATTTAGTAAACAACATACATTCAAATCATCATAACATTTTATTTCCTCCTATTTAATAAGTTATGCTATTTTATTTCAGGACGTTTCCGATCATGATCCTCTACAACTTCCAAAACGAAGCTTCTCTCGATCAATCACCTGAAAAACACCTTCCTGCCTCCCATCAGTAAGGTGTACCATCTCGGGTTTACTACATACTCGGCTGAAATGAAGTGGAAATATTATATTGAATCTCTTACTAGGTCTGCTTGTTAAGAAAGTTGGTTCACTGAGTCGTACCAGACATTTTTCACTCGTGAATATATCTTAAATATTTATAAGTACTGTGGAGTAATGGATAGCGGCTCGGATTGAGGAATCGGAAAGCAAGATTCGAATTCCTGCTAATACAAGTCGGAAAAGTATGAATCCTCTTCTTCTCCCCTCCACTTATGGATAAATACCTGGGTTCTATAGCCTTGGATGGTAACTGGTCTACCGCAGAAAGAAATGGTAACCTAATGCAGGAAAAAAATCTGCCTCGTCAGGCATGTATCACGCATGGCACATAACTGATTGAATATAAGAAATATAAATAAACGATACTATTGTAATATTGTCACCTTTCCGCGACTTAAGGTTTCATGTGGTCTCCCAGGTAACTGCTTTAAAATAACATCTATATGGCGGTCTTACAATCTTCAGCCAGTTCAAGAGACTCAATTCTATATTTATATTTATTCTAAATACAGATTTGAGTATCTTGTTCCTTTGTCCGCCGGAAGATTGTGAGACAGCCGTATAAGAACCTGGGAGTCCACATGAAACTTTAAGTCGCGGAAAGATGGAAATATTTGATTATATTTTACTATATTACTTCTATATAAACTGATGAAATTGGTAGAACTTTCCGTAGTTAATATGCTTTTATTTCTATCTAGCTATCTATCTAGCTATCTATCTAGCTAGCTATCAGGTATGCGCCCGCATGTAAATATGTCGATCTATCTCTCTTTTTATCTATTATTATTTTTCCTCTTTTCTTTTTACATATATTCTTTTTTCTTTTTTCTTCTTTCTCTTTTCTCTCCTTTTCTCTCCTTTTTACATACTGGTATAAACTATGAGTTTTTCTATTTAAAAACCAGGTGCCAAAAAGGTTACAAATGTATGCTAGCCGCCCTAATATTTCCCGAATTATCACCCGCACTTTCTATGAAATCAATTTCTAAAATTTAAACTCAAAAAAAAAAAAAAGACAAGAAAAGAGAAAAAACATGTAGTTCTGAAGAGAGGATATAAATCCGATAATTTGATCTTTTATTTTGAAATTTATCGATTAGTTTTACCGTCAAATCGTGTTTTAACTTTATAGATTATCTCTTCTGTTCGACACTCTCGAATTTATGAGACATAAAAATTTCAGAAATATAACCAACTCTTTGCATAAAAAAAGGATTATAAATATTTTTCTTTGTTTGTTATGTGATCGTATCCAAAGTGATCAGTGATTTTAACTTGAGTACAACTCGGAAAGTAATCTTTGAAATCGACTCGTTCAGTTGATGTATGGATCAATGAAAAAAATTCCTCGGTCAGAGCAGGATGTGTCGATGGTGAAATTTATATCGGCTCCGAATGTGAAATCTAAGAGCTGAGTTCGAATTCCTGTCGCGTAAATACCCTTGGGAAAGGTATGAATCTATCTCCTTCCCTCACATGGTTTAAATAGTAGAACTTGTGTCTGGAAAAATCAGTTATTCTCAAAAAGTTTTAATGCAATATTCACCCGAGAAAAAAAAAAGAATTATTCTTACAATGTAAAATATGTTACAGCTTTGAATAAGTCATAAAGGGTTGATAAGCCGTAAAAACAAATAAATCCATTGCTTACTGAATTCTGAAATAAAATAGTTGTAAATGAGACATTCAATCCGAGATTTTCATAAACTATATTCTTAGAGCAAAGTGTAAAGTATTGTCTACATCAATAATCCTCAGTGACATTATTGATTGCTTCACTGTAGAAATCTCTCTTTCCCAGTATATATATATATATATATATATATATATATATATATATGATTTAAAAATTGTATCAGATGTTGAGCTGAATCGTTATCATTATACCATAAATTTATCTGCATAACATTCGCATCGTTGCCTTTTTTATCACAACGTTTCGACTGATGTGTTTTTCGGTCTTCCTCGCGTGTCTAATTCAGCCGATATGGTGGTGCGTTCTTTTGGCAGCCAAGCATCTGATCTCTCTTCTAACAGCTCAAACTTGTAAACTGGTCACATTCAGTACCTCAAAACTAAACTAGTAACGCTCTATAAGCACCGAGCAGGTCATAAATTTTCGACTATGGCGATGAACGGGTGAATTCATATATACGATTCATCACTGCTGGAAAAATGGCCATTTCCCTGTTCCATTTTAGTAAATACCAAACTCCTCCTGCTATGTTCTACCTCATACGTAGTAGTTCAATGGATTCAGGTCTGGAGAGCTGGAGGTCATATATTTGGCTTCTCCACATCACATATGATTTGTATCGAAGATTCTCAGTCACAGTTCTTCCGACAGAATGCTTTGAAACATTGAGCTCCTTAGCAATAGCGTTAATTGACGTTGTCGAGTCCTTATAGATCATTTTCTGCACTCTTCGTACAAATTTGTGTGTTCTGATGTTATTGGGCCCCTTATCTGGCGTTTTATCTTTGGCCACTGCTGTAGGATCTCTATCAGCGGCTTTAACAACAAACAACCGTACAACATTCAGGAAGCGAGCAATCTCTAAACCACTATGCTCTGCCTTTAAGTGATTACAGTGTGTATTTTTTTCATTGGAGTTAGCTTCATGTTTATTATTATTTATCTGAAAAGAAATGTTGACCAGAACAAGTTATAAAAAAGTTAGAGCTATTATAAGATGTGGCCCCAAAGAACTGAGCAACCTTGTCTATTCAGATGATATGAAGAGATAGGAATCAAAATTTCGAAAATAAAAAATAGGTAAGTAATCATTATGAGTCCATTCTCTCGAGAGCTCTTTTGTTTAAAATCTTAGAAATTTTCTTTATTATACTCTTGCTTATCCCCAAATAGAAACATAAAAACGACAACAAATGGAGGAGAAACAAATGCTACCAAAAGAGTCTTTTACAGATGCAAAGAATTCAAAAGTGCGGGCGTCACTGTCCTCCATAATTGGTCCTTTGCATCTAGCTACGTTGGACGGTCATGTAGCTTCAAAACTCCAACTTACACAGCGCACACTCTTAAAAAATTCAAAACTAAAAATATATATCAGAAATGCGAAAATCAACGAAGATACCAAACGGTGTATGTAAGGGAACGTCCTTTAAGCATACTGTTAGCCTTGCAACTGAAATTATTCGGACTGTGACGTAATTTTAAACCAATGTTCACATCTTCGAAAAATATAAACTTACACATAATTAAAATATAAACTTACACTTAACTTTCCAACCTCCATTTGTTGGCTGATGATATCCGACCCTTCTTAACTAAACTCTAATGTCAGACAAAACAACACCCAGGCGCATCCGAGCTTTTAAGTAAATAGCTTCGCATATTTGCCAGAAAAAGTACCACCTACTAAGATGAATCTCTAACACACCCTTTAAGAGTGACTTACAGATAAATGATGACAATACACCTACTACCTCCCTGAATATTAGTTGTTGCCATAAATCCTACCTGTCTATCAAGGAGCCATCTAATTTTAACAGCCAGACAGTCTCACATTGCTGTCTTCCTATAGTTAAATCAAAATCATTTTGTGGGACGAATATTATTGGAAACTTGAACATTCAATAATCTGTAGGATATCTCTTCTGACATTTTATTTAAATAACGTTAATAGCCACCTATGTAGCCATGTCCACAGTTTCCAATTTGATCGATCAGCTCGGGTTTATCAATCAGCCTAAATCATTGATCAGTTTGAACAAGCGTCTATCCTCCGAAGGATGAGTAGCGTTATGAGCACCCCCTGCTTTTGATCTTTGGGTCAAGAAAAGTTTTCTAATTCTCTTTTTAGACAAGCCACCCTAGAACTTCCAATAAAGACTGGCGTAAAAGAAACGTGATCGTTGCGAAAAAAGGAATCATAAAACGCAATAATTACAAGGGAACAGCTTTCAATGGCAACATTGGACACGCCCATCACTAAAGCGTGTTATAGATCCATATGTTTCGTGAACTCTTCACCAAATTGGAGTCGCATTGAGAACAATTATTATCATCCGTTGAATTATTGTCTGCTTGTCCATTATTATTGGCATCACAAACGAAGTGAATTTCCTGAATAGTGATCACATCCACACAATTAGAATGGTGAAGTACAGAGACGGCTTTCTTTTGATCACTCAACATTCATACTTGCGAAGTTGAACGATCTGTTTTACTCTGTCTCTACCTAGTATGGCTATAACTAGATCCCCAACCTCGATTTGGAAGGTTTACTTTTAACGTCTTGTAGAAAGAAAAGTAAAGCTAAATTGCGGAATTGGCTTCTTTTTGAGAATGGAATCTGTGAATTAAGATTTGAGAATGTTGGTTGTTCGAATAGACTTGTTGACCATAGGAATGTGGTGGAATATTTTTTGACTCACCAGTATCCTTGCTATTGAAACGAATCTCTTGAATTGTGGTCACATCCAGTAGTTCAAACAGTTGTCAGTTCCTGTGCCAGAAATCGCTGCTTTTCTGTTTTCTTGGTTTTCGTTGGGGAAGGCAGAAACACTTATTTGTAACACGTCGCCCATTGCTTGGAGATAGAAAGTGTCACAATCCGTTTTGGAGAGTGAAATCGACCTAAAGAAGCTTAACTCGTCTGTTACTTCTATCTTTTGTACATTCTAAAATATAGGAGGGATTCGTTGATGCTTGCTTTTAGGGAGGGATGTGCAGATTTGGTTACACATCTATCATGGATGATGGCATGGGCCTTTACTAATGTCTTCTACGGAGCTGTAATTGACATCCATCGCACCCAACAGATAAATATGATGTTATGTGCAAGAGTAAATGGGTCCTTTTTTCCTTTGAAACTGTGATTTTGTATTTCTAGTTGGAATTGGATTCTATATCGTTATTGGTTTTGGAATACCGTCTTTGTACATATGACTGCATCCTGACCAGATAGTTGGCAATGCCGTAGGCCATCGACTACGACTGGCTCCTGCCTGCCCGCTGATTGCAGCAGTGGATGTCAACGCATTTAAATTGATGTCGATTTTATTTTATAGAGATGAAGATAATCTAATTTCCGTTACTAGGTCATTTCCATCAGATAATGAAGACAACATCTTTAGCCAGATGAAACCCCTATGCAATGATTCCAATTGTGCATCGACTAGAATTCACACTACTGGAACTGAAGCCATTCTTGTTGCGGGTTTGGGAGAAATAGTCTTTGAACACGTGATTGCAAAAATGACCAAGTTTCTGGTAAAATCAACAATATTGCTGTCAGTCATCGTCTACAAACGCCATCTTTTGTTTATGGTACACAAATCTTCGGAATTACGTCAAATGTTATTTTCATTATTTTCTTTTATTTACGGAGAACGAGAACATTTAAACGTTGCAAACAGCGTCTATTCGAGCAATATTGAAAGTGGCCTTTCAATTCAATTAAATCCTTAAAGGCCACTTTTAGGTGTATATTGTATGTTGATTACACTTGGAGGAACAGAACACTGTTCCTGATATTTAGCCTTCATTTTCTCGCCCTCCTAATGTTGGTGCAGCAAAACGTCATCTTCTTCTTCTTCAGAGAGAGAGAGAGAGAGAGAGAGAGAGAGAGAGAGAGAGAAAGAGAGAGAAAGAGAGAGAGAAAAAAAGAGAAAAATTGTGCATAACATCAGCAGGCGAGATAAATCAGTTGTTGGTTACTCCCACGAAATATATTTAGCGACTGATTTTTACGAGGTCCTCATCAGTTTTCTTCTTTATTCGAAGATTTTATTTATTCCCTTTGTTCGGTACCATTGTCTTCCTCGTCATTGTTATTTTCACAACATTTCGATTGATGTATTCTCTAACCTTCGTCAGGTGTCTGTTGACTTAGGTTCTATTCAAAGAATTTCGAACTGAACCCATTTCATATTCTACGGATGTAAATTGTTTACTTTTCTGGTCTCACACAGGGCCGGTATATCCGGGCAATTAGCAATGAGGAAGGACCCAACGCTGCAGAAGTTGGTTCTGATGCCACGGATTATGGAGAAGGAGATATTTAAAGGTTTGGGTGATTTTTGGAAGGCTGGTTTAGGTTTATATTTCTGGTTTTTGTACTTCATGGTGGGTAATGGGTGTTGGAAAAAGAGAAGGCCTGAGTTACAGGAAGCCGGCGGTTAACACCCATGACGCGAGCAGAGAGGGGGTTTGACACAGCCTGAATCATAATGTGGCCTCAGGGTTGCCCACCGGAGATGACTGCAGGGACACCTATCCATGCGCGACATGGCACTACAGACACCCCGATATTATGCAACTGTTGATCAGAGCGGCCGCTCAAGACGCTACGCAAGAGTTAGGGCTCCTAACTACCAATCGGAAACAGCAACCAGGGAACTTGGGGTGATACGATTAAAAAAAGAAATCTTTTCACTGTCCATGTCTGCGTTAACACAGCTTTTCTAATTGATTAACTGTTAATATGTTTTCTTTCTTTTTATGAGTTGTGTTGGATTTGTTGTCTGGTCAAAGTTGCTGAACGCTTTCTGCGACATTTCCATCACAATCCAGTTGTATGAAAGTTTTCACTGGACAAGTATTGCTAAAGATTAAGCGTGTTACCATGATGCAGAGATTAGTTTTCAGTTTTACCCCATTAGACATCCTTACACTTGTAAGTTAAGCTTGTTAAAGATGCCTAACATAACTAGATGGCTTCATCAAGCTTGTTAGCGTCATAAGTTGGATTCTCACCAGGCTCGCTAATTGTTCGTTAATTAACGCACTTTTAATTAATTGTTTAGGTTCTTAAATATGATCAATCAGTTTTATTTCCCGGGAAAGACCTACTGAAGCTTTCTAACTTCTGTAGATACAAGTAAATATTAAAATAAAATTTGGAAGAAAAGAAAATTTAAGAAAGAAATACATTTTCAGTCTTTAAATAGTAATATAAGACTTCACATTAATTCCAATCTATGTGTGGGGCTTATTATGAGACAGCAAGAATTCCCGTATCAGACTGAACCTTTCTCAGAATATTTGTTAAATACCAATCATACTACTTTTTCTGTTGTGAAAAGTGCATCAGGTGTTTTTTGCTTCACTTAACGTAAGCACTCATAATGCGTTGATCCCATATCTCCGGCTTTTCTAGGTTAGGATTAGCTCTGTTCTTTTCTTCAGGCAAAACAGGGAACAAAAATTGAAGCAGATGTGTCTAGTCACCGGAACACCACCACCCCAATGCATTAAAAGGAGAGGGTTGAGTCACCATAACGGCTTTGCCGCGGTGTTTGCGAGAACCAAGCTTCTTTTGCTTTTACTCACGCATATGTCTACAAGGCATGGCATTAATTCATTTAACATGAGACATCATTCAACATTTTCCCCATCGGATATTATCGCGACCTGTACACATACTCTGAGGTAGGGTAGATTAAATGCCGTATTTTGATGAATGAACAGATTATAATTGATGATTAATGAAAGGATAAATATCAATGGGTTTGGGTCACGAAAGAGATTAGATCCGTTTAAATGACTGTTCACTCCCGAGCACCTCAAGCTTTATTCTTTTTGCCCGATTCACGCTCTTTACTAACGGCGGTAGACTAACGATCGGAAGAGCAACTGAAATGAAGATAGAAGCAAATACTAGTCGAAAATTAACGGACACATACATAGAATCAGGAAGAGACACATGGAATTTCTAGGACTCACAATAAGGAGAGAAGGATTAGAAAATTTGACACTCACAAGACAGAAGGAAACAGCGAGTAACCTAACAATCTTGTGCAAATGAATGGCGCCACAGGGCGTGGAAAGGATAGTAAATAGACAAACATTGCTTAGGGGTAGGAAGTTCTACAGAGTTATGATTGTCCATGTCCTGTAGAGAAACAGCAGATAGAAGAAGAAAAAGAAATTGATATTAAATTTGAAAAGTTCTTTTGCGAATATTTGCTCATCTTATGAGTTTATATCATAAAATGGACGATGGTTTTATTTATTTTTCTTTGTAAGCATTGATATTGTGAGGCAATTCCCATTTGCAAACAAGATGCTAGAAAAAAAATGCTAATAGGATATACATTGTTGATATCGGCTCGGCGTGAGAACTCTGAGAGCCGAGTTCGAATTCCAGTCGAGTTCATTATATTCACTTACGCACAAATACCCTTGGCAAAGACATGAATCCATCTCTTTTCTCCCAGCTATGGATTAAATAGTAGGACGGGAAAAATCGTCATGTATTGAAAGATACATGGTCGTCCAAGCATGTGTCACGTGACTGACTGAATGGGAGAAGATGGACTAAATCAGATGTTAAAAGTCTTTCTGGGGGAGATGTTTAAAAGATTTTTTTTATTCTAAATGTTTACACAGATATTTTTTTGATGTTTTGATTTTAAATCCACATTTGGTTTTCATTTCTACTTATTTTCTGGAATGGGACCTCCGTATAGATGTTTTTTTCTGCATATAGGACAGAGTTTTTAAAAGGTAATGTTTTTCGAAAAAAGTGGGTAGGTGAAATAAAAGAAGTTTTATTTATTTAAATATTAATAGCAATAATGATTTTAAACAAATGATATCTCTCAACTGAACAACATTGTCATAAATTGAGAACAAAAAGGCAAATTTAATTTTCTATTTAATTTAAAGTTCCAGCGAAATTTAGCGACGATTAACAAATTTTATATTCAAAAGGCAAGATGCTATGACGTCAAAAATAGCTTGATTACAATGCAAAATGGTGTGTGTTGGGGGTGCTATGTCAGATGATAAGTTTTAAAGTCTTCTATGTGATGTGTCTCTTAAGGACGTGTGCGATTATAGCTCTCCACAGTTTCCTGTCCTTTGTAGTACTGAGCAAAGTCTGTTTTTTTGCTAAATCTTCTGCCAACCATTTTTTCTTTTCATTTGGCATTATTTTCTTTAATGAAACCTATGAACTTTTTCCGTATATCAGATATATATAAATGTTTTGCATGCTAATATTTCGAAAAAAAAAAAAAAGAACTGAAAATTGCAGTAATGTTTTTAGACAAATGAAACAGCTGAAACGCATTGTCATAGGTTGAGAACAAGATGACAAGGTTTCAGTTCCAGCAAAAAAAGTGAGGGCTGTGAAGCTACTTCAGCCCTCCCTATAGCCTCGCGAACGATTTGGTGTCCAGAAAGTAAATTTTCCAAAGTGAACATCAAAGAATCATTCAATATCCAACAATTGGAACACTGGAAGAAAGACTCACCAACTCAGCAAATACACAATTGTTTCTTTTTCTTTAGACAGAATTTTCATATTTTTCCCAAAACATTATGGAAATGATAATGTTATGGTGAGAATAACATTAGGCAATCATTGATTGAACAATAAGTGTTACTGTCAGTTGAAATATGTAGAATATATATAAATATATATAAATATATAAATCTTTTTTCTTCAAACAGTTTTCTAGGAAATTAGGCTTCGCGAGTCTTATGTTACCATTCTTTTTAGTACTGTTGGCAATTTTCCTTCCAAGACTTTTGTTTACGGTAATGTTGATTATAGGATCTGGGCACC
Source organism: Acanthosepion esculentum (assembly GCA_964036315.1). Taxonomy (NCBI): domain Eukaryota; kingdom Metazoa; phylum Mollusca; class Cephalopoda; order Sepiida; family Sepiidae; genus Acanthosepion; species Acanthosepion esculentum. The sequence goes on along the minus strand of OZ038509.1, from coordinate 2,181,853 downwards.
TCGAAGTGATGTAATGGTTAGCAAGCTTGTCTCACTAGAACAATTACGACTGAATAGTGAGTTCGATCCTCACTGGGTGCCCCATACTTTCGGCCTTGTGCCACATCTGAGCTACGCTTGGAAAATCACTATGTTGATTATAGGATTATTTTCTATTCTAGTTAGATGTGCTACCCATTTTAGTTGTTGCTGTCGTTGGGAGAACTCAATGACATTTCAACCCTGACCCCATTAAACAGAAGATGCCCGCAGAAATAGAACATATACTAATATACATCCAACTACTACAAAGTCTGTTATAAACATAAACAATACATAAACCTACTGATGAGGAAAAACTAAGGAAGAATAAATTATCAATTGACATTGAAGCTGAAATGTTGAACATATCTTACTTTCTCCCCGAATTCAATGAAAGTTTCACAATTTTATGAAGGAAGTCTGGAATCAGAAACGCATTCACCCAAAAGTGACGTTTATTCTGCATTAAATGCCTATGTTTGATAAATTATGCAAAAGCGTTTGGGAAGGATATTAGAATAATTCAGAACCTAAACTAGCAGCAAACTGCCTGCATACGGATAGGCAATGAGTTCAGTAAATATACAAAAATAAAAAGGTGTGTAAGACAAAGATGCTTTTTCTTATCAGACCTTTTCAACTTATATGCTATTCTGAGAGAATTAGTAGTCCTACCAAGATTCATTATTGGGAGCCACGATCTTAACAACATAAGGTATGCAGATGACGCAGTGTTGATAGTGGTCACGGAAAGGAAAGTACAAGAAGTCCTACCGAAGATAGTGAAGGAAAACGAGAAGAAAAAAGTAAACATCATTTGCAAGAAGACTGAATTCCTGATTGTTAACAAAAAGAACAGCCCAATATGCAAATTACAAATTGGTGAGATCAGAATCAAACAAGAGCAACAATTTAGATATCTGGGAAGCGTATTAACAGAGGACGGAAAGTGCGACACTGAAATCCGAAAGCGCACTGGGATAGCGAAAGATGCCTTCCAAAAGATAAGTAAAGTCATAAGAAACAGAAAAATGTCGTTAGAAACAAAGAAAAGAGTACTGAACTGTTACGTAATATCAGTCCTACTATATGACAATCCAACTTCTAAAGACAATAGCAACAAAAAGGATACTTATGATTAACATCAGGAAGAGACATTTCTGAAGCACATAATGAGAAACGAGGGCTTAGAAAATTTGACACTCACAGGACATATTAAGGGTAAGATGGTCACGTAGGTTATGAGTTGCATAACCTATACCCCCTGGCGAGGTTAAACGAATGGTTTGGGATGGAGGGCAAAACGACAAAAGTTATTAAGAGCTACAGAGTACAGGAAATTGTGAGAGCCATGATCGCCAATGTCCTGAAAAGACACAATACACAGAAAAAGCAGAATGCACTATGGAAACAAAAAGTAGCCCTCAAGACTCTCACACATACAGAGATATTTCAATTATGGTGAAAGTATTCATGAACATTATATTAACTAGGACCTCATCATTTTATGAAAATCAATTCACAATTTGCTTTTCGTTCTGGTAACGGATGTAATGATGGCATGTATGTCATTAAACAACTCCAGGAAATTGCACATCTCTCTTATAGGAAATTGTATACCTGCTATGAAGACCACATCTTCCTCTTCTCATCCATTTGAAACCGCCTTTCAAGCTCCAAATCCACTGAATACATTGAACTAATTGAGGAACTTTATCGCTTCACAAAATCTTACATATCTGGTGAGGACTCCAATACTCGAAGTTTTTCTCAGACTATGATATACGCATTTACAAACATAGATATGATGAGATGTGCACTGATCATTTAAGCATTTCATATCCCATCCCAAACGAATCTACCAATGGAAGGCAGCGATCTTGCTTTCCCTTCCGAGACCACTGATGGGTTCTACGCTGACGACATAGACATTCACAGTTGGGATATGAATGATCTTGAGTAGAAAAGCAGTATCCTCTACCAAGTGTTCCAAGAAATCGGACTGTCCGAAACAGAACCTATCATGTGGAATTGGTTGGTTGTTTTTGTTTAGCTGCATATCAACCTCCGATCTGGAATTGGAATGTTAACAGTGATACTACATACACTCCAATACCAATTCCGATTCCCCAAATCCATTAGAAAAATTCAGGATATAGATTTAGTAAATATTAAATGGTGTATTGGTCAGTTATACCAAATTTAGTATGGGAGACAATTCGTCCAACACCGCAAATTACAAGATCGAAACAGAAACCTAAACAATTCGAGTCGTAATCTTAACTAATCTTCACAGATTGAGACTTTCATGTGGATATCATGCATGGCACGAAACTCATTCAGAAATATCTAAACTGTCAGCTGTATCCTTAAAATCGCTTTCTTTGATCAATGATTCAAAATGTCTTTGAACGAGTGAAGCCTGTAGGTTTTGGCGAAGACCATTCTTCTTCGAACTATCCTATAGAATAAGAAACAAAAAAACTGTAGCAGATAACAGCAACCAAATCAAACCAAATCAAGACTTTCAACAGTAGCAGCAACTAAAATGAATATCACATGTAATTCGAAGGGAAAATAATGAAATAATCAAGGTATTGACGTTCCACACTACTTCAAACAAAAGGAAGGGAACGATACTGGAAAGAGCTACTGGGCATGAGAAACCTATTTTCATGAAAATTTGATTTAAGAGAAAGATTTAATAAATTTAAAGTAGTACTGACTGTTCGGTCAATGAATGTCAAATGTTCACTTGTGCGGAAACGACTAATATTATCTTTATCATTACTATTTGTTTGTGATTTTGTAATGCCAGTCTACCAGGTCTGATGAAGTATTGTCTTCTTACTTTAAAAGTAAGATTCACTAATTTGGTCGAATATTATAAAGCACTCATATCCCTTCAAGAAATAGTCGATCGTGGCTCTCCACATTTTATTTTTATTTATTACATGTGAATTGCCACGTGAAAGATAGCGGGGTAGTTCCTGTTATTTTATCCCCGGTTTTGAATTCAGAGCTGCTCTCCTCCAAGACTGTGGCAACCCAAGGATAGGGTCATGTCTACTCTGCTATTTTTAACATGTCGTCATTGGTAGAGGAGGAAATGGATTCATAACTTTCACAATGCCATTTATGCGAAAGTGAATGGAAAAAAGGCAATTTCACAATTTGAACTCGGCTCGACGAATCCCCTTTCTGCACCGATAACAGTTACACTAGTCGTGCATTAACAATTATTGATTGTATTTTGATCTGGAATTTTCACTGTATAATCTTCGATATATTGTGATTAACAATTGGTACTGAGTTAATTGCATTGACAGAAGGAAATGATTTTGATTGTATTGACAAAATATTTATTGCAGAAAACTGGAGCTTCTGATTCAGCATTAAAATACAGACTTATCGAAACAAACACTCACGCGCATATACATATATATATATGTATCTTTTAGTTCGAGTAAATTTTTGTAATTTGAAAACGCCAATATTTTTTCTCCTCCAGTAAGAATTTCAATATACTGACACCCACCTTTAAACCCAGATGTCTTAAAGCCACGTCTTTTTTTTTTCTGGCGAAGACAAAATGAAGCGCCATTGTTTTAACAGGTATATCGGCAGGCGTCGTCTTTCTGTTTCTAGGGGGGAATTTGAAGCACTAAAAGAGACATTATCACGTGTTATCCATTCACAAGCAAAGAGATTTTATCAAGTGTCATTTTCTTACTGAATTATTCTCCGGTGTCATTTTCTCATCTGAAAAGAAAACTGCTTATTGTTTTACAGGTGTAAATGATTACCTACTCATCTCTTCTTTGTTTCATGGAAACTATATATATATATATATATATATATATATATATATATATATATATATATATATATATATATATATTATTCTTCTTCTTATTATTATTATTATTATAAACAATATATTTAGTGGATATACGTGTTTGCGTAGACATTTCTCAATACTTACGGTAAAATAATGATTAATTTCCAACTTCTAATGTTTTTTCATTTCTTTGAAGATTAATTAATATCAGAGGAGGCAAATTTTGTTCAGTTTTACTCTTTTAGAATGACTTTTGTTCGGTGACCCATATCAGGTCCTGCCTGCTGTATGTATTCAAAACAAGGGCCTTTGAATACCGGAAGCGGCAAGAAATATACTTTCTGTCAACGGGAGGAAAGCTTTAAGTGTTAAAACATGTTCACGATGGTTTGGTCAGTTTCCACTGGGAAATATTTCTCTCGATATGAACGACCAAGTTCTGTCAATATTGGGCTTCTGCTAACCGTAGTTGAGAAATCCTCAGCAAACAACACTAGAAGTAGCAAAAACGTTCAATTTATGTCACACTTCGATCAAAAATCACCATCAAGAACTTGGAAAAATTGTCTAAATTTGGTCAGTGAGTCCCTAAAAATCTGAGTACTTCTCATCTTAATAAAACATTTACTCCGTCACCAGCGATGAAAAACGGGTTCCTTATAATAATAACCAACAGAATAACAATGGTTAATACCTACTGAACAAGGAGAAACAATCCATCCCCAAAACAGGATCACACCTGAAAAAAGAAAGGCTGTTGGCTTTATGGGATATGAAGGGGGTCGTCTATCATGAAGTACTACATCAACATGAAACAGTCAACGCAGAGGTGTATTGTGTTGGATTACCGAGCCCTGATTAATAAAATCTCACTGCCACTAGATTTTGGAATTATCTCCCCCACCCACTGACAATTGTTACAGACGGCGCGAGATTTGAAAGACTCAATCTCTTTCTCGGTAACTTTTCATGGCGAAAATTCGTATTTTTTTCGCACCTGCAAAAATGTGAGGAATCAACTCCAGACACTTAATGTTGCTTTGAACATTTTCACATTTCATTTCATTTCTCATCTTTTCTTTTGTAAAATAACCTGACAATAGATTTGTTATTATTTCTTTGTTCAAATTCTATATCTTATTATTCCTTTGGATTTATACAAATCCCCCCCCCCCCAAATTGTTAGTGGGTCAAATGTACCAAGAGCTTATAACTTCTCATCAAAAGTGTTTATAAAAAGTGGTGATGCGGACGTGATGTTCTCCTGGATATAGATTGAAACATTAACATGAAAAAGAAAATTAGTCAAAAAAAAAAAAAAATTTTTTTCTTTACAGTTCAGAGCAATATGTGCGTAGAATTTTGGCAGATTGATACAATTACTATACACCAGTCGAGTTACAGTCACTTCACAGGTTAATCTTTTTATTTCATCAGCGGTTATAATAGCCTAATACTGCATTATTTCTCCATAGCAGTAAACATGGAAGGACCAATTGATGTTACAGCTACCCACATTCAATTCACTGGATATACAGACATAGTTCGCCCAACTGCAAGCCATTTTTACGGCAAGAAGAATAACTTTGCAAAAGACGAAATTCGCCTACGTTGTCGAAAAGCTTTTAACGGAGGTCGCCAGCGAAATTCTGGACTTGTTAAACGCAGTACCTGAACAGAATCCATGCGACATGCTGAGACAAACAATTTTACACCGGACTGGCGAGTCCGATGAAAAGAAATTGTCAAATCTTTTTAGCAATGTCTCCATTGAAAATAGGGCACCTCAACTCCTGAGAAAAATGAAGAGTATTCTCGAACCTCACATCTTGCCAGAGAAAATTTTTCGGCGACTATGGCTGAACAAGCTGCCGAACCACGTGACCCAAATATTAACCCGTTGACTGGAAGATGTCGACCTGGATACCCTGGCAGGAACCGCTGACAAAATTTGCGAAAATGCAGGCACACACATCAATGCCATCTAGAATCCGATTAACGTACAAACGGACAAAATCTAGCAACTCCAGCCGGCCATAGCTAACCTTACCGAGCGAGTTGAAGTCATGTCAATGAGATTCGGACGCATCCCGCGTTATCACAGGCGACATTCCAGCCGAAACAGACGTATCAGCCGATACGGCTCAAAATCCCACGTACGCCACACCTGAATATGTTGGTACCATCACAAATTTGGTACTAATGCAAAAAAGTATAAAAAACTCTGTACATACGTTCCACCGAACCATGGATACGGATATTCGAACCAGTAATGACGATGACTGCGTCCGGATATTCGAAGAATAGTCGTCTAATTTATATTCGTGACTCGAAATTTTAGTCGACACAGGCGCAGAATTTAGCATTATCCCTCCGACAACGAAGAATAATTTAACACCAGCGCTGTATAAGCGTCAAGCAGCATACGATACAGAAATTAACGCATACTGTGGAAAATCACTTATGTTACATTTTGGTATCTGACGTAGTTTTTCGTGGATTTTTATACAAGTAGATATGAAGACACCTATACTAGGAGCAGACTTCATCACACATTTCAACCTATCAATGAACATGGCTATTAAGACACTGATGGACGACGAAACCAAGCTAAAATTCCATGTAATGCCTTCCGATATCTTTCAACAGGTATCAGCTCAGCACTATACGGGATGATAAGATTTTTCGCGAAATTCTTCGTAAATTTCCAGGGATTGCAACCCCATTCAAAGATACTGACACAGTACTACACACTGTTAAACACCAGATTCAAACAATAGGACAACCGATCCATTCCTCCCTCTTCCGCCAGACTCAGTCCGGCAAAATACAAGATGGCAAAGTAAGAATTTCAGTATATGCTGCAGCTAGGAATAATTCGACCTTCCAAGAGCAAAGTGGTCATTCTCATTGCCCATGGTACCGAAAGCAGATTCTTCTACCTGTCATCCATTTGGCGATTTCCGCCGACTAAACGCGTCAGCAGTCCCAGATTGCTATCCTATCCCGCATATACATGATTTCGCGGTGGGATTGCAGGGTATAGAAATTTTCACCAGACTTAACGCAATCAAGGCGTACTACAAAATCCCCGTCGTAGAAAGCGATATACCAAAGAGTGTTATCACCACCCCTTTCGGTTTATTCGAATTCACCAGAATGCCATTTGGTTTAAGCAACGTGGACCAGTCTTTTCAAAGATAGACGAAGTGTTAAGAAGTCTATCTTTCACTTTCATATACATCGACGATATATTAATAGCAAGCAAAAATATGAACAAACTCGTGGAACATATCTAACTTTTTTTTGAACACCTGCAGCATTTTGGACTGAAAATTAACGTCGATAAATGCACATTTGGTGTAAAAAAATCTTTCATTTTTACGACATTAAATAGACGAAATAGGAATATTACCTCTACCTGAGAAGATAGAGGTTATATTTTCTCACAGCCAGAGTCAACTCGTCAACTTCGAAGGTTTATTGATATGGTAAATTTCTAACGAAGATTTTTGCCACACAGTTCATTAAAGTTAGCTCCACTAACAGACATATTAAAAAATACCCAGAAAAAGAATGCAAAACTTTTATTTCAAGGCCTTGTTTTAGACGCTTTTCACGAAGCAAAGAAAGCCAAGGTGAACTTCGTAAAATTAAATTACCTAACCCTACACGCAAGACGCCAGCGGTCCCCTGCTGGCAACCACCAGCAGGCCACCGGCGGGCCAACGGTAGGGCACTAGCCGTCCGCATGTGGTAACATTGCCGAGACGAACACGCCGGCTGTCCAACAGCGGCCTACCAGCGGTAAACGCTAGTAGCATGTCATTCCGTTGCAGATTGGTGGCTTGTGTGTAGGGAAGTGATGATAAAAACGCAGTGTTAACTTTGACAACAATCGAACGCTGTTGGTGCCGTTTTACAGCAAAATATTAACGAAGTAAACAAACCTCTATCATTTTTCTCTCGCAATCTAAATTCCTCACAGATAGAAATACAGCACATTTTCAAGAGAACTTCTCGCTATCTATTTAGCTATTCGACGTTTCAATTATATTTTCGGGGGACGCGAATTCACGGCATTTACTGACCATAAGCCACTCACTTATGCTCCCTACAGCAAGCCCGACAAAAATTCGCCGCGTAAAACACGACATCTCGACTAGATTTCACAATTTACTTCAGACCTACAATATATAAAAGGTGAAGAAAATATTGTTGCAGACTCACTTTCCCGTACCTCAATAAATACTTAAAGTTGCTTTGAACTTTTCACATTTCATTTCATTTACCAACTTTTCTTTTGTAAAATGTCCTGACAATGTATTTATTAATATTTCCTCAAATTCTATGTGCTATTATTTCTCTGAACTTATATGAGTCCACCAAAATTGGTAGTGGGTCAAATGTACCAGGCGCTTATAGCTTCTTTATAAAAGTGTGTATACCCGCTACAACTGCTATCAATTGGAAGTACTGGACGAATATTTGCAGAAAAAAGCGGCCATTACTGGTTAATTGTAAAGGCGTGTTGTTTTTACAAAACAATGTAAAACAAAAGAGTCACCACGGAAAATATTATGGTATTAAATAGTGACGTTTTGCCTCACCCTCCTTACTCTCTTGACCCTGCTCCATCTGACTATCATTTTTTCAGAGCATTACATTTTGTTGAGTAAAAACAGTTTATTAATTGCAATGGATTTAAAACTGATATTGAATGTTTCTTTGGGTCCAAACATGAATAATTTTACGCTTGATGGATCAACAATTTGCCAAATCGATGACATTTATTATCAATTAACATAAAAGAAGCATTTGCTTCTTTTCCATCTTTAAAGGCAACGAGATTGTCTTTTCCAACTTAATTTTATATACAATTATATTTCTGATATTAGTACATATTATCATATTAGAATATTATGAGAATTACATTGCGTTATATTCATTAGTGTATATAACTATTATTATTAAATAACATTCGAGTATTATTGGTTCGATGTCACATAATTTTTTTTTACATAAACGAAAAATCATTTACTCTGATGAAATTTTAACAGCTGCCACATGCAATATTTTTATTCCATTTTTGTTTCATTAATTTGAATGTTGCAGATTAATTTACGAAAAATAAGTTATATTTAAGAATGCATGAAAAGGCGTGCATGGTATAGCATTTCAATTGATGACATTGGTGACATTTACCAAAGTTCATGAATAAATAAAGGAGAAATAAAATTCATAAAGAAGAAATGAATTAAGATGGAGATTATAATTTGAAAAACTTTCATTCAACATTTCGTGTGTTTAAATGTGTGGTTAATTGTATGTACTTAAGTATATATATATATATATATATATATATATATATATATATATATATATATATATATATGTATCAAGTATGGATAGGTATCCGACAAAATGATAGGAAAAAGGACAAATAGGAAACAGACCTTAATCTAACATGGTTCACTTTATAAATGCTTTGTCAGAAATCAACATAAAAATGATAAAACTTTTTATCGTTTCTATCTTGATCTTTGACGAAGCTTTAATAAAATGAAACATGTCAAATTTAGATCCGTTTCCTGCTTGTACTTTATCCTATCCTATCATATATATATATATATATATATATATATATATATATATATATATATATATATATGGGGGAGACAGAGAGAGAAAGAGAGAGAGAGAGAGAGAGAAAATACAAAAGAAAACTTACACCAATGTTAAATTTCTGATACCCTCTGAAGAATGGATGGACCGGTCTGGAGTTGAGATACTGAAGGTAACGTCAATCAGCTAAGTGACATACTTCTACTCCCAATTATCCTATATATATATATATATATATATATATATATATATATATATATATTTATATCTATTTAAAAGCAAAAAGAAAATTGGTTGATGAGACCGGAGTCAGGTCAACGAGCAGATATTATAAAAAAGTGCTCAATACACAGTTCACAAAATAGAATGTGCAGAGCGAATAATAAAATTATAAAAGATTATTACGGTCTCGTCAAGATAGGTACTTGTGAATGGTTAATCCATAGCACTAATTAAGCTATGGATCTTCTAATCAGTTATATATATATATATATATATATATATATATATATATATATATATATATATATATATAACTTCAAACGTTATTTTTAGTTGGTATCTACGTTTGAAATAGACGCCCCATTTTTTTCTATATTTTTTTTCAAAACAGTACGTATTACATGTACCGTCCTGATCCTTGGAGAATGTGCTCTCCTGCACTGTTCCCCGCACCCCTCAACTTTTTAGGAGAAAATACCGTTTGATTTGATCACAGAGGGCATCACAGTCCAGCAAGGTTCTATTTACCTTTTTAAGGTATTAACACTCCATCGTGGAATCCCAAACCTACTCGATTTCGTATCCGAAACATAAATAAAGCAATCTATTTCAAATACGGGCATTCACTAAAAATTACTTTTGAGGTAATAAAAATGTCGGCTTAAAATAAAATTCATCAATTCTTTAGAAATTGCATTGTTTACGTTTTGGATACAAAATCGGGTAAATCCGGGCTTTCGCGAAAATCTGAGCGAAGGAGTGTGTCTTCCATTGCGTCACTATTGCTTTTGCAATGACGCTCATGATATTATGCATGGGCCTGATCTGAGGTTCACCGTCGGGAATTGTAAGATCCGTGCATTCTCAATGTATTTTCTTCTTACTGAATTTTTTCTCTCCTGATCAGACAAGCATTTATTAAGTCGAAATTGTGGCCAAATGTGTTATGTTTGTTACTACCAGTGCGTCCAATGCGTCCAACGCGATATGCGAGCTTGTGGAGAGAATAACGACGATTTGATTCGAGCAGACCGGTTTCGAGTCCAGCAGAGATTGCCGGCTTTAATACAAATACATAAATTAAAATAAAGGCAGTTTTTTTTTTATTATTCCGACCGGAAATCTGCTAATGAATTCATTAGATTTAGCACATAAGATTAACTTTTTGAACTTTTCCTTATCTTCACTATTATAACTCTGTTTATGATATTGATTACTTTCTATACAAAAATCTGTTCACATTGAAAGGTGTTAAATTTTTTGTAATTTATCTGTTTCTGTTAAACGCAGTAGATTTGTGCTATTATTATTATTATTATTATTATTGGGGATATGTTGTTTGTTTATTCACTAAAAAGGGACTAAAGTTTTTGGTAGAACTTTCAAATTTGGTATGCATCCTTATTGAAACCAGACAAATGTTTAATGTAATTTTCTTTGTTGCTTATGGGGAAAGTGGGGGAATCTGCCTGTATTTTGTTATATGTTTTCATCTTTCACGGGAGAAATTGCCGTTCAGTGTAAGATTATAATTTCTTTTTTATTATTAATACCCGAAAGATAGGAAAATATTTGTCGCAGGAGAAGTAATTTTGCTTAACATTTTTTCCATCAAATTATATTTTCTACTTTTTATAGTATTAATCATTTGACACATATCATTTTTTTTATTATTGTTTCAGATCAGAATAGTCAATTTCTTCCTTTTATCTTTCAGATATTTTTAACAACCACAATAAAAATATATTTGATATTCTTATATATTTGATGATACTTATTCTTATTTATTGTTTGTCTTCTAAACAAATAATAATAATAATAATAATAATAATAATAATAATAAGTGGTAAATTTGATGACGAACTGCTTAGTTCGACATCCAGTGAGGTTTATTCGTGTATGTTCTATGTGTGTACATCTGATGATCTCTCCTTGTGGTGATGGAGAAGCTTGCGGGGTTCAATGACTCTGAGAGCGATGCCATCGGTAGTTGTATACTGCTGGTAGGGCCAACTTTGGCAGTAAATTCGAAGACGAGGGCGCAAACTAAGCCAACCCTAACGACCCCAACGGCGGAACAAGAGGATGACGATTACAACAAATCTCAACGGTTGAACTAGCAGATAAAGAGGGCTACGCACGAAGGATATGCTACAGAAGGCGCCACTCAAAATTATAACAGAGTCAGCGGCAGTCCGTTACAGTTTCATGACTGGATTCTGCATGTCTCATTCCATATGTGACGCAGAAGAAGATCTTGAAATCACGCGCGTGTATAACTTCCTGGTTCACTTTAAACACATTCACGGCATCGGCACTTTCTTTCTATTCTGATTTTCTTTCATCTCCAACTAATTATTGCAATGACAAACAGCGATAAGCAATGGATGACGGGAGCATGTTTTGGTTAAACTGGACTCTTCTAGTCATGAACCTGCACGTTTGCGGGGAATTTAGTCATCACCTTAAAGGAAGTGATCGAAGAAGAAGAAATTAAATTCTTGGATACTTGATAAAGCGGACGACGACAAATCTGAGGAGCAAAAAAATCTATTTTTTTTCTTTTATGATATTAATTGCTGTTATATCGTTACTGGACATTGTACACAATAAAGATCAGAACAAATTTTTAATTGAAAATAAATTTAAAAGAGACATTTCTTAATAAATATTAATATGTTTTCTAATTGTATAAGAAATGATGTGGAAGGAATATAATTATATTTTGTTTATTTAAATAAAAATTATTCTACAATCAGCAATATATATTTAGGCTTTATTCGTGCTAACACTTTAATATGACGTTATAAGTAAAATTACGTATGTTAAAACAATAGGCAGTTCATTTCGTTTGTATTCTCTTTCAATTCACAGTGAAACAATCACTGTTCGCTTTCAGTTCACAATAGTGAAACCTAAGCAACGTCTTGCATGTGGAGACCATTCAATTGGCTTACAATGAGTTTTTACAGGCTGTTTCGCTGTATCGCAGCTCTTCAGTGTGACTAGACGTCCGACTGCTTCAAATCGGGATCGAAACTCAACCAATTTGGCTTCAGTCAGAGATCCTACCCTAAGCCGTCGGCACATGGCAGATAGAAAGGTAAATTTTAGTGTTTTCTATACGAAATATGCCAGCGCCTAAGAGAACTCCATTCGTACTTGAAGAGTAATGCATTAATAGCAGCAGCAGCAGCAGCCACTGTTTTTTATTAAATTTATCCTTTTCTCTAGAGAGCTCTATTGGGGGGGGATCTCCGTGAGCATATATATTCATCCACAGACCGTTTCGCTGTATCACAGCACTTCACACACACACACACACACACACACACACACACACACACACACACACACACACACACACACACACACACACACATCGATTTAATAACCTTAGTTTAGATGTGACACAAGGACGAAAGTAGGTAGCACGCTGTGCGAAGTGAACTCCCTATTCAGTCGTAATTGATCTAGCGAGACAAGCATGCTAACCATTAGTCTACGTTGGAGTGCGCAATTCGATTTTAAGCATTACAAAATGCGCGCGCGCGCGTACACACACACACACACACACACACACACACACACACATATATATATATATATATGAATAAAAACAAAGATGACTGTTTCGTACACGCTGGGAAAAAGAGAACAAGAACATTTAAATAAGGGCGTAAAGACGAGTAACTGTAATTATAAAGTCCCAAAAAGTGCATTCTCCGGGCATGTCTTTCATTTGCTCCCTGCATATAAATTCACTAAAATAGGCTGCGTGTCTCTGGATTTATAGTTTTTTTTTCTCGAGAACTGACAACAAAAATGTTAAACACTATTTATTTTATAGACGTCTTATTTACAATAAGTGTTTAACATTTTTGTTGTTATTTCTCAAGAATAACAATTGCTGAGGGTGTATATGGTAATAGTGGCGTTAAGAGAAAAACCGCACTTTTGACACGTTTTTTCTGTGTGTTACACTTTGTTAAACTTTGCTTGAATTTGTATCCCTCGGTCATTATGGCCTTATGAATACCCTGAACACACACACACACACACACCGGCATCGACTACTCAAAAAATAGTTCAAACTTCTGAAGGAACTGTTTTTGAGAAGTGAATGCCAGTGTGTGTGTGTGTGTGTGAGAGAGAGAGAGAGAGAGAGAGAGAGAGAAAGAGAGAGATATTGAACAAAGTGCGATAGATAGATATGAAAAGACAGCAATCGATAGATAGATCGATACGAAGAGACTGAGATAGATAGATCGATAGATAGATAGATATGGATAGACTGCGTTGAAGTGCGAGCTGGCTAGCTGTCCATCTCAGCGGAACAGATAAATAAATAGATAGAAGTCTCGCTCTCGCTCACATACACAGTTCCTCTCTGTGTGTGTGTGTGTGTGTGTGTGTGTGTGTGCGTACGTGTGTGTGTGTGTGTACACTCTCTCGACTGTCGGCAGCAGTAGAATTAATCCTGGAACATTAGATCTTATTTATTTTTGCTACCCATACACGGTCAGTGGCGAAGGTGACCTTCACGACGAATACAAATGTTAATTCATTCCCAGGAGGCCAAGAGAAATCAATATTTTGCTTGGCTAGGATTTTTTTTCGAAGACAAGCGACGATTGTAGGATTTTATAATCTGTTCATATTTTTGTATTATGTTTACAAGTCGACAAATACAGATTTGATTCAATCAGTGACTGTCAAATTGAATTTAGTGTTAAGAAGGTCATGGAATTAACGGATGGAATTAACGTCGGGCGGTGAGAAATGACGAGAAAAGGACAATTACTACTACTAACGCAACTACTACTACTACTACTACTGTAATGTAAATATAGGATGTCAGTCTACAAGGGCGGCTAGCTAATCCCCGTTTCAGATGACTATTCAAGTACATTTGTGTTTTTTCAAAACCCACAGAGTTCACTTGTGGTTTATACTGCATCTATGCTGAGCAGGCCTTTGTCACAGTTTCTGGGAGAGAGCGCGTTATCTGGCGTGATCAACATTTTGAATAAGGCCAGTACGCACAAACCCTCGGTTACGATGAATCCTGACTTCGTGTTAACACAACCGTCGATAGCTCCCAAGGGTTTCGTCTACCCAAGTACACTCAAAAGCCTTGGGTCAACCCATGGTATGGTTTTTAGGTTTCTTTCAAAAGAATCCCCTCCTCCAGATAACATCCAGAAGTCACATTCCTGACAAATCGACCATGGCGAGATTCGAAACCGGGTGTCATCATCAGAAAACGAACGTTCTAACCATTCGGCAACGTGCCCATATACTACTACTACTACTACTACTACTACTACTACTACTAATAATAATAATAATAATAATAATAATAATGATAATAATAAGCTTCAAGTTTTCGGATATCTTAGAGGAAATCTGGCAGAAAGTAAAGATATTTAGACCTTATTTTGTCTTTTTTTTACAGTAAGGTTCACCCTGTACAAGGCCCGATGGCCACACGTGGTACAGGGTTACATTAAGGGGTAGTTTATACGGCTAGGAGCGGAAGATAACGTTTAACTCATGAACAGGTCAAGATTGTAGTGATCGGGGAAAAATTCCTCCTCTTTGGAGTCTGTTCCACAGCGCAGTGGTTCGCGGGAAGAAGCTGTTTGAATGGAAATTACAACTCACTCATGGAATACGGAAGGAATGTGGGTGGTTTGCTACAATGTAAGTGAATGACGGGTCTTAACTGTGAAGGTTAAACCTGGCGGAACCAAGGAATGTAGTTCGAGCATTTTTCATGGAAGTAGTGATATAGCAGTGAGAGGCTCGCCACACCCGCCTGTGTGTGTGTGTGTGTGTGTGTGTGTGTGTGTGTGTGTGTGTGTGTGAGAGAGAGAGAGAGAGAGAGAGAGAGAGAGAGAGAGGTTGTAGGGTTGAAAATAATTCGTCACCCACAAGGACTCGAAAACGCTATCAAGACTGCAAAATCAGGACTGAGGAAATTGTGGAACGAAAAGGTGACATTCGTTCGTTGCTATCGAGGTACTGGGCACAGTTCTGAAGTATCCCGCATAAAGGCTGAGGGAACTGAAAATCAAGGAAAGATTTGAAATCATCCGGATGGCAGCAATATTGAAAATAGTTTGTCGAGAGCATAAACATTGCACGAACAAACTCCTAAAGGTTTCATTGAAAATGATAAGTACAAATTTTGTGGGATGTCATGATCCAGTATGACCGTGAAGAATTGCATAGAAAAGCAAACATCATGGTGCTAAATAAAGAAGAAAGAACATGCATCATCAGAGATGTGGTCTGTCCCGCAGTTGACAAAGAAGAAAAAAGTAGGAAAATTATGTTAGTTCAAAATAGGAAGTAGATAAATTGTGGTTAATGAAGTGAGGGAAAGCCATTATCATTATGATTGGCACTCTGGACACCATGGGTCCTTAATTTTCAAAGATGAAGAACGTTTGTATGCTGAAATCCGAAACAGTGAGAATATACACAAACATTTTAGATTTGGTGGTTTTATAATTCCCGTTGAGGGATAAGTAAAAAATGCTAAGATTTTTTCAAAAAGTGAGCGAATGATTTTTAAATTATAAAGGTTAAATTTCCAAACATTTTATAAATCCACATATCGTAAGTATTTTTGTTGCTCTAAGTAATTCTAGGTGCAAAACAGTGAAAGAAGAAATGGCAGTGTAAGTGACTTTTTACTCTTAACAGTACATATTTTCATAAAAATCAAAGTTGCGCTTCTATTTCTAGAAGTCGAACCGCTACTTGGTAGAACCGATCCCAAGAGGATGCTTCCCCGATCAGTACAATCTTAATCTTTTCAAGTCTAAGGTTAACCATTATTTTTTTAACATATCATCATAAACTGTTTCAATTACCTCTTACTCTGTAATTCTCTACCTCGAGTGACCTTTGAGCCTTGTAACATTAACCCTGTGAACATTATTGTGAAAAAATGTCAGCAACTTCAATTTTCATGAGGGTGCCGATAACATCTATATTTGTATGCAACAAAATAAAATCGGGAGTATGGAAAGAAAGAAAGAAAGAAACGGGACAGGGTAAGATCCTGCTCATTATTATCGTAATCTAGTTACATTCATTGAACTAAACGATATATTTACCTAAGTTTGCCACCTCTGTCAAGTAAGAATAATAGATATAAAGAATATGTGGGAATAGAGAAATAAGTATGTGAAGATAAAAAACAATAAGATGAAAATTTCACGATCTAGACGTATAATAAAAACCGTCAGGCAAACTAAACCATAGTTCGACCAACCAATCAAAGAGTTTTCCCAAGCAGGACATAGGCAATGAAAAGCAAGACTCTCTTTTCGAAACAAATCTATAGATGCGTATATAACCAGATGGAAAATAAACCGAAATCAGAGTCGATGAATTAATTTTGTTAATTCCCCGATGCGGCGGTCATCTCAACATACCCAGAAACAAAATACGACATTTTCACCATTAACTGGCGACCATAGAAGGCTAACCAGTCCTTGATACACTGAAAACAAACATAAATGCCATCACCATGTGGTCAAGTGACGACTACTATATTTGGATACATACACACATATTTATACGTATACATATATATTTACTTCCTCCAATATTCTTTCTCGGTCTCTCTATTTCTGTTATGCGCCAGGACTCTTACACTTGAACTCTTGAAAGTTTAAGACGGATAACGTCTGTATTATTATATTATGTTATATAATGATTTATTGGTATTTTTCAACGCATTGTGTATTATCTTTTAATCACTGCGCAAGGCTAATATACGCCCAAATCAATTATACCGATATATAATGGGAATGGACGTTGTCGCAAGATAAATAACTCATCCATGGCTGATAACGTCGTATTCACACACACACACACACACACACACACACACACACACACACACACACACACACACACACACATATATATATTTTCCTGTAGATACACAATATAACTGGAAATGACATTGTTTTTTCTTCCAAAATCAACAACGGCCATGTACAAAAAGAACGTAATTAAGAACGGTTCTTTTCACTAAACAACGATTGGCAAACTAAATTTACCATAACGCCATGTTCGTTCAGAATAAATCTTTCACATTCTTAAAACAAAAAGCTCTCAATTTCTCGAATGTACCTATTCCATATATATATATATATATATATATATATATAACTGTATTAGCAGGTACGGATGGAAATAAAAATTATATTTATCATAGAATAAAATACATCCCACATGATATAATGACTGAAATATATATATATATATATATATATATATATATATATATATATATATATATATATATATATATATATATACGTTTTATTCTCGTATGTAATACCCCAAAATATCCTAAGAAGGCGGAATATAAAAGATAAAACGAAAAACTAAAGATGTGGGTGCGCCAAATCATTCCCTGGATAAATGAAAGATTTTCAAAAGGAAATAAATCAACAATGATTTTACCTTAACTGAGGCAGAAGGGACATGTGTTTTCAAGTATGCAAAATCATTTACCTGTCATCTATCTTGAAGTAACTCCTATCCATTCTGCACAGTCATAAACTTTATTCGGATAAAGCCATTCTTATCCTCTCAATCTTAATTATAATGTGATGTTTAAAGTAGGCACGCAGTTGATAGGTAGTGAAAGAATCATCAGTGGAAAATCACTTCTGTCTTGTCACGGCTTTCATTACAGTTAATAAGCACAGAGGAACAGCCTCCCGTACTTGTTGGAATTACAGTACGGTCATCCAGATCATAAAACCGACCGTAGAGAATAGGAATCTTCAGAAATGTGTGTACGATTTTGCAGTGAAAGAAGACGTCTTACACACCCTGCTTCATATCACCGTAACGAACACTTTCAGCCAACCAACCTCGCTGTGAATATCAAAATACTGCTGAAGAAGGTGCAAAGAGAGTGTTATGATCCCTACAAGGAATTGTCTATGAGTAATATAAACCAAGTTGTTTCAGTATATTCCCTGTACTTATTAAATTAGTACTGAAGAATGTGATCTATTTAAACTATAAAATCTCAGTTGAAATTAGGTAACATGGAGAGATATTATTATCATTATAAATTAATAAACCATAAAATTTAAAATAATAATAATAATAATGAAAATTATGAATAAAATAAAACAATAACATAAAAACGTTGTATAAAAGGAATTAAATAAAAATTAAAAATAATAAAAATACTCCCAGCATGCAACAAAAACTGTTCCTTCTGGAAATACGGACACCCCGTTTAAAGATATTAAATTCAATTCCCATAAACCTTGGTACAGCAAGATGTGTGTAACTTCTCTCTGGGATAGAGCTTATAATACTACGGAGTACATTCTCCCGTTTATCACATGTACTATAAAACAATTATAACCTAAAAAATACACACATCAATATATACAAAAATATAAATTGTATGAAATTAACATAAAATTTACCACGTTTTCCTGTTATTTCTGTACGTTTTATTGCCTTTCAAGTATGCTTTTATTTCCGTTAATACAAGGTTAATTTCTGCTGCTATGATGTGATTGAATCTCCCACAAACAATCTATTTTTTGTAACGATAGACTCAATGTAAATATCAAGTGTCTAAACCAGCGTTTCTCAACCGGTCCACCCGGGCGCATCAATGCTCCCTGGAAGGTACTCAGAAAAGTAATTTATGAATTATTTTTATATTTAAAAAAATCTTTATTTTGAAAAGGTTTGAGAGACCAAGCACATGGCTTACATGTCTAAGTCAAGTCTTTGGTAGTTGATATTTTAAATTGGATGCTAAATTCTCTAATCTTTAAGGAGTGGATAAGCCTTTCTCTTTTGCCTTCCTCAAGGAATATAAATCAATGATCATCGGCCTTTCTTAAAAAAAATCGCAGAATTTTGATAAGTCCCTTTAAATTAAAACTGTACCGCTCAAATATACAAGGTAATGTCTTAAAAATAATTGTTTATTTCAGGAGATTTCTTTATTATTTTCCTATTTTCAAATATATATGTTTAAATAAGGTTTATTTAGGCAGAATGAATTCTTTTAAACAGGTATTTAAACAAATTCTGATAAAGTCAGTCTGTCTAACTTCCGGCAAAGGTGATTCAGTTCATAATTAAAATTGATACATTTTCCAAAGTCCATTTTTTAATACGAGTACTTTTGACCGTAACTACATCCGTCATCAAGAATTCTGTGTTTAGTCTGGTAATAAAAAAGTCTTTCACTAATTTAGACATTCTCTAGTTTGTTGGAACCAATTTCAAGTCACTTAATGGTGACGTCATTTGCAAAGCTCAAAATTATATATATATATATATATATATATATATATATATATATATATATATATATATATATATATATATGGGGAGAGAGATAGAGAAGCTAGGAACATGATAAATGTTTAATTTATCGAGTCGAAATTTATCGAGTCATCATCATAATTCCTTAGATAATGCCTGTTTGAAATTAACATTGAACTTTGCTTATACTCAAGGGCTCGGAAACTGTCAAAAGAACAAGATTGAAAATTGACTGCATGTACTCACAGGTAGGATTCTTTCTCTCTCTATGTCTCTCTCTCTCTTTCTCTCTCTCTCTCTCTCACACACACACACACACACACACACACACACACACACACACACACACACATATATATATATAGAACTTCACTATAGGATAGATTTCACCTGATTTTCAAAAATAAAATAAAATTATCCCAACGAAAATGGAAAAATATTTGTGGTTTGGACTTTCAGCTTTTAAAGTCAACATTTTGTGTGCAGATCTATTGTATCTTTATCGAGTGAATCTTATTCGGCCGATTGTGAAATGTGTAATTATAATAACATTTAAAATAAAACCTGTCCATGGTATTTCGAAACTGAAAAGTTTATATAAACAACATTTATTTTCAGAAAGATTTAAAATTTTATTTTCACATCAAGACGCTTTTTTCTGAAATTACTTTCAGCATAACTTCAAATCCTGCTTTCAAATTTACAAATTACTTGCTGAAAGCCCTCCCTACGTAGGGTGCGGTTTTAAGTAAGATCATGCGAATGAACTTAACAGAATTAGCAGAATCACCATTTTATGTTACACTATTACCGCTTGGTGATGAAAGATATTTCGAAGGAGAGATTATACAGTGGATGTATGGGATGTTTTCTCGGATAGAAAAATAATAGAGGAACGAAATCACAAACAAGATTTTGTTTAAGTAATATGCAAGTACATATTACACATTTATAAGTCAACCATGGTTTAAATATTGCTTTCACATCTGATCTGGTGTTTCTGCTATGTATTTAGTAATTTCATAATGTGTCTTGTGATTAATAGTGGAGTTGTTTCCCGTTGCTTTCTCCATGGTGGTTTATCGAGACACCGCCTCTAGTTAGCTGGCAGTTATGGTCATCAGCAAAAAGATGAGCCCGAAATGGAATATACAGTTCGGGGAGGCTATAATCTAGCAAGTGCGGAAATTTAACTATCTAGGAAGTGTTCTGACAGAGGACGGAAAGTGCGACGCTGAGATGAGAAGACGCACTAGAATGACCAAAGACGCATTCCAAAAGCTAGGCAGAGTCTGACAAGACAGGAGGGTTTTGTTGGTAACAAATAGAAGAGTACTGAACTGCTACGTGATATCAGTCCTCTTTTACGGTAGTGAATGTTGGACGGTCTCCTCAGGGGTGAAGAAGAGACACGAGGCAACAGAGATGTAGTTTTACAGAAGGATGCTAAGGATACCATGGGCCGAACATGTAAGCAACGATGAGGTTTTGGAGAAGATGCAAACAAAGAGAAAACATATATTTAACATCAGGAGGAGGCAGCTGACATTTCTGGGACACCTAATGAGAAAGGAAGGCTTGGAAAATCTGATACTCACAGGGTGGATAGAGGGAAGGAGGACAAGGGAAAGCAACGCGTGACGTACTTAACGGTCTTAAACAAGTGGATCGAAGAACAGGGTCTGGGAGAAATAACAAAGAGACAAAACTTATTGAGAGCTACACGGGACAGGAGGAGGTGTAGAGCCATTATCGCCTATGTCCTGAAAGGACAAGGCACATAAAAGAAGATTTAGTAATTCTAGATAAAATACAAAGAAGAATCTGCAATACCATTGGTCCTGACCTGGCATCTCGGCTTCCGTCACTTTCCCACCGCTATAATGTAGTTTCTTTGTAACTTTTTTAATAAATAATTTCATGGTAATTCTTCTGATGAGCTTTCTTCTTTGGTATCTGAACTAGACTAGCGGCAGGGTCTCGTAATTTTAAAGTTAAAATGGCTATATGTAACCACAATTTGTAGACTTTTTTTCTCTTGCCCATCCCACTTGTGGAACTCTATTCCAGTTTCTTGCTTTCCAGTCAACTTTGATCTTCAAAAATGTAAATGCAATGTCAGTTGTTATCTTTTGTCTTCTTAGTCCCTGTCCTTTTATTGTTCTCCTCCGTTAATGTTTTCCTTTCATCTCTCTCACTCAGTAACTCCTTGCGTCTCAGTGCCTTCATTGCCTTGCAACATTTTATTACCTTAGAAAACCTAAATAGGAAGAATATCAAAATATTTTACTTTATATATTACTTTATACAACAACAGCTAGAAATCGCTAGCAGTAGTTCCCTGGTAGACAAACGGTGTTACCACACACAACTTTGCCCCCTCCCCCAAAATAATGGATGTCAAATATGCATTTTTTTATGATAATTTATTTGAAAATCATTCGCATATTTAATTTAATATCTAGGTGCGATGAGGCCACGTCTCTTCAAAACGTGGGTGATCATGGCTCTCTACAACTTTCTGTCCTTTGTAGCTCTTAGCAACCTGTCTTTTCGTTATATCTCCTATCTTAATGTCAACCATTTACACAAGCCCGTTAGGTAGGTTATTCGCTATTTTCTCTTGTAACTCTCAATATATATGAATGTCATGTTCTCCAAGCCTTCTTTATGATTTTAAGCATAAAAACATCATTTTTGCTTCCATTTTACTTAAAACGCCCTCATTATTCACATATTCAGTCCATGGTATTCTTACTATCTTCCTGTAGAAACAAATTTCTGTTTTCTCGCGTATCTTTTTCATTTGTGAGGAGATTGTCACTGTAGGAGGACCGATATTACATAATAGTTCAGTACTGTTTTTTGTTTGTAACGAAATGTTCATGTTTCTAGTTAATCTAAGGGATGTAAAGTAAGGATCTAGTTTAACGATTTAAATCAAACCTCCGCGAAAATCACGCAAGGTTTTTGATTTTTCTTTGGCTCACTTAGTAAATAGTTAAAATTTGTTGGTCATCCTTTAGGTACATGATGATAGAGAAATAGATAGAAAAGATATTGGGAGAATTATTAGAAACAATTCTATCAGACAAGTGAAATGTTAACATATTTGCCTACACTTGTTATTCTCGTCCAAGCCTCAAACATAACGACCACAATCTACCCACGTTGCCGCATTCTTAATAAATTCAATAACCGCCATTAAAATAAATCGATATTGTCTTCGTTTTTTTCTGTTTTTACAAAACAACAAAGCTGCATTCATACAAAAGAGACGACAGAATCAAATCTCTAAAGCGATTGATAAATATCACGTCTGGCTTTTATATTTTTACAACTCTTAATCAAGAAGTAAATAAATGGTATCAAATAAAATGTCCTTCGTAATCATCTGAAAATTTCACTTTTTGACTCTTTGACTCAGAGCAGATATCAAAGCATACGTTTTTAAAGATTTAAGATTTTCAAAGCTCATTCCTTAATCTGCTGTTATCAAAGTTGCCCATTAACAATTTACATCTTTAAATTTAATTTCAATTTTTAATACTTTTTAATGCAATTCAGTATTTTCTGTATTCTTTTTTCTCTTTGATTCCATTGAGTTACTTATTATTTGGAAGGAGGAATTTATTTACCGAAGCAAAGAGTCACTTCCAATCTTCCTTATTTTTTTTAATAATGTCACCATCTGGGCGATTTGGATTCTTCTAAATGTTTTTCAAATTTATCAACACTACGAGATTATTTCAACCGGCCAATAATGATAGAATAGCATTTTCATATTTCGATACCTTTTACTTCTCTCGTAAGGTTCAGATATTTTATTAGCTCTCCACATTTTATTCAATTTTATTCCGGTGTTTGCCGAAATAATGTATTACGCTCCAAGATTATTATTATTATTATTATTATTATTATTATTATTATTATTATTATTATTATTATTATTTCTTCTTTTTCTCCTTCCTCTTCTTCTTCTTCTTGCATTCTTTAAATCGATATCTACCTTATTTTATCATCATACCTCAAAATGATACTTATAGCTTATCTATTATATAGCCATGACCACCTACGTCCTGCATTTCGACAGCTACATTTGTTTTTAATTATCTGTCAATTCATAGTAATATAGTGGAGTAGTAGTTCTTACTTTCTTCACTGTTTGGACTTCGGAGTTTTTCTTTTCCTAAACTGGTTGCCACTCAAGGCTAGAGAACCTAGTCTACCTTTCTATTTAGCTCATAGCCGGGGGAATAGAAGAGACCGATTCAAGTCTTTCCCAAGGGAATTTTTGTGAAAGTGAACGCAGCACGCTCTTCCGGAATTTGAACAAGGTTCGCCGATTCTACTTTGCATTGATACTACTACTAATACTAATAATAATATTGGTACTACTACTATTAATATTAATATCGGTACTACTACTACTAATAAAAATATCGGTACTAATATTATTAATAATAATATCGGTACTGCTAATAACAATAATCTTTCTACTACTACTACTACTAATAATAATAATATTGCTGCTACTACTACTGATAATGATATTGCTACTACTACTACTACTAAAATAATAACATTATTGCAACTACTACTACCTCCCATAGTAATAATGATATTTCTACTTCTGCTACTACTAATAATAATGTTGCTGCTACTAACACTACAAATAATAATAATGTTGCTACAACTACTAATAACGATATTGCTACAACTACTACAAATAATAATATTGCTACTACTACTACTACTACTAATAATGATATTGCTAATAATATTACTAATAATAATAATGATATTGCTACTACTAATACTACTAATATTATTGCTACTGCTACTACTAATCATAATAATATTACTACTATTATTACAAATAATATTGTTACTATTACTACTAATATACTGATATTGTTACAAATACTATAAAGAATAATAATATTGCTACTATTACTACTAATAATAATGATATTGCTATTACTACTATTACTACTATTACTAATATTGCTACTAATATTACTACTACTAATAATGATATTGCTACTACTACTACTAATAATAATGCTACTACTACTACTACTAATAATAATATTGCTACTACTACTCTTAATAATAATGATATTGATACTAGCACTACTAATACTACTAATAATATTGCTACTACTACTATTACATAATTACTATTACTTGTGCCGCTACTATTAATTATTAATAGTAGTATTATTAGTAGTATTACAAATAATTATAAACCCAAAAGTGGTAGACTCTATATAAATAGCAAAATGCGACAAAATTCAGTGAACAAACAGACAGCTCCATCAATATGAAAAATACAATGAGACAAGTAGATCCAATGCAAAACAAATATACATAGTCAGTGTTTAGAAAAACGAAACGAAGGATTTTAGGTAAACAAGGAAAAGTAAAACTTCCGGAAACGTTTTTGTCCAATACAAAAAGAAAATGCCTCTCTCAAAACAATGGCGTTTTAGCAGAAAGTGAAAAGAGAACTCAAACGACTAAAAGAAATATGAAATTCAGGAAGAAGCAAACGTTTTTGAAAACAAAATGCAGAATGCAGTAAGAAACTTTACTGTATGGGTTCTTTATTAATAATATCCGTTTGAACAGATGGATAGGCCCGAAGGAGACATACATTCATTTTTTGTGCTATCTCAATAATAATATTGTTACTATTACTAAACGTGATAATATTGCTACTATTACTTCACGTATCTATCTATCTATCTATCTATCTATCTATCTATCTATCTATCTATCTATTCTATCTATCTAAACACTGGTTCTCTGAAGTTAAGCAATGTTGGGCCTGGCCAGTGCGTAGATGGGTTACCGCTTGGGAATACCAGTAGCTGTAAGCCTGGATGTGCAGGTGGCGTAATGGATAACGGCTCGGAATTTGAAATCTGAGAGCCGAGTTCCAATTCCTGTTGATTTCGAAATATTCACATACGCGCAAATATCCTTGGGAATGGTATGAATCCATCCGTCCTGCCCCAAGCATTGAGATAATTAGTAGGACTTGTATCAGTAAGTAATTTTCTAACTTTACATAACCTGCAAGCGGTTGATAAGCCGTAAAAAACAAATCAACTATCAAATTTATCTATCTTAATATCAAGCTTTTTGTCGACCGCTGTGTCCCCAGTTGTTATTGTGATGGAATAAATTCACTACACGTTACTGACATCAATATAGCGACTCTAATAGTGGCTCTAGACAGATTTTTGTGAATCGCCATAACCTTTTGTGGAACGTAATGGAGTGGTTTCCCGTTGTCCTCTCCGCGGTGTGGAATTCAATTTTTTTTCCTTTAGACTGGTTGCTACCCACGGTTGGAGAAGCCAATGTACCGATTCTTGGCTTTCCGAAAGGTATTTGTGAGAAAGTGAATGCAATAGACGAGAGTGATATCCGCTATATTACCGCCATTCCTTATAAGTTAATATTTATAAATACTTCAAAAGGTATTTAGCTAATGACATGTTTAACTTCAGAGAAACTCCCATTGCTACAACCATAATCAAAAAAATATAATCACTATTTTGCTCACTTGACTCTTTCTGAAAAACCATCTTCCCTATTCATTATTAATGTTACGCGAGTTAGAAAATTCAAATGTTCGCCTAACCTAAAAAAAAAAAAGAAAAAAAAAGAAAAAAAGAAACAGCTAGTAAACTTTTCTATGAAATCTGTCAGATCCCAAAATAGCTCCGGAGATAAATGAATTCTTTGTTGTCAATATTCAAGATTATATGTCATGATTATTTATAACTGTAACTTTGAATGATGGAAAATGTTTTATCTTAACGGCAAACGTCAGCAACTGCAGGAGAAGTTGAGGTGGCAAAGCGCGGGACTAAAGGTTTCGATGAAGTCGAAATTAAGCAAATTTCGTCCAAGACTATACAAAATATCCCACTCACAATCTTTTATCACCTTTCCTTTCGGAGATTCCTTCAAAGGGAATTCCTGTAAATTTACATGAAAGCCTGAGAGAAATATATATATATATATATATATATATATATATATATAGTCAAACCTAATGAGCCAGACAAACCTACCACTTAGGAAGATTGTCAGTTACCTATATATATATATATATATATATATATATATATATATATATATATATATATATATATATATATACTAGATTAAAAGCTGCGGCATATAAGCTAACTTCTGCGGTGGACTCTTGATTAGGCCTTCATTACAATAGGTAGAGAGTTTTAGATGCAATAGGCAACAATAAACTACCGAAGAACTGAATTTAAGCATTGCATTAATATCTCAGCTTACCATTTAAAAGTTCAACGATAATTTTTCTGCCGCTAATGAATGTAAAGAAAATTTTATGTACGTAGGTCCTTACTTTCCGCACAAAAAATAATTTTTATTTTATGGGTGATTTTCGCTGGATTTCGCGGTTAATTTCAATTATTTCCAAGTTATAAAAATTGTTATCATACAAAAAAATTTGTCGCAAAAAAATCACGTTAAAAAAGTCGAAAACAATGGCAGTAATGAAAACTTAGGGACCCCAAATTTCAGGATTGCGGGTGCGGATCAAGCCCGGAATATTTTTAATTTGCTCACGAAGTCGGCCTGATTCCAAAATGGTATGATATATTGGGCTACAGACTTTACGAGTAAAGTTTGATGATCACGCTAGATGACACGCTCTCTTCCAGAAACTGTAACTAAGGTCTGCTTAGCATAGTTGCAGTATAAACTCTGTGCGTGTTGAACAATCACAAATACACCTGAGTACCCTAGTAGACAGGTATCCTCGGATACGAGTGGCCAGCTATTAGACACACACACACACACACACACACACACACGTTACTGACGTGTGTGTGCGCGCACGCGCGTGTGTAATTTCTCAAGAAAAATTACCTATACTGATTTAAAAATGAGTAATTCTTTGGACTAGTATCTTCCTCTTTGTTGTTTTCATTGTAATATCTCGAAGGTTGCGTTTTCTGATTTTTGCAGGTATAAATTGCAAGAGAGGGAAAGAGAGAGAAAATGCACAGAAAGAAAGAAAGAAAGAAAGAAAGAAAGAAAATAGATAAAAAAAGATAAAAACACAGAAAGAATGGTCACATAGAAAAAGAAAGAAAGATGTAAATAGCCAGAGACAAAATATGCACCGAGAGAAAAAGAGATATTTTCAGGGAGAGAGAAGAAGAGAAAGGGAAAGAAGTACATAGAGCATGTGAGAGAAAAGTAGTGACAAATGCATACAGGAAAAAGTGAAGTGTAAGAGAGACAAATATATAGAGAGAAAGAAAAAACTCAAAGAGAGAGAGATAAATTCATAGAGAAAAAGACAAATATAAAGAGAGAGAGAGAGGAGAGAGAGAGGAGAGAGAGGGAGAGAGAGAGAGGAGAGAGAGAGGAGAGAGAGAGGAGAGAGAGGGGAGAGAGAGGGAGAGAGAGGAGAGAGAGAGGAGAGAGAGGGAGAGAGAAGAGAGAGAGAGGAGAGAGAGGGAGAGAGAGAGGGAGAGAGAGGAGAGAGAGAGGAGAGAGAGAGGAGAGAGAGAGCGCAATGCAGAGAGAGAGAGAGGGAGAGAGAGAGGAGAGTGAGAGAGGGAGAGAGAGAGGAGAGAGAGGGAGAGAGAGGAGAGAGAGGGAGAGAGAGAGGAGAGAGAGAGGAGAGAGAGAGGAGAGAGAGGAGAGAGAGGGAGAGAGAGAGGAGAGAGAGGGAGAGATAGAGGAGAGAGAGAGGAGAGAGAGGGAGAGAGAGGAGAGAGAGGGAGAGAGAGAGAGAGGAGAGAGAGAGAGAGGAGAGAGAGGGAGAGAGAGGAGAGAGAGGGAGAGAGAGAGAGAGGAGAGAGAGAGAGAGGAGAGAGAGGAGAGAGGGAGAGAGAGAGGAGAGAGAGGAGAGAGAGAGGAAAGAGAGAGGGAGAGAGAGAGAGGAGAGAGAGAGAGGAGAGAGAGAGAGGAGAGAGAGGGAGAGGGAGAGAAGGATAAAAGAGCGATACACACATAAACATAGATTCAGTCGCGGTGGCAGGTGGCAGAAGATAAAGAAGATTGTGTTCCACCAATTTTGCAGTTCTTATTTGAACTCTAAACTAGAAATTTCGGGAGGACTCGTCATTGAAAGAAGTCCTTATTTCAAAGAAGAGAGAGTCAACAAAGAGGGGATAGAATATAGTGAGGGGTGGGAAGAAAGAGAAATTGGGAAGAGAGGGAAAAATAGCTGAAAAAAGGAGAGAGAAACTAAGAAAGAAGGGAGAAAGAAAAGAGGAAAAGAGAAAAGGGAAGAAGGTAGAAAAGAGAAGAATGAAGAGAAAAAAAGAAAGAAAAAAGAGAACGAAAGAGAAAAAAGAAAAAACGACAAAGAGAGTAGAGAAAAAGAAAGAAAAAGAGGAAACCACAAATAGAAAGTCTAAGATGAATAAAAATGTGTATGATGAATGAAAAACAAACACGTATTTACAATAACCTAGAGTCATCTCGATTGTGCTTTCAAATGTAATTTCATGAAATATTTACCAACTCAATTTGCCAGCACAGCATGGGTAAAGCTGACTTTACTAAACGTATAATAGATGATTTTGTCAAGAGTTAACACAAAAAGCTTAAATCAGATAAGAATTAACAGCGTCAGACAAACAAGAAGAGTGAAAGAAAGAAAAAAGAAAAAAAAGGAAATAATGACTTATAGATATAACTCTATGTTATTTTTTTAATTACTTTTAACTCTTTCGAAACAACTTATCATTTAATCAATGCGTCCTGGTACACGCAGCGATATGGCTTATCTAACAAGTGTCACTTCGTTAGTACGTGACTTAAAAGAGATTTTAGTCGTTTTGCTATTGCCGCATAGACACTAATTAAACTTGAAAATAAAATTCTACGCGCATGAGTTAAAAAATTGTTTTTGATAAGATCACCATGGAAAAAACAGTTCTTTTTATATAGATATTAATAGGATTGAAGGCAATACTAATTGGTCACGTAGACTGGGAGATAAAGAATCAATGGACCAGATTGGTATCAGGTTTGTAAGACATTTGCAAAAAATTGACACAAAATATACTATATATATATATATATATATATATATATATATATTAGGTTGGTGCAAAAATAATGTCGTTTTCTCACATGAAGTTGAACGTCAAAAAACGACATTATTTTTGCACCAACCTAATATATATATATATATATATATATATATATATATATATCAAGTATGTGGTGCAGTTCAATTTACATTACATGAATCATTCATACAAAAAGCAGATAGTGAAGTTAATGATATAAATGGCAAGAATCACTCTCGCAAACAATTTTTAATAAAATACATTAACCTCGAACCCGTTGATGAATGTTATGATCCCTGTTTATAAATTCCAGTTTTATAAGGGCTTTTTTGAAGTACGAGCTTTCGATTGTTCATACAATCACCCTCAGGTATAGAAATAGATATGTCTTTTTTACATCCAGGTAATAACAGGACAACGAAAGTTAAGATGAACTCCGAAATAGGTTTTTTTGGAAATGTTTTATTGTTAACTGTGAAAAATGTTTGGGAGCGTGCGGTTGCAACACTGAGGTTGAATTTTTTTTTAAATTTTGAATTGTGCGTTTTTGTACTAATATAGTAATATGAGAATTCTTTTGTAGAGGTAGTTTTTTTTTTTAGTCAATATGGCATGAACTAAATTGTTCAATAAATAGAGGAATGTCACCGTTATTATCAGAAATTTGCACATCGGATAAGTTATTTTAATATGAAGTATGTGGTGCAGTTCAATTTACATTACATGAATCATTCATACAAAAAGCAGATAGTGAAGTTAATGATATAAATATATATATAATGGTTCGAGGTTAATGTATCTTATCAAAAATTGTTTGCGAGAGTGATTCTTGCCATTTATATTAACATCACTATCTGCTTTTTGTATGAATGATTATGTATGAATGATTTTGTATGAATGTATTATATATATATATATATATGTGTGTGTGTGTGTGTGTGTGTGTGTGTGTGTGTGTGTGTGTGTAAAAATTTCATTAGAGTATATCTGCAAAATGGCAATATAAATAAAGACAAAAGGAAAACCTATCTTAACAATGCATTTGCCTTGATACAGTCCCTCAGAGGGAGAAACGCATCGATTAACATAGGTTTTCCTTTTGTCTATATATATATATATATATGATGAAAATATGGAAAAGACAAAGCAAAATCCGAATATGTGAGTTTACTGTTTTTTATTTTGTTTTTGTTTTTGTTATATATTGTGTGTTTATCTAAATCTAAAAAGAAACACGCTAAAATTCTCCTTCATCCCTGCCGTGAGGCGACGGCTTAGTGGTAGAAGTTCCGACTGACGCCAATTCAGTCTAGATCCTAGCTAGAGGCAACCGGACGTCTAGTCACACTGATGAGCTGTGAAACAGCGAAACAGTCTGTCTGTGGATGACAAAATATATATATATATATATATATATATATATATATATATATATATATATATATATATATATATATATATATATATATATATATATATATACACATATATGTGCATGTTTGTGTGTGTGTGTGTTTCATTACAGACGACTGACAAGGTACTGCGATTGAGATTTTTTTTTTCTTATGTTCGTACAAGTGTTTTCTTTTCGGGACACAAAGTATGTCAAAACTCTCCATCTAGATGAGTCACGATTCACCTACCCGACCATAGCTCGAATAAGACTCATTTAAACACACACGTAAACCTGCCAAACTCCATCCGCAACATTCTAGTCTTTATGACGCGTTTATTATATAAACAATGCTTCGGCAACTTACTGTGACGCCTGCATTAATTAGTCCGAAGACTGACTTCAAATGGCGGCTTCTTACCTCTGACCTGGAGCGCTTTCATTATGGACGAGTTCATATAGTCACCGGAGGGTTTACACAACATCTCCCCTTTTGTGATTAGTACGTTTTATAAATATTTTATTTTTTATTAGTATTAGTATCTTTCCCTCCTCTTTCTGGAGAGATCGCCAGCATATTTGACTTTGTAACGTGTCCTGTCACGTATCCACTTCCAGTTCTTCAGTACGCTTTCTTTTTCTGAAACTTGTCTTTGTAGGTTCCACAACTTGTGGTGCCGGCACATCGAAAACATCATATAGCATTTCTATCGGTTCTTTCTATGTTTCAGGCCTTTCAATGATTAACCCTATTTTCAGCTGATTGTGGTGCCTTTCAGGTTCAAATCTTTTCCCTTTTACCCTGAAAATCAACGCCTCAATTCTTGCTGATATTATACCGTCTTTTCACGCTTCTCTGCCATCCTTATATGCTTTAAAGAACACTTTATAGCCAACATTGAAACATTTGGTGTCGTTTTTGTTATCCATTCGTACTGTTTGACTTGGTAATAAGTTGTCGAACACCGATTTTCCTTTTCTAGCAGACATTAATTCCGCCGACGACATGCCTGATGGTGTATTGGGGTTCGGTGTTACACGGTAAACTCTCAGAAAATTTGAATTTTAAATTTTCCTCATTTACTCTCTCTTTGCTTTCTTCAATGCTCTTTTAAACAAACCACAAACCTTTCCGCTTGTCCGTTCGACCTTCGGTAATACGGTGAGGTCGTAATATGTTCAATGGAGAACATCTTACAAAAGTCTTCAAATTCTTTACCCGTGAATTGTATTCCGTTAACACAGACTATCGTATCTGGTATGCCATATCTCGTAAACAGTTCATGTAAGAAATCCACTGTCACGGAAGATATTGGAATTCTACACCCCGGACGTTAAGTAAAATTGTCAACTACCACAAGATAATGTAACCCATTCATAGGACCTGCAAAATCTGCATACAGTCTTGATCACGGAGTGTCTGTCTTTGGCCAACGTTATATCTTTGGGATAGGTAGTTTTGCTGCCAGAGCACAACCTCTGCAAGCTTTCATTATCTTTACAATATCTTGGTCGCTTCTGGTCCAATATACGAAACTTCACATCAGAGATTTAATTATTGAAATACCAGGATGTCCGATATGAAAATCCTTCAATATTCGCTTCTGTAACACACTAGATATCACAACACTGTTGCATAGCAAGTAAGCGTTTAAATCTGGATTTCATTCTTTGTTACTTTCTTTTCATTTTCGCAATAAAGACGCCATTTTCTCCTTTTTCTTTTATTTCTTCCAGGGTAACTGGTAATTCTCGTACTACGTTGCGCAAAATGTTTTTTTTAAATTTCCATTTCGTTTTTTGTGTCCTCAAACGATTCCGCCATTTTAGGTATTAATCTTGATAATCCATCCGCATGACCTAATTTTTTAGATGGTTGGTACTCCATCGTAAAATAATAGTTTAATAAGACGGTACCCCAGCGTTGTAGCCTATTATCTGTATGTGTAGGCATCCCTTTCTTTGAACTATATATTGTTAATAGAGGACTGTGGTCTGTTTATAATCTAAAATTTGCTTCCCTGAATAAATTTATGTAAATTCATCACAGCAAATATAATTGCTAGAGCCTCTTTTTATATCTGGCTGTAATTTTTCTCTGTTGGTAGAAGCGAGCGTAAAGCGTGAGCAAAGGCTTTCATGTTACCGCCATCGTGTTTGCGTAAAATTACCGCTCCAATACTACATCTGACGCCACTACAATTTCTACTTTTGGATCAGTGTGCTAAGGATATATCTGATATAAGTCTGTTTTTATTTCGTCAAACGCATTTTGACAATTATCATTCCAGTTCCACTTTACTCCTTTTTTTAAGTAGATCGTTGAAATTGTAAATACCTGTTTAATCCTGTCGAGAAATCCGCGCAAACACGCCTTTTTCTTTACGTACACCACTGGTGCAGCCCATTTTGAATGGTTCATTTTTTATATTATATCAATTCTTTCGAGTCTGCCCAACTCTTCGAATAGCACTCTTCGCTTCGGCTTAAATACTGGCGTCGATACTTTTTTACTTGAAAATCACCCTTGAATTTTTAACACCGACCCAGTTCATTTTACAGAAAATCTGGAAAATATTGTTTTTTATTTCTTCCTTAAGATTCACTTTGACTTTTTAAATTTGTCGCTTGTCCACTTACGTTTTTAAAATAAGCGTTTATCTGCAAATCCAAAAGTTCAAATAGTTCCATCCAGTCAGTACCGAATAAATTCGTAGCATTTTTTGAAATACCTAAGCTTTAGTTTTTATATGCTTATTATGAATGAGACATTACAAGTAATTTAAAAAAAAAAAGTAATTTCTCACCAGAAATTGAAATCGCGACTTTAGAAGTACTTTTTAATAAAGGCTTTCCAATTTCCTTCCATGTGATTTCACTGATTATTGAAATATCACTACCAGTGTCCAGTAGCATTTTCACATCCACATTATTTATTTTAACATTCGCAAATTTACTTTGTTTTCTTTGACCATTTTTTCCATCGCAATGCTGTGAGAATATTTCTTGGTTTGCTTTTGCAGTGTGACTTTATATGTCCTCTTTTACTACACTTGTAACATTCAGCATTTTTAACTTACCACATCTGAAACAAGGATTTATTCTCCTTTTTGAACATTTGCCCTTTGCTTGTGTCAATGCATATTACTAAAGATTTTCGTCAGAATGTATACCGTGTTTTTGTCGGTAATATGTAGCTGTAATATTTTTCATGCTCTATTGGAGGTATTTTCCCCAACAAAAACCGTTTTCTCTTATCTTCCCAGATGTTGCATTCCTGACTGAATATTTGTTCGTATCTTCGAAAATACGCAGAAAAAGTCAGTCCTTCATCAGGATTGTATACAAATTCTGATATGGTGTTTTGGACTGCGTATGGCATAAGAGACGTTGAAGAATATTTTGTTTCCTTCAGAATTATGTCCAACGTCTCCTGTTTTTGTAGTTCTAGCAACTGTTGATTTGTTGTTCTTGTTGTTTCTATTGTTGTTGTTGAATTTCAACTATTGAAGCCAAAATTTGCTCTATATTCGCAAGAATAGTTTTTTTTCCTACAAGAGAAAAAAAAATCTTTTTTTTCTTCTACACCACAGGGGATTTTTTTAAACCAAATTCTTGTCATGAACTGTATCCTTGTTCCCGAAGCAACAAGTATATTTTCCCATACTTATTCACTCAGTATGAGTTTCCCAAATCCTTGTAACTCCAGTTACAACTCTTATGAGTCCCTGAATCCTCGTTACTGTTATAAGTCGTAAGAGTTCTGAATCCTAGTCACAACGATTATAAATCGCCTGAGTTTTGAATCCCTCGTCGCCACTCTTATAACACGCTTCGTAGCGCTTATAACTTAATTAATGCTTCGGCTACATGCCATGATATCTGTATTAATTAGTCTAGAGACCGGTTTTTTTTCTTACCTCTGACCTGGATCTCTTTAGTTATAGTTATAGACTAGTTCATATAGTCACCGTTGGGGGGTACTATTTACTCGACAACACTAGTAAAAAGTGCAAGCATCTACATGTAAAAATGATTTAAAATTATGAAAGAATTAATAATAAAAAAAGAAAAGCTAGCACGCAATATCATTAAATACGAACATGGCCACAATGTGCTGATCGTGTTTGGAAAATAAAACATTCCTATAACTTCAGACACATACATAAAAACCCACCCATTAAGTTAAAAACAATGATAGCCTTGATAAAGGATAAAAGAATAGCCGAAAGAGCTCAGATATTCAGAACTTTTGGACAGTTTTTATATACTTTGCGTTCAGAAAAGAAAACACTGGTACGAACACAAGAAAAATTAAATAAAAAGCGTAGTCGCTGTACTTTTTCAGTCGATTTAACGAAACATGCATAAAAGAGGGATTGCTGCACAAATACACATTATATATATGTGTGTCTATGTGTGTGTCTCTGTGTGTGTGTAATATATATTTGTGTAGCAATCCTTCTTTTATCCATAATTCATTTAAAATGACAGACAATTTATTTTTATATTTTAATTTAATTTTTCTTATGTGGTTAAATTTGTTGTTTTGTTTTGCGAACTGTGTGTGTTGATAAATTGTCCAAAGTGCAGAATTTCCCCGTGTCTTTTACTTTAGACGTATTCCAGTTTAATCATTTCTCAAATGACCAAATTAACCCTAACCTATATTGGATATGTCTTCGGGTTTATGAGTCTGGGACGTTGCCTTTTCTTTCAAGATGAAAGGCTGACAAAGAATTTAACCCCACCAGTTATAAAGATTTGATTTATCACTGGTTTCTCGTAATTTGTGATAATTTCCTGAGATAATTAACTACGAAATAGTGTTTATTTATATCCACGCATATTCATCCTCTGTTAATACGCATTCCACATATCAAAGTTGTTGCACTTGTTTCATTTCGGTATCTGCAATTTCTAATTTGCTTATTTGGCAGTTCCTTTTGCTAACATCCATGCATTCAGTCTTCTTGCAATTGATGTTTAGTCCGTTCTTCCCAATTTCTTTCATTACCTTCTGTAGGAATTCTTGTAGTTTCCTTTCTGTGTCTGCTATCAACACTGTATATCTTATGTTATAGCATACCTTATGTCGTTAAGATTGGGCCCGCCAATAATGAATCCTGGAAGGATTTATAATTCTTTCATAATTATCTCGTTGTACAGGTTGAATAAATCCGGCGAGAAGACACGAGAAGTCTTAAGCTAATTTTTATTTTGGTATATTTACTGAACTCATTTCCTGTCCGTATGCAGGCGGTTTTCTGTCAATATAGATTCTACATTATTCTGATATCCTTCCAACATCCTTCAAGTTTACCTAACAGTTCAAGCAGTTCTTTGCGCTGTACTTTATCAAACGCTTTTGTATGATCTATAAAACACAGGTACATTTTCCTTCTGAATATGTATTGCTCTTTCTGGTATCATTCTGATTCATAAATATCGCATTCCTTGTTCCATTGTCTTTAACGAACCGGCATTGTTCTATTTCCGGCTTGATTCTATACTGCGTTCTATTCCTCAAGATTCGGATGATAAGTTTTGTTACGTGGCTCATTAGGCTGATTGTCCGAGGAAGTTCACACTCGTTTGCCCCTGGTTTATTAAGAAGTGCTATGAAAATAGATCTGCGTATGTCTCCCGGTATATCGCCATTAGAAATAATATAAGCCAAAGGAGTTTTTATCTACCATCACCTTCCTTAATCGAAAAACTAAATGTGTTCACTCCCTTTGCTTTATATTTCATCTGAAATGTACGAACGATTTTTAATCAACCGACGTTGTTTTCTTTGATTTGATCATTAATGTACGACTAACAAAATAATCGAATCCCATTAAATGGTTACGTCAAATCTCACAAAAATTATAACATTAAAAAGCAGAATTGGTAAATTTGAACAGTACATTTTGCTATAATTAATTTGATGTCAATTAATAACCTGATTGCAAAGACTTAAGACTGGATGATAAACTAAAGTACAGCATTGTTTATTAACACAACGCAGTTATTTTTAACATATATTGTACTTTAAACTTAAAATATGTTGTAGGACATTATTTTAAAAATATCCATGTTATTTTGAAAAACATGTTTCAAGTACGTGTATTTTTCTTTTTATGATTGGGCCATTTTTGTAATTAAAATTTAATTAAAATTTCAAATGCTACCAAACCTAAAAGAGAGTTTGCTTAAGAATTTTTGAAAATATAATCGAAATTATGTATGATAAATATTCATGTTAATTTCGTAAACGTGTTTTAAGTACGCAAAAAGTAATCTTTATTTTCTTTAAACAAATTTACAACTATATACGCAGTTATTTTTTTTATAATAATAATAATAATGTGCTATTTCAAATTAAAATTAATTTTAACTTGAAATAGTTAAAAAAGAAAGAAACCTATGGCATCGTGACTGACATAGTTTGTATTTTAACAGCAACTTAATTAATTTAAGAGATGCATTTGGTAATGTGACTTATTTATCTTTTATTGCGTGTTAGAAGATTTCCAGAAAAGAAAAATGTATTCATTTCGAAAGCCTGAGAGGAAGTAATTAAAATAAAATTTTATAAACAGGTGCTCTTTGAAATCGAATGGGTTTAAGGATATATATATATATATATATATATATATATATATATATATATATATATATATATATATATATATGTATGTATTTACGGATATATATATACATATATATATATATATATATATATGTGTGTTTGTCTTTATGTATTTAGATAGATAGATATATAGATAGATAATTGGAAGTGAGATTAATCTAATCTTTAAAGAAAAAAATTTACATGAATTACTTAGTTTATCTTTTCCGTTTTGCGTTTATTTTATTTTAATTAATTTTTGCAAATAGATTTTTAAGACTCGTATTTTTAATCTTTTTGACACGTTTTGCAAGCATTAACGAATTTTAATGTCTAGAAAAATCTTTTGTCAGAGGTGAAGTGATAACGAGAGTCAGGAAACAAAATCATGATTAATCCATAAAAATAAGTCCTCTACAAAACAGTGTCAGTGAAATATGCAGGTAATAATAATAATAATAATAATAATAATAATAATAATAATAATAGTGCATGATAATTGTGTACGGATATTGAAATCAGACATGCGAGTTTACGCGTGTTTTTTCATGTTGCCCCACGAAATAATAATAATAATAAAGTGGTTCTGCGACACAGCTACGTCTATGATCTAGCAGTTTTTTTTTATTCGGATCTAATAAGTATGAGTGAAAAAAAAATGAGCCTTCTTGATCGTGAACGCGAAGGTGAGTGGGAAATTAAAAAATATACCAGGATATTCCCCGAGAGATAAGAATGATACGGAATATAAAAGTATAGATCGTGCTCATAATCGTATTATACCTAAATCACACCACGGGTACGGCCACTTCTAATTGTTTGAATATCTGACGAGGAATCTTTCAAGGACACTCCCTTGTTGTCCCTTCTTTTCTGTCTGTCCTTAATCACCTATTCTACATGAATGATATCAAACTCTTTGTCAAAGACGACAATGAATTGAAGGGTATCCTCAATACAATCAAATGTTTCAGTGATGACACCGGTGTAGATTTCGGATTAGATAAATATACAAAAGTCACATTCAAGAAATGGAGAATCACCGAAACACATTCAATAGATTTGTCACAAAAATTGGGAAACTGGAACAAGAAAAAACCTATAGGTATCTAGAAATTAGCGAAGGAAATGGAATTCAACATATCCAAATGAAGGAAAAGGTAAGAAAGAAGTAGTACAGGCGTGTGCATCTGGTATTGACTACCGAACTGAATTAAATAAAAAACAGAATGTCAGCCATGAACAACTTGGATGTCTCCGTAGTGCAATACAGTTTCAAGATCCTTAAATGGTCGATAGCTGATATTAAGCGAATGGACGACAAATTGAAAAGGCTTCTTACTTGCCATTGCCAAGGCTGATATTGATCGTCTGTATGTACCCAGATCTGAATGAGCCAGAGGATTAGTTCAACTAGAACTGTCTTACAAAACTAAAACTACTGTCCTTCACAGATACCTGGAGACTACAGAAGACTGGATGATGATCTGTGTCAAAGAACATGAAAGAATTAAGAAACTGTATTCAGTAATAAAGGAAGCCAACAAATTCAAAATGGAATTTCAAGTGGGAGATAATAATAAATACTTTGGTGATACACTTGGCATGGCTATCATGGCGTCCTTTCTTAATGGATTAGAGGTGTCAACATATATACATTTAATAATAATAATAATAATAATAATAATAATAATAATGTGCTAGATTATCAGACTGCAATGATTGCTATTTTGGGCTTCGTATATTTATGCCCTAGGGTCATTTTGTTGGAGGGCTGCTCACACATTCAATAATAATAATAATAATAATAATAATAATAATAATAATAATAGCAGCTGAAAAGCTTTGGTTGGCAAACGGAGAATGCAGATTAAAATCTAACCAATGAAGAGAAGAACGAGAGAGAAAGAAAAATAAAGATTTGCAAATTTTATATGAAATATATCAATATTTTTTGTCAAATCATCAATTTTTAGAAAATAGCATAAAAAACTGTTGCACCTACTGACATTTGAATTACGCTGCAGCAAAACAAGCGAGTTACAGAGTAGTGAAAATATCAGTAGACAGAGATAAAGCAAAAATAGACACTGAAGTCTTGACTGCAGATTCCGGGTTCAAATGCACTTCACGTTAAATAGCACAGTGATTAGAACGTATTTTCCCTCTTCTGTCCAAATTTGTTTTGTCTCCATGCAACCATAAGAGTAGATGAAATTTGAAACAACCCTTCTATAAAACGTACACGTGATATTCACGAGTGACATAAAGATTTAGAAACAGTAGAAATTGTTTCCTTTTAGTTAGTGACAAAACGATACAAAAAAACAAATAAAATCTGAAGAATATTGCTGAAAATGTTTTTTTTTAAATTATTTAGGTGAGAGGCGGTTGGGAATAAGAAAGTTGTTGCAAGTGACACTGACAAAAGCATTTCATTAAAAACAAAGTCATATAAAGTAAAGCAAATTTTCACAGTATTTTTACGAAAGGAACAAAATGTCATTTCAGGTTATATATTTATTTGTCTTTTTTATCATTGCGACATTTTTAAAAATTAAATAGATTTCTTTTCTGAAATGCTTGTATGGAATAATTTCGTTCTAATCAACATTTTTAGACCAAGTGAAGATGGACAGTGTTGAGGGGTCTTCCCCTTTTTACACAAATGGACTCACATAGGGTATACATATAATACTACTAGTGGATACCCGACAGACAGAGACAGACAGTCAGAGAGAGAGAGAGAGAGAGAGAGAGAGAGAGAGAGAGAGAGAGAGAGAGAGAGAGAGAGAGAGGTCAAACATAGTCGAACAGGAGAATAGCGAACAGAGAGCTAACGAGCGAACTAACGTAGCGGCAAGAGACACAGTAACGAGCACGTAGACTCAGTAAGAAGTTATACAGCGATACGTCGATATCAAGACTATATATATATATATATATATATATATATATATATATATATATATATATTTGTCTACTAACCCAGCATTCCTGGAATTACAAACCTGTATTACCAGTTTGTATTATTACGTTAATACATTTATTTTCCTATATTCATTCTTGGCGTTTGTTATTATTTGATACCGGATTTCATCCCGGAATCCACAACACACAGCATGTTTTTTTTTTTGAATAACCGATATTGCATTTCGTGGGAATATATTAAAAGTAAAAGAGACAGTAGATATGAAAACTGGACGGAAGCTAAGAAGCTACGTCTATTACTCAGAAAATTAGGAACAGAGGAATACACAAAATTTGTGGATTACATCTTGCTAAAAAAAGACAAATGATTTAACGTTTGACGAAGCAGTTACATGCCTTACTGTTGAGTCTTGACTCAATGTTGAATCTCGCCTATTGCATGGAATAATAATGCAACACAAAATGTACTTGGAACAAGAATGTATTATAACAAGAAAGTGTACACAATAAGTACATATAGTATTTCTGTATATTTCTGGGAAGACGTTCCTGGAGAATGTGTTGACTAGTCGCAGTCGATCAGAGTCTCTAGATGGATCTCGTGATTCCACTTCCTTCTCCCGGTATCAACCATTATTTATATAGTTGATAGTCACCTATGCAGATTAGGTGGATCTCACCACAACACCCCCCTCCCAAGCCTTGGAATCCTTTTGGATTTCAACTGGCTTCTATATGGGTTGATGATTATGGTTATTTCTTTGTAGATCCCCTTTGCATAGTTCATATATATATCTGTTTTTTTTTCTATATCTTTTTCGTTTTGGATTCACGTCCAATGGGTCCGTGAACTTTCGTTTCCTACCGGATCTTCTCGGTTCATGAGCACTCTGCGGAGGTTCTACTTGAAAAGTATCATACATTACCTCAATGAGATCTTCCTCCTCATCCGGTATACTCTCTTCATGCTCTAGCACGTAGCATTTTTTGAGTTGGTTCTGGTGCCTTTTATGTGTATTCTTCGGCCCTTTTATTATGTAAATCAGGTCACCGATTCTCTTGTCCACTATGCCTCGCTCCCAGAACTCAATGTTGTTTCTATAGCACTTGAAAAAGACCTTCTCTCCGGGGGTGTATCTTTTTCTAGCTGTATACATAGTGTTCTTTATTCTATTTCTTCCTGGCAAAAGCTTGTCAAACACTGACTTAACTTTCCTAGCGAACATTAGTTCAGCTGGTGCCATGTTTGATGGTGTTCTCTGGTTAGGCGTGATTCTGTATACTTGTAGGAATTGCTGAAGCGCTTTTCCGTTGGAACTCCTGAGGCTTTCTTCAGAGCGCGCTTTAACGTATCTACAAATCTTTCTGCGAGTCCATTGGATCTCGGATGATACGGCGGCGTCGTTATGTGGTTAATTTGATATAACTCACAAAATTCCTTAAATTCGTCAGAAGTGAATTGTGTACCATTGTCACTCACAATACACTCTGGCACACCGAACCGTGCAAATAGTTCATGCAAAAAAGTTGTTGTAGTATTGGACGTAGGCTTTTTACAGCGTAGTACTTCCGGCCATTTTGTAAAGCTATCTACTACTATTAAGTAGTAATAATCTTCTACTGGACCAGCGAAATCAATGTGTCATCTTTCCCACGGATGATCCGTCTTGGGCCATGGTTTGTGTACTATAGGTGGTGCCTTAGCTGCTAACGCACACCCTTTACATCGATGAGCCATGTTTTCGATATCCACATTCATTCCTTTCCAATATACAAAACTTCGCATTAAGCTTTTTGTTCTATTAATCCCCGGGTGACCCATATGAAAGTCCCGTAGGATTTTTTTCTGCAACTTTTTTGGTACTACTGCTTTCTCACCACTTGCGAAAGGCACGTTTCGTTTCTTTTTAAATATAGGCATAGTATTTTCTTTTAATTCAAATTTAGCTTCAAATTTGTTACATCTTCCAAGACCAGGTGTAAAGGTTTCCGGAAACTTTTTCTTTAATTCATCTTTAATGTCCTGTCTTGATTGCGTATTACTTTCTACTTTTCTGCAGAAAGCGTTTAACGGTTTATCCCACAATTCGAATGTTTCAATAAAATCTGTACCCAACAAGTTTTCTCCATTTCTCAGAATGAAAACTTTTATTTTTTTAACGATCCCATTCAATTTCATTGGAAGTACAACCTCGCCGTCGAAGTTAATTTGCTTTCCAGTTACCGTTCGAGCGAGTTTCGTTGACTTCATTATTGTAGGCCTTTTTAAAATTTTCCATGTTTTATCGTTCATTATTGTTAAATCTGACCCTGAATCGAGTTGAAATTTGATATTCTTTTTGAATATTTCAGTCGTCACATATTTCCTCAAATCTCTATCTGATTTGATATTCGAATTTGTTTGTCTAATTCGGTTCTTGCATTTTTTCGTTTTACAAGAAGATCCTTTGTGACCCTTCTTTTGGCACACGAAAGATTTCTTATTTCTATATGGGCAATTTACCTCCCAATGTCTTTCGTTACAACGTCTGCAATTATATGGTGGGACTTTTTTATTTTCGTTCTTTTTATTTTCTTGTCTATTCTTACAATACGCTGAATTTTTTCTCCAATTTTTCTCTACTGGGTACTTTGACTGCTTTTTTATTTTTTTAATATAAGCAATACCAGCTTCTTCGATTTTTTGCGACTCTTTCTTTAACTTTACGGCCCGTTGACACTCCTCTGCTAACTTTTGCAGTGTAAGGCCTTGTTCCGATTCGAGTTTAGACAAAACTCTACGTCTTATTTCGGCACTCTTACTGGATACCAGTCCTTGAGCAAAAATTAAGCACTTGAATTCTTCAACCGTAATCTCTGCCAATCTGAAATTGTCACAATGTCTATTCACTATAGATGCATATGTTAAGTAATCCTGATCGTCGGATTTAGAGACATTCATGCCTAACCATCGCTTATGCCAAAGCGACATATTTGCTCCAAACAGCTTTTTTAGCAATTTCACTGTTTCCGAGAATTCCAATTCAGTTGTTTTTCTCGGTAGAATAAAATCTACAAATTTGCTATGTTCTGCTGTACCTAGCTTTCTTAGTAATAGACTGACTTTTCTTGAATTCGACCAGTTTTCACAGTCTGTGTAGAAAATATCTTCATATCGTTTAAAGTACGCTTCAAACGTTTTTTCTTCGTCTGGCACATAGTTGAATGTTTCCAGCGAATTAAATATGGTGTTATTAGAATATGAAGAATTTCCCTCATTTGCCTGAAAGTTGTTTAATTTCTCC
Organism: Acanthosepion esculentum; assembly: GCA_964036315.1. NCBI lineage: Eukaryota > Metazoa > Mollusca > Cephalopoda > Sepiida > Sepiidae > Acanthosepion > Acanthosepion esculentum. The sequence goes on along the minus strand of OZ038509.1, from coordinate 2,137,485 downwards.
AGTGTTAACTTTTGAATTTCCAAAAGTCTTTCATCTTGTTTCTGTTGTCTTTCATATTGTTTTTCCTGATATTTTTGCAGCGCTATTTGTTGTTTTTGTTGTCTTTCATCTAGTTTCTCTTGATATTTATGCTGTGCTATCTGTTGTTCCCTTATTAATAAGGCAAACTGTTCCTGCTGTGCTATCTGTTGTTCTTGCTGACGTTGTTGACTCAACTGCTGGGATTTTAATAATTCAGATATGACTTTGGATAGTTCATCCATTTTTAGCTGATAGTGTTCATTCAACAAGAAATATACTTTTAATTTGTGTATCCACGAATATCATATAAGCTGACCAAAAAATCGAAACAAACGTACGACTTTTTAATTTTATGTCTTGCTTTTACATTCACGCCCGTGCTAATCACTTTTGGTATTTTTTTTTTTTTTTCGTGAACAGAGAGCGTCGGACTTTTTTTTTTTTTTTTTTTTTTCGACTTCTGTTCGCGTATTTCAATGACAACGTCTGATTTCCTTATCAGAGGTAATTCGTCACTATATTGTTGAACACATAATTTGAAAAAAAAATAATTTTTTAAAGTTTGTTACCTTTCAAAGTCGACACGGTGTATTTGTGCTCCTTTTAATCCATGCATGTGTTTGTAGTCGGCCAATATTTCTTTTTAGCGGGTGTCTCGGTGTAGATAATTTTTTAATTTAAAATTACCGTTATTCGATTACGACACCTTTCCACTTTTTCTGAGTGAACGTTCCTTTATGCTTAGTCGTCTTTTAACGAGTTCTACATATCCAGAAGTTTAGAATCCTTCGTCGTTACGTTAACGTTGGACTTTTAATTAATAGCTTTTTTTTTCAGCCTGGGTTCTTCAATGACTTGTCCCAATTGTTGAAAACTCTCACTATTAATTCTTTCTTCTTTGCTTATGGTTCGTTCTACTTCTTTGCCTTTGTTGAAACTTGGCGTATGGTTCGTTCTACTTTGTGGCCATTGTTGAAACTTGACGGATGGTTCGTTCTACTTCGTCGCCATTGTTGAGTCTTGACTCAATGTTGAATCTCGCCTATTGCATGGAATAATAATGCAACACAAAATGTACTTGGAACAAGAATGTATTATAACAAGAAAGTGTACACAATAAGTACATATAGTATTTCTGTATATTTCTGGGAAGACGTTCCTGGAGAATGTGTTGACTAGTCGCAGTCGATCAGAGTCTCTAGATGGATCTCGTGATTCCACTTCCTTCTCCCGGTATCAACCATTATTTATATAGTTGATAGTCACCTATGCAGATTAGGTGGATCCTACACAACACTTACAGAGCTTTTCAGTCCAAAGACGTCACTTTTTCACAAAAGATGGAAATGTCTTAACCTCGTAAAGGACGAAAAGGATGACTACTCCACGTTCGCCGCAATCGTGAACAAACATTGCAACGACTTCAGGTTGGCAGAATTAACTCCGGACAATTTCAAGTGTCATATTTTTGTACAAGGGTTAGTCTCAGCTAAAGATAGTGAAATGCGCAAAAGAATGCTTTCAAAACTGCAAAATGAGCCTGGATTAACACTACAAAAATTATCAGAAGACTGCCAAGTATAAAGAAAGAATCGAAGGATATCGAGGAGTCAGGAGTAGCACATATACGTAAGTTGAACAAAAGTTTACGTTTTTCACCCTCCCCGGAAAGAAAACAAAAATTCTATAATAATGAAAAAAGATTTTCACTCTCCCCGGAAAGAAAAAAAAATCTATAATAATTGAAAAAGTACAACGTATAGGGCAAATAATGACAAAAATCTAAGCAAATATAACCCCCCCATCTGCATGTTTTCGATATGGAGGATTACACTGGAATAAGGTTTGTCGTTTTAAATATAAAAAAATGTCTAGCTTGTGGAAAAATGGGTCACAAGGCATCCCCCCAATGTAGGACTAGAAAATCTACTAATAGGATAAGAGCTACTAGAATTCACGACGAAGACAATATTAACATAAGAAAATACGTGGAAGTTGAAATTTTAAATACAAAGATAAAATTACAACTAGACATAGGTTGTGATCTAACGATAATTAACCTACAGACATGGAGAAAGCTTAACAGACCGACTATGATGCATACACAGAAAATAGTCAGTTACAGGGAAGCGTATAAAATTCGAAGTAATCCTAAATGTAAAATTCCACGGAAAAACAAAAAACTCAAGATATTCGTAATGAAAGATACAGAAAATCTGGTGCGCACAGACTGGATGCAAAAATCGACGTATGGGATTTACCTATCTAACCATCAGAAGCTACAAAATTAAAGGAAGAATTACATAGTCAATTTGCAGAAGCATTCTCGAGCGGTTTGGGACGATGTAACAAGTTTGCCGCTAGAATTGAATTAAAAGAAAATATCCAACCAGCAGTAAAAATGAAGCGAAACCCGCAGAATACGGTCTGTGTTTGATAAATTATTGCCGAAGAAGAACAAAAACCAGCATACAACTTATAGTACTCAAGAGATCATTCAAACCAGGTACAATAATCAACAGATTAGGAAATGTGATGTACACAATGCAAGGCAAAAAATTTACCCACAGAAGACATATTGACCAAATACAAAAAAGACGGGTTGAGGAGCCAAGCTCGTCACCAGCAGAAAATGACGATTCGATGGATGCGATCTTTGAAGCTTTTGAGATTCAAAGACCACAGGAAAACACAGAAATTAGAAGGTCAAACAGGAAAAGAAAATTTATAGAACCTCCAATTATCGACCATAAGAGAAAAAATACTAACCCCCCCAAAAAAGGGATCTAAGGAGGGGGTGTTGAGGGGTCTTCCCCTTTTTACAGAAATGGAATCACCCAGGGTATACATATCCTACTGCGAGTGGATACCCGACAGACAGAGACAGACAGTCAGAGAGAGAGAGGTCGAACATAGTCGAACAGGCGAATAGCGAACAGCGAACTAACGTAGCGGCAAGAGTCACAGTAACGAGCACGTAGACTCAGTAAGAAGTCATACAGCGATATGTCGATATCAAAGACTATATATATATATATTTGTCTACTAACCCTACATTCCTGGAACTACTAACCTGTATTACTAGTTTGTTATTATTACGTTAATACATTTATTTTCCTATATTCATTCTTGGCGTTTGTTATTATTTGATACCGGATTTAATCCCGGAATCCACAACACACAGCATGTTTTTTATTGAATAACCGATATTGCATTTCGTGGGAATATATTAAAAGTAAAAGAGACAGCAGATATGGCATTATAAAGCTAACATAAGTAAAAGCGAATAATCTATAGAAACGAGATATCATCTGTCACAATATTCGATAATGCAATATCGTTCGTGGGGAAGATTTGATAAACAAGAACAAAAAATGGAAAAGTAAAACATCACTCTTCCCGTTTGTTCGAGTTGTTTAGAAAACTATAAGACGAAAGAAGAAACAAGAAAACGTGAGCAATAAGATGCCAACAGATAGGTTGCTAATACCAAACTGGCATGCTCGCTGAAACTGAACGAATCAACAAAATGTATATAAAAGAAAAAAGCCCGAGTAAATGTCACTGCTCACATAGGGTTTTACAAATAGAATAGGATTACCAATGATTCTTTATGTCGGGTACTTGATAAAGGTAAAGAAAGAGAATGGCTTAAATATCGATAAATTATACGGTCTCTTGACTAATGAATGTTGGGATTTAGTTTACACTTCATCTCACATTATGAGCCACTTCATGTTTTATCAATAAATAAAATAAATATTTATTGAAATCAAAAGTTATATTTACTGATTGATGACAATCTATGTTTGCGCAGTTAAGATGAAAGCCTGTCTTGTCCTGCGCATATTTATAAATATGGCTGCTATTAGTATGAAATGTCCTGCATTTCGATAATCTGTAACTACGTTGCGAGTTTAAAGCTTTAAAATGGATCGTAAAGTTTATATTTTGATAAAGAGAAATGTTTAATAACTTCAGTGCTTCCTGAAGGAAAAACAATACTGGAAATTATTAAAAAAAAATGATCGGCAGATACCACCAAATTATGAAGAGGATTGTTAATGATTCTGGGTAACTAATATGCAATTTTTATAAGATAAAGTTGAGGACATTATCTTTCCAACCTGCATTCCGTATCGAGAGAGAAATTGTAAATATGTTTTTGGTAAGCAATAAAGTTTTTACACGTTGGAGCAGCGGGGAAGTGTTAAAAAGATTTCAACTTCTTATTCAAGTGACCAAATACGGTGGACCGATAGCCGCTTTTAAAAATCATCCATGGCGAAAAATCGAAAGACATTAAAAGCAAATTGCACAAAAACTGGTTTTGAAATATTCTATTCACCGATGAATGCTGTACTTTCCTCCTTGGCCGGATAGATGTTCAGACTTTGGGTCGCTACTGGCAGGAACTAACCTCACTACTTAATGCTGAGATGATGTAATGTTTGGGAATAGGGTTATAGGTGTTGGCATTGTAGGCCTATTGCGATTTCCAGGTAGTCTCATTTCAGACACACACTGACCTTTTTGAAGGCACACGTAGAACTGAGTTATTAGAGGAAGCCGACTTTTTTCAGAAAATTTTTTTTATATTCCATCCTATTAGTTGAGGAAAAATAATGAATATTTGAATAAAAATGTATTTCAAAGACACTGGATCAATGGAATGGGTAGTTTATTCCCTCGACATTAACTTTATTGACGACTTGTGGATAATTCTGAATAGGAATATTTATATTGGTGGACAACAATAGAGCAGCAGAAATGGATATTTTTGATGACATACAACAGGTCAAGAAATCAATGGATGAACCGTTTCTAAAACTAAATGCTAGAGCATATATTTGATATTAATGTTTTGTTATGGTTTTGTCGTCATTACAGCGATATTTTCTTTAAAAGATTTCTCTGTATTATTTTGGGAACGTCCTGTAACTTTTCTTGGCGTTTTTATAATCTAGATAAGGAAACTTTGAAAACATATTAAATTTATGAAACTGTTACATTTTAAGAGTGACATGTAATTTACGATATTTAGTAGATATTATGTGAAATAGCGTACACATTAATTGTAAACATATTTATGAGAATAGTTTTTTTTAAACTTAGAAAAAGTTTTAAAATGTCAGAAATTATGAATTAGGTTTTAATTTTGAGTCAAAGGGATTTTATTTTAACTGAATGACCATACGTAATACACGCTTGGGCGAGAATATATCTTTCGATATATGACCGACGAAGGAGATTTTTTTCCGCAGTAGGTTGACATTCTTTCTGTGGTAGACTGGTTTCCAACTAGGACTATAGGACCAGTCTATCATGCTATTCAACCCATAGTTGGGGGTAGAAGTGATGGATTCATAACTTTCCCTAGGGTATTTGTGCGTAAGTGAATGTAACGAACTCGATAGGAATTCGAACTCGACTCTCTGAGTTTTCACTCCGAGACGATATCCATTACATTCTGTAACTGAACGTTACACAATGTTTATGCGTGTCTGTATGTATTTATTTGTACGCATGCGTGTGATTGCCAAACAAAGAGAGAATATATATTAACAGTTAAGGAGGAACAGAGATAAAAAAGAAAATATCTATCTATCTATCTATCTATCTATCTATCTATCTATCTATCTATCTATATATATATATATATATATATATATATATATATATATATATATAGTTAGGTATTATAATGTTTGGTAATCCGTATGGATAATCCCAAGGAGGATGTAGCTCAATGTAAAAACAGAGCGAATATGATTTAAATTAAGAAAACAGTCAACCTTAAAGCTTCAAAGATTATATTTCATTTCCCCAGGAATGGGATTTCCTGATTCCTCAGATCACATTTCCATGCATAAAAAAATGGCTTAAAAATTTGCATATTATTATTTTTATACAGGTTTTTGAGGGGTAGTTTTAGGTTGATGTAAGGTGTGTGTGTGTGTGTGTGTGTGAGAGAGAGAGAGAGAGAGAGAGGGATATGGTAGAAATTAGAGAGGGAAGGGAGAGATAGGAATATGTTTAAATCTATCTTATTAGAATGCGTAAGGGTGGTAAGGTAAGGTGCCAGACATTTTGACCTATTTAACAAGTCCTTTCACAAGAAAAAGAAGGAAGACAAAGAAAAAAAGTGAAGAAAAGAGATAAAACAAATGGGGAAATCAGGGGTGGGGGGAAGTGAGAAAGAAGAAAAGGAAGAATAAATTATCAGATACAGGTATATAGCAGTTAATTTAAAAAATACAGATCAATATAATTTACAGTTAACACTTGACATTATTTTAAAGCTTCCTATCAAAATAAAATATTATTAACATTAATAATTATTAACAACCAATAGATAAAAGTTAAAATTTAAAGTTAAAATTTAAAACAACTTAAAAGTTCCAAATAGTATCAAAAAAATAATATCGAATAATAATAATAATAATCTTGTTTAGTAATGTTGTTTTGTAAACTTACTCTAATGGGAAACTATGCAAAATAAATGAAAGGCTGACATATATGCATACGTACCTACATACATGCATACGTACACTCACACACATATACTTACACGTAAACAAATCAAGTAAAGCAAACAAATATACGCAAACATACACATATATACACATATACACACATACGCACATATATACGCACATATATATTATACATATGTAAACAAATATATACTTATACATATATACACACACAAATACATACATGAATACAAATACATACATACGTACAGATGCAGATAAGTACATATATGCATATAAATACATCTACGTGCGCATACACACAACACACATATATATGTATGTATATACCCACACACACATATACATACATAAACGCACGCACATATATACATATATATACTTTAATTTTACATTTTAACCTTTTAAAAGGTGAATTTATATAAAAATATTAAGATCAGCAAAATTAATTAACAGAAAATATAGAAAATATGTTTTTTTCTGTGGTAGGTAATAATAATAATAATAATAATAATAATAATATTAATAATAATAATAATAATAATAATAATAATAATAATATTAATAATAATAATAATAATAATAATAATAATATTAATAATAATAATAATAATAATAATAATATTAATAATAATAATAATAATAATAATAATAATAATATTAATAATAATAATAATAATAATAATAATAATAATAATAATATTAATAATAATAATAATAATAATAATAATAATAATAATAATAATAGGAATAACGGTAGAGTGGTAATAATGATGAAAAAGATAATATTAGATCAGTTATAACACATTTAACCATATATACCAGTACACATATGTACATATATTTACACACAAATACATGCACATACACCCCCCCCACATATATATATATATATATATATATATATATATATATATATATACACATACACATATATACAACTATACATATATATACATATATATATCCACACACATACACATATATACATATGTACCCACACATATAAATACAAGCAAGTAAATACACATATATAATCGCATACATATACATACATATACACGTGTATATTTATAAGTATCAAATTACCACCTACAAATATAGTAATGATCATCTAATTCACACATATTTAAATAGAAACATATATTTAAAAATAATTATATGAACACATATTTGCATAAATACCAAAATATCTTAACACAGATACAGCTTAACATAAACAATTAATCCTACATATAGACGCCAAGTATTATTTTATGTCTTGAAAATTTTAAATTTCGGAGTTTCTCTGGACAGGCCTCCCAAAGATTAGATGTAGTGTGTTATTTTGAGTCAATGTTTGTGCCTACATTTAAAGATAATTTCATTGTGGTGATTTAGTAATTTCTCCGGTCTGTTATATTTGATTATTAAGATTTTCATCTTAATGCAGAGGTCACATCTGTCTCTAAAGTTTGTAGGAGTTCGAACCCTGGAGATAATTCTCCATTTCAACTGCGGGATGGAGCCGTTTACCACAAGATCCCAATGATATTTAGACAGCGCTAATTGATATTATTGAGGGGTCTCCCCTTTTCACACAAATGGACTCGTCCGAGGTATACATATACTACTACCAGTGAATACCCGGACAGTCTGTAATAGAGGAGGGTAGCACAAGAGTCACCGTTAGCGAGCACGTAGACTCAGTAAGGAGTCATACGGTGATACTTCAATACCAAGGCCGTATATATATTAGTACTACTAACCCGCATTCCTGGATCTACTAACCCGTATTACCAGTTTGTATTATTACGTTAATACATTTATTTCCTTATCCATTCCTGGCGTTTGTTATTCATTGATATCGGATTCATCCCGGAATCCACAACAAATTGGCAACGAGGAATTCGAACTCACACGGGAAGAAGAAAAAAACAATTCTCCCTCGTCAACAACAAATTGGCGACGAGGAATTCGAACTCACACGGGAAGGAAATCGATACAAAATTCTCCCTCGTTGTCCACAACAAATTGGCGACGAGTATATCGAACTCACACGGGAAAGAAAGAAAAATGAAAAATTCCCACTCGTCGACAACAAATTGGCGACGAGGAATTCGAACTCACACGGGAAAGGAAGAAAAAAGAAAAATTCCCCCTCGTCGACAACAAATTGGCAACGAGGAATTCGAACTTACACGGGAAGGAAATCGAAACAAAATTCTCCCTTGTTGTCCACAACAAATTGACAACGAGGTATTCGAACTCACACAGAAAAAAAACAAAAGTCTCCTTTGCCGTTTTTTGCCAGTGACGACAACAACTTGGCGACAAAAGATTTACGAGGACTAAAATACGGAAAAGCGAGTTTTTCGTAAGACTTTTATCATGGAGGATTTTTAAAATATTTTAGTAGAACTTGTAAAATACCAAAATGAACAACAATTACAACTCCAGGAAAGAATGGAAGAAAAATGGCAAAAACAATTACTACAAACGCAGGAACTGATATTAAAGGTAGCAGGTAGCAAACAACAAAATATCGAAAAAGAGGCGACTTTTTCCCAAGACGCAGTGTGGAATACGATAGAAACTTTCAAATACTCTCTAGAAGAGGAACAAAATTTCGGGGATTATTTTAGACGCCATGAAGACATCTACAACATCGATTGTCAAAACTGGACAGAAGCAAAGAAGCTACGCCTGTTGCTCAGAAAACTAGGAACAGAAGAATACGCAAAATTTGTGGATTACATTTTGCCAAAAAAGACGAACGAATTAACGTTTGACGAATAAGTTACATGTCTTACAGAGCTTTTCAGTCCAAAAACGTCACTCTTTCACAAGAGGTGGAAATGTCTTAACCTGGTAAAGGGCGAAAATGAGGACTATTCCACGTTTGCAGCAAGCGTGAATAAACATTGCAACGATTTCAAGTTGGCAGAATTAACACCGGACAATTTCAAGTGTCTCATTTTTGTTTAAGGGTTAGTCTCAGCAAAAGATAGTGAAATGCGCAAAAGAATGCTTTCAAAACTACAAAATGAACCTGGACTAACACTACAACAATTATCAGAAGATTGCCAAAAATGCCTGAGTATAAAGGAAGACCAAACAGAAAACATACTGACCAAATACAAAAAGACGGGTTGAAGAGCCAAGCTCGTCACCCGCAGAAAATGACGATTCGATGAAGGCGATCTTTGAAGTTTTTGAGATTCAAAGACCACAAGAAAACACAAATTGGAAGGACGAGCAGGAAGAGAAAATTTACAGTGCCTCTAATTGTTGACCATAAGAGAAAGGAAAAGATATTAACTCCCCCCAAAATGGATTTAAGGAGGGGGGATTGAGGGGTCTCCGCTTTTCACACAGATGGACTCGCCCGAGGTATACATATACTACTACCACTGAATACCCGGACAGTCTGCAACAGAGCAGACGGCAACGTCTTCTCTGTTGGATGGTCGAACTCTCTGCCTCTGAGCAGAGAGGAATCGGGACGAGGCTCCGCCGAAGGGTAGAGTCTCGTTCGGGGTGGTTGACCAACCCGATGCTGTTTATACGGGATCTACGGGATATTTTTGGCCAAGCCTACGGGCTTGGGAATACCCCACTTTAAACCCGGCCTTGTGCCACATCTATGCCTCGTGGGGGGGGGGACAGTAAATACTGTCTGCAACAGAGGAGACGGCGACGTCTTCTCGGTTGGACGGTCGAACTCTCTGCCTCTGAGCAGAGATGAACGCAGACGAAGCTCCGCCGAAGGCAGAGTCTCGTTCGGGGTGGTTGACCAACCCGATCCCGTTTATACGGGATCTACGGGTAATTCTTGGCCGAGCCTACGGGCTCGGGAATACCCACATTAAACTCGGCCTTGTGCCACATCTATCCCTCGTGGGGGACAGTAAATACTGTCTGTAATAGAGGAGGGTAGCACAAGAGTCACCGTTATCGAGCTCGTAGACTCAGTAAGGAGTCATACCACGATACTTCAATACCAAGACTGTATATATATTAGTGCTACTAACCCGCATTCCTGGATCTACTAACCCGTATTACCAGTTTGTATTATTACGTTAATACATTTATTTAACCTTATTCATTACTGACGTTTGTTATTCATTGATGCCGGATTCATCCCGGAATCCACAACAGATATTTAAGGGATTCATTACCGAAGAAGTGGCGATGGTTATAAAAGCGCTGCTTCCAATTCCCAGCGGATATTCTAATATAAACCTTTTCTGGTTCATATTTTCTTTGCTGAAGATCGTGGCTTCATACACCACATTTTCTGTCATACATATTCCTTCAACTGGGCATTCAGTTTTTACCCTGCAATTACAGGTAGAAGTATATTTTGTATGTGATTAATATGAAATTCTCTAATAAGATTATTATTGTTGGAATTTATAATTTTCTCCACATTGTTCGCTATGAGTAACTAATTTTCAAGTTCATTTTGGTAAAAATTTAATTCAGTGTATTGTCATTATTAAAATGTTTATCGATTAACTTTAAGAATAATTTTTCTATATTAATATTGGATAATTTGCAGAATGGATGGTTAAACTTTCCTTTTTCTATTCTTGAATTTATTGGATGTATTGTCAATCGGTTTTTTCTTGGTGAGTTAATGTTTGTTGGAATTTACTCCTTATGAAGGCCTGATTATATCTAAATTTGCTTTCATTAAATATTTTGCAGCTAGAAGACAGTTTGTTGATTCTGGCGTTGGAATCTGCTTTGAATGTGTTATTGGAGAGATTAAACGTAACATCACGGAAATTAACGATATATATATATATATATATATATATATATATATATATATATACATATATATATATATATATATATAGAGAGAGAGAGAGAGAGAGAGAGAAAGAGAGAGAGTGTGTGTGTGTTGTGTGTGTGTACACTGAGATCAGTCTGTTTCATGCGTGAACGCAATCTTCAGGTCATTTCCCCCAGCTGAATGATCTGGACTGAATGATTGCGTTTAAACATGAAACAGACGTTCGGTGTTAACCTATATATGTGTGTGTATCTGTGTGTGATCAAGTTAAAGTCGGATTGAGAGAGTGCGCAACAAAAACTAACACTGAACAAAGATAATTTAACAAGGGCAAAAATACATGTATATACGGAGAATGAAAAAAAAAAGAGAAAGAAAAAGAAATAAAAGGAGGGAGATAATTAACGAGAGAGAAAGAGACTAATCAAGAGAGACTAGAAGCAGATGACATGATTTTGTCATAAATCTCTATCGAAAACCGCCTCTCTTTCGTTTTCCCCCACTGTAGAGATCTGCCTGGAGATCTTAGAAAATGACATAGGAAAATATTTGTATTATGCATAAAGAAAATTCTGGATAAACAACTGGATTTTGATTTGCGATGATTAGTGGATTAAGTCGTTCAAGAAATATTGTTTCTCGAAAGATTCATTTCGGAAAATATCGAACAGAATGTATAAATAAAAATATGCTTATTTATTTATTATTTATTATTCTAATTCTCTTTAGGCGCCATGTCAATTCTAGGCGTTGGCGATCATGACACTACACAGCTTCCTGTCTTTTGGTTCTTCCTTCTTTGTAGTATTTTGCCCGGTGTTTTGACTACATGGATTTAAGCATGATACTATGATTGGCAGTTAGGTCTCATCGTTTTACTGCTGAAATAGCTAAATGCAACCCCCCATTTCTATTCCAGCAGTTTATTTTATCACACTTTGCACCTGTGGAACTCCACTTCCGTTTATTTGCTTCCCTGATAACTATAATCTTAAAAAATTTAAATTCAGTGTTAATCGCCATCTTCTGTCTTCTTTTCATCTATTGTATTTTCCTCAATCCTCCCTATATCCAGACTTTTTTTTCTCACTTTCACTCCCTGTCACCCACCTGCATAGGAGTGGAATTCCCGTCTTGATTAGGGTGAAATGATTAAAAAAAAACAACAACAAAAATCAAACAAACTTCTTTCTAAATTTATTTGCAAATATTTATCAAGTAGGTTATTTCTGGTTTTTAATTCTTCATGCCTCTCTTCATTAGGTGTCTTCAAAATGTCGCCTATCTGTTTCTGGTAGCTGTCGACAACCATAACAAATTTACAGCTCAAAAACCATTCTTAGTAAAACGTAGCTTCGAGATTAGCGTTTGTTAAACAAAGCAAGACAGTATTAGCTAAATTATCGCATCTAATATGGCGCCTATTTGCTTGAATAATAAGAATATTTGAACCTCATACAAGAGCAGACAACTTTTCGTGGCATACATCGAAGATAAACAACTGCTGCTGATGGGAAACAAAAATTGTTCGACAAATCAAAGCAGATAAATTTTGTTTGAATCCGACGACGTGATAGTCAGGTGACGACGTTCTCAGACTCATTTCCGATTCGTCACGATTTCATTCTTTTTCTTTCGTTCGTTTCTTTTTTGCAACATTCTCTCTATCCTTTAACTTTTCTAAATCGAATGGAATTTGGTTGATGTAACAATCAACACGAGGATACTACTCAAAATGAAAAGTATATAATAATTATAACTCCTCATCTAAAAAATTCCAAAAAGGAATTTTCTATTTCTGCAATTGCTTAATATATTTCTTGTCTGTTCTGATAAACAAAGATGCAATATAAAATAGTTCTCTAAGTTATTTAACAAACTGCAATTTTCACACATACACAATATATTCTGGTAAATCTTGTATAAAAAATAAATACAAACGTAGAATGAATGATATGTGATTTTAAAAGAAATAAAAATAGTGGAAAGTATGAAATCTTTTAAAACTATTTTCAGAAAAAATCAAATAATCCACTTTGCCAATAGATTATTTGATTTTCTTTCGAAATAAATGAAATCCCAATAAAAATGTTTTCAAAACTTGGTTTTATGAAATAAAAAATAAATATTTTTTAAGAACCTAAAACATATTGATTAAATTTCTTTTAAAAGCAAAGCAGACCATGTTGAATGACGAAGAGATTCTTTTTGCAATAAGCTAAATGATACATCAACGAAGTTGACGAATATAGAAAGGAGATTCAAAATTCGGATTAAATTAAAGTTACAAAGAAGAGTTTAGGTTCAGTGATTAATTTCACAAAATATACAACGTTTACTGCAATCGCATATAGTGATTACTAGCAGCATGGCGCGGTGTTGCCCGGGCTTGATTAAAAAATCATACGACTCATACAGCAATCGCTATCACTTGATTTAAAATATTTTAAACCTTCCTTGCCTTTAAAGAAGTGCCCTTTTGCCGTGCTGATGTTGCTACATGCCTTACTTCTTGCCTATCTCACACTGCGAATATTTTCAAAACGATCAGCTTTAAAAAGGACTCGTAACTGGAAAAACCGAATGAAAAAAGAATGTTAACAACAAATATTTTTTCACACCCAACCCAGTTCTGTGGAATCAGAATCAACGTTGAATTTAAGCAAGCGAATGAGCCAATTGGAGTAAAGTGCCATGCAGATTTAAATTTTTCCCACTTGTGACGAATGCAGCTATCATTCGTGTCAGTCAGCTGTTGGCTCTCACGCTGGCCAATAGAATCTTCCTGCCTATTCGAGGCAGCCAGCTATAGGCTCTCACTCTGGCCAGTAGAAAATGACCGCAAACTATATGAAAACTGCCGTAGAAGCATGAAAAAATCGATTATTTCCACTATTGATAGGAGTTGGGAAATGCAAAGTCGGTCTTGGCCTTTGCACTAACTTGAAGCATGTGCATGTAAATTTTGGTGCAAATCCGTCGAAAATTGCGCCCGTGCATTCGTTACACACACACACACACACACACACACACACACACACACACACACACACACACACACATCCTGCCTTTTATAGATAGAGATTATTCAGATCAAAAGTGGAGAACCCATTGTCTAAAACTGAGGCAAAAAATGGTTTGTTAATTTTAACACCTTCAAACCAAAACTTCTCTCCATTAATCATCTGAGGGACCCCTAGTTGCCTTCCATCAGCATGGCTGAAGTTAACCCCCAGAAAGTGACTCGTTGCAACTTCTCGGGCTAACGTTCTCAGTTGACATGAAGACTGCATTGAATCCATTGCTAGGTTAGCTTGCTAAGAAATTTGGTTCCCTGTGTCGTACGAAACAATTTTTCTCTCCAGAATATATCGTACATTTCTATAAGTCTACCATTCGTCCATACTTAGAATATTGATGCCACATGTGGTTCGGTGCCTCTGCTATTTACATTGAGCTCCTTGATAAAATCCAAAGAAGAATCAGCAATATTATTGGTCCTTATCTGACGGCTCAGTTCTTCAGTTACTTTCCCAGGGTTGCCTCTCTGTGTCTTTCCTCTAAATACTTTCATGGTAATTGTTCAAATGAGCTCTTTGCTATGGTACCTTGACTTTTTGAATTTAAGCACAGTACTAGACTGGCGTCGAGATCTCATCAATTGACAGTTGAGCTTCTATCATGTCGTACATAAATGAATAGAATCGTCCGTTTATGTAAATAAATGAACTTGAGCAAAGTTAACATTAAGTCAATTGCTAAGTGTACCTTCGTGTAGTAAACCTTCTATTTCATTACTTACCTACGAAAATTAATGGCAAAGTGGAAAATCTTTTCGTGTGACGCGTTTCGTGCTTTAGGATTTCATCGAACTAAAAATATTATATATGATTCTCTCCTGTTTGCTATCAATATTGTGTCATCTGCATTTCAAATGGTAAGAGATTGTGGCAGCCAATAATGAATCCTGGTAGAATTTCAAATTATCTCCGGATCGCCTCACTGTAAAGGTTGAATAGTTCTGGTGAGAAGATACATCCTTGTCTTATGCCCCTTTCTATTTTTGTATATTTAGTGAATAGTGTATGGTCTGGATTATTAAAAAAATCTTTCCTAAGTAAATCAAGCTTACCTATCAGTTCAAATAATTTTTGGGACGTCAAACGCATAATCTATAAAACAGATAAACCTGATTTTGCATTGTAATTAACCATTTTGATATTCTGAGTATAAATATCGCATTTCTTGTTCCTGTGGTTTTGACGAACTCGTACTGTGTTTTTTTCTATTTCCGGTCAAATTTAGATGATAAGTTTGGCTATGCGATTCATTCGGCTGATTGTCGGTTTGCACCTGTTATCTTAGGCAACGCTATGAAAATGGATCTAAACGTCTTCCGATATAGCACCATTTTCGTATATGCCATTTATTTATTCTGTAATATTATTCAATGCCGGAATCATCTAAAGCTACCAGCATTTCTATTATAATTACATCTGGTCCATCCTGCTGTTTCGTTCCTTTGCAGTTTGTTCAGTGCTGATTTCGCTTCAGATTTCTGGTACTTCGATATTTATGTGTATTGTCGGTTTTTTACTCGTGGAAGAATTCTCTGATGTCTTCGTTCCATTTCCACAGTATTTTTGCTTTTTCTGTTATAATTGTTCCCTCCTCAGATTTTATCCATCCTCTTGATGAGCCTGACTTTTTTCTGTTAGTTCTCTTATTCTTTTATGAATATCTGCCTTAACTGTGATACTCATTCTTTTTATTTCGACACACATTTCATTGAACCAGTCTTCTTTTACCTGCTGACATTTGTTCCTAACTTCTTTGTGCAATGTCCTATAGGACATCACACAAAGAAGTTAGGAATAAATGAAGTTATATATATATATATATATATATATATATATATGTGTGTGTGTGTGTGTGTGTGTGTGTGTGTGTGTGTGTGTGTGTGTGTGCGTGCGTGCGTGTCTGTGTGTCTGTGCGTATTTATGCTGTAACGATCGGAAGTGGTTCTATCCCATATATTGAATACTGAAAATGCGCACGATGTTGCAAGAAATAGACAGCCAAAAACACGAAGAAAAGAAACTTCGTGCGCTCACATCGAAGATGTGAAGAGTGTGGCTAACACAAAAAGAACAGAAGATGAGTAAGGAAAGAGTGTGCTAGATTCTAATAGAGAATTTAGTAACGCGTAAAAGTTGGTCTTTCGACTGTTGAGCAGACACAACAAAAGAAAAACAGAACAATATATGGACAGATAATTAATCTACGATGGGATATATCAAATTTGCACTGTTGGCGATGAAAAAAAAATGATAATTTTCCTTTGACGAAAATCGTGGACGTTAAAAATATCGTTTTATCTTTTTCCTTGCAAACATATCTAAAACCTTTTTTGGTTGCGTTAATCGAAATTTAATCTTTGGTTTACAATTGATTTGATGGACCTTGAAACTGGGTGACAGATAGAAGAACGACAAAATTAGACACTAATCACATTACGCTGATAGACATGCCCATGGACAATAATCTGCGTTCGATTGTTGTATTTTACTTTCATTAACTGTTAAAGCATGTGACTGTGATGGGTCAGCTGAACTTTGAGGGCAGATATCGTTTGTGAATATAAAATTGATCCTCCCCTCACATACACATGTGTGCACACACGCACACATAGGCGCTATTGTTTGCAGAAAAAACAGGTACCAGATAAGAAATATCGACTCATGGAATGTAATGGGATACACACATACGTATATACATTTCTTTTTTCTCTATCTCCATATATATATATATATATATATATATATATATATATATATATATATATATATATATATATATTGAGCAGCAATCGTTCTTTTATACATCTTTCATTAAATATAACAGACTGGGAAGATTTAGTTAATTTTTTATTTAGTTTTCCAGCATCTTTACATTTTCCATTTTGTAGGAATAAGGTACTGCAGAAGTTTTCCATAAATTTCATTGTCCGAAGCGCTTTTGCCCACGACTTTAGCCATTTTCAAAAGGGTTTTCTTTTGGTGTTGTTAGTTTTTCCTCGTGTTTTGATTGTTTAAGTTGCATTTTATTTTTGTGTTGTTTTGAATAGAAACGTTATATATATATATATATATATATATATATATATATATATATATATATATATATGTATGTATGTATGTGGGTGTCTGTCTGTCTGTCCGTATTTCTCTGTGTTTATTTACGCTGTATTGATCGTAAGTGCCTCTATCCTATATATTGTGTAGTGAAAACAAATAAATAAAAAAACAAGTTGTATCTCTTATTTAAATTGTAAATACGATATATATATATATATATATATATATATATATATATATATATATATATATATATAAGTAATATGGTTTAATATATATAAAGTAATATGGTTTAACCCACCATATTGCAAGCTCTCTAAAATTGATATAGGCAGTTTCTTCCTTAATAGATAAACACTTTCATAGTAAATATCCATTACATAAAATTTTTAATAGGAAAACACTGAAAATTAGTTACTCGTGCGTGAATAATATAGAGAAAATTATATCTTCCCATAATTGTAGAATACTTAAAAACTACCACAATGACGTAACTCAAACGAGTGACCCCACCTGCAGTTGTAGGAATAAAGACCTTTGCCCTATCGGGGGTAAGTGCATGTATAAAAACGTAGTGTACGAGGCAACTATCTTCCCCGAAGAAAACAGAAACGAGAAGAAAAGATACATAGGTATATCCGCTGGTGATTGGAAGCAACGTCTATACAGCCATAGGCACTCCTTTAGACACAGATACCTCAGAAACCAAACGTCCCTATCCAAACACTACTGGGATCTGGTGGATAGGTGTCTAACCCAACTTTTCGAATGGAGATACTTGTCAAGAGCTAGCACACCTAATAACTTCCGTGATAGGTGTAATCTGTGCATCGCCGAAAAGATCTTTATTATCAGAGATGAAAATCAGGATGAACTGTTAAACCTTCGGAGTGAGATCCTCTCCAAATGTAGACACATAAAACGGTTCAAAACATGAACACCGTTTTGTAACACGTTGTCGGGTGTGACACTTCCTCCTTAGCCCAGTAACATCGGGCATGACTTTCTGTGTATTGAATATTACTTGTATGTATTACTGTGTATGGTTATGTGAGGTGCCATGTATTCCAAATTTTTTTCTTCTTTTTTAGGCTTCATTCATGTAATGACCATTACTTGTATGTCTCATTGTGTATGTTTATGTGATGCGCCATGTATTTCTGATTTTTGTAATTTTGGTTTGTCTTTATTCACGTGGTGATACATGTGTGAGTGGTTAAGTAGGTAAACGTTCCCCTAATAACTGATTTGCAAAATCAGATAGGATTATAATAGTTAGACACCTAGGTATATATGCTAACATTAGAGATAGATACACGGTACTCACCCAGCGGTTTTAGAATATTATATATTTTTTAATTGGCCTTTGATTTGGTTTAAATATAGAAATGGATATGTGCGTTCATGTGGGTGTATGCGTGTGTGTGTAGATGTGTATGTATAAGTATACGCATAAATATATGTATATATATGTGTATGTGGGTAAGTATATAAATATATGTGTGTGTGTGTGTGTACACCTACATGTATGGACGTATGGATACGTAGGTAGAGATATATATGCAGATGTGGTTATGTGTGTGTGTGTGTGTGTGTGTGTGTGCATATTTAGATATATATGTAGACATATAGCTGTATATGGGTGTAGATGTACGCAGGTATGTATAATCAACCGGAAGTCCGAAGAGTGAAAATAGAATTTTGTCTGTAGTTTTTCATCTGTCTTTTATCTTGTCAGCGGGATTTCTCCAAAATTCCTTGTGTTGGTCAAACAGTCTCATTTGGGTTGTTATATTGGATGAGGGCAGGATGAAAACAGGCCGCCCGAGAATCATTTAGCCAGTTCGATAATTTTATGGGGGCCTCTGCTGGTGGGAGTGGGCATGCATGTGTTTTTGGTCCTTGAATAGGGAGTGAGTAGGGTATGCGTGAGCGTGTATACTGAGGTGGGTGTGTGTGATCACTTGACTCATTAAAGAGTGTGTATGAGATGATGTGCGTACGTGGATAGATCCGTGTGGATGTGGGTAAGTAAGTTGAGATTTGCAGGGTTATATATTAGAACTATCTATATTGTTAGTTTATGACTTGGCCCGGCTAGACAATATGTTTCCGAGCGCCGTCTCTACTTAACTTCAAGGAATCCTAAAATCTTTCTAATGTTATCTTATCTAAACTTTTCCTTTATCTCATTATAGCGAATTTAGCATTGGTTTTGAAATCGGCTGTCCTAGGCGAGCAGATGTAGATGTATATATATATATATATATATATATATATATATATATATATATATATAGATACAGATATAGATATAGATGTGTGTGTATTGTGTGTGTATGTATGCGTTGTAGGGGTCTGGGCGGGAGTATAAGATTTTATCGCCTATGGGGTGTGTGTGTCGCTAAGAAATGTACACTCTTCCGGTATATCTTCGGACGTTTGAAAATACGCACCCTTTTCTCACTGAAACCCCTCTTAAAATCTTCCCTCTGTTAGATTTTAATGCCCTCTCCACCTTCGGACCTCCCTGTCTCTCTCGTCTGTTACCCCTCTATATAGATCACAGGCCCCCCCACACTCTCACCAATTTTAACCGGAGTTGTTGTTCTATTTTCTTTTTGAATCTGTAGGTCTGATGAATTGGATCGTTCTTACGATTCCAATGGAATAAATTATGACCATGGAATACTAGTGTTTAAGTCTTTTTATTATATCCTTACTCTGTCCTGGACATCGAGTTCTACCTGGATCATATCCTTTTGGAATTATTTTTATACATATATGTATGTGTATATATAATTGCATATGTATGTGTATATTCACCACTAATATTGTCTATATATATATATATATATATATATATATATATATATATATATATATATATATATATATTAATCATATCACCTCATGCAAGGCAGAAAAGCCACTAAGAAAGAAAGGATTACTGGGTGTAAAAGAATAAGAAAAAGTAAAGCATTATTAAGGAACGAGAACAATAGAAGAATAATGAAAAGCACATCGCATTTAAATTTTTGAAGATCAAAAGTTGGCTGGAAAGCATGGAACTGGAAGAGATTCCATAAGTGATAAACTGCTGGCATAGAACTTTGGGTTAAATCTAGCGAATTCTATTGTGAAATGATGGGACAATGCCGCCAGTCTAGTACTCTGCTTATTTAAATTCATAAAGTCCAGATACCATAGCGAAGAGTTCGAACAATTACGATGAAAGAATTTATTGACCACGAACTGTGGAGCTACATTACAGTGGTGACAATGTGTCTGAAGCTGAGATGCCAATTCAGGACTTGTAATATTATTGATACTTTGGATTTTATCAAGGATCTCTGGAGCACCAGACCAAATGTGGTAGTAAAATTCAAAGCATGGACGAATGGTAGACTTATAAGTATGTAAATTAGTTTCAGGAGAACAACACATTGAACTTTCTTATATATATATATATATATTTCTTATATATATATATATATATATATATATATATATATATATATATATATATTTCTTTTATATATATATATATATATATATATATATATATATATATATATATATATAAATATTTCTTATATATATATATCTATATATATATATATATATATATATATATATATATATGAATTGGACAAAGTCCGACAATTTATTTAAGACATAAAAAGAACGTTAAACATATCATAAATGTCTTTAAATATATATATATATATATATATATATATATATATATATATATATATATATATATATATATATATATATATATATATATATATATATGCTTTTGGCGACTCTAGGTTGGCTGCCACAAGAAAACTTTGATTACCCTTGTGAAAATGACGCAATAAGATTTTAACGCGTTAATTCTTACCCAAAGCCCTCCCCACCCCTGACAAACTCGAACACCGCCCTCTCTCTGAAAATACCCTTGTGACGGGCCTGTTTTGACACAATACAATTTTTAACCAATTTTTTAATTTGAGGTCGAAGAAGAATTTTACCCTATATATAATTTTAGCCTCTAACAAAAATCTGCCTAAATAAAGGTATCTCCCATTTTTTTTTTGCAGAAATTTGACATCATTATTTAAAAAACATACCGAAAAATTCACCTTATTTATTGAATGACCCTCGTATATATATATATATATATATATATATATATATATATATATATATATATATATATATATATATATATATATATATATATATATGTCGCTCACACACGCTCACATGCACACGTCATTAAATCTTTTATTTTTCGCTTTTGGCAGATTTTTCCCTCTTGACTTTTTTTTACCTCATTTAACATTATAAAGAACAGATAAATGAACTCAAAGCTATGAGAATGATACAAAAAGGTCATCTTTGAAAAAGGGAATTAAAATCGTTTGTGATTTTTCAGATTATCTTTTCTACATCAACTAGAAATTTGTTCGCGTGAGTCATGCATTTAGAAGTATTTCCTTTTGGGCTGGAATTTTGCGGGCCTGTCACAGTTTTCCGCATTTGCGAGCCACATTCGTCTCTATTTATTCTTTTGCTCTTCATGAACACTTTCAGCAAAAGTTAAGGCAACTTTTTCGATTATGAAGTTAAAAGGAAATGATAAAAATAGTAATTTAAACAATAAGGAAATCATTTTATTCTTTATGGTTCGTATAATGACTTAGATCCAACTGAAGTCAAGGACGAATGACGAAATAGATACACCTGAGAGTTTGACAACTCGGGGTCAGCCTAATTAGCCCGACGCCTTGTTTCGCTACTGTTATACATATGCATTTTTCTCACTATCTCTCAAGCACTCTCTCTCTTTCTCTCTTTCTCTCTCTCTCTCTTATCAAGGTTACACCGGTTATGGATGTAGATAGACAAATTTTAAATTATTATAAATTTTATAAAAGTTGGTGATATTACAAATAATTCTAAACAAAATATCCCCTCAGTCAAAATACGGACACAATCAGACAGAAGGTAAACATATCCACCAGACGCATAAACGCGCGCGCGCGCACACACACACACACTTTATCAACCGAATCCAGCGTAGACCAACTACAATTATGATGCATAAACATACATAATTTATACACACGAACGCTACCTGAGAAGACAAATACATGTGAGGTCTACTTAACCAATGAAAAACAAACGTCATAAAAATAAAAAAAATACTAGAATTTTCTATTCCCCTCCATATTTTATTTCTGATGAAAAAAAAAAGCGAAAACATGTTACATTTATAAACACTTCCTATTTGTTTCTTATCGTATCATTCTGTTGAATTCTAATCCAAATTGCAAAACGACAGATTCCTGAATGACATGTGAAATATATAAACAATGTTAAAAGAAGATTCACTGGACAAAATGGGAATGGAAAATCGAAGTGGGACACATTTAGAGAACTATTAACGAGATCATCCCCAAAGAAAAATATACAAAGAAAAATGGAATGGATAACAGATGAAATTCTCGACATGATGAAAAGGAGAAAAAACAATGTCAGTGTACGGTACAGAATATAGGAGTCTGCACAAAGAAAAATTCGGAACAACAGCAGGCAGGCTAAAGAAGAATGACTCCATGAAGAATGTGCAGAAATAGAAAAACATGAGTATTACACATAAAACAGATATTCATAAAAAACAACAAGAGAACATGACAAAAGACATGCCTAACATAAAGACCTAAAAAGGCACAGTAGATAAAGGCGTTGGTTAGATTCAGTGACAGGACCCAAAGAGTGTGAGTTCAATACCCGGTTAAGGCATTGGAGAGCTTTCAGAGGGAAATTAACAGGAGATAACTGATAACTGACATCCATTAAACATGGCACGTGGAACTAGAACAGTCTACCCCAGTGAGCGAAATAAAGGGTTCAGTTCGACATTCCAGCCACCTGAAGAAGGCCGGAGCGTACAACGGCCGAAACGTTGTGATAAACATGGTGACAAAGATGAGGACAATAGTTCGAATAATGTAAATAATGTACATAATACCTCATCTCAGAAATATAGACAGATAATAAAGACCTAAGTAGATCTATTTCCATAGCACTGCCTAAGAAACCAGGTTAAAACGAAAGTGAATTCCATCGGACAATCAGCCAATCATATAACAAAATTTATCAACCGAATTCTGATGAATACAGCACGAAGCAGAATCAAACCGGAAATAGGATAAGAACAGTAGGATTTCCTTAAAGACACTGGAACAATGAATGCTATATTTATGCTCAAAATGATATCAGAAAGAACAGTACAAATGCAGAAGGATGTGTACCTGTGTTTTATAAATTATGCAAACGCATTTCATAAAGTCACAAAGAACTATTGGAACTGCAAGGTAAGCATGGGAAGGATATTAGAATAATCTAGAAGCAATACTGGAAGCAAACCGCTTGCATACGGATGAATTCAGTAAATATATAAAGATAGAAAGGGGTGTAAGACAAGGATGTGTCTTCCCACCGGACTTATTCGACCTATACACTGAAACGATTGTAAGATAATTAGAAATTAGGATTTATTACTGGCGGCCATAAGCTTAACAATATAAAATATGCAAATGACAGTATTGATAGCAGACACGGAAAGGAAACTACAAGAACTTCTACAGAAGGCAGTGAAGGACGCGAGGACTAAGCATCAAGCAAAGCTAAGCAAAGTGAACAGCCCAACATACAACCTACATATAGAAGATACCGAAACCACAAAGTACAGTGTAACCCGGATATAAGAGACCCGGATATAAGAGACCCGGATATAAGAGACACTGATATAAGCGAAACCCGGATATAAGAGAGATTTTCTCTGGTCCCAAATTAGAGCCATACTTACCTAAACAAAATAGACCAAACCCTGATATAAGATAAACCCGGATATAAGAGACTTCTTATCTGGTCCCGACAACTCTCTTATATCCGGGTTACACGGTACAACAATTTAAATATCTGGGAAATGTTTTAACAGAACACAGAAAGTGTGACACTGAAATCCGAAGAGCATTTGTATAGCGAATGACGTCTTCCAAAAGCTAAACAAAGTATTAAGAAACAGGAAAATATAGTTAGAAACAAAGAAAAGAATGCTGAACTGTTATGCAATGTCAATCCTCCTTCAGAGATGAAGAGAATCGAAGCAATAGAAATGTGGTTCTACAGAAGGATACTGAGTGTATCATGGAAACAAAAAGGTCATTTATACTTAACATTAGAAAGAGACATTTGAAATTTCTAGGGTACATAACGAGGAAAGAGGGCCTGGCAAATTAGGCACTGACAGGACATATTGAAGGCAATAGAGACAGAGGAAAACAACGCATAAGCTACCGAATGAACTTGAGAGAATAGATGTCTGAGCAAGGGTTTAGGAGAGATAACAAAAAGGCTTCATTTATTAAAAGCGGCAAAGGTCAGATTCCTGAAGGGACATGACATTTGGAAGAAGATTTCATTACAAACAGTGTGTGCTTTAAGGCATAATTATTAACACTAGAACGCTTTTCAAATATATATCAGCATCAAACCTGCTTAGTGATTATTTGCACTATTTACAATGTTCAAACTGTTGTCCTCATCTTTGTTGTCATATTCACGATGTTTCGCCTGTTGTACGTTCCGGTCTTCAGGTGATTGGAATTTTGAACCGAATCCTTTATTTCGTCCACCGGGGTAGATTGTTGTAGTTCCACCTGCCATACCTCTTCCGGATATCCCAGTTTCAGTTATTTCCCCCTGTTTCTGTTTCTGTTCACCTCTGCTGTGGCCAGGTATTGAATTCATAAATCTTTGGGTCAAGTCACTGAATTACTTAATCCAACGCTTTTATCCACTGGGCCATATGTCAAATGCAAAATAAGGGGTTCGGTTCAAAATTTCAATCACCTGAAGAAGGCCGTGGCGTAAAACGTCCGAAACGTCGTGAATATGACTACAAAGATGATGATAACAATCCTAACATTGTAAATAGTATAAATACTTACAATACCTCATCTCAGAAATATAGACAGATCACGAAGAAGGCCAGAGCGTACAATGGCCGAAACATTGTGAATATGATAATAAAGATGAGGACAACAGTCTGAACGATGTAAATAGTGCAAATAATTACAATATCTCATCTCATAAACAGATACTGATTAATGATATTTAATAATGTATTCCACAGAAAGAAACTCACATTCAAGCATATTTTTCTATTCCACTCATGGTGAATTCTTCGAAATATTATGCTGCGTAACTTTTAAAATTTTTGTTGAAGCCAGTTTAATATTTAAGAATTGGATGTATTTTCTGCTTGTGACATTTCATGTTTGTTATTTTAATGATGTTAAAATGAAGTTGAGAAAACTTCAAAGCTTTGTATGTTTAGGAATTGACATTTTGTCAGTAGATGAAAACATCTTGCCATTGGCATAGGTTAGACCAGTGTTTCCCAACGTTGGCACTAGCGCCCCTTTTGTGGACTCTGTTATGTTGAAAGAGGGCACTGTTTTTTTTATTTCATTTTGGGGGTGGTGGATATACTCAGGGGGCGGTGAACATTTATCTATTTCTTTTCAAATTTTCAAAAATTATTCAATATTGTCTACAAAAGGTAATTTCTGAAAGGTATCTAAAGCTGTGGGAAGCTATCAAACCTTTCTTTATTGCTTTGTCAACTTCCTATTTGGCTGAATTTGCTTTCAACGTAGTTACATAACTTCTTATTAAACAAAGAAACCGCCTGCAAATTACGAAACGAGGAGATCTATGATTATTTCTAAGTAGCATGGAACCTAGAGTAAGAGTCTTAGCCATTAAGCAACAAAGTCAACCATCGCATTGAAACATTGGGATAAACTATCAAATAAAGGTTTTTTAGCATTTTAATCATTGGCATTTATAACAGAAATGAAAACAATATTAAAATTATTTTTGCATTAATACCTAAGTGTTATCTTGCTATGAAAGATGAACTCAAATTTAATTTGACAGGGGAAACCCTGGCGTAGACGAATATCAAATTCCAAGCTGTATATCATAAGGATACATCGACCAAGAAATAGAATAGAAATAGAATAGGAATTTGTAGCTCTAAAATTGTTTGTTTTAATTCAGAAAATCATTCCGTGTCTTTGACTACACCCACAGTTTTTCAATTCCTACACAAAACCTTTCAGGCCCTCCATCGATATTGTTAAACAATTCATGCCATGAACTTATGCAAAATTCGTTTGCAAACATAAAAGATGTCACGCATGGGTAAGTTTTCTTAAAATAATCCACGGACTAAAGTAATATAAAAGAAGAAACAATTTTACGTTTCTGGTTAAAATACTTCACCGCCATTATTTCCCATGTTGAAAGAAAAAAAATATTTCACCTATCGTGAAAGTTTCCGAGAACTGAATTGTAGTGGATTACGCAATTCAAAATGTGTTCATTGTTAAGAATGGGAAAATCTCTGGTATTTGCTTATTTTCAGTACAAATATATCCACCTGCTTATATTCATTCCGATGCTTATGTGGCCAGATGAATAAAAGTAGTTACGTAGTGTCAAAAAATGAAAGTTTTATTATAGTGGGGTTCTGTGATGTAAATTTTGTTTGGCTGATTTTGTTTAGCAGCATATCAACACCTCTATGGGTTATTTAATGCGGAAATCTGAATATTTCGAACACAATTTTATGGCTTCAACTAAATATATTTTGAACGCAAATGTCTGCCTTAAACTACAGATAAAATGTATTGTTGGTCATTTTGCTATAAAATGTAGTGTTGTTAATTCTACTATAAAATGTATTGTTGGTCATTCTACTTTAAAAATGTATTGTTGGTAATTTTTTTAATAATAATGTATTGCTGGTAGTTTTACTATAAGATTGCATTTTTATACTTTCATAATGTTTTATTTATGTTTGACGGTTAACTATTTGTCGATAGCAGAGACCCTAACAGGTGCTATAACCCTGGATTGGGGTCATCCTGGGAAAAACAGCAATTGAGAGGTGGTTCCACGCTCCTCTACACCTCGAATCTCCTGATCAGAGGCCTTGCCACTGGATTTAGTTTATCGTCAGACCCGGGACTAATGTAATAGTTAACGTTCGTCTTGAAAACCAACTGTTTTTAATGTGTGTGTTCCCGCGTAGGTGTCTCAGAACAGGGGCCTTATATAAGACTCTTGATATTTTTGGAATGCCTTGTCCCTTCAGAGCATAAGATTTCATGGCTCTCTTTTTTCTTTATTGTGACCAAACACTATTTAAAAAATAGTGTATTGGTCGACCTCTCAGTGTTTTCTTTCTCTTAGAGTGGTTGCCACCCAAAGCTAGAGAGCACTATCTACATTTCTATTTGATTTTATGGGAGGAGAAGAATTATATGTCTTTGCTAAAGTGTTTTGTGGGAAAGTCAACGCAATGGACTAGCATAAAATTTAAACTTGACTCGCCAATTCCATATTCATCACCGATATTCGTTATACTATCAGAATATACCATATGCGCGTAAAAATAAATAAAGATTTGAATACGAGGAAGACTACAAGCCTTTATTTTAATTCAGTTGATAATAGGTTCGAGAACATTTGCCTATGAAATTGTCAGGCGTAAAAGAAGAATGTATGTTGTACCCGAAGGAGGCTGACTTTCAAAAGAAACGAAGGAACAGGAGAAATTATCTAAAGGGAAAAAAGGGAATGAAAATAAAATGATGTCTGGATGTTCATTCTGGAAGTTTTCTGTGCATATTGGACATGTCGTTCCACTGGTGGTGCAGGACGACTCATTACCGCCAACTCAACATCGCCGACTCAACCCTTGGCCTTTCAACAGTGTTTTTGGCACGCTGTTCCAAGGCTGTGTGCACTTTAGCCACTTGTACACTGTCCGCTGACGAATTGTGGGAACGCATGTTTACTTCTTTGATAACTGCTCCAAACTTCGTATGAATCCTTGCCTTGAAACTGGAGTCTTGATCACAACGCCAAAATTTTATGTTGCTGTCTCTCTTACTTATCAAATACAAATAAATGGCCTTCGTTTGCAAATTTTTCTTTTCCTCTTTGACTAAGAATTTACATTTTTGGTGTGATGAAAATTAAAAACCGGTGTTGAGTCGGTGGTAATGAAATGTCGCTTCCCGCACACTGCTGCTTCGATGTTAGCAAGTGTGTCTATAAGAATATTGTTGTGGGGCTCTCCCCTTTTTACACAAGATGGACTCGTCTAAAGTATACTTATTCTGACAGAGTGGAGATACGTTGAGTACACATGGTATTCACAAGGAGACACGTTGAGACAAGGTTGAGATACGTAGAGTCCATACACACACACACACACACACACACACACACACAGAGAGAGAGAGAGAGAGAGAGAGAGAGAGAGAGAGAGAGAGAGAGAGAGAGACAAAGAGATAATTACGGCTTCACTTACAGAGACTTGTACATATACTTTCTATTAACCCGTATTCCTGGACTACTAATCTTCATTTCAATTTGTATTACGTTCAATACACTTATTTTCCTATTTCAATTACTGGCATTATTTATTTATTTGTGCAGGATTCCATCCTCGGAATCCACAACAAAAATTCCTACGCTCGGTTCTCGACGGCCATAACTTGGACGTAATTCCAAAGTGAGTGCAACACAAGGAGTGTCAATATGGACATTTGGAAATTGTTTACTGCTTTCAGGTCAACAGGAAATCATGTTTTAACCAGACATCTACATCCACCCAAACACTTTCGTGTATGTTGATTTTCTAAGCGTAGCTTAGATGTGGAACAAGGCCGAAAGTATGTGCCACCTAGTGATGATCGTACTCACTACTCAGTCGTAATTTTTCTATGAAGACATTATACCATGTCGAAGTGCCCAAACATTTTCGTGTACGTAGTGGCGTCATGAGAAAATCACCTCTGATAACTGTTGCGCCCATAGATGAGATCAGGTTCAGCTTTCGTACATGTGACAATCGCTTTGCGTATACATCATAGGCTACCATAGTGTATTCACCTACAATACATAGGCTCAACCCTGGAACCATGGTGTGGAGTACTATAAGTACTATTATAAGTTATAACCCTCGCTTACTTTTGGTATTAGTAGAGTGAATGTTAAGTAGAGCCACGTACGCTTAGAACATTTCTAAACTCGTTTTAACTCCATTCCTGTAACAGTTTGTCGTTATTCGGCTCCAGCAGGATAATGCCCGCCCACATAATACCCAAGCTACTCAACATTTTCAAGATGTTCGACAACTTCCATGGCAGGTACGATCGCTATACGATAGAACATATATATGACATAATGGGACGACGCCTGACGTACAACTCTTAATATCTTGTGCCAACAGTTAAAAATGGCGCGGTACATCGCATTGCAAGAGTACAGGAATGTGTTAAATTCCAATGAGCCTCTAAAATATATATGTGGTCTTTGTTAATTTTGACACTCTCTTTATTTTGAAACCTACGCACGTACTGCTTTGTAGATGCGATCATTTACTGTAATACATTTGCATTGCATGTACTTTATTGTTGATTTCTGAAGAGGGATGGATACCGTCAGGTTATCTTATCCTAGAGAGAGTATTTCTGATAAGACTGAAGTACATGTGTACCCTATACGACCTTAATGGGCTGCGGAACATGGCTCTTGGGCAAGTTGAAACATAGGCTGTTGCAAATATATTTCCCCCTCAGTATATATATATATATATATATATATATATATATATATATATATATATGTGTGTGTGTGTGTGTGTGTGTGTGTGTAATGTGAATTCAAACATAAATTCATAGTATCCCAATGTTTAGACAGCCATATAAAATTCAAAGAAAAACTCTCTTTAGCTCAATCCTTTGAACTGTAAAGCCGTTTTAGTTAGATGACGATAAAATATGTTTCTAAATCTTAGCATTTGAACCTACGTTTATTTCAAACTTTATATATAAATGTGGACACTGAGTTTAATACTGAGCAGCGACAGTTTGTTTCATGCTTGGACGCAATCTTCAGGCTGATATATGAATTTTTAAAGATAAGTTTAGCCCGAATGTATATTTTTCTTGGGAAATCGGGAGAGAAAATAAAAAAAGAATGGATTTATTTTTCTTCTTCCGCAAAAGATTTTTCTTTCTAATATGCTTGCCTCACCGAATTTTAAATAAAGTATTTACCGTCTTAAGTAATATGATAATGGAAATGATGAACATTTCTCTTTTTTTTTCGAATACCTTTGCTGGTCGTCAAGAATGGTCATGAATTTTAGCGCAGACTCCATTGTACATTATATTTCCTCGGAGTTTACACCCTGCCACAAAAATGTCAGCATATATGAAATTCATATTTTCTTTCTGTAATTAATAAAATATTACATGTGAGTTTTTAAATATAAGTTTACATGCTATTCATGCTGTCCTCTGATCTCTCACGACGGAGTCAGTTTTTACAGCTGGCTTAGTAAACATTTTGGTCCACCATTATTCTTACACGATCACGGCTAGCTGGTGTCAACAGTGCAAGCGAGATAACTAAGACTAAAATATTACAACACGTAAGGGAGATAACTCTAGTACAGTCACTCAGTTATGTGCCGTGCGTGATACACGCTTAGGCGATCATGTATCTTTCGATACATGACTGATGAGGCAGATTTTTTCCTGCAGTAGGTTGCCATTTCTTTCTGCGGTAAGCCAGTTGTTATCATAGGTTTGTCCTGCTATTTACCCATAGCTGGGGGAAGAAGAAGAGGATTCATACCTTTCCCAAGGGTATTAGCACGTAAGTGAATGTAATAGATTCGAATGGTGCCTCCTAGTGCAGTAAACAGTTAAAGACATGACTGCGTTCACTGTTTTGTAGGAGGACAGATTGGTGTTTAACACATTTATCTTTATTTCTAATGAAATTTTCTTTGTTTTAGCTACTTTGTTTATTTTTTAGCATTTTTATATTACCACTAGAAGTGTTTTGGACCCAATGCCTATATATCACTGAAATCCGACATCTTTACGAAAATAAAATCTTAACCACAAGCGAACCTGAAGATACCTTGGTGTATTTCTTTTTTATTATTATTAATTTTAATTTACGAATAAATTGTAAAAAAAATAACCCAAGAGAATATTCAATAAAAAAGAACATGAAGTGTAATGCATTTTAACATTAGTTTTCCTATACTCACGAGTAAATTAGTCATAAAATAAAACAAATGTTAAGTTACTTTATGGAAAATACTGTTTTTATCACAAGGAGCCATACTCTAGTTTTTGTAACAATAAACAATTTTTTTCATAAAATTTTAAAGCAGCGCAACTAGAATTTTAAAAATGTCAAAATTCTGGATTCATAATGACTAGACGGGTCTCATGTACTCTGTCACGAAATAAGACGTTAATTACCGATATTACAGTGATTATTGTGCTCTGAATAATATTACATAAAAAGATCGATATCCTCAACAAAATATCTATTAACTTACCTCTATACTTGCCAAAAAAGACTGATTTAGTAAAATGGCCTTAACTCCAGCTTATCTCCAGATAAAAGTACAGTCTGATGATACACTTAAGACAATATTAACCCTAACACCTTTTGCACGCTTTGAATGGTTTACACATTTTAAAAATATACACAAGATATCGTTTTATACATAAAATATTTGACACGAGGGCGTCATTTGTGTATTTTGTCGATGTTTTTGTATTTTGCGATAATTAATCAAAAATACTTAAGATAGTGTTTAAAATTTTAAACAAAAATAATTTGAACATTTCTTCGTAAAAATGTACATATAATGTGTCTAATGTAGAATTTTTTATTACAATGTGTGTTCAGAAGGAACTTTTAATTTTAAAAAAAGTTTACGGCCACATGACGCTGAAACACCACTTCCTGTACGATCATCCAAGTTAAACAACGTCGATCCTGGTAGGTTGGGTGACCGCTTGGAGCTATCAAGTGCTGTGAGCTTGGATGTGCGGGTAGTGCAATGGATAATGGCTCGAAATTGTTAATCGAATAGCCTCGTACCAATTCCTGTTAGGTTAGTAGTAATACGCGCAAATACCTTTGGGAAAGGTATGAATCCACCTCTTCGTAAAACTTGTATCTCTAACCCATTATTATCTACGAAATATCTTACAATCTAAAAATATTTTCTGGCTTGAAATAACCTGCAAAACGTTGATCAGCTGTAAAATAACGAATCAGCCAATCAAATTTAATTTAAAAAGATTAGTGAATTGAAATATTTTTCATATCCCCAAAATTCCAAGACTTTCTTCAGTGCCAAAATTGTACTACCTCTGCCAAGCATGAAATATTCCTTGGCTGATCCTTGGAATTCTCTGATATTGCACATTGACGTATTATTAATAATATTGTGCAATAGGCTTTTAATGTAAGTGTTCTAGCCCTGCCGCGCAGTTTGACACCCTTGACTATCAATTGGTCAGGGTGGTCAATATGTTGTTCGTGCAATATTGCACCAAATAACAGATGAGATATTAATTCCTAATAATTTATTTTCGGAAAAGCTAATATAAAATCAGGCAAAGTTCGACAGAGAACTTCTCGTAGCCTTTTTAGCAATGCTTCGCCTCGAAGAATATCGCCATATTATATACATGACAGACGATAAATCGCAAAGCAGCGATTTTCACAGTTTATCTCATCAAAATCCAATCCCCAATAACGGTATCTGTCAATAATTAACAGAGTATATTAAATTATATTATTGATATTGAAAAGCATATTAAGGGTATTGAACTACATTCGACAGCAAGGCCTCTGATCGGGAGATTTTGAGGAGTATGAAACCACCTCTTAATTTCTGTTGTTCCCAGGTAGCGCCTGTTAGAGTTCCAGCTACGGGTAAATTGTGAACCTCCAAAATGAGGACAAAAACAGGAAAATACTAAAAATATATTAGAAAAAATTACCAGCAATGCATTTTCATAGTAAAAAGATAAAAAATAAAAAAAAATGACCAGCAATACATTTTTGGAAAAATTACCAAAGGTCACAAGAAAATAAAATTTTGGCATTAAATGACTCATAAGGAGTTGATGTGCCATTAAACAAACAAAACAAAAGGCATATGAAAATCAGAATATAGTAAGTGTTTGTATATCCCGATTGACTTTGCGTTAAAGGTAAATATTGATAACTCTTTGACTAATCTTAAATGTTGAGTTCTTACATGATCAACGGAATTTTTATACTTGTCTATACTAATTGTTTTAGTCTAGTTTTTGATAATCTTCATTCATCATCTAATCCTGGTTTTGGAACTTCTGTAAAGTTAGTAGCTAATTCGAATATTATAGATATACATCTATAAAAGACTTTTGCAGATTCTGTGTAGCCAAAAATCCCATAGACATACAAGAGAATCCATTCAAAATTTGCAATTACTTTCATTACGTCACCAAACGAGCCACATAGATATTGCCGGGCCTCCCCGTTAATGATACGTCCTTATTTAAGCCCCTATAAATATCGTTTAATGTTTATAGACCATTTATCTCGTCTCGATCATGAACTGAAATGATCAGTCGCTGTAACTTTTGTCAGTACATAGATTAGAAAATTTAGAGTTCCTCTCCATATTGTGACAAATTGAAAGTGATTTGTTTTTAGAACGATAAAATTGTTGTTTTTCATACATTTAGGACGATTTCTCACACCCACAAACATGTAATAGTTTAATAGAGAAAGCCAATGAGAACAATTAAAACAATAATGTTCAAACATCCTTGCACTCGGCTTTACGTCAGCTTTACATCGGACACCTAATAAATCAGTTTCTCACCTTTTCCTGCTGTAACTGCTTCCTTAATATCAATTACCCAACTGTTGATCAGTTCATCTGATACAATAAAAATGATTTATAGAGTGAATTTACTAAGAATTTTTGTAAAATTTACTCTCGATGACTTTTTGAATTAAACTTTCACACTTTGAATAATTCTTACGTTTTAACCAGAAGTATGTTTTATGAAAAAGTATGACCTCGATACCCTTTGAGAGCATCTTATATGGGTCTCTAAGATTAATTCAAACTAATTTTCTTCAATGAGATGAATGATAATGCGCCTAATTATTTGTCTGGGAACAGACAATAAATTTATGTTGAAACATTTCTAAATAAAAACATTTTAGTTTAAAAATAATGACTGTCCTTCAGATAATATTTCAAACAATGGTAGTTTTTGAACAGATAAAAATGTTACCAGAGTTCAAGAACAACCAAATGATAATACATGCAATTCTATCTAAAATGGTAAGTTGAGTATTACTAATTCTGAGATAACGACCAGAAAATAACCGAAATCAACCAAAGAAGTTATCTTAAGGAAGACAAATAACTTTGAAAAATATACTGATTTTTTTTTACTATAAAATCTTTTTTTACAAATGTCACTTTGCGATTTGAATGGGTATTACTGCATTATCATTCAATTTATATCAAAATGACTGACTCAAGAAAAAGATGAAAACAAAAAATAAATTAATTAAAAATGAAAATTGAAATAAAATATAAAATTGTGAATATAGTAAAACATATATCACGAACTATAATCCCCAAATGGTTGAAAATTAAAGACAAAAATTAAACCAATCGATGTTGATTTGAGTAAATTCAAGAACCGTCAATTTTGTATCTTTTGAAAACAAATAAACACAAGATTTTGCATTAGGTTGCGGTCAGTCAGTTAAAAAACTACCAGCTAATCTGTGAAAATTATGAATGTCTCCTCTTCCGCAAAAAGATGAACAAAGTAGCTAGAGATCAAAAGACTCACCGACAACTGAAACTAAATGGAAATTCTCTCAATTAATACCCCTGAACATTTACGTTTTTCTCTTGTATAATAAGGGTAATGGCATTTACTAAAAGATTTGTTCATATATACAAATATTTCAAATAATAAACTTGTTTAAAATGAAACATTATATTTATAGAAATTCAACGTATACGCCTATAATTACAAGAGTTTTTGTGAAAATCTTCACGTGTTTGTGTTCGCTTGTAAACTTTTTGGGCTGTGGAAAACCCTAATTATAAATTACCTAATTATTTTCGCTAAAAATGCTTTCATATGCATCGTAGCCGTACGAATATTAGGACATAATTATCTACCAAACAGTTGAAAACATTCAAGTGTGTATATCTGGCCACGGTGGTTACATGGTAGACATGATTTCTGTGAGTATCTGAGCGAAAACAATATCCAAATATGGAAGGAATTTAACCATAAAAATGACAAGTTTTTATCATCTCCTCCAAAGTAGCCTTTTTTGCTTACTTTCAAAGTATAAGGGTAAAAGATAACGCGCTATTCATATTCCTATATATATATATATATATATATATATATATATATATATATATATATATATATATAATTCGTTCAGATATACACAGAAAACATGTCTACCATGTAACCATCTGTTTTCAACAGTTTGGTATATATATTTTTCAACAATTGGTCTATATATATATATATATATATATATATATATATATGTGTGTGTGGTGGGGGTTAGAAAACGTGAGGATGCCGTAAAAACAAATATAAATTAATTAAATCTCCCTTGTGTGACATATTTAATGAGAGATGTTTAAAAGAAAGCTTGTTGCCTAAATATACAACCATATATATATATATATACACACACACACACACACACACACACACACACACACATATATATATATATATATATATATATATATATATATATATATATTCGTCCTTTAGGACTTAATCGGATTAAATTTATTATGTTAGTGCGGCTACACATGCGCACGAACGAAGGATGCTGAGAATTAAAATTTTTGTTTTTGTATCAAACATGTGCAACCACTAAAACAACGTTTAACCATCAAAAATGACAAATTTGTATCATCCCCTCCTAAAATATTATGGTAGATGATACTCAGCTTTTGTGCATATACAAGTGCGTGGACAATTACTAGAGGCGATGATTTTGTATTTTTACCGTTGGATTTTGTATTTTTACCGTTGGATTTTGTATTTTTACCGTTGGATTTTGTATTTTTACCGTTGGATTTCAGAAATTCTAGGAAATTATATGTATTAATGCCGTGAAAGTTCATGTTTGTTGTTTTGTTTTGTTTAGCAGCATATCAACACCTCTATGGGTTATTTAATGCCGAAATCTAAATGCTTTCCGACATCTTCATGGCTTCAAAAAATCTTTTGAACGCAATTGTATTCCTTCAACTACAGATAAAATTGATTATTGATTATGTATTGTTCTTTTTATATAAAAATGTATTACTCGTATTTATACTATTAAAATGTATTTTTATACTTTCATAGTGTTTTTATTTGGTGGGAGGGTCCCTATTTGTCCATAGTTGGAACCCTAACAGGTGCTACAACCCTGCGTCAAATTGAACCTAGGAACAACAGCAATTCAGAGGTGGTTTCACGCTCCTAAAACCTCAAATCTCCCGATCAGTAAAATATTTACCGACTAATACTAATGAGAAAATCGATGTAATAATAAGACTGATTTCTATGTGATAAGTAAATAGAAATGAACAATAAAATTTTCATTTCCTGATGTTTTTTGCATTCTGTTCATAGTTTCCTGATTGTAATCTTTTCAATAAAACCGCGTGTAAATTAACCAGAATCGTTTAAGTATTATCGAAACCTTCACTGAGAAAATCTTGGATTGCAATTGAATTCTTTTTTATTGTTATAGGCTGAGCAGTTTTCACGTGAAATTGATTTTTGAAACATTTTTCGATCCTGTGCGAGCAGTGTGCCACGTGAGAGAACCAGGTGATAACTAAACCACCCTCGGTTGATCGGTTTTGAAATATAGATGATTAACTTGCTGAGTATTATCTCTGAATTATTGATCTATCACCAGGCGGAAAACCATTGGCCCGGAACTACATTGGCAGTTATTTTTTGAAATATAATTTCTCCACACTTTCATTCACTCAAATAGTTGACTAAAACGCCCACACAGATTAAAAACCGTACAAATTATGACATATAGAATTTTCTATAGAAATAGTTTTATATAAAAAGAGGATATATAGTGTTTACAACACACACACACACACACACACACACACACACACACACACACACACAGACACACACACACACACACACACACACAGACGCACACACACACGCACGCGCGCACACGCACACACGACATCCTCTTTACATCCACGCACAGAATGTTAATTTTGTGATTTCGTATTCACCACATATGTTTATTCGTAAGAAAATCGCGATTCCCCCCAACATACATAGCTGTACACTGAGGTGATAAACGCTTGTTTTATAGAAATTGAGTCATGAGGAGAACTAGTTTTCTTTTCGTAGTTTCGAACAGCTTTCTCAAGATCAGTGTCAAGAGATAAGCAGTCTCCAAGTACTCCTGGTTTAAACTATTTTCTACTTCCGGGATTCATGCAAATTTTGCCTTGCATCTCTGGATTTGTAATTCGAGATTTTCAATGACATAGAAAAATCATACAAGGGCAAGTGAAAATTAATCTTTAGGTTTATCCGACTGCCTTCTGCTCATGCGTGCTTATAGTTGGCACTATTGCGATCACGTGATCGAAGTTTTCTGGCTGCTGTTACATTGTAAATATGGCCGCTCCGCTAGCAGTGTGCTCCAAATCCGAATATGTTGAGGATATACTACTTCATCGATGATAACTGGTTGGTTGGCCATTAACGTTTCTCGATCTTGCTGAATCTCTTCATTAGTGGTGGAGGTTGCTCATCCTTCTTGTCCAGACACTTTTTCAACTTCTCATGCACTGTCGCTGTATTCTGTTAAAAGCATCCGTTGAATTCCGACAAGAGAAATCAGATCACTGCTCTTTCTTTCCTGTTT
Organism: Acanthosepion esculentum; assembly: GCA_964036315.1. Taxonomy (NCBI): domain Eukaryota; kingdom Metazoa; phylum Mollusca; class Cephalopoda; order Sepiida; family Sepiidae; genus Acanthosepion; species Acanthosepion esculentum. The sequence continues at coordinate 2,099,110 of OZ038509.1, read as the reverse complement.
GTTTTACACTTCTAGCTGAACAGCCATGTTTACACCGTAAACAGCAGCAACAAAAATGATGCGATCAAACTCAAACCTAAACCTAAACATATATTATGGCGAAAGTACGGATAATTTTTGACGTACTTTCGTATTATGTCTAATAACTATACAAAGATTCATTAATAGTTCCACTAGGGTGAAAAATTCAGTGGTATGCATTGCCAATAAATAAAACTCAAATCTAAACTTTCAACGTAGTTGCAATATACTTGACAAAATCAGTATCTGTCCATTTACAATTTTGAATTTTGTTTTTTCAGACTAATCTCTCTATTCTCTCTCACTCTTCGCTCTACTCCTCTCTCTATCGTCTCTCTTGTTCTTTTTCCTCGTCTCTTCTGTCTTTCTCTCTTTAATCTCTCTCTTTTCTCCTTCTCTCTTTTCTCTCTCTCCTCTCTTTTCGTTTCTTCTTTCTCTTTGTTAGCTGTATCTTCTCTCTCATCACGTTCTTTTCTCTCTATACCTCTCGTCTCTCTTTCTCAATTCACGGTCCTTTTTTTTCTCTCTCTCTCTTCCTTTGTTCTTTTCTCTCGTCTCTTCCTATTTTATCTTTTTAACTTTCTCTTTTCTCCTTCTCCTCTCTCTTCTCTCGATCTTTTCTCTCTTTTTCTTCGCTCTCTTCTATCAGAGAAGAGAGAGAGAGAGAGAGAGAGAGAGAAGAGAGCTAAGTCTCCTCTCATTCTTTTTCCCTTTCCTCTGTCTTTTATATCTCTTTCACTACTCTCTCTCCCTGTACTACTTAATTGTCTTTCTTTTCATCTCCTTATTCACTTCAAGAATTGTTCGATCATGATCCTCCACGGTTTCACATCTTTTTGTTTTTCAAAATTTGTTCGGAGATTAACCTTTGCTTCTCTTTCTTTTGCTATGTCCTGTGAGTGCTAATTTCGCCAAACCCTCAATCCTCATCATAAACTTAGAGCTGGCTCTTTAGACAACTAGCAGATATTTCTTTGTGGTTTCAAAAAATATTAATAAAATGGGAATGATGAAAAAAGACAAAGAGAATGTTTTTCAAAGCCAATAATGGTTTTCGTAAAATTCATGAAAATTGAAAACAATGACGTTGTAAAATGATAATCTTATAAATACATGTACATACATAAAGATATGCATACATACATGGTGGTTGCCAACTCGTGTCCGAGTACGGCCATTAATACATATCTTTTTGGAGAATATCTACTGATGTGCTGAACGAATGTGGCTCCTTATCTCAGCAAGGGACCTACATACTATGGCACAAACAGGGCACTTAAGTGGTCCAACAGCGGGTGATACATTATCCTGCAATTTAAAATGTCGCATGAAACCGCTTTTGCTCCCGCATATCTTACCACAAATATCACATTTCAATTGCTGTGTGTCTACGGTTATATAGTCAATTGCCACCCTCCATTGGTGCGCTCTCAAGTGACTCCTTAGACTAGAAATCGACAAAACACTCTACCACAATCTGTACACGTCAGATCTCGAGCTGCCTGCTGGTGTCTTCTGGAAGTTCAACGGGGAGGCCTTTACGCACATCTCTTTTAAGCTTTGCTTGCCTCCTTTTCTCATCTTCAAAGTGACGCTTTCCTCTACTAGCAGACCCATTCCAATTATTGCGGTCAGATGCACTTTCTTCCCATTACTCACAAGGAATGTTGCATTTCTTCAGCTCAGTCCTTAAAGCGCATTTTAGGTTTGACGGCATTTCTCCTCCTGTTCGCAGCTCACCATAAAACAATTGCTTTGGAATGCAAATGTCATCCATTCTGACGAGGTGACCTGCACACCGGAGTTCATGTTTTAGTATCAAGGATGACGGTATCACAGCCGCTTCTCTCTAGCACGTCTACATCACTAACAAACAGTTGCCAGGTAATCCCAAGGATATGACGTATGCAGACCTTTAGCTTTGTACTCCACTGAAATTCTGTTCTGAGACCACAGATGTCTATTCAGCTTTCCAAATGTTTCGCTAGCTTTTTGCATGCGGTTTGAAATTTCCACATCAAGATCACAGAATATGCTGAACGTGCTCTCAAAATACATAAACGCACAAACAGCCTTCAACCTTTCACCATAGACAAAGACGCTTGGTTCACAATATGGCTTCCTTACAGCTGGTTGGTACATGACTACTGTCTTTTTCAAGCTAATAGTCAATCCCAATGCAGTGAATGCATTAGAAAAAGCGTCCATGAGATGCCGCATATCTCATTCCGAGTGAGCCAGAAGATCGCAGTCATCAGCATATAGAAAATCCCCGATCAGCGACAAGTGAATTAAATCCCCTGATGTTAAACAACTTCCCTGTTGAACGATAGCGAATGCAAATACTAAAAATACCAAAGTTTCAGTTGTTAAAGATCTGTTCAAAAAGCACAAGGCAAATAGGGTTGGAGCTGGAATGTCACCCTGCTTAACTCCATTCTCAACTGTCACCGGCTCAGTGGGGGTCTCTACCAACATTAACCCATGTCTTCATATCATTATGAGACAAGCGAAGAATGGAAACAAACTTTCGGGACATCCCAGCTTCCCTAAAATATTCCACAAAGCCTTTCTGTTTACGGTGTCAAATGCGTTCGTCAAGTTAACAAATACCTGGTAGAGATCCATATTCTGCTTGGCACACTTTTCTTGCCGTTATCTGGCTGTGAAGATCATGTATCAAGTGCCACGCCCATCCCTAAACACAGACTGTGACCCCGAAAGAGCTTCATTAGCAAGGGTCGCAACAAGAGATCTAGTAGAACTCCACAAAGAACCTTGCCAATAACAGACAACAGCAATATGCCACGATAATTTCCACAGTCATCATTGTCTTCATTGCTCTTGTACAAAACAACCATGACAGCAAATTTCCAGCCATCCGGAATACTGTTATTGCTCCAGGCATATAGCAACATTGTATGAAGCCGATGCAAATGGCTCTTTCCTCCATGCTTAACGATCTCGGCATGCAGCCCATCCATTCCAGGTGACTTTCCACCATTAAGCTTTCTGACATCACTTTCAATCTCCTCAAACGTTGGAGGTTCCGCGAGAAATTCTTTAACGGGCTTTTCAGGTATAGACCTGATAAACTCATCGTCAACCTCTGAGTGCTTATTGGAAAGCTCGTCAAATGTTAACAGAATATCATCAGGATCTCAAAGAAGATTTCTGCCATCCTTAGTCCTTAGATGAGCAACAAGTGACGTAGAAGGCCCGTAAACTTCACGAAGTAGGTTGTACATGGCCTTACTATCCTTCATATTCGACGAAAGCTGTATTTTATCAGCTTTGTCACTCCACCATTTGTTCTTTATCGCGTGCAAATTTTGCTGCATATCAGTTTTTACTGTCTTTAACTTGGCCTCAATTTCGTTCTTATGATTACCTGGTAAATCACTATGAAGTAATGCAGAGTAGAGTTTATTTTTCTCTTCCAAGATCTTTTCTATGTGCTTGTCATTCTGATCAAACCAATCCTGATGCTTCTTATCAGTAAATCCAACAACATAAGCACATGCCTCGTAAACTGCCTCCTTGAAAGGAGTACGGTTATTTTCACTTACTAAAGCATCCATCTTATTGACTAAATTCTGTCTAACCAAAGAAACTTGCATACGGCTAACATTCAACTTTTTTGGAAGTGATACACCTCCATGGCTTTCCTTTTTACGGACAACACACTTGACTCTTGCTCTTACCAGACGATGGTCAGTCCAACATTCAGCCCCACGCATCACATGCACAGTACATAGATCCTGTACATCACGGCACCTCACCAGAACATAGTCAATCATGTGCCACTGTTTTGATCTAGGATGCATCCATGTTGTTTTATATATGTTCATTTGTTGAAACATTGTGCTACTAATGAACAGGTCCAGTTCCGTGCACATTTGTAACGACAACAGACCCTTGCTGGTGAACTTTGCAGCCCCATGTTTACCAAGAACCTTCCATCCCTCACAATCGCGACCCACCCGTGCATTAAAATCTTCAAGAATGAAAATGTTATGTTCTACATGTACTTTCCTAACAAGAGACTTTAGTTCGCCATAAAAAGCTTCTTTTGCTTCATCTGCGCAAACCATGGTTGGTGCATAAACACCAATCAAGGTTTCGTATCTTCCACATACTAATGGAACTCTTATTGTGATCATTCTATCATTGACACCTGTCGGAAACTCTTCCAACTGACTAGTTATTGCTGTCCTAATGGCAAAAGCAACACCAGATTCTTGCTTTCCCCTCTTCCTTCCGCTCCTGAAAAACGTATAGCCACCAGATTTCTCCATGAAATGACCCTCCCTAAGAAATCTAGTTTCCGAAAAGGCCACAACATCCATCTTTGAAGCACCTTAGCAATCAGTGCAGATCTTCTCTCAGGTCACTGTACATTTGCTTTAACATCAAGTAAAGTACGTACATTTCAGCACCAAAAATTGAGTGGTTTCCACAGAGTAGCATGACTACCGAGCCCAAGCTGCGGCGCTCTGGGACACCTGCCGGGCCAGACCCTTTCACATCTGGTTCCAGAGCCCTTATTGTCATTGACTTCGAATGTATTCCTTCATTGTAATCCAAATTGCCTTTTTAGGCTACGGCCAGCCATAATTCTACATAAAGATGACAAGTAGAGAAAAGATATTAAACAATACCTGTGCATGAAGCCTTTATAGTAGGCAAAGGCAGTGCACATAGCCAGTCCCACTATCTAAGCAAAAGATGATATTTACTAAAAAGAAGAGCAAGTCGACATCATTGGATATCATCAAAAGCCGCAGGTGTTATATCAGAGTCTTCCTTCTCGTAGATGTCTGCCTTGACTAAGGCTAAGGAGGACATCTCTCCCGGTGGTTCAATCGCGCCCTCAGACACCAGCCTGAGCATTTCTATATCCAACGCCATGGGTTTTACATCATATACACACATATACACATACATACATACATACATACATACATACAGATATACATATATATAAATGCATGATGACTGGCCACTCATTCAGGTACATTTTGTGTTAGTTCAACACCCACATAGCCCACCTGTAGTTTATACTGCAACTACACTGCGCGAACCTTCGTTACATTTTCTGGGAAAGACCGCGTGTTCAACAGTCTGGACAAGGCCAGCACGCTTAGACCATCGTTCACGATGACTTGTGAATTCGTGCTAGCATACGTGCCCATATAACATACATACATAGAGATAAATATACATACGGATTTACATACATGCATACATATATACAGATACACACACACACACACACACACACACACACACGCACACACACACACACACACACACACACGCAAGCACGCACACAGATATATATATGAAGAAATATAGTTTTGAGGTGAGCTATATTTATGGAATAAAGTGCTCAATATCAGAGATGGAGCGTATGTAAATATAAAAGTGAACATTGAAGTCAACACTCAGGGGCGACAGGCTGTTTCATGCTAGACACAATCGTCAGGTCAGGCCACCTGCGATTGCATCTAGCATGAAACAGCCTGTCGCCCCTGAGTGTTGACTTCAATGTTCACTTTTATATATATATATATATATATATATATATATATATATATATATATATATATATATATATATATATATATCAATAATAATAATAATAATAATATATATAAGATTATAACATGTAATTATATTGTTATGTGTTTATATATATTATAATTATATATAACTGTATTATAATATAATATTATTTAACATATTATTATACATAATAATCACACTAGATTAATAAAGTATATTTATTTTCTAGGTAATCAAATTGTATGTCATATTTTGTAACTAAAGATAACTAAAGATGTGTACAAATGTATTTTATCATTTTGTCAGTATATGTAATGAATGGAGAATAATATTTGTACAGTTCTGATAAATAAAGGATTTGAACCTGGACGATGGAAACACCGTTAAAAGAAATGTGCTTGCTTTTATCACTGCACGTCAATCGAATTAGGTTATATCGATCTCCGGTGTTGCACCGACGTACAGTTTTCGGTTTTGTTTAATTATCATCCCATACAATCGATAATCTACCGACATTTCATTGCAACATTTTTTTTCCAATTGCTCGTCATTAACCTGTAAAGACGCGAAACGGCTGCGATTTTTTAATGCGGTCAACCAGTGGTAAATCAACAATACGGATAAAGCAGGTGGTAGCCTTTTTTTTTCGGGGGGGGGGTGCACATTTCCTCAATATCAATAATTCAGGTGAGAAGATCAAATCTGGAAAGTGGTCTAAGAATTGTGCGCTGAATTGCTATAATTTAATTGATAACATGATATTTCGTTCGATGTTTAGTTTCTGCCTTATTAAATTACACCACTCTCTCACATACACACACACACACACAAACGCATATATATATATATATATATATATATATATATATATATATATATATATATATATATATAATGGTGCTGTTTGAAGAAAAATAAGAATGTGGATGATAAGGCTTTTAAGGCCATCAGTCTTTGTAAGAAAAATGGTCAATATTAAGAAGTAGTGACTTAATAGTAAACAAAGTAAAATGTTCAGAATTGACCTTCCCGATTAAAATAGTTAAAATGAATTAAATTTAAATATCTAACCCCATTATGAGCATACATCATCTGAAAAACTTTGAAACAGGTTGATAAGTTTTTACATTTAGAATATTTTATTTGTTTACTTTCTCTCTCTCTTTTCTTCCCTATCCACCTCTCTCTCTCTCCCCATATATATATATATATATATATATATATATATATATATATATATAGGAAGAGAGAGAGAGAGAGAGAAAGAGAGCTCCTACGACTATTAAGCATTACTCTTCAGTTAATTGAATTGAGTTCTCCGAGCCGCTGGTGTATTTTGTTTCGATAAAAAAAACGTTAAAATTACCTTCCTTTCTGCCGTGCGACGATGATCTAGAAGTAAGATATCCGACTGATGTCAAATCAGTCGACTTTCGATCCCGGCTTGAAACAATCGAACGTCTAACCACACTGAAGAGCTTTGACACAGCGAAACTGTCTGTGGATGACTATATATATATATATATATATATATATATATATATATATATATATATATATATATATATATATATATATATACAGGCAGCATATATTCATTCAAACATGTTTGGTTGAATAAGACATTGTGTCTACATATATTTATCCATTCCAGCTGTCTAATTAGTTTCTTGATGTTAAGATGAAATTCATCAAGGAAGGCACCGTAGATTTTTTTTAATCCAAGTCCTTTCGATTTTTCGGGGTAATTTACACTGACAATCATGCTATTGTAATTATAATAAAATCTGCATTCCGCTATCATATGTATTTTAAAAAACACGCGCGAACGCGTTCCCTTATAGTTATTTTAGTATTAAAAAATTTATCCGTTGTAATTATTTTTATTTTTTTACTTTTTTACAAACATATGTCTCAATATAAGGAAGACAACCGGAGCCTTCCTTGATGAATTTATTTCGTCTCAACATCTGGAAACTGCTTAGAAAACTGGAAAAGGTCAGTGTAAATATAAATAGATACAATATGTCTATATTATTCAAAGAAACACACACACACTCATATATATATATATATATATATATATATATATATATATATATATATATATGCATATTTAGCAACAACTCCTCTTTTATACAGGTTTAACTAAAGACGACTAAAAGACACTTCTTTTTATTATATTTTTCTTGCATTCGTACAAGTGATTTCTTTTTTGGACATGTGTATGAATTGTCCAAATGATCTATGGATCCTAGCGGTTTCGGCTAATCTATTAACCATTATCAATGATGTTTTCTTTTTTTCTTAATCTGAATATGTATATTTTTATATAGCAATAGAACTATCTTAATTTTCCAACACAGCAGGTTTTAGCTGCGTTCACAACTGACCCTTGATTTCTCCTTTTTTTTTCTTTTCTTGACGGTTCCATTATTTTTTTTTACCATTAATGTCCGTATTATTGATTATTATTATTGATTCTTTATGCTAGATAATCAATATTCAATTTCACATTTATTAGATTACAGTTTTGGCAATGAAATCCGGGCAGTTTTCTGAAACTCATTCATCATATACCCAGATCTGTGCACTTTATGCAATTCTCACCCGGCGTTGAATTGGTATAAAGTTCCACTCACATTTGCTATTTATCAGTGTTGTTCATTTTCATTATTTTTTTTTTTTTGCTTTTGTCTGCTTTTCTTTTTCTATGGATATATTTTGCTTTCTTTTCTCCAATTGCATTCTTTTCAGGTGTGTCAGTAATAAGAGCTGATCTTTTATCTGGTCGTAATTTGATGACCGATCTATGTGCTTTCATTAAAAGACAAACATTCCAAAAGAAGATGCTGAATGATTCTTTTTAGCAGTTGCAGTGCTTTGATCCAGATCTGCCTTTTTGCTCATAATGACAGCATTGTTAAGTCTATTTGACCCAAGACCTCTAAATATCAATGACCTGACTGCATACAAACTGATGATGCCATTCCAAGTTGTAGTCAATGTCAACACATTGCGCAAATTATTTAAAGTCATGTTTGCAGTATTTGTGGTGTAACTGATTATTGCCATTTCAGATCACAGAAAAAAAGCTTGATTAATCTGATAGTTGTCCAATATCTCACTGCACAGTTTATCAATTAGTTGCTCTCACACTGAGGTAAGAGTAATGTTATCAATGCAGTGGCCACTTCCAGAAATATAGTTGGGATTACAACCTCTCTCATAATTTTGTTGACTTACATCAACTTGAACAACAGGTTATTATTTTTTGTCTTGCGGAGGCAAAGCTGCCACGAGACACGTACAATCAGAAAGGCGAAGTTAAGTGAGCATGGCCATAAAATTATGATCAATTTTCTGCATTTGTCTCGGTGCTATGGTTCCTAGCAGGTCCGTTAGTTTCTGCCAGAGTGGATGTGTCAGTGAAAATGTTAAAATTATAAGTTTCCTACGGATACAACTTTATGCAATTAAATGTGTATTATTTTGCTTGAATTGACTGTCTACAACACAATTGTAAATGACATTTCTATATTTTCTCTGGGTAAAATAAACTTAAAATAGGCTTTTGTAAATATTGTGGTCAAATAGTTGGCCAGATGTTGAGTGGTGGATATCAATTGCATTTCTGCACTAATTGTGGGATCTACAAAGCAATTTTGTCAGTGTAAATGCTATTAACGTGACTGAGAAGAGGTTTGATTTCAGTTGATTTGAGCCAATCATGAAAATGTCTTTCAAACAAGATTTATTCAAAAATCATAATTTTTTTTTAATAAAATCAGGGAATTTTGCTTAGAATGCATAAATCAATAAAATTTATTAATCAGTTTTAATAAATATAAGACTTTTAAATTTATACGATGATCAAAAATAAAAAGATTCAAAATAAATTTTAAAATATTATAAATAAATAAACGGTAATTTCTGTCTGTTTTGTCCGTGTGTCTGAAACTTCATCTAACTCGGGTCACACTTGCTCTACATAGACATATTGTACCTTTTTGGAATCAGGATGAACCCGGGAATGAAAATCTGCCCATCATCTGGTGCTTGAACATTCGGCATCGGGATTGTGTCCGGATGAGTAGGAACCTGTTAAAAATTCAAATTATAAAATTACTAAAAAAAATTAGTGATTTTAAAAGTTTTTAATTTATATTGAGTTTAAAGTAACACAAAAACTTTGTAAATTTAAATTTTTTTTTAAATTCACTTTAAAATATCTCCAAAACTTTTTGAATTGAGGAAATCAATTTTATTTCTTCAAAATTCCAAGGAATCAGAGTTAAAGTGAGAGGTCTCGTGATGCGATGTTTTGAAGATCCACAAAGTTTGTGGTTTGAAGAACTCAAATTTCGGTTTGAAGTGGAATTTCTGCCTAAATCAGCCTTTCGGCGAAAATAGGTCTTTTGGCCGAAATTGGACTTATAGTCGGAATCAGAGTTAAAGTGAGGTTTTGATTTTCCATGGAGTAAATTGAGGAATTTAAAATTATTTCTTCAAAATTATCATTGCTGTTCTCTAAGCAGGACCAGTGGTCGCTTTAGTTTTTGGCCGGACCCCTATTAGTCCCCCGCAAGTGCTAGCACAAGAGTTCGCAATGAGTACAGATTTTAAGCTAATTTCAAATAAGAATCAGTTGTCCCATTCTCGTCAATGGTATAGAGATAAAATCCACTGATTCCCACTAGTTCAGATCCACAAGAGTAAGTGACGTCTACCGCTCGGTCCCTTCAGCCCCTCAACATCTGTTACAGATGCATATTATGTTTCTGTATTTTCCCCACTATATTTTAATGGGCAAGTTGGTACAAGCAAAGAAGCATATTTATACAACTTAGCAAGTAGAGACTCAAATAAATAATTTTGTTCATATTGTAACATTGCATTTCAAGGGGAAGAGCTGAACGAAATTGCTTGAAATGGTGCATATATTCTGATTATTATTACATTTCGTAAAATTTACTTTCATCAAACCTAACACAAACTACGTACACATTTATCAAAGTGAAAAAGTCACTCAGCAGGATGAAAAAAAAAATTAATGCAAAATATTTCTTGCTTACAGCACATGTGAAACAAATTTAGAAAAACATGGCGGAAATCTTTTTGCACAAACTGAGATTAACAGTGGCGCCATTAATTGAGGTGGGGTAAACAAGAATTTAGGCAAGTGATTCAAAAATACTAAACATATGTCGGCAACTCCTTCCTTTTTTAGTTTACAATAGACGCTGTTAAATGTACAATCCAAGATGTAATTCAAAAATACTTTTACAAACTTTGGGGGTGGGTTCCTGTCACCAAAACAAGGCAAAATGTCTATATAAACATATGTTTGTAAAAGTATTTTTGATACAACTCTTTTCGAAAACTTTGCACTATCGTCATATTGCCACCCAAACACTTTGAAATATTGAAGCTTCCGGTGCGAATCTCAAGCAGTATAGCACGCCGTTTTCAAATTTCTGGTGAAATGAATTGTTTCAATGTGCTCTTTTTTAATCAAAGACGGTCCTCAACTCAGTCTACTATACTGTGCAGTTGACAAAATCAAAAACAAATAACGCGCATGCGTGAAATTAAAAATATATAAATGGTGAGAATTTACCCATCGTACCCTGTATATATACATATGCGGTTCGCTCTCTAGTTTTGGTGGGGTGGAGCAAACAAACGAGAAGATGGCTAAGATCTAAATTGAACACGAAGCCGCCAACACGTCATGTGCCATCGTGGTAGTGTAAAGCCCATTACAACTAGTGTCTTCTTGTTGATAAAACGTTGTTATAAATCAATACAATAAATCAATACAGAAAACCAGTACAACAAATACAATGCAAAAATACAATACAAGAAATCAATACAATAAGGCATTGCCATAAATCAATATAATAAATCAATGCAATGAATAAATGCAATAATTCAATGTCATAAATCAGAGCAAACATTCAATAGAATAAATCAATACCATAAATCAATGCAATAAAGCAATGCAATGAAACAAATCAATGAATCAATAGAATGAATCAATGCAATAATTCAGTGCAAAAAAATCAATGTAATAAATAAATGCAAAACTTCAATATAATAAATCAATTGAATAAATCAATGCAATAAATCAATACAATGAATCAATACAATACAGCAATGCAATGAATTAATGCAATAAGTTAATATAATAAATCTATGCAACAGTTAAATACAATAAGTCAATACAATATATCAATGCAAAAAATCAATACAGTAAATCAATGCGATAAAACAATACATAAGCCAAATCAATAATAAATTAATTCAATAAATAAGCAATAAATAATACAATAATTCAATAAAATAAATCAATGCAATAAATAAATAGAATAATTCAATACATTAAAAAATTACAATAAATAAATACAATAAATCACTACTATAAATCGATATTATAAATCAATGCAATAAAGCAATACAATAAATCAATGCAATAATCAATACAATAAATCAATTCAATAGATCGATACAATAAATCAATGTAATAATCCAATGTAATAAATCAATCCAAAAATTCAAGACAATAAATTAATACAATAAATCAATGCAGTAAATAAATAAATGCAGTAAATCAATGCAATAACTCAATACAAAAAATACAATAAATCAATGCAGTAAATCAATACAATAAATAAATACAATAAATCAATGCAGTAGATAATTCAATGTGATAATTCAATGCAATAAATCAATACAATAAAGTAAATAAAATCAATAAATAAATACAATAAATGCAATAACTCAATATAATAAATCAATTCAACAAATCAATACAATAAATCAATGCAGTAAATAAATGCAATAACTCAATGCAATAAATCAATGTAATTAATCAATACAGGAAATCGATGCAATAATACAACATATCAACGCAATAAATCAATACAATAGATTAATACAATGAGCCAATACAATAAATATAGCTGTAGTTACGTTTGCCTGTCCACCCAAATAATTGTAGATATTCCCAAACAGATTAGTTTGCAGTGAAAATCATATGGTTCTTTTTAAAATCTGAAAGCTACGTTGTCAGAATTAACGACAAAACACCGTGTGGCGTTTTTGAAGGACACTAATTATAATTAATTCTTTTAATTTAGGATATTTTTCCTTTTGGAGGACAAAACCACGCGAAATTGTAACAGAAAGAATTTGTCATCCAATTTAGACTTTTCCGTAAAATGTTAATTGTGAAATGCTATCTGCTTTCATGATTCAGACGATAATAGCTCTCCATGGCTTCCCTTTTTTAATATCTATGAATTAAGAAAATTGTTCTTGGGAAAGGTAGAGGAGTGTTTCCCATTGTTCTACAGTTCCAAATTCAAAGTTGTCCTTCCTTTAGACTGTTTGTGCAATAATTTTATTCATTAATAGCAAATGAACGCCGGAATTTGAACTCTGATTGCCAATTCCTTTTTATGCGCCGATAACTGTGTTCTATCTATCCTCTGACTGCAGACTTGAGAATACACGTGATAATTTACAAATGGTGATTTATACATTTTGGAATAATTTGGACACATCCATTGTCCAGCATGAAGGATCATTTTTGCCTGACACCCTTGCAGTTAAATGCTACAAATCTGTTATGTTAGGTTCTTACATTGACCGCACCCAACCTCCTGTTGTCTATGACTTTGACCGTGACCTTAACAAAAGTCAGTCCGTGATTTGGTCCAAGGTTTTGAATTCGGAGTTGTCTTTCTAGACGTATTGACAACCGCGGCTAGACAGAAAATTCTGCCCTGTTATTTAACCCATAGGTACGGAAGAAGAGATGGGTTCATATATTTTCCAAGGGTATTTGTGCTTAATTGATTGCAACGAAATCGTCTAGAATTCCAACTTGAATGAACAAAGAGCGAATGAAATTGTTAATTCATTTACGTGATGATGTTATAGGAATTATATTTTTCAACCAATAAAATTCTGTCAGAAAGTTTTTGGATAAACAATCATTACAAGGGTAAAACCGTCAAAATACTTGCGGTCTTTGTTGCAGACCTACCACGTGTTATTTTTTAACCAATTTGAAAATAACAATAATAATTCACTTCGCCAATCCCGCAAATTTCACAAAAAGATTTTCGCGAGCCAGTGTGAAATTATTTTCTAACCAATGAAAACTTTGTATTAAAAAAGTTCACACACCTGTAAAACAGAAGCATACTTCTTGTCGGGGCAGTTTGATTTACACGTGCAAACACACACACGCACCCAACACACACACACACACACACACACACACACACACACACACACACACACACACACACACAGTGGAAAAGAGACAGCCAGCATCTGCTGACTAAGGTCTTGGCCACGCACAAAATAGAATGTATTAACCAGCAACCGACTGCTAAGGCTTTGTCTACAAACTCACAAACACATTAGGCTGACCGTAAAGTAAGTCTGTCCACACACTTCAGACAGTACTAAGGAGGCTTAATTACTTTATAAAGCAAACTTCACTGCAAGGGAAATTGAATATTTTATTGGCGTTGTATATTTCTGAAAAGACTATGTAAATGTTATTCCAAATGACGTTCTGCTTCTACTTTTCCTTCAGAAAATAACATTTTTATGTTTCATTCAAAAGACGTGTTGTTGTAAAATGTTTGGAATCCCGGCACCCAGATGGCAACAAAAACCTGGGTGGGCGGATCCAACCAATATTATCAAAAATGCTATATTTGTCTTCATTTGGTACAACAACAAAAAAGAGGCAAAAATCTCCGTTAATCATCGATACGTTTTCTTTGTAAATGTGACCGGGGAGATTAAATGTTGATTTACCTCCAGAGCATTAAACACAGGATTTGAAATAAGTTTCTTTATATTCTACAAGTGAATCTTTCTTCACGATGCTGTGATAATAGAAAGTTGAAAGCGAAACCACATTTAAAATAAATGATTACTGATTGTTCCTCCCTGTGTAAGCCAGCAATCAATATGAATATTGCATTGTGAAATGCAATCAAAGATAACAGGTGCGTGAGGAAGGCTGATAAGCAAATTGGTGGTAGTGGCAAAATCATAATTAAATCGGGCTCCGGAAGTGTCAGTAAAGAATAGGCGAGCCAATAGAAATTAGTTTCAAATCTTTGTGGCTTTCTGCTATTCCCTCAAGGACAATTCTACAGCCTCCCTAACCAGAGAGAGAATGCGTGACAAGATGTCACCATCCATATTGGTCAGCTGTGCGAGTTGAAGCAGCGGGCAGGTCAAAGTTTCGTTAAAGACCACTTGTGATAAGAAATCTATATTAATTTGGACTCTTTTGGTTCGTTTTAATCTACTGTAATGCCTACGTAGCCTTCCGGGTGTTCTATTGGCGGACGATAATATATAAATTATTTGCCATGAAGGCTATAGTAATCTAATATTTAAATACTGGTTATTTACTGGAGATATCGGTTTCGGTTTATTGCGCTGCACCTGAGTAGTAATTTAAAGGAAATTTTAAGCTGAATAATTCGTTAGATTTGTGTGAATAAACGCTAGTTAACTTGGGAATGAAAAAGGGCGTCATCTCAAAATTAGATGAAATATTTCAAATGCTTATTTTGTAAGTAATGATTCTCTAGGGAAATGATTAAAAGACACTGATCTTCTCTAGTTTTGGCCTTGTGTCTTACTAAGTTAACATTAGTTAAATAAGAAATCATTTATTAAGTCCAGTAAAAATCAGTTGTAATTTCGTTGCTTTTTCGGATTCATTTCAAACAGGAACAATCAATATTTTTTTTTTTTGCTAGCGTAGAAGCAAAACAACATTTTTATATCAAGAACAATTTTAGGAGAAAGAAGTGGAAAGAATTTTCGTGTGACATATTTCGTCATTTGGGACTTCATCGGACTGATTTTGTTGATGTGACTATATATGGGAACGAACGAAAAAGATGCTGAGAATTTTAAATATTTTTAATATGTTTTGGGTATATGACGGAGAAGGGGCATATTCAACATTTGATAATTTTGCGGCAATACCTGCTTAAAGGTTTTAGGCAGTTTTGATCAACATTTCTTTTCATGGTTAGTCGTAAGGAATTGTAAATGTAGGACTACCTTACACTTAAATAAAATAATAATAATAATAATATTTATTATTAAGAATTTATTAGAGGAAATATCAAGTTTTACGGAAGCATTGTTGACAATTATGTATTTAGTTACATAACAAATATGTAAAAATATAAATTTTGATATTTTATTCAATTTGTTGTTAGGTATTCTTCATTTTCTCCTTTGTTATTGGCAGCATTTTAGAGAGGAGTTTCAGTTATGACAGTTTAAATAGCAATGAAAAATGACTTGAAAATGAAATCGTACGTGAAACCTGTGAGACACTTTGTTACTTCAGGACAGAAAGAATGTTACAGAGAGATCCTTTTAAATATGTTGGAAAATGATCCTGGAATAATATATATATATTTGAACTTTATTTCAATAATTCATAAGCGTCCGATCCTTAGCTATCATTAATTCATGATGAACACGCTTGCAAAAAAAAAAAAAAATATTGATTGTTCCTGTTTGAAATGAATCCGAAAAAGCAACGAAATTACAACTGATTTTTACTGGACTTAATAAATGATTTCTTATTTAACTAATGTTAACTTAGTAAGACACAAGGCCAAAACTAGAGAAGATCAGTGTCTTTTAACAGAACTTTTATCCAACAAATGTAGTGTAAGACATCTTGATAATGTTGTTGTCGTCAAGACAATATATCTACTTTTTTGTCAGAAACACAATCACCAAAATGACATTTAAACTGCTATACAATGTTGGTCTTTTCTCAAACACTATATATATATATATATATATATATATATATATATATATATATATATATATATATATAGCTTTGCCGTTGACTCCTATAAGAAGTTGGCCCACCCTTTGACAAGCCAATGTTTTTGTCCTGCGGGACGACATATCCCATTCCTAACCAGCTGAAAAGCTGGCGGTGGATGCGCGGGTAAACATCGTCCACTCGTCCTTGTAGCAGGTTGTACTGAGTTACATGTATAATTACACACACATATATATATATATATATATATATATATATATATATATATATATATATATATATATATATATATATATATAATTAACGCTGTATGTAATTGTATGAATTTTGATGGAGACCCGCAGAAACCCATTTGTCTGCAACGGTCTGTAAATACAATGCAATTCTCTCTTGTGTACTTGAGAACTGACGCTTTATTTGAACATTGAATGGAGCGAGAAAGATATTCTGAATACCTCGGAGTAAGGAAGAAGTGTCTGGATATAAACAATGCTACGAATACTTATAAGTTGCTTTTTATTCCTTGAGCAAGTCCTCATCAGCACATGATAAAGTGTCTTCCTTTAATCACATCACGTTACCGAATATGAGAGACATATCCTTTGATCATGTCAGCC
>OZ038509.1:2064540-2079540 GCA_964036315.1 Acanthosepion esculentum | reverse complement strand
TTTGAAATAGACGCTCCGTTTTTATATTAAACCGTATCTATTTGGTCTATCGGCTTGCGCATTCGAGAAAATTTTAATAATGAAACCACCGTTTGATCCCGCGGGCTTTACCGGTTGACTACAAAAAGGAAAATAGAGCCTTGCTAAACTGTGCCACTCACCGTGACGGAGCGATAAAAGACGCTGGATGAAAGGAGATATAGGTATTGATTCCTGTTGGGGGCACATTTTCTTTATTAAGATTTCTTGAAGGTTCAGGAGGATAGGCCTAATACATACAATTTTCAAATAGAAAATACAAATGGAGCGGCTATTTCAATTACGATAATAAGAATAATAAGTAGCGCGCAAGCACACACACATGAACATACACACATAGACCCAGTGAAAGGAAAAAATCAACCTTGCACCAATGAAAAGTGCATATATATATATATATATATATATATATATATATACTAGCTTTAAAGCTTCCCTATCGAGCGGCATTTAAGCTAGTTCCTGCTGAGGGATTCTTGGTTAGGTCTCCCGCTCAACAATGACATTTCATGCATTGAGTACATATTAAATTTCATTAAACTTGAATAATATTTTTAAACAACAGTTTTCATCAAAACAATGTTATAATTTGTCTATTTGGAACTTATTGCAAAGCTGCATGATAAACAACATTTCTTGTTTTCCCATTCGGGCTCACTACAAATACCTTGTTTCTATTCCAACCCCTTGAGCAACCAACATAGAGCTGGCTGTGAGAAAAGCAAGGTTCCATCAGATGAAGTTCACTTACTTTCAATCATTGTCAACTGGACTTATTGACTGACATTGCATAACTCAGTCTCACTGGAAATTGAAGTCTTTTGAACTCAAAAGGAAGATCTGGAGGAATTTATAAACAGAGCATGTACTTAAATATTTGTATCTATAAAAATAACATATAAACAGAAAATATATTAAAATAATTGCCAGACTTTCATATGTATATGATGTCATTTGTTTATGTTATGATACGCCTCGATCAGATATGAGCGTTCGAGAGAAATCATGGGAAATTTGTAGTTTAAAAACAGCAATTTAACCTTGCTAGCCAAACGTTTCCCCTGTAGCAAAATGGTATAACAAGTCAGGCTATATGACAGTTCCGTGTAGGACACAGGTTCGATTCCTTTCGGAGGAAACATATTTTCTATTATATTTCTCGGGCATTCAAGCCGGTAAATGCTGTTAATACGGTTTATTATAAACAGAGCATTAACTTTGTGTTGTGTGTCAAAATGGACATCAACACCCAGATGCAACCGTCTGTTTAATGCTAAATGCAATCGTCGGGCCAATGTCCTCTTTTATATTTACATACATATCATTCCTGATATTAAGCACTTTAACCCATAAATGTATCATATCTTAAAAGTATATTTTATCATATATATATATATATATGTACATACATATATATATATATATATATATATATACATACATATATATATATATATATATATATATATATATATACTTACATATATTATGTCTCTCTCTCTCTATCTATTTATGTATCCACACACACACACACACACACACACACACACACACACACACACACATATATATATATATATATAAAGAAAATCGGACGCCAATTTTGGCGCAAACTGCATTTGTAAAAGTTTCTGCAAGGATTGAACTCTTGTCTTTAAAAACACCACCAAGCTAAAAACTGAACTATAATTGTGTATAAATGAACTGCCAAGCATGTATACACACATCTTCAGCCGCCATAACATTGATGTTTAATCTAGAGCGATATGGTTAAAGTGACATGGATTAAACCTCGCAAATAATATTATATGAAGACAGTGAGACATATGTCAGTCTATATTCATATTCATGCAGATATTTGCATGTATGGTATAATGAACGGAGAATATACCGATCAAAACGAATGTCAATATGCGTTCAATCTCTGATGATGTAATAATTTCTGACAGTTTTTCTTCTCCTGTCTTGAAGAATTTAAAGATGTTGACAAGTGACAGACCATGCATTTCTCATTTTATTCGTATTCATTTTTGCAATTGTTTTCTTTTTCGTTTTAGATTTCATCAATATTTTTTTCTTCTTCCATCATCATACGCTCCCTTGTTTTCCGTTTGTTCTATACACGTTGTAACTTTTTTTTTTGCTTTTTCCTATTCTCCATTTTTCAAAAGGTTTTCATTCTTGTTTCGATAACATTTTTCTTTTATTTTTAGTTCAATATTTTTATCGGGTTCCTGTCTCCCATATTTCCTATTTAAAGTCGTCTGCTGTCCTTTTAGGTTACATTTTCCTTTGTCGATACCCATTTCTTTTTTTCTTTTTTCATAAACTTATTTGATTTTACATGTTTTGCATTTATTTTTATTATTCTTTCAATTTTTCATTATTTTGTTTTTCTATTCATCGCCTTGTTATTTTTTTCTTTCTGAGATTTGTATCTTCTTGAAGACATTTCTTCGTCTTCATTAATTTTAGTTAATTACCTCTGTCTTTTTAAAAGCATTTTCTTCATTGATATTTGGTAATTATCTCTTTCATTGTCATTGTTTCTTCTTTATTACCTTCTCTCTCTTTCTTTCTTTCTTTGCTGTCGTTGATTAATTCTTGTTTTTCATTTCTTTCGTTCAGTGACGTTGATTTTTGCCATTCTTTTCATTCATTGTGTTCGAATGTCTATTCCAATTTCTTTCGCTGCTTTCATCATTTCTTACTTTCATTGTTTTATTTCACCTTCAATCATTGTCTTTCATTCTTTCCTTATTCATTCATTCGTTATTTATTTATTAACTTTTATCTTCATTGATTGCCCTTCGTTAATCTTTCATTTTTTTCTTTGTTAATAATTAATTCCCTCCTTTTTCGCTATCAGTGATTTTCAGGTGTATTTCCATTATTTATTCTACTTCTTTCTTCTTATTTACTTCATTATTCATTCGTGCCTTATCCGCGAGTCTCACTCATTTAATCTACTTTTATTACTTATTTTTTGGTTCCTCCTTTTTCTTTCCCGCTTTATCTTTTATTCAGCTTCCTTTATTTCATTCGTTGCCTTATATTTTACTTATTTTTCGGTTCCTCTTTTTGCTTTCCTACCTTATCCTTCATTCTCTCGCATTAATTTCCTTCCTCCAGTTTTATTTCCATCTTTATCTGTGAATCTCTGTCCTTTATTTTTTTTTATTTCTCTTTTATTCTTTATTTTTCTTCCCCTCTTTTTTCTTTCCTTCATTATTCTTTCAGTTTTATTTCCTTCATTCCCCTTCATTCCTTATGTCTCTACAACGTCTTTTTCTTTACTTGTTTTCTCTTCACTCACCGTCTTTCCTTCATTCCTTTTTTCTTTTTTCTTCCTCCCTTTCTTATCTTTCTTTCCCCTTCTTTCTCTTCCATCACATAAATACTTTCCGATTGCAACAATATGAAAAATTGCACATCTACCTGCTAATTCTGCAACAAGAGTGCAGATCTCTCCATAGTGCCCAGTCCCCGCTCCACTCCACGTTCTCCTCTAATCTGGATTAACAGATTTCGAAGGAATGCTTACGTCTTTCCAAGAAATTTTGATTATCGTTTTAGTACAAAGGATTAACGAAACTTGTTATTTACAAGTGCAGATTAGTTTGGGCACAAGGACACATATATGGGGCACACGGTGAGGATAGATCTCGTTTTCAATGATCTGTGTGTCCAGCTTAACAACAATTATTACATGATGAGAATCATTGGGTTTAACGAGAGTTTAGCTGATCTCCTTTGAAGATATTGTTGTTTTGGTTCCTCTGGCAGTTTTTGTGATTGTTTGTTGTTGTTTCAGTCGTTCTTTTGGCTTTTTTTTGTTCCAATTTATTGTTGTTGGCTTTTGCTTTTTTATTGTTTTTACCGTACATGTTAGTACATTTGCTTCTGTTAATATTTAACAGCCCCCACCCACGAGGGATATATGTAGCACAAGGCCAAAAAATCCCCGTAGAACCCGTATAAATGGGTTCGGGTCTGTCTACCTCCCTGAACGAGACTCTGCATTTCGGCACAGCCTCGTCCGGGTTTCTCTCTGCCCAAGACAGAGAGTTCGACAGGAACTACGAACAGCCTCAGTAGAACAAACTCTATAACTGTTCTCCTACAGTTGCTTGTTGCTGTTTTGTTGTTACTCTTGTTATTGTTGTTACTCTTGTTACTGCTGATCGAGTTGACGTCGCCGCTGTTGTTACTTTGTTATTATTGTTACTTTTGTTTCTTTTACTATTCTCAAAACAGTCTCAATTCTCTCTCCTTGTTTACTATCGCTTCTTACTTCCTCGCTGTTTCCAAAATATCTCTTCTCTTTTATTTCTGTCACTTTTGTATAAAACTACTTTTATTCTTTGTCTTCTATGACAATAAACTCTTCTTTCTGTTTTCACGTTTCCATTGTATTAAACCACAGTTGTTGGATGCAGTATAAAACCCTTACCTGTCTTTCTCCCCAGTTTTTAAAACCAGTTTATTGTTTTCCTTCAAAATGTTTGAACTCAGCCCAAGCAATTCGGTTGCATTCGTAACCTGTTTGTTTTATCTGGACCAATGAACCTCTTAAAGAAAAGATTTCTCCTTGCACTAAAACCAAGAATGTTCATTAATGTCCAATGAGGAATGTTTTTACTTTTATTACAATGAAAAAAATTGAAAAATTGTCGCTATTTACGAACACAAGTATAATCTCTATTTATAAATCTACAGCTAATGACAAGACTTTGAAATGCTGACATGGCTACAAACAAAAGTTTCATCGGTGCAACGTGTCACTTGTTTCACGGATAGTAATTCATTACTATGTCTCGAAATTCTTTTGCATAAAAATTTGCATGCACCAAAAATAATAATTATGAAGCGAGATTTTTAATTATCTTTTGTCTTTTTTTATAGCATTCTTTTAACATTTAATTCAACTGATTATAATTTCCCTTTCAGAAATATGCAAAGTAATATGGGTTTATCGCGGAGCCAAGATTAAGATTTAGAATGACAACAAATATTTTGTTAGCCTTGATTTCGCTAACAGAATTCGTAAGAAAGTATTTAATTCCCAATAACACAAAGTACGAATGAGAAAACGAGTTTGCATATAAATAACAAATGTAAAGTTTTAAAATAACGAAAAATTGGGTGTTTAAAAATGTATACAAAAAGTTCTGTAGAAACGTTGTTTAGAGTTCACAGGTTTATATCAATTAAAATGTTCTGCAAGTATGTATGTATATGAAAGAGAGGGTGTAGGCTAATAAGAAAGAGGGGGGGTTGTTCATGTACATACATCAAGAAGGAAAGAGTAGAAGCCAATGGGTTAACGGCGAGGCCAGTTTAAATGTAGCCGTTAGACGTATTTCTTTAAAGTCGCCGTGATACCAATTCAGTCCTTTGAGATGAATGAATCTTCTGCTACTAAACTTTTCCAGTTCTTTTTTATTTGTTTTCGAATAAACTACTGGCTGCCAGCATTAGGGATTTTGAAAATTATATGGAACAATTTTATTGATTAATATTTCTGTCTGAACACGTGAAGCGTTCTTGTCTACGTCCAACGAAATCAAATCAGATCAAATGAGGACGATATTCTTTTTCTTTTAGAAACAATGTGCAGGTGTTTTGTTCATTTTCGTACTTGTCTGGTTTGTTTCTAATGGTCTGTTTCCTGTGAGTCATCAGATTTTTGTGAGGGCATATATTATTTGTTAATCATTTCACCGCAAGCAAGGTAATAAAGCCACAAAGATGCAAGTGGATACTGAGTATGAGACTGACATTTTTGTAAATATTTGTAGATCAAATGTGAAAGCAAGAAGCCGAAAGAGAGTTCAACAAACGAGAAGTGCGATAGAAGAAACTATTAGCATAGAACTTACGGTCACATTTAGCCGAATCATCCTAGAGATTAACATCGTCCATGTTGATGGAAGGCAATAAAGTTTCTCTAAAACAAGCAGAAGAGGATTTCGAACAAGCAGGACAGCAAGACGAAGCAAGGCATTTATTGTAGGGTTTACAGAGAACACCATTACATTTCTTTAGGACTGTTGCAGGGATATCACCAAATATGTGTATGTATGTATAGATCGCAAGTTTAATTTTCGAGATTTTTTGACGTTTTCAAGAGAAATGCTAGGAAAAGTTTTTATGCTCAAATTCCTCAAAACCTAAAACGTTCTTGAGTTCTTCTTCTTCTTCTTCTTCTTCTTCTTCTTCTTCTTCTTCTTCTTCTTCTTCTTCTTCTTCTCAATACATAAAATCTGCCCTATTCTATTACAATGAATAACACGTCTCCTCTGAGATTAAGCACACACATTCAAGACATTTTGAAAAACACTGAGAATAGAAATGAGATTATATGTTATGCGCAAATCACTCGATATGAAAATATATTTATTGGAAATTATAAATAAAAAATGTAATAAATTGAATTAGTAACCGAGGAATAACTAAAATATATATGACTGTCTATGGGCTGTATATATATATATATATATATATATATATATGTGTGTGTGTGTGTGTGTGTGTGTGTGTGTGTGTGTATTAATTATTTACAACAGGGCGCAAGAGTTTACTGAGTGTTAAAGAATATGTGAAAAACTGGTATTGAGTAGAGATGACAATAAAAGAATAAGACAGAAGACAGTAGATAATGATTGACATTGCATTTAAATTTAAATTTAAAGTGCGATAGAAGAAACATATTAGCATAGAACTGATGTGGTTTTATTAACAAGTACGCAAGCACCAATACCTAACGTTGCGAGGCTGTTGTGGCCTTATATTATACTGAGAGTCTAGAGAGTTAGCAACAACTGCAACAATATATATGATGTGATGGCGAGTATGGACTTGGTTTCTACAAGGAACGTGAATAAAGATATTTGTATTGGTGCGCAGAGAACGATAAACTAATAACCAACACGTAGTTTGAAGAACACCAAAAACACATGAAAAAGTGCAGATACAAAGAACGAGGTAGTCTAATAGTCTCTGAAAATTTCAGTAATACACTTCTAAAGTCTAGAACCTATCCAGATGAAGAAGTGTAGGCGAAATAACCGCCATTATATTCAAGGTAAGGTTAAAATTACGGAAATTAAGGAAACGTAAAGTAACATCTAAACTAAAGCAGAGAAGTAAGATGACTCAATTTGGCGAACAAAGATGCACTGACAGAATAAAGGCAAATATAAGTGCTGAGAAGAGATGAGTAATTGAGAGTAGAACACATTAAGGGAATCATGAGTGACATCGGAAAATGCGATCATTACAAGGAAAGAGAGACAAAAAAATAAAATATGGCTGACAGATGAAATTCTCGACGTACTGAAATAAAGACATCAGAATACGCAAAGGAATGCCACAGTACAGCGTGCGATTGGTAAATTGTCGCCATTTTATATTTTTACTTTTGGTGCATGTGCGTAGTTTGTCTTTGATTTTATCGACTGCACAGTATAGTAGAGTCAGTTGGGTACTGCCTGTAAGAAAAAGATCACCATGACGTAATTCACTCCACCAGAAATATGAAAACGGCATGCTATACTACTTGGCATTCGCGCTGGAAGCTCCAATACAAAGATTCCAGAGTATTTGTGTTTCCATCTGAGGACAGTGCAAAGGATTCAACAAGATTTGAATGAGTCTAATTGTGATTACGAAGAAAAAATTAACAAAAAGATCTGAATTTATTGGTGAGGGCCTCACACCCAACACGGAGGCCCGGCATCAAGTGCCTTGAGGAGATAGTGCTGTCCTGGGTCAAAAGGGTGGCTGCTGAAAGACCCTATGTCTAGCAACAGGACTCTGCACCTCGCCACACAAGCAGGAGAAGCCAGTCATGGCAGTCAGACAATCTCTGTGACCGCTTCACACCTTACGTCTGGCTACCTAACTCCCGAGACTGTAACCCCCTTGAATATAATATGTGGGGCGCAGTTGAACGAAGGATCAACAAAACTCCTTGTAACACCAAAGATGAACTGAAGGCAAGGATTATGGCAGCATTCACCAACTTAGAGGGTTAAAGGAGATTCTGATGTCGTCTGTAGGCCATAGTTGAAACAAATGACAATTTTATTGAATAAATTTACTCTTTAGTATTTCAAGATATTTTTGTATAATTTTTGGTAAAGACATTACTTATTATTTTCATTCTTGCATAATTTAGATGACAATTTATCCATCGCATCTTGTATATAGGATGTTAAGTAAACGCATTAAAATGAAATGTAAGCTGACTAGTTTAATGGCGAACGAAAAGTGTGCAGAAGTAGTAACACTGTGGAGTGTAGACATTGCAGACATGTATAAAAGAATAAAAGGAACAGTAAAACATAAAATGCTCTTATTATTCTTTGTGTCGAGTCCCTTCAGGACGTTGGTAATCATGGCTCTCCACAATTTCCTGTACTTTGTAGCTCTTAATAAATGTTATCTTTTTGGTATCTCTCCTAAACCCTGTTCTGCTATACATTATACATTATAGTATATTCAGCATCCTTTTGTACAAGCATATTTATGTTGCTTCCAGTTCTTTCTTCATCTGTGATGACATTGTCCAGCATTCACTGCCATATATGAGGGCTGATATTACGTAACAAATGTCAATAATTTCAATAAATAGATTATGGCCAAAACTCATCCGATTCATTAAGCAAAAATAAACGACACTTTTTTTTCATTTTCACCATTAGCATTTTCCTCAACAAAGAACATTTTTAGTTGATTTCTGCATTCATGGACGAACTTAAAAAGTTATTTTTTAAAATTTTATTTTATACATAACTACTAACTTAACTAAATTGGTGTAAATGATTTTGAACACTTTATTTAGATATCTTGAGTATGTTGGCTGCCTGCCATGTCATATAAGAATGATTATTATTCTCAATCAGACACTAGCATTGTTCTACAAGAAATATGCATTTTTAACATATTCAGCCATTCACGCTTCCCTCTCAATAAACTATTGAAAACTGTATACACACATATATATATATATATATATATATATATATATATATATATATATGTGTGTGTGTGTGTGTGTGTGCGTGTGTGTGTGCGTGTATGAGAGGGAGAGAGGAAGGGAATATTGCTTTTATATGTCTTCAATGTGAAAATCAATAAAAAGAAATCTCTAATTTGGTATTTTAAAATGCACGCTGTTAGAAAAGCGGTTAAAATCTAATGAAAATTGATGTTTTTGACTGAATTTATTGAAATGAAATGTTTCTAATGCAACGAACAGAGAATTAATTTTTTAGGCCACCCTCAAAGAAATATATAGAAAATCAATTGTGTATATCATAATCATTCTTCAGCCGTTCGTTTTGAAAACTATTGGATGTAAAAAAAGGCATCGTTTCCTGATGATATTTTTAAAAATATTGTCATTATAATAGATGAATATTTTTTTAAAAAGTGCCTCCTTGATTTTTAGATGGATAATTAGTGCATTGCATCTAAAGAAATAATTGGACTAATTAGCCAACATGGTTGGACGTATTGCATTAACACTTAGTCTTTAGATGATACTTTTTTATCGATTTGGATTAATGAAATAACTCATAGAACTAAAAGTGAGCGAAGAGAGAGGGATAGATAGATAGATAGATAGAGAGATAGATAGAGAGAGAGATAGAGAGAGATAGAGAGAGAGAGAAATGGACGGAAGAGAGAAAATGAGTTAGAGAGGAATTTAATATGCAAATTTTGATACCTTTCTACTACCCACTCAATCTTTCTCTTTCTGTCTGTCTCTCTCTCTATTTTCATAAGGCAGCGTCTGATTTTGGAGACACGATTGTCCGAAGGAAGATGGGAGGAACTCACACACCGGATCACATAACTGAGAAAAGTAATGACAAAGATATTGAGTCTATAAAGTCAATTCTTTACAAATTTCATTCGTGTTTAAATGTTATTTTTAGAATATTGCTTATGTGTGTATGTATATATGAGTAAGAGATATATAAATTTTTATATATCAGAACAATGTTAGGAAAATCAATGAAAAATTTGAAAAAATCAGCGTCCTTTCTCCTTTGCGCATGTATAGTCATCAACGTAAACATCATTTTAGTCAGATGAATGTTCGACTTTCTCATGCCTTTTCCTAACACACACACACACACACACACA
This sequence comes from Acanthosepion esculentum, assembly GCA_964036315.1. Taxonomy (NCBI): domain Eukaryota; kingdom Metazoa; phylum Mollusca; class Cephalopoda; order Sepiida; family Sepiidae; genus Acanthosepion; species Acanthosepion esculentum. The sequence goes on along the minus strand of OZ038509.1, from coordinate 2,069,343 downwards.
CACACACACACACACACACACACACACACATATATATATATATGTGTGTGTGTGTGTGTATATGTATTAAACAAGATCACTCCAAGAAAGGCAGTAAAGCCATTGAGACACAAGTGGTTGTAGGTACCGCCACCTTTTCGCTGAAAAATCAGCATTGATTAATGGAAAAAATCTCCCAAACTAATAAAAACAAAGTTTTATCGTCAAAATGTTTATGTTATTATTAAGAGAAAAGAAGAAATTATTTTTTTTATTATTTTATTAAATTTTTAATCCTTTCGAGCCTGTTCAAAATTTGGGTTAAAAATCTTTTTTTGGTGTTAGCGGTCGACGTCATATTAACGATTTTAGCGCTTTTTTTAGGTGAAAAACACACTGATTTGGAAATTCTTGCAAAAATCAAATAAATGTCGGATTTTAATGAAACTTTGAAGACTTATTCGTAAATGAATGAAATTACTTTTGAAAATTTTTAGAAAATATACACTTAATTTCATGAAATTTCGAGAAATTAATTTTCATTCTTTGAGAATATAATTCACATATTTTTTAAAAGTACTACTCATTTCCCGAAAATCTACTCGAATAGTAAAATAAAAATGCAATAAAACTATGACATCATTTAATTAGAAAAGCATTTAATTGTTTTTATGTATAAGATTTATTAATGGCACTATTGTCTTAAAAGAATTAATGAATAATAACATTTTACGATAATTGTTTTCATTTTTTAAATTTTAATTATAATAATTTATAATATATGAATCTTTTAAAATTTTGCATTACTTTCATACGGTTAGCTGATATTGTTATTGAGTAAAACTATATTTACTAATCAAAAATTGAAAAGCTTAATGTAAAATATTTTACACCAAGATTTTTAAAATAAGTTTTTATGCATATAAAATATTATATGACGTGCCCATTTTTGAAAGTGTAGTCGACCATACACGACATTATCAGAAAATTAGAGTGATGACGATATTAAATTTAAAGTCAATATTCCTAAAATTGTATTACGGAGAATATTTTCCAGCATTTTAAAGATTACTGAGTACTTAAAAATTATATAAAAAGGGACTCACCCCTCATTTTCTTAAATTATATTTGAACAGATAAAGTCTTCGTAGAACAACAATAAACTTGTCATCAACTTTATCAGCACTTGATTGACGAGCGATGACAAATAAGTATTCACCGCGATTGTTTGTTTTAAAATATATTTCTCTGTTATTTTAAATTTAAAATAATTTTTTTTTCAAAATCAGATTAATTATACTTTACATCAGCTAATATTCCTCAGATAAAGTTTCAGAAAAGTATATTTTATTTTTGGGAGATTTTTAATACAGAGAATTACATTGCGATGAAAGACAACTAAAAAGGGCGCTAATCAGCTATTTTAGAAAAAAAATCGATTCCATTCAGTATAATTTCTGTTTGAAATACACCAGATTATTTTGCTTACTGGAAATAGTAAATTTAATCCGTTAGCTTTCAATTAAAGCTAAAATGAAATATTCAAGAAAGCTTCTTCATTTATAAAAATTCATTTTAGACCAATATATCGAAAATTAGTGGAGGTAACTGGGATAGTGGGTGTGTAAGAATTCGAAAACAGGAACATTACTAAGGAGCGGGAACAAAGGAAGAGGAATCAGGAGGGCAGCAGATAGTCTCTAGTCTCACGTCCAAATGATTTTGAATTCAAATTTGTCCTTCATAACTGGCTATTAAGCAAAACTCAGCTCAATCTGCCCTACCATTAACCACTAGCTGGAAAGAGAAGAGAAGGATAACTGTGCAAAAGCGAACACAATGCCCTCGGCTGGAATTCTAACTCCACACGCCAACCCGACATTTAAAAAATCATTTTACCCCGAGCAAGGCGATAAGTCCATTAAGACGCAAGGGCATATTGTAAGTGAGAGAATACTGAGCAAATGGTATTGGAGAGAGACGGCAATAAAATAACAGGATTCAAAAAGACAGATGATGATGAGTGACGTTGCGTTTTAACTTTTGAAGATCGTAGTTGCTCAGACAAAAAATTCAATATAATTGGTAGCTGTGAATTTTTTTGTAAATGCGCATGAAACGCTCTCTGTTATAATTATAGCACATATGAACGCGTCTCGTTATAATTAATTTTAACTGTTAAAGCTATTATGCTTTTTCTGTTTTTCTTTTTTGTATCTAAGGGAGGTAGCTTTAATTTACATAATTATAAATTTTTATAATTACAATTTAAGTATTTTAAAAACATTGCTATTAAAAACATTTTAAAGCATTGTTTCTGTACTCATAACTAGCCTTATTTAATGTTGGTTGTATTTTTTTATATAGATATAGAAGGCTTCAAGAATTTGAAGTTTTTGTTTTTATTTTCATGGTGGAGTATACTTGTATTGTCGATTAATATTTCTTTAAATTGTGAATGTAGATAGGAATGTTCCTTTAAATGTCGTGCGATAGAGCTTGGATTCAACATATGTAGTGTAAGTCTCCTTGATAATGTCATTGTCGTGAAACCAACATATATATTTACTATTTTGTCAGAGATACAATCTCCCAAATGTCATTTAAATTGATATATAATGTTGGTCTTCTGAAAAAATTAGTTGATGGAGAAGATTTATTGCGTATCATTAAGTTAGTAGATTATCTATGCTTACAGTCATATCACGTTGAAACATTGGTACTCATTCGATCTCCGAAGTTAAGCAACGTTGAACTTGTCTGTACCTAGTTGAGTGACCGATCGGAAATACCAAGTGCTATAAGCTTGAATGTGTGGGTGGTGTAATGAATAACGGAACGGAATGAGAAATCAGAGAACCGAATTCGAATCTCAGCCAGATTCGTTACATTTACTTGCGCGCATATAAGCTTGCGAAAGGCAGAGATACACCTCTTCTCACCTCAGCTATAAGTTAAATAGCAAGGTAATAAGACAGATAACATCAGAAAATCATTATCATCTCCAAAAATACTTATAATCCGAAAATGTGCTTCGGCTTTTAATAACCTTAAAACGGTTGATAAGCCGTAAAATACAATCAATCTATGATTTGCCATGAAATCTTGCAAAAGATAGTGGCGTGGGTTTCCGTTGGCCCCTCCAAGGTTTCTTAATTCAGAGTAGTTCTATAGAAAATATAAAAAATAGAACGTCAAATTAAATTATCAAAGTATTGGAATAATATTGATCTAAAATGTCCATTTGTAAATTTCTGTTATACTGTTAAATGGAAAATAGACTGGTATGCTGACGTACGTAAAAAGTATAAATTTTTATCATTTTTTTTATATTGACTGAAATATTTTACGCACGAGAAAAATGAATATTTGTCTAAGCAACAAACATGTACATTAGTCATAGGAACAGAACACAATATCAGTACAATGTTTTTTTGTTTATTTTTTTGCTTTTCGTGTCCATTTCTGTTCAGATGACGACATATTTTATTTTGAATGACACTCTGTTGTTCCGCCAAAGGTCAGTGTTTCAACATTAAATCAGTATTTCAGTACTAAAACAATATTTGAAAAGAGGTGATTAAATGACTTTTTAAATGCCCGTTTTGTACATAATCCCATACAAGAAGTCATTGAATAAAGAAGAAAAGAACATCTGAAGCAATAGACGATCGAAATAAGCAAGAAAGAGAAAAAGCAGAAAACAGAGTTAACGTCACTTAGCTAAGAACGAAAAAGAAGCATTTATTTTCCATTGACATTTTTTTACACAATAAAAACTCTTTATTATCAATGCACTTAATTAAATTATAAATATTAATCACAGAGATTGAACATTAGATATTAAAAATCTCAGCCCAAATTTCAGTTAATAACTCCAGTTGTAACCATTGGTCCATCCTTGTATATTTCATAGATAATTTTCACAAATATCGAAATATGAATTTCTCGTTATTCAAATATTGATCATTATGGGTAAATGAATAGCAAAATGGAAAATCGCCCTGTTACGCGATTAGCTCATCGAAAGGATTTCTTCGGGCTAATAATGTGTTTTTGTCGATAGAATCATATATATATATATATATATATATATATATATATATATATATATATATATATATATATATATATATATATACCGGGTGTAACAGCAAAATTGTCCACATTGTGTAACAGCGTAATTTTCCATCTCAAAAAATGTTTAATAGCTAAAACACTACTAAACTAATTGAGTTTCTTTTTCCATGTCTTAAGATAAGGCGTTTAGCCAACTTAGCACAATTTGTCGTAAGAATCACTGAAAAATCATTTGAGTTATTCAGCTAGAAAGAGAACAGAATAAAATCGTTTTTTGTCCGCCGCGCTGTCTTCCCAACTGAGCAATGATCAGAGGGAAAAGATCATTCAGGCCTTCAGTAATGGTACCAACATTAATACTCTGGCTTCCATCTTCAAAGTCCATTAAAAATCATCAAGAGAACGGTGAATAAGTTTAAAAATGAAGTAACAGTAGAGGAAAACAATCAGGAAGTCGCAACAGGAAGAAGGATCCTTATTTCAGCTTAGAGCTAAAGAGATCAATTAGAAAAGATCCAACTCAGTCCATAAGGCGTTTGGAAAGTGAGATAGGAGTTTTACCTCTGCCAGTGCAAAGAGCAGTAAAAAAACCCTGGAAAATGAAAACTTACGTGAAACCAGTGAGGTATCTTGTTACTCCAGGATGGAAAGGTAGAAGATTAGAGAGCGCGAAGATCATCTTGAATATTTTGGAAAATGATCCTGGAATATATATATATATATATATTGGAATTTAATTCAATC
>OZ038509.1:2042040-2059540 GCA_964036315.1 Acanthosepion esculentum | reverse complement strand
TTACACGCTATGGCAAATACGGTACATTTACTCAGTCTATCTATATATAAAATTCTATGACTTTTGTTAGTCCGTCCATCACACCTTCTAAAATAGCACACATTCACCGATCAAAACCAAAGTTTTGGGAGAAGTGCCATCAATTAAGGGATCACAAATCAATTGGTTTTACAAGGGTGCGTGGCTTAGTACAATAAATTTTTATTATTTTTTTTGGAAAAATTAGGTTTTATCATTTAGTATAGAAAATACTCCCACTATTTTAAAAACAATTTATAAAATTAAAATAACAAATACTTATTTAATAAAAATACAATATCTTTTCTTTAAGTTTCAGTTCGGACTGCGTTTGCTGGATCTATAAACAAACCACAAGGCCAAATGAAATGCTTCAAAAACTTCTGCTCCAGAAAGAAATATTTCCGCATGGCCAGTTGTATGCAACATTGTTTTTTGCATATGTTTCTTTAAGATTTTATACATACAAGAATCCAGTTTCCTGTTCACCCTCCGTTTGCAAGAACTATAAAAAAATCACATGGTCAGACACGTTAAAAATATACAATTTGGTTCCAGAAAGAAATATTTCCGCATGGCCAGTTGTATGTTGAATGCTCAAGAGTAAGAAATCCTAAGAATTTATTCTTTGCTTTTAAATAGGAAAAAGGAAAAAAAAGAAATTTTCTTAAAAATTATTCTTTACCATGAACTCATACAAAACTAAAATAAAGGAATTTATTAAACCGCAAAGTAGGTTTTTTGTCAAATTTCTAAACAAATCATTTGATTCAAATTCCATCGATTGGTTGGCGAAATTGAACGAAACGTAGAGTTTGTAAATTTCGACAACAAATGTTAGCAATAATTTCAACAATACTGTCAGGATTTCAACACGATGACGTCATCGTGTTGTCCCCAAAATTCTAGTTATATAAAATGCAGACATGAAATTAAACAGAGCTTATGCAGATATATATATATTAACACACGCACATATATTTCACAACCATTAGGTAAATAAATGTCCATTGCCTATTTTAACAGGTTAACAAGGCTAAAGTGAATATATACACATACAATCATACATGTCCATAAATTATCAAACCCACACACACAAACACACATATACGCGCGCGCGCACACACACACACACACACACACACACACACACACACACACACATATATATATATATATATATATATATATATATATATATATATAGTGAAATTCCTCAAATTAGGTGGTTGCTCTTATTTGGTACAGTTAATTGTTGGCGATTGTGTAGCGCCAGTACACAAGGTTTCTAAGAAGAATGGTCTTCACCAAGATCTGATTTATCCGAGAAAGTGGTTTCATATACATAATATATTTATAAATAATGTCATAGGTTTTAACAAAGATATAACATCAAGAGAGAAACAGAATATTTTAAAGTTATTGGTGGAAATAGTGAAGACATCGAACACAGATTATAGAATCCATCCATCTATCTATCTCTATATATAGAATTATGTGACTCCCGTTAGTCCGTCCGTCCGTCACGCCCTTTAAATAGCTTTACATTGACCGATCAAAACCAAATTGAGGAGAAATGCAAACAGCTATGGGTGTACAAAGTACAGTTGGTTTTACTAGGGTGCATAAAAACCGCGAAGTCAAAGCATTTTTTCAAAAAAAAATTAGCTTCTTTAAATTTCATCGAATGGTTTGGGAAATGGAATAAATCGTAGAGCGTGTAAATCTCGACAATCAAATGTTAGCGATAATTTCAACAAATACTGTGAAGATGCAAAAAATTCTAGTATTAAAAATAGATAAGATTTACTTGATATTAGAATTAGGAGAGATTTGTACGATATTGGAAATGGGGAGATTTTGCATTATATAGGAAATAGGGAAATTAGAAATATGAGAGATTGCAACGAAATGGAGATAGGGTAAATTTGACCAGTATTCGAAAAGGGAGAGATTTGCCCGTTATGGTAAACAGGGGAGTTTTGCCTAACATTGGAAATAAGACTAATTGTTACGATATTGAAAATAAGAATGATTTTGGAGAGTTCAGAAATAGATTTACTATATCTTCAGGTAAAAAGAGAGATTTTCTGACTTTCAGAAATAAGGCGTATTTGCCAGGTATGGTAAATTGCGGATATTTGATCAATTTTGAAAATAAGGAATATTTGTAGGGTTTTAGATGTAGTAGTGACTTGCAAGATAGCGTAAATTGGGAGTAACTTTTCGCGGTATTACAAGAATATTCACTAACACTTTTCTTTATGTAAACGTGTCCCCCCATAACTTCTATACCTGTACTTCCGTTTCCCATTCTCTGCTTATTCACACTTCTTTTCTCTCTCTGCCGTTTTATTTATTTAGGTCGGCATTTTTATAAACGTTTCTCTCTCGTTTGGATTGATATGAGTTTGTGATCCTGGATTCCACGCTATTTGCGATCATCAGAGTTTGTATGACGATCACAAATAGCGTCAAACCCAGCTAAATCTGTTAGCTCTATCACAGTTATTTAACGCTTTCCAATAAGTACCGTGCATCAATTGAGCACTGTTGAGTGATAAGCTAATTCTATAAACAACAGCCACCTGCACTAATGCAAAGCTCTTCAGTAAAATGAATGGCGCACTTTGGCTGATTGGCATTTGTTTACATTTGTAAAAACAATACGCTAGATTTAGTTGTGTAACTCTACCGAGTGAAGATAGCTCTGACTGACACCAAATTAGTTGTGTTTCAATCCTGGCTTGAGGCATTCGGATGTCTAGTCACATTGAGGAGCTGTGATACAGCGAAACAGTACTGTCTGTGAATGACATATATATATATATATATATATATATATATATATATATATATATATATATATATATATATATATATATATATATATATGTATGTATGTATAAATGTTTTTTTTTATATAGCATGAATAAAAGTGAAACATGTTAGATTGATAAACGCTTCCTACTTGTCCTTTATCTTATCATTATTTCGGATTCTGATCCGTATTCGATCTACATTTGATCACAGCTTTATATATCTCTATGTCTATATCTATCTATCTATCTATCTATCTATCTATATATATATATATATATATATATATATATATATATATATATATATATATATATATATATATATATATATATATATATTCCTGAAGAAAATGCAACGACATAAAATTATCAGTAAAATAACCAACGTAAAGAAATTATGTCTTACTCCTCTTCAAAGTACTCTTTTGGGATATCATTCACTTACCCTTCCATTTTAAAAAATCCGCAAAGCCTTATTTCGGAACTTTCTTGGACGCTCTGCTTGTTTCTCACAATCTCTTCCATGGTCTGTAATTTCCCTTTGAAATGCAGGCGATAATAGTTCTGGGAAAAGAGAAAAACAAAGAACAGATGCCTGAACAAGTCAAACAATAGGGATGGTGCTCACACAGCCAGGTGTAATGCGAATAAACGAACAGGTCATTGTCGAAATAACTGTGCCGGTCACAAATTGATTCCTTAATAGTATCTCCCTGCTGACTGGGTAACTCCACCAGAGGGTTTCTGTTCACTCATGCGCAGTAAGATCCTCTTTTATTAATTGCGAAGTAACATCGAGGCTGCACCGCCGTTTCTCGAAATATTCAGAATGACTGGATATTTTGCGGCTATTCCTCGTCTGTATCTAAGTCAGAAACAAGCACACAGAAAGGCAGAAAATCTCTATCAACATAAAATAAATGACATTTACTGTTTTTTTAAACCAAGAGAAATAGAATAAATTGGATCCTGCAGTCTATTTTAAAGTTTCAATCACATCGCAATGAAATGAGAACTTCAAAGCAGTCTTTTAATTAAAAGAAAAAAGAAGAAAACTTAGGCCAGTGTCTTGTCGCAGCAGAGGTATGAAGAAATGTTGCCAAAGGCAAATCTTTACATCATCTTCAATTGTAAAACGTCTATTTTAAAACGCCGCCTTATTTACCTGTGATGAAAAGGCGTGAAATGCACTGAAGAGAATTTTGAACCGGTGAACGGGCATTTGAACTCCGATAATTATTCTCTTTTCTCATTATAGTTACTTTCTTTAAGGTAGGTAACTCCAAAGATTCGCTAAAAAGAGAGCATACCACGATGAAATAATTCTCCAAATTTAATAAGAAGTCTCAACGTCAAGTTTTTTTTAACTTAATTAGAATAATTTACTAAGTTTTAAATCTTTAAATTTCTGTATTAAGTTGTAGCGGTTAAGTAAAAAATATATTTACTAATCATATATGGAAAAGCTTACTGCAATTCAGTGACCACCAGTATTTTAAAAAGTATTTTGAATTTTCTTTGTGTGTGTGTATATAAATGTGCCGTTTTTGGAAATACAGTCGTCTATACATATTATCAGAAAATAAGATCGGTAATTACAGTAAATTAAAGACGGGGTATCTAACATTCAATAAAAGATTAGATTACGGAGAATATTTTACTAAATTTTTATGATTACTGGTCTGTTAAAAATGACATAAAAAAGGTGCTCACGCTATATTTCTCAAGTATTTTTTACAAATATATCCACCGTAGAAAAACATTAAACTTCTGGCTGCCAATCTGTCAATACCTTAAATAAACAACTCCCACTGTGTTAAAAACTGCATTTCTGCGACATTTTAAACTAAAAGTAAATATTTCTTTCAAATTAGAATAATTAAACTTTAAATAATCTAATATACCTCAAAAGTATATTTTATTTTTGAAAGTTTTTTTAATAAAGTAAATTACATTTTGCTGACAGATGGCTAAAATCAACGATGTTTAACGATAAAAAAAGATCCATCCAATCAATTTAAATTGGTTTTGAAATGCAGTAAAGTATTTTGCTTATTTGAAATATTAAATTTGATCTATTAGCTTTCTGTTGTTTTAATCACTATCACCCCAAGCAAGCAAGTAAAGCCACTAAAAGAAGAATTAGGTACAGAAACATAAATAATGAGCGGGAAGAGAAAAGAGTTATAATGACAGTAGATAGCGATTGACATTGTATTTAAATTAAAGTTGACTTGAAAGCATGGATCCTATCAAGGAGCTCCAAGTAAATATCAGGAGCAGGGGGCCATATGTGGCAGCAATATTCTAAGTATGAACGAATGGTAGACTTATAGATATGCAAGATAGATACAGAAGAGAAAAATTGTCTCGTCCGACACAGTGAACCAACTTTCTTATCAGCTGACCTAGTAATCGATTCAATATAGTCTTGTCACTACATGTCAGCTGAGAAGGTTAGCCCGAGAAGACGCAATGGGTCACTTTCCTCGAGTTTAGCATCGGCCATGCTGATGGAAGGCAGAAAGGGGTTTCTCAGATGATTAATGGAGAGAAGTTTATTTTAAGAGGCGTTAAAATTGACAATCCATCTTTTACCCCAGTTGGAGTCGTTTTGGACATCGGCTGCCATTTTGACCTTGTCGAACTTATTAGCCTTTCTACCAAGGCAGAAGTAAATGGTTATGTCGTCAGCTTAGATGCCAAGGAGAGAGCTGATGTCATCGAGAAGGTTGTTAATGAAAATTAAAAACAGCGTAGTACCAAAGATGGAGCCCTGGGGGACACGCCTGTTAGTACGAAAGGATCTAGACGAGTGGAAATTAAAACTAAAATAACTTCAAGAAAGATTTTCCATTTAAAAAAATATTTTAAACCTTATATATCACATTTCTTTAGAGGTAGTTAGTTTAATAGCTGCATTTGTAACACGGAATCTTGTAAAAGATCACAAAAATGAGAAGAAAAAGAAATAAAAATACGTAGTCGTAACTCGCAACAGAGAGAACGGCCATTACTGTCGAGCATTAACAAGTGTAATATTAACTTTTTAAATTTGGTTAGCGAGATTTCTTTTATACTTGACCTGTTACAAATGACATGAAAATCAAGTAATCTCACGCAAATCAAAGCGATGTATGACTCATCTCTGCTTTAGCTACGGTTGATCCAAATTTGGTCTTTGTTGATCGAAGAATTTCTATTTTGCCTGAGCAGAACTTTTTGCGGATATCGACGTGTAAACTAAAACCAGTAAGTCGAGTTCAAATTTAACGTTGTCCTGATGCGTTCACTTTCTTACAAATATGCTTGGGAAATGCATGAACACCTCCCCCTCCCAGTAAAGAGTTAAATAGCAGGGTTGACTGGGCCTTCTAGTCTTAGATGGCAAACTAGTTTAAAAGAAAGCGAATTTTGAAATCAAAATAGTGACGTAAGAAATGGAAAACCGCTTTACTATCATTTCCGAGAAGTCATGGCAATTCATAGATTATAAAGGAAAGGAATCTGTGGGGAGCCATGATCGCCAAAGTACTGAAGGGTGATGGCATAAAAAGTATTTATATTTATTTTACACAAGGATAACCACCAGAAACAGCTGCTTCAGTTTGTAACGCCAAACTAAATACAAACATTTTATCAAAAGGATCATCATCCTCAATCCTAGATTTTATAAAAAGATTTTTAAAAAATCGTTCACTGGAACGAATATGTAAAAATAAATGGCAGAGAAATTGAACTCTTAACTGAAAGTGAGCACAGAAATCACATATGCAAAAGACCAAAGCTAACGACCCACAAAAGTTGAATTATTCTACCGGACGAAATAAGTTCAACGGTGAAATAAAATGGGCCAGTCTAATGGTCAACGACTTTCCATTGACTTCATTGGCGTAGTGACTTCTTCCACTTCAATTTCCCTTCGTTTGCTTCTTTCTTTACTTGGCTTGAAAGGAATTTCTGTGAGTCACAATTGATTGCTATTGCGTGCAGTCATTATTCCCGTTTGCTTTATAACATTCTGAAAATTGCACACTTTATAGGATGTTGGACGTTAGTTTTAATTAAATCTGCTGAAAAGAAAACCGCTGGCCTTTTGAACCTTATTCTGACATCCTTCACGATTTCCACACGTAAGTTAATTCAGCTTCAACTACTATTATCTGTGTTGACCTCCACCTGACATAACCTCATATATGTTGACCCTGACCCTGACCAACTCCAACACTGACCTAACCTAATCTCGTTCAAGAAGGATATTTTAAAGTGGTCCACGCTCAAAAATTAATCTCTCTGGATTTTTATTACAATGAAAGCTGCCGCATCGTCTATCCTGACTGCAAATGCTATGTGTTGCTTATTAAAACAAAGCAAAATGTTTTCAGCTATTTTTCGCTCAGGTAAAATAAAATATAAGTGACCAAATTTTATAATAATAATTTTATTTAACATGATATCACCATTTTAATGTTTAAGCTTCTAAAAAGAAATATGATTTAATAACCAATGAATAATATCTCTATACTTTTATATAGGTACCTCCAAAGATTCGCTAAAATGTACATACATGATGATGCCCTAAACTTAATAAAAACAAAGTTTTATCGTCAAAATATTTAAGTTATTTTTAAGAGGAAAGACAAAAGGATACCTTTATAATTAGATTATATTTTTTAAAACCTTCGAAATTTTCGGTTAAAACTTTTCATTTTCTTGCGGCAACATGGGACCATAAATTTGCACAAGAAATTTGTGTGTCTTTTTACGTTGCAAAATATATTGATTTGGAAATTCTTGCAAAATTCAGATAATTGTCAGATTTTAATTAAACTTTCAAGACTTATTCACAAATTAATAAAATTATTTTAGAAACATTTTTTTTTTAGAAAATCTTTACAAAACATATTTTTTTACATCTGTTACTCTCCACTTAATAAAATTTATGATAATTCGAGAAATTCATTTTTGTATCGCTTAATGTTTATATTAGTTATAGACAGAACTCTTGAGGAATTTAAATCATTAAATTTATTTTGTCAAACGGGACACCCATTTACAGAAAATCTGCTCTGAATCATTAAAAAAAATGCGATAAAACTAAGATATTTAATTAGAAAAGATTTTAATTGATCTTCTGAATAAGATATATTATGAACACCATTGTCTTAAGGAAACATTTTTTCGACAAATAATGAATGTTTACAAGAACTGTTTTCAATTTTTTTAAAATTTTAATTAGAATAATTTATAAATCTTTTCAAATTCTGTATTAATTTATAGCTTTTAACTGATATTTTTAGTAAGTAGAAACTATATTTACTAGTCATAAATGGAAAAGCTTACTACAATTCAGTGAACAACAGTATTTTAAAAAGAATTTTGATTTTTTTTGTATGTATATAAGTGTTCCAATGCGGACGTCCATACACGACATTATCAAAAGAGCGGTAACTCTAGTAAATTCAACATTTATTGGCGATTTTATAACATTTACTCACCAGGCATATTCGTAAGTAAAACCGAATTACCTAAAATTCAATAAGATATTAGAATGTTTAAAATATTTTAAAATTTTTATTATTACTGAGTAGATGAAAATTATTTCCTCCTTAACTAAATCTCACAATCGTCAGGTTTTCGATAAATATGTTAACACCTCATAAAATCACACTTCCATGTTAAAAATGTATTTCTGGGATATTTTAACTGAAAGTAAGTGATATTTGTTTGAATTCAGATTAATTAATTAATCAGTTAATCTTTCTCAAATAAAGTTTCAGAAAAGTATATATTTTTTTAATGATTAAAAAATAAAGAGAATTATGTTGTGTTGACAGATTTGTCAATATGAACAATTTTAGCGATTTCAAATAATGGCATTTTCAAGTATGTTTGGATCAGTTCTCATTAGTCAGACACGTGTCAGGTGCATTAAAACCGCAGATAATCCTGTATGTATGTATATAATTTTCTGAAGATTCTTTATATCTAAGTGGGCATCGGATGGTAATGTTTATTCGTAATTGTCTATATGTGTCTGTCTTCACAAACTTACATACACATACAATTATCCACAGTTTTAATACGCGTGACACGTGTCTGACCAACGAGAACTGATTGAAACATATTTGAAAATATTACTGTTTCTGTCTTTTTGTTTGTTTTCTCTCAAACGAAACTTTTTATGAAATTGAAACATGTTAGATTGAAATACGTTTCATTATATATATATATATATATATATATATATATATAAAATATATATATATATATATATAAAATATATATATATATATATATATATATATATATATATATATATATATATATATATATATATATATATATATATATATATATATATATATATATATATATATATATATATAAAGGAAATGGTCTAAGTCCGACAATTATTTTAATATATTCTCTTTTTATGAAATATATATGACAGTTCTGTGTAGGATACACGTTCGATTCCTGCCGGAGGTCACATATTTTCTACGAAATTTTTCGAATATTCAGGCTGGTAAATTAATACTATTTATTATAAAAAGACCATTTTTAAAAATACTTCTATCAATAAAAATAACGTATAAACAGACAATATATGTATGTGTGTGTGTGTGTGTGTGTGTGTGTGTGTGTGTGTGTATGTGTGTGTGTGTGTGTGTGCTAACACCTGGTCAGATAGATATAAAAAGACACGACGGAGAGATAGCAACGGATTAAAAGAGACTCTCGTCGGAATGGGACTAGACAAGAACACATCGATAGACATATGGTTATGAAGAGATCGAAACCGGTCGACAATTCGGTAAATGTAAATAGACAAAAATTGATTTATTGATGTATTTCAACTTACAGTATTTCTAATAAGCAGATATAAAAATGGCTACGAAAAGCAATTCATCTACCCAAAAGTTCCGGGAGAGTTTCAACATATTGATTAATCTGGTCGTCTGTCAAATTCATTCACGTTGCCAGTGTCTCTTCTCACGTCTCCTATTCAGTTTGAAATAACCTAAAAATAACATGATCATTTTTATACTTCCGTTTTTCTTTATAAAACGACTATTCACACCTTATGTTATCTGAACCTTTGGATCGCACTAGACGTTGTTTTATTTTTATTACAACATTATTTTATTACTTTTAAAAATGATATTTACAGAGCAGAGGAGAAAAGGAAAAAGTGTGTGTGTGTGTGTGTGTGTGTGTGTGTGTGTGTGTGTGTGTGTGTGTGTGTGTGTGAGAGAGAGTGAGAGTGCGTACAACCCTTTTGATAGAGGGCTATTCCACAGACCAGTGTTCTTAGGCGAGTATTCCTTAGATAGATGTTCTTAGACAGGTTTCCCTTAGACCAATATTCTTTAGAGGAAAGTTCCTAAATCCTTCGTAAGGTTATTTAAAGCCGAAAAATATTTTTGGGTTGTAAGAAATGTTTGGAGATAATAATAATTTTCTGATACAAGTCTTACAATTTAATCCCTAGTTGGGAGAAGAGGTGGAGTCGTACATTCTCCAAAGATATTTTTGCATGTAATTGAATATGATGAAACTGACTGGCATTCGAACTCAATTCTATGATTTCGTACCGTTATCTATTACACCACCCTCACACCCAGGCTTACAGCATCTGATATTCCCGAGAGGGACTGACCAGGTTTAACGTTGCTTAACTTCAGTGATCGAATAAGAACCGGTGTTGTAGATGTAAGATCCATATGTAAATAACGTCAATTTTTACGGGTACGCCGATCAGAAAATAAATAAAATAGAGCGAAAGTTTTAGAAATTTTGGTACAAATACAACTTGGGCAAATCATTTGTTGAATTTTGCCAAAGCAGATCGATACGATGAACTACAGACATATATTTAATGTATTGGGATCGATAGATTTAAAATTGACGTTGGTCGATCGATCGAAATATTCTGGGAATGATAGATTTAATCAAATCGATAAAGATTTCAATGGCTGAACGTAGTCATACAGAGATGTATAAAAATACAGTGTTGTACGCCAGAGATAAATCTATTGATCAATTTGAACAACGTGAAGATTGATTCATAGATTGACTAATACCAAGTTCGCTATGACAAAAAATATTGACGAAATATTAGGATGTCTTTTTTTTATTATTGGAAAACATGCATACTGTGTATGTGTGTACGTGGAAGATAATCTCTAGGCTAAATAGCTCATCTCACACGCAATTGACATTAAGTTCAATATTTATGCTTATTGTATTGGGCACATAGAAATCTGAAGCGAATGCAAAAATGTCCACTATAACAACTTACAGTTGAAATGGCTAAATGTAAGTTTTGTGCTAACAGTTTTTCTGTCACTCTTCTCATTTGTGGAACTCTCTTCCGGCTTTCTGCTTTACAATAAAAAATTTAAATGCAATATTAATCGTTATTTTCTGTCGTGTTAATTCCTGCTTTTTATGATTCTCTGACTTTAATAATGTTTTGAAATGATTTAAAAAATAACCAACAGAAAAGAACAACGGCTATAGATATAAAATTATATATAAAAGAATGAAGTAGTAAGTAAAAGAAAAAGTAATTTATTAAGACGAAAATATATTGAAAGTGCACTAATTTCGGATTATTCTAAATTTATGTGCAGGGACATGCATCATTTTTCCTTAATAAAACTACAGTTATTACAACGGTGGATATTTAAAACAATAGCGATAAACTATAAACAAATGTTATAGAAATCTGAATGAAATCGGCTCGGTTTTGTCTCTGGATACATCGACACTGAAGTCTTAAAAATCTAAACCTAACGCTAAGCGTTCCTGTCTCCTCAGAGTTTCTGGATGTAGAACTATAACTGACCTTTGTTGCATTTCTTGTTATATATGAGAGACTGCATTGACAAACCAAAAATCCTTTCGAAGATCGAAACGCATAACATGTGCTTTGACTCTATTTTTACATTGGAGCTAGCTATAGCTCGGACAATAATGGGTCTGTTACGCCAACCATCACTCTCTAACATCTAGGACGTACTTGTAAGATTATAGAAATGTCAGGGATGGTCTCATAGAGCTGCGATTTAGTTGTCTCCCAGAGATGTTAAGTATAGCTCGCGGCATTCGAGTGTAGGTTCCATCAAGCTTAAATTCAAAGGTTTTACTTAATGTCCAAACAGGGCATCATACATTAAAACCGACTCTACAGTGGCACAAAAGAAGCTCCGCTTGAGGTTGTCTGGTAGATGAGATTTCCAGATTACATCCATTTGTTCGAATCCACCTGGTGCATTTGTATATAATTTTGACATTCAATTTCCCACTATTAGCCTGTTGATAAGATTGAATTATCTTCCATAGAATAAGATATTTAAAAAACTGATGCGAATCTGCAAATAATTTAATGATTACTTTTCAAATAATAATAATAATAATAATATATATATATATATATATATATATATATATATATATATATATATATATGCTGCATATCTTCATTCAAACACGTCTCATTGAATAATATAGACATATTGTGTCTATTTATTTCTATACTGATTCTTTCCAGTTGCCTAATCAATTTGTTGATGTAGAAATGAAATTCATTAAGGAAGTCCAGGTAGTTATCTTTTTTTTACCCAAGTACCTACGACCTTTTCTAAGATCATCTTTACGGGTAAATTACAATGGCATGCTATAGTAACTGCGATGAAATCTGCATCCTGTTGTCATAGAGATTTAAAAACGAAACACGCACGAACGCACTCTGTTATAGTTATTTTAGGATTTAAAATTTATACATTGTAGTTATGGCGTTTCAGTATCAGGGAACTGACCAGAAATTAGTAGAAATGTGAAATGGCATTAGTATATACATGTTATATGCACTTTAATATGTTGCTGCTATATTTTTGTTGAATGTTGGTTGATATTGATATAGGGGCCCTCGAGAATTTGAAATTTTGTTTATTATTTTCATGATATATGATATTGCGTCGTCAATAAGTATTTTCCTGTATTGTTAAGGTCGACAGGAATGTGTTTTAGATATTGTGCAATATCTGAAGTGTAAGACGTCATGATAATATTGTGGTTGTCAAGCCAGCATATGTACTTGCATTTGTCTGAGATACAATCTCCCAAAGTACATTTAACTGATATACAGTATTCTTTTTTTTTCCAAACCACTAGCTGACGGAGAAGAGTTATTGTGTATGATTAAGTTGGTTGTATTAAATTTAGTATAGCATATAAATAGTTTTATTTTTTTCACTGGGATCAAGGGGGGATATATTAGTATTAATGATTTTTTTAAGGAATTTTTCATCTTGCCTATAGTCAGAATGCATTTGATTATATATATATATATATATATATGTGTGTGTGTGTGTGTGTGTATGTGTGTGTGTGTGCTGAGTGTGTGTATGTGTGTGTATGTCCTTATGCACGTGCGTATTAAAGGAATAGACCAAATTTTATTTTCATACCATTGACGACTGAATATATAGTGGTACAATGAGAAAGAGAGTAGAAAAGTCAGAGAAAGACTGTGTGTTTGCTCATGTGTGAGTGTGTGCGTATGTTTGCGTGAGTGTGTGTATGTGTGTGTGTGTGGACACAGAGCAGGTGTGTAGAAAATTAGATAATGGCGGTGTGTGCTCATGTACACACACACACACACACACACACACAAACACACTCACCCAAAGCATTCCTTCTTTTCTCTTTCTCACTATTTCTCTTCTACATATTTTTCTTACGCTTTCTTGAATGTATATGCTCGTGTGCCTCACGTGTATTCAGATACATTTATATTAAAACATGCATCAAAATACACATACACATTTCTCACACGATCTCCCTTTTATCTGTCTGTCTCTGTATACACCACACACACACACACACACACACATATACTGAGTTATTGAAAAATAACGCCCTATTTTATGTATGATGGACTTTCCCGTCTTGTAAAAATTATAGTTAGACGGAAGAGTCTATCATACATAAAATAGGGAGTTACTTTTCAATCACCCGGTATGTATGTATGTATGTATATATATATATATATATATATATATATATATATATATATATATATATATATATGCGTCTGTGTGCGTGTGTGTACAAGAAGGAACTAATTTAAGTCTCAACTCGACTTCTCGAGGCCAGTCGCCTCTTTGTAAGAAGTTAGACGACATGAATTTAGCTTAAGTCACGATTTCTTTTCTTTTCTTCGTTTCTTTTGCCGATACATTGCTTTTGCGTGTATTCTAAAAAGAAAAAAAGAAAATAAGGTAAAGAAACAAAAATCACAATAATTAAAAGACAACAAACACGATGAAAAATAAAATAACCATTAAACAAAGACGCCGAAAAGATAGAGAGAAAAAAAATAAAACGAATAAATGCAAGAAGAAGGAAACAGGTTGCTGTCAAATCTTTTTTATTTAAACTTTGGCTTGCAGCTTTGGTAGGCGCATCAGGTAATTCTCTAATCCAACCCAGTGACCTTTGTGGCCTATCCGTGGAACACTATCAAGATATAGTGGAGGAGAAAGCTTGGAAAACAAATTTCCCAGGTGTCTTCTCTTTCTTTCTCAGGACTTTTAAGATTTTCTTTAAATATCTTTCTTGATTTCGTTCCTGTCTTCCTTTATCTTTTTGTCAATAACTTTTTCTTTCTTAATTTCATTCGTGTCTGCAGTTTTTCTTGTTTTCTTTTTTCTGCTCTTCTTTTTCTCTCTTTTCTTTTTTCTTTCATCTTCTTCACTACATTTCTACCTGCTTTCTTTTTTCTTTTGCTTACAATTAATCTTTTTTCTATCATTTCTTCTTTTCTCTTTTTATTCACATCCTTTATTTTCTTACTTCTTTTTTTTGCATAAATCTTTTCCTTTTACCATCTAAAGCTTTTCTCTTCTCTACTATTTCTCATGTATTTTCTCGTATTTTTATTTATTTTTCAATTCTCGTTTTGTCTCTATTTTTATTCTTCCTTTCTTTTTTTCTTTCTATCATATGGATTCCTCATTGTCCTTCACTTTTTCCTTTTCTTACTTTTCTCCCAACTTTTTCTTTCACCAATTCAATTGTCTTTTTCTATCTTTCCTTTGTTTCTTCTTCTTCCTCGCCTCCCCCACAACGCTTCTTTTTTTCTTTTTATTAGTTTCTTTTCGTCTCTTCTTATGGTATTTTCTTTTTACTCTTATTTTCTTTTTTTATTTCTCATTTATTCCCTTTTTTAAGTTTGTTTTCTTCTCCTTTTTCAGAGTCTCCATCTTACTATGTTCTTCTCGCTCGTTCCCGTCACAACCCCATCTGCCTACTTTTGTAATGCCAATGCCTTTCTTCTGAAGCCATCCAACAACACAGTAACCTTTTCTGAAAAGCATTGCAAGTCAAGGAAGAAATCGAAAGTGAATGCCACTCTTAGAAGAAACAACAGAATTATCGTCTACTTTCCCCATCGACCACTCTTTTTCCATTCACCTCACTCTCATTCTCTGTAAGAATCATTCATGATTTTCTACTTCTTTCCCTTCCTTTCCATCCGACGCCCTTTACTATTTTACCGAACACAGCATATTTTCTTTTACGTTGATTGCCACAAACGCCACCAAATAACTGTTATTTCTTGTAATGGCGGAAAGCAGACTTCCTTCGATGATCGCGTGAGAAAAGCGTGCGTAGTTTTAGATTGTTTTCCTTCCTTCCTTCCTTCCTTCCTTTCTTCCTTCCTTCTTTCCTTCACTTCAAATTTTCGTTCGTTTTTGCAATCTTTCTTTAGTCTCCTGCTTCTATTCATCCTACTCTATCTATATTTATCAATCTATCATAAAGCAGAGTAGGTAACGAACAAACGTGTAAGTCATAGACAGGAAGTTCAATCCATTAGTCTGTACCTGAATCCAGTTAAGATTAATGTTAAAAATATTTTTCATCTGTTTAGCTTATGAGGTTTCTATATCCTTCCCTTCTTTTGATTTTACTATTCCCATAGTCAATTTTGTTGAATTTTGGGCTATTCATGGAATCAATTTTTAAAATTGAAGAATTCTTCAAACCATACAGTTACATGCAAAAATAAAAATATAAACAAATCAATTTACGATTCTTATATTTGCATTCTTGAAAGTCATAATTGTAAAATAAGTTTTAGGTTGAGTCATACGTAATTTCCGTTTTTTAAATCAATCCTGATGACGAATGTCTCATCGTAACCACTACAAGGTGGTAGTTAAGAATAAATTGGAACGATACTAACATACTAAACTTTTTGCATAGCAGTGGCAGCATACACAGTGGATTAAAAGAAATATACTGTCCCCCTTCATGACAACTCAAAGCCATCTACAGAAAGAATAACAGTTTGGAACTCGGTTAGAGTTTTCTATTTCACTCACCATTTTCACTTGACATTGCATCAAACGATTATTACCCGTTTTCATCGCTGTGAAATGCTTTGATGGTGGGGTAAAACTCTCTCGAGTATAAACTTGATTCCAGAGTTCGTCGAAAAATATTTTACGAAATTTTACTGAAAACCTATGAAAGATCTGCCAGATAAGTGGTAACAAGGGACTGTAAATAATGGTGAACATATAATTGAATCAAATGTAATCGTACTTTCTTTTTTGATGAAGAAAATTGATAAACAAAAAAGTAAGTTATTTATGACTCAAGCTAATAAGATTCATCGAAGTGCCAACACAAACTGTAACTTTTGACCTAATCTATATTTGGATGAAAAGATAGATGTGGCCTGCTTAGAAATTGAAATACAGACTATTCCCCACTGAGGCTTGATGTCGGCATCTGAATGCTGATAAAAAAAACACAATTTCGAATGCTGATTTCAAAGAAAGCAGATCCTTCGACTGAGACATTTTTCAGCAATATTCCCAATTCCATTTCGCACTATTTGAGCGTACTCTACTGAGCTAAAAAGAACTGACAGACCTATAGATAAATAGAAAGTTTAATGGGGTCAAAATAAGGGAAACTGGTGAAATATTAGGCATTTTCTATGAGAAATAATAATAGCTTCCATTATCCTGTATAAATGAAAATGGAATCTAGGTTATCCAAAAACTCTTCCTGTAAGACAATTTTTGAGGAAGAAAAGGGAGAATAAGAGATAAACTTAAAGGCAGATGGCCACAGAGCAAATGTAGAATTTAAACCTCAACACATTAAACACCATACAAAAGCCATTTCGAGGAAAATTTTATTTGGTTTAACCACCACTTTTAATTTAGCGGTGAAATGTAACATAGGCAAATTATTTTTCAAGTTGCTTTCTAAACATTTCCTCCAAAATTCAGAACTACATAAGATATTCAATAAAAATACAGTCAAATTCAGCTACAGTTGCACAAGTAATTTACTAAACAATAATAAAAAGACAAAATAACAGAAACCTTCAAATCAACGTGCAGCAAATAATACTAGTAATTTATGCAATTGTAGAAATAAAATTAGATGCCCATTAAATGGAGCTTGTAAAACGGAATCTATTATTTATAAAGCAGAAGTAACAAATATAAGTGGTCAAATTAAAATAGGCTGTACGAAAGGCCCTTTCAAGTGCAGATGGTACAATCGCACGTCGACTTTTAAGCTACCAAACCTTAGATACTCCACCAAACTTGCCAGCCACATGT
>OZ038509.1:1854540-2034540 GCA_964036315.1 Acanthosepion esculentum | reverse complement strand
ACAAATTTTTACTACGTTACTTAAAAATCGAATACTAAAAATCAATATCTGGTAAAATCCACCCATGAAAAAATGAAAATATGTCCACTATACACAATTCTGATAATGTAACATAATTTAGACAAAGCCAATACTCTATATTAAACAAAGGAGATAACCAAATCCAAGAAATAATAAACAAACAATTTAAATAGACAAATTAAGTAAATAATAAACATGTTAACAAACTACGAATGCACACACAAACACAATTAAATGTAATAATAATAATACTCAATAAATAAGAACGAAAAAATTAACAAACAACATTATTAAACAGCTAAAAATAACCGCATTCAGATCCACAATTATTTCTAATCAATAGCATCTAAAATAATTTGAAACAAAACCGTTACCTTCCACCCAATAACCGTCAGGATAATAATACCATAGACTTTACTATATATAATTCATTACTGACCAGCATATATAAATAGTCGAGCCAAAACACATAACCTTAAGTTTGCGTTGAAGCATGACTGTCGCCACTTGAGGCTAACATGAGTGTTCACATTTATATTTACTTACGCTTAATCTCCGATATTGAATACTTTTGCAACACCTTTCGCCGCCGTCACCGCCTACACCCGGTGGTGTAACCACGCTTAGTGGTCCTGTCCTCAGGGTCTTAGGACGAGGTTTTAACCACGGGCCAACTCTGCGCTGGTCAATGCTGACGCTGGTCCAAGCTAGTTGCAAGTCGCTTCGATCAACACCATCTCTGCCGATGTTGAAGATCGAAGGTCGTAGCCTCGCAGCGCTGGTCAAACTATGACGATTGCTATATTAAGGAAACAAATTAGACTCATCCAACTCTTTCCGAATCCTCTGCACTGTCCTCAGATCAACACCCAAACACTCTGAAATGTTTGTATTGGAGCTTCCGGTGCGAATACCAAGCACTACAGCATTCTGTTTCCAAATTTCTGGCGGAATGCATTGTGTCATGGTGCTATTTTTCTCACAGACGGTGCCCAACTGACCCTACTATACTGTGCAGTCGACAAAATCAAAAACAAACAATGTGCGTGCGCGAAATAAAAAATATAAAATGGCGACAATTTATCCATCTCACCATGTAACTAGTGTAAATAAATTAGTTTTAATTTAATGAGTTTTTCTTTAGATATACGTATGCTATACAGATCCTTCGCAATAAAAGAAAATGATTTGAAACTCTCACATCTACAGAAATGTCAGCACTTACACACTGATAATATACCCTTAGACATTGAATAGCCCAATTCTAGGACTTTACAAAGAAAAACAAAACGCTTTTTACATGCCTTTCGTTATTTGGTACATGACAGACCACGATAAGTCCATAACCTGGCACTGAAAAGAACTGATGCAAGCTAAATAAAAGGGCAATATAAATTGAAGACAATTTTCAGGTTCTTAATGAACCAAATATATTATCTTCGGACATACAGCTAGTCTCTTGTTGACGATCTTCTCAGTGCCGGTGGATAGGAAGAATCGATATTTGGCTGAATCT
Source organism: Acanthosepion esculentum (assembly GCA_964036315.1). Classification (NCBI taxonomy): domain Eukaryota; kingdom Metazoa; phylum Mollusca; class Cephalopoda; order Sepiida; family Sepiidae; genus Acanthosepion; species Acanthosepion esculentum. Next base: position 2,033,003 of record OZ038509.1, on the reverse strand, counting down.
CGTCTGCTTTTTCAAACTCGAGGTGGAGTTTTTTCTTATCGACGAATTCGCCTGTTTTTTTTTTTCCGCGGTGTTCTTTTCTCTCTAAAGGATACAGCTGCTTTATCTTCATAAATTCAGCATGTCCAAAAATTCTCATCTTATATTTCGGCATTTATTGGATTTTCCCTACAAGAGAATAAAGAAAAAGACGAATGTAATTTTCACACGACGAAATATATACGCGATCATCATCCTTAAAAGAGGGGAAGCCAACAGCAAATATAAACAAACCCAATTTCCTGGGGTGTGGTGGGGAGGTCTACGTCCGCGGGAAGAGGAAACATGTAACGTTAGTTTAATTTATTTTCTCATCCTTTCTTCTTTTATTTCCTTCCCTTTTCTTCTTTTCTTTCCTCCTACTTTCTACTTTTCTTTCCCCTCTTTTCTTCTTTTCTTTCCTCCTTCTTTCTTCTTTTTCTGCCTTCTTTCTTCCTGTCTTTCCTCCTGCTTTCTTTTTTATTTCCTCTTCCTTTCTTCTTTTCTTTCCTCCTCATTTCTTCTTTTCTCTTTTACTCTTTTCTTGTTTTGTTTCATCTTTAATTTCCTCTTCCTTTCTTCTTTTCTTTCCCTAAAACCGAAGGAAAGCAAACTATCCTTTTCACCTCGAAACTGTTTTCTGATTAACTACTAATCATTTTTTAAAGTTAATTATCTTTTATAACTAAATATTGTTATTAAAGTTCGCTTTTTATTTTATTTAACATTCATAGATAAAATTCAACAGTTTTACCATGAAATAATAAAACCGATTTCTAACAGATTCATCATGAACAAACAGTGCTACAGATAGATAGATAGGTAGATAGATAGATAGATAGATAGGAAATGATTTTGAAAGATTTATGAGAAAAGTAGTAGAAACATAAACGCATGTATCGTGAACAATAGCTTTTTAATTATTAAACTGCTTCCTGTAAATTGTGCTTTATTCACAAACAAAAGCCAATCTTAAAATTGATTTTCTTATTACTTTCCTCATCTCTGTGACGATGACTACAAGTCCATGTCGACATTTCTGCACGCATTTGAGTGGTGGGCTGAGGGGGTTGCACATACGATTTTCTCGTGGCTCGGCGAGAAAAGAATTTGGCCGCATTTTTTTCGTTTGTTGTTTATTTTCTTTGCATGTCAGTCGGATGGAAGTTTGGAAATATTTCATGAGGAGGCTGACCGATATATTTGCTTTTATATGCCGCCGTGTCAAACAATGGTCCATTCAACATACATAGAACATGCACACATGCGAGTGTGCACACAGAAACACACACACACACACACACACACACACACACACACACACACATATATATATATATATATATATATATATATATATATATATATATATATATAGATATATATATATATAGATATATATATATATATAGAGAGAGAGAGAGAGAGATTACAGAAAAGATAAATGTGTGTCAATCTTTTTACATGTTTTTATTTGTAAATATAGACATTCATACATTTCAGTAAAAACGTTAGTCAAATATCGATAGTCTAATAATGAAAAAAATCGCTTACACAGCAAATATTTTCAACCTAATCAATCATACACGCACACATACACACACACACACACGCACGCACACACAGACAAACATACGCACAGACACAAACACACGCACAGAAACAAACACACACGCATTCTCCCTTTCTCAGACACGTGTACACACATAGTAAACTTTAACAATTTATTTGACTTCTATATCATTGTTTACGAATGTATATATGTCTGTATGTACGTGTATGCCTACAGACAGGGTTCAGTTCATCTAAAAATCAAAACCTCGAAAATCAAAGGGGGATAACTTTTATATAAGATAGTCCTTTTTATTAAATTATGTATCGTTTAAAAATTGCACTCGTTAATTTCGATGATTAACAAAAAAGTAAGTTCGTTTATTTAAGTGGGACTATTTAATGTTGAAATGTCCACCTTGTCAATGCACTTACAAACTTCTCAACAAATCGCATTCTGTATCAGACTATGAACTTATTGATCACCCCCGTAGAAGAGTGTGCTGTATAATTATCAGCTCGGTCTACATGCCTAAATGTGATTAAGTGTCCAAAAATCATATATATATATATATATATATATATATATATATATATGAATATTAATTATTTGTGCAGCAAACTTTCTTTTATACATGCTTCATTGAATGTGACAGACAAGGAAAATCTGTCCGTAATGTTTATTTTCCCAAGCGCTTTCGGCCAACAGCTTTAGTCATTTTCAATGAATCCTTTTCGGATTATAAGGTGTAGAATTAGTAGATATGACAGGACTTTGTGTTGGGATGTCTGTTTAGAAGACAAAATCACATTTGAATCATTGTTAAATCAAATAAGGTTGGTGCATGACTCGAATAGTTTTATAAGAGGCTCAATAATTTTTAGTCACCGTCGGCAGGTGGGTATTTTTAGAATAGTAATGTTATCAACCAGATTTCTTTTAATGCGGCAATCTGTTGTTTGTGGGTGTCGAAGTGATGTCTTAGGACACTGATATCCCTTAAGTGGCAAGTCATCCTTCGGGAGATGGTTGTTCTCAGGTTTCCAATGTAGATCATCAGTAAGCAGACGCAATTTTGTACTGTGTGTGTCTGTGTGTGTGTGTACGTGCGTGTGCGCGTGTGCGTTTTTATGCGTCGTTGTGACAAAAAGAATAGCATTTATGCCAACGCTATTTCGTTTCTTGTTGAAAAAAGTAAGTGTAGATCTTTGATTTAGTAACCTATATTTACATACAAAAGTAGGAGGAGAAAAATAAAATAGCATCATATTTTCAAATTATGAATTAGGGAACGCAGTAAATGATTCTAAAATTTAAGTGGCTTCATTCCTCTAGGGTTTCGAATTCAAATGTTTGTTGTTATATGAGACTGACCAACAATCAAAGCAAGAGAACCCAACTTAACGGGCTATTTAATCAATAGCTTCATGGGAGAAGAGTTAGGTAGGCTTTTTCAAATGAATTCAACAGACTAGCCTGGAATTTGAACTCGGATCGGCGATTGCGCATTCCATGCCAATAACAGTTATGCTACCAACACAACCGGATTGATATTCATATGTCCTCTATTTAGGCATAAATAAAATGTTCTGTTTTCTTTCTTCTTTGAAAATAAATGTTCTTATTTCTTATATATATATATATATATATATATATATATATATATATTTCTTATATATATATATATGTATGTGTGTGTGTGTGTGTGTGTTTGTGTCCGTTGAAGTCCTGAAGGACAAAACGCGTCACAAGTTAACTTCTATTTTGTCATAAATGTTCCCGATATATATATATATATATATATATATATATATATATATATATATATATATATATATAAAGACACGTCTCGTTGAACAATTTAGACATGTTCTGTCTACTTACTATCGATAGGATCCTTTCATATTCATGGTTAAGCTTTTTTTGTGTGATTATTGAAGGACGAGAAAAAATGACTTGTTGATACATATTGTATATATTTCCGAGTACTTTTGACATAGCAGAATGCCATCATCAGGGTATTGTTAATTACAGGATAAGTACTATTATGTTCATTTTTGTGAAAGCCAAAAATTGTTGTGATCATCTGAAAATTTAATTTCTTATATATGGAGTGAGGAGTGATGCGTCATGGCATGGTTACGGAACACCGTTTAAGGGGAGGTAACTAGGTATATTTTGGAGAGATTTAACGAAATGAGTAGTAGAAAAAATAAAGGAAAGTACTATTAGTACAAAACTTGGCATTTCAAGCTATCTATTGTACACATTTTAAAACGTTTGTGGAGTATTCATAATTAATTTTATTGAGATTTGGTTTCAATTTTTTTTAAATAAATAGATTCGTGAATTTTTAGTTTATCTTCATTATCCCGAAAAATTATGGATGTATTGTGTTGTAAATGTTTAGAAATGTTGGACGTATTATTCAAATGAAAACTTAGCCGCCTTGAGAGCGTTCTTGTCGTGTGACCAACATAAATATTATTTTTACTGTTGGAGATACAAGGACTAAATTACTCAACAAAACATGTCTTAATGAGAAAATGCTGCTGAAATATACGCATTATATATATACATACATACATATATATATATATATATATATATATATATAAACGGTAAATTCTGTCTGTCTTTTCGTGTGTCTGAAACGCCTCTAACTCGGGCCACACATCTCCATTGACATATAACCTTTTTGAATCAGGGTAGGATGATCTCGAGATTGAAAATCTGCCCCTCATTTGGTACTTGAACAACCAGGATTGGGATTTGTGTCCGGATGAGGAGGAGGGAACAGTCAATAAATTCAAATTTTGAACTGATAAAAATTATTGAGTTTTAATTTATATTCAGTTTAATGTAATACAAAAACAGTAAATTTAATTTTTTTTTGTTTTAAATTCAGTTTAAAATATCTCTAAATCATTGTGAATTAAGAATATCAATTTTATTTCTTCAAAATGCCAAGGAATTAGAGTTAAAGTGAAAGGATTCGTGACGTGAGGTTTTGAAATTCCGTAGAGGTTGTGATTTGAAGGAGTCAATTTTCGGCTTGAAGTGGAATTTCGGCCCAAATCGTTCTTTTGGTCGGAATTGGCCTTCTAAACCGAATCAGAATTAAAGCGATATTTTGAATTTCCATGGAGTGAATAGAGGAATTCAAAGTTTTTTCTTCAAAATTATCATTGCTGTTTTCTAACCTGGCTTAAAAGTCGGCACCGAGTGTAACTTTCAACTTCGTATATATATATATAAACTGAATTGTAAAACAATTAGAGAAAACGGTACATTACTTGTTTTAGATATTCCCTACTTAGAAAATTAGATTTAGTCAAGTGATATCTGTATCGCGTAATAAGTAAAGAGGTATTGTATCATTTTTGGAGCCTGTAAGATAGGGCATTCTATTTTCGAGGCGGCAACTGTTCTAGGTTTTTTACCGGTTATGGTAAGCTTGCGTATAGAAGGAATATACTACTTTCGGGCAGGCATTAGCATTTCTTCGCGATGACAATGCTAATGACAATATTATCCGTTTCCTTATAAGGAAACATTCATTGACCGATCAGCCGATGTGACTTGAAATATATATAAATCTTTCTGTTAAAACAATTTATCAGGAAAATGGTTTTCTGAAGTCTGTTATTGCATTTCTTAGTGTTGATAGGGACTTTTCTTTCTAAACTTTTCTTTGAAGTATACGAGAATGTCAACATATTGATTATGTCATTATTTTCTCTTTAAGGATATATTTGTAATGTTATGTATGGATGTCATGTATGAATTGTTTTCCCGGTAGCACTGTCTGTTGCATTTTTATATCAAAATTATGGTTAGTCTGGTTACGGTGAGCAACTAATCCATTTAATGTATTGTTTCGTAAAAGACCCCTTTTGTGTTCATATAATCTTTTATTTAAATTACTTGAGGTTTCTCCGATGCATTCTTTGTGGCAATGACAATTATGACAGGTAACAGAGTGAATTCCCCCTTCCAGTTTTAGCCTATTGTTTTGTCTGGTATTAATTATCTGAACTCAACATAAGATTTATCAACATTACGTCTACAATAATAAATTGTAGACGTAATGTTGATAAATCTTATGTTGAGTTCAGATAAATTCTTTTCAAATGTAGTTGTGAAAGAGTTAGTGGGTAGAACAATATATTTTTGATTCGTTTGGGTTTTTCAGAAAGGCTCGCTTCTCTCTCTCTCTCTCTCTCTCTCTCTCTCTCTCTCTCTCTATATATATATATATATATATATATATATATATATATATAAAATTGAATATGTAGGTTGGCTAATAAAACAAAGAACCACGAAAGGGTACTGATGGGATCAGTAGGAAAAACATTTATTAATTGTTAACCACATGACAAAAATGAAGCACAGAAATTAAGTTTACAAGTTCGGAATTTTCGGGCCCGCCCGTGTCTTTCATCAGCGCATACGAGAAATAAACATATGGTCAGTTAAAGTGCTGTGCACCTCGCATTTCATCTGCTATTCAAAACTTGATTAAAGATGCACCAACTATTGTTCTCGAGGCTTGAGAGAATCTTGGTGTTGATGGCATTATTACTAAAAATCCTATCTCCATCTGATTACTCGTTGTGCGAAACTTTGTTTCTTCAAATTATATATATATATATATATATTGAAAGAGAGAGAGAGAGAGAGGGGGGGATAGATAGATACCTCCCCAAAAAGTGATACCTGATGTTTAAAATGCATTTAAAAAATGAAATATCTTTTTTGAGGCCTTTATTTTATTTTATGTTTAATTACAAGCTAATAGATTAAATTTAATATTTCCAACAAACAAAATACGTTACTGTATTTCAAACCGAATTTAAATTGATTGGAATTTTTTTTTGCTTCTGTAAAAATTATAAAATCGATATTGACAAATCGCTCAACACAACACAATTCTCTTTATTAATATATCTTATAAGATATACTTTCCTGAAACTTTAGAAGATTAACCCATTTAAAGTTTAATTAATCTGAATTAAAACAAATATTAATTACTTTTAGCTTAGAATATCACAGAGAAACATTTTAAACACTGAGGTGTGTATATATGAGGTGTTGGGAGATTTATCGATAGCTTAATGTTTGGCATTTTTAAGTAAACGGCACATCACTGTAAATATTACTTGATGAATATAACATGAACGCCTTTTTTAAGATAATCTTAAAATTTAATAAAATATTCTAAGTAACCTAATTCTCAGTAATTTGGTTTTATAGACTGAATTACGAAGAATGTTGTTGATGAAATGTTAGAAAATTACAAATAGATTTTAAATTTACTGTAGTTACTTCGGATAATGTCGTGTATAGACATCTGTATTTACAAAAATTGGCACGTTTATACACAGAAAAAAATTCAAAATTATTTTTAAAATACTGGAGTTGTTGAATTTTCCATTTATGATTAGTAAACACAGCTTTTATATGATAGCAATATCATTTGACCGCTATAAATTAAGACAAAATTTTAAAATAATTAAAAGTTTATAAATTATTCTAATTACAATTTTTTAAAAATGATAACAATTTTTGTAAAAACTCACTATTTCACGAAAAATATTTTTCTCTTAAGACACCAGTGTCCATAATATGTTTTATTCATAAAAGCAATTAAAAGAATTTCTAATTAAATAAGGACTTTTAATGTATTTTTATTTTACGATTCAGGGCAGATTTTCTGTTACTGCAGTTCCTGTTTGAAAAAAAAAATCATGATTTAAATTCTCCGAGTACTTTGTACATATCGCGAATATAATCATTAAGCTGTACAGAAATGAATTTCCCGAAATTTCATTAAATTAAAAGAGCGGGAAATAATAGATGTGAGAAAATAGGTTTTATAAAGATTTTCTAAAAAAAAAAACCATAAAACATAATTTCATTCAGTTGTGAATAAATACTGAAAGTTTCATTAAAAATTGACAATTATTTGATTCTTGCAATAATTTCCAAATCAATGTATTTTTTACTGCAAAATGTTATTCAAATTCCCCGTACAAATTTATAGTCCCGCGTTAACGCCAGAAAAAAACAGGATTTTAACCAGAAGTTCTATAAAGAATTTTAAAAAATACATAAAAGTTCGTTTGATCTTTTATCTTTGTAATAACACAATAATTTTGACGTTAAAACTTTGTTCTTTTATGTTTTGAGCATCGTTTTATCATGTATGCTCTTTTTTAGCGAATTTTTGGAGGTACCTATACAATCTAAACATATATGATATATATTATACCCCACTTCTTCACTCACACCCCTCCCTACCAGCATCTAGGGCACTTCAGTTTTAGTTGGTAACCAGTGTTGGACAATAACAACTCAAAACTCAGTAGGCGTGGGGCTAACAACTCCACCCCGGAAAATCCAAAGTAGCAACATCTCGGGTGATGAGGCTGTGACCGTGTGCTTCACAGCCTCGGTGTCTACATGGTTAACAGTACACACACACACACAGAAACACAGACACAGACACACACACACAGACACACACGCACAGACACACACACACACACACACACACACACACACACACACACACACACACACACACACACACCTATAAACGTGTTTCTGTGTGTATGCTAAATATCTGTGCTAGTTTATAGCATTACCAATTGTTTTACGAAATAGTTTTTGTTTTTTATATATTATGAAAATACGTAAGCTTTTTGTTGACAAGAAAAGTTAAACAATGATATTTTAGCTACATTGTTAAAACAGAAGAATGCTGAAGAGTAAGAAATAAAATAGCATTTTAAATGTCACTTCAACTTTTCAAATATCTGTCGACATTTGTGTCTCTCTGACATGATGAGTCATGGCAAGTAGGTCAGTTAAAGTGCTGTGCACCTCGCATTTCATCTGCTATTCAAAACTTGATTAAACATGCATTTATTTGGATGGTCAAGCATTTGCCCACAGTTGCACTTTGCAACATAAATGACCATTCTTTCTTTTCTTTAATCTTTCACTATCCTCGATCCCCTGCTTAGGTAGTCTTTTGAATTTGGATATCTTTGTCTTTGTCACAAGAAGGGTTTGATTCTAGTTAGGGCTTTTGATGCAGTAATCTAACACAAGATCTAGTGACCGTCATTCATTATTAACAGCATTTTGCATCGTCTTACAGATAAGTTCTTTGAAGTCTTCGATTAAAGTGTAGTCGTGAATCGTTTGATAGGTATCTGGTACTTTTCTAAGAAGAAAGCAGCCGCTTCATACCAAACTCTTCACAAATAGTTTGATTAGGAACGTTCGATTTCAAATTCTGGATTCAAGGATCAATATTTCAGTAGATGAGATCAATGTCCATCATTTTGTATTAATGTTGCATTATAAGTTTCATTCCACTGAGGATGATTTACGTAAGAAGAGAGCTACATCCTCGATGCCCTCCTATATAAAATCAATCGTCTCTTGCAATGACTAACTTTGTCCTATAAATAAATCAATAATCGATCTTCCAGCAGGCGAGGAAAATGGACGTTATTTTACGTTTCAGCTGCGTCAAAATTGGGGTTTAATTTTAGTGCAGGATTTCTATTGATTGATTTGAAAATGCAGGCTTTGTAGTGATTGATCAGTTGATTGGATGAATCTCCTATTAGATCGATATGTTTTCAATACCAACCTTGTATTAATATCCACTGGAATTGGCAAAAATAAACATTCAGAATTTTATATAAATTGATGTGACATCCCGCGCCGATTTTTAAATTAGACATTTGTACAATCATCTGACTTTCCATTAATCAGAAGCATTTATCTACACAGAAAATATGACAATACGCCAGTATATATATATATATATATATATATATATATATATATATATATATATATATATATATATATATATCCGTATGGGTAGACCCAATGAGGATAAAATCCAGAGAGCTCAATGTAAATCAGAGCTAATAATTTAAATAAAAACAGATTACTTTAAGGTTCCATATAATAAATTATTTCACCACAGCCCTTCCAAAGGACAGTGGATCATCAGATTTATTTCCAAATGTTGAAATGAAAAAATGAAAATAAATTTACACATTTATGACGGGCAATAATAAGGAAATTAACCAAGTGGGAGCAGTTTAGGGGGTAGAGAGACAGCATTGAGTTAGATGTAACATTTCTATTGTTTCAAATTTAAATTTTCGCTGAAATCTAGACAGTGACACTTTAAATCTGTTAACGGAAGTTATATCTTGATATCGGAGGAGGATATACCAAAAAGCATTAAAAGAAAAAAGAAAAAGAGAGAAAAAAAGAGAAAAAGAAGTTGTAATAAAGTGTCATTGGAATAGGCGTATATATATATATATATATATATATATATATATATATATATATATATATATATATACATTGGTGCTATATTTTCATTTAAGCATGTCTGATTAAACAATTTTGCATGTGATTGTTTATTTTTAATAAGATCTTTTCGTAATCCCGTAAAGCTTTGTTGTTTCCTACTTAAAAAGACAGGTATCATGGTTGTATTTATTCATTTTATTTTTCCGAGATTATTTTCGATATATTCCCAATGCCATCTTCACGGCTAAGATGGCTAAAACAAATAGTTATATGTTTCCGAAGTAAATCTTTGCCTTTGTGGTTAAACCATTAACAATTCCGGTCATGCGCAAAGTCACAAACACTGATTTTTTTAAAAAAATTCCATATTGTAAATATAATGTAGGGTAGGTAATTTAGTTAAGAATTGAATTCTTATGGTAGGTTATAGTTTGCTGCTTTTAAAAAACTGTTTAGTTTTAACGTAGATATTTCAAAAGAACTATATACTACAAGCATTTCAGAATATTTAGACTATATTAATTTTCTTAAGTTTTGGTTTTAATTTTTTTAATAAAGATGGTTTCTTAGTGAAGTATACAGGATTTGTCGATTAATATTTAAAAAAAAATTTTTTTTTAAGCTTATCACCCCAAGCAAGGAGTTACAGAAGGTTTGGAGGAAGAGCAGATAGGAGTGGTAAAGGAGAGGATGTGGGGAATGATAGTGGATCGATCAAGGCAAGGGGGTTACAGAAGATTTGGAGCGAGAGCAGATAGGAATGAAAGGTGAAAGGATGTGGAGAAGGGAAGTGGATAGATCAAGGCAACTGGAGATGTCGATTGACGTTACACTTAAATAGTCGGAGATTGTATTTGTCAGGGAAACAGGAATAAGGAAGGGAGTTCCACAGGCGAGATGTGCGAGACATGAAGCTATTGGAGTAGAAGAGACGTCTACATCTAACAGTTTCAACGGTGAAAGGGTGGAAACGGGATGCCATCCTCGTAGGACGTTTAAATTCATGAGGCCTAGGAACCAGCGAAAGCAGCTCCTCGGAGCAATTACCGTGAAAGTATTTGTAAAAAAGACAGAGCGAGGCAACGTCGCGTCTGTGAGAGAGCGACTGCAGACGTGATGACAGATCAGGGCCAATTACATTGCATATCCGTCTCTGGATCTTATCAAGAACCCTGAGGCAAACAGCAGGGGCTCCAGACCATACATGGTAGCAATACTCCATGCAAGGGCGAATGGTCGATTTATAGATTTGGAGGATCGATTCCGGGGAGAAAAATTTCCTGGCTCGGCACAGGGAGCCAACTATTGTGAATGTGGACAGAAATGTTTTTGCAGATGTTGTGTAATAGAGGATGAATCATTCATTTGTAGATGTTTATTTTTTTACTGGCATCTGTGGGGATATATTAGCATTTATATATTTTTTAGGATTTTTTCATCTTGCTTGTATTTAAAATGCATCTGATTACGATATAGAACATTGAAGTGTTATGGGTTAATTGAGGATTTATTATGTTCTATTTGACTTAGTTTGAGTGAAAAAACAAAACTAATTATGTACAGTCAACGACGAAATTATTCGTACACCCATCAATTTTGAATATTTTTATCCATTTCTCAAAATCTAATGCCCGTATGATGCCAGGTTTTTCATATGTTAATAAGCATAAAAAAAGTAATATAAAACTTGATTTTCTGAACATAAATACAACAAATTTGACAGGCGAGTTATGCAAAATAGGAAAAGACAAAATTATTCGTACAGTAGAAAATATTGTTTCAAATTGATTGATTCGTGTATGTATAAGTAATTTACATAATTATTTTATCGGTGAAGCTTTCTAGACTATTTATTTAGTAGACTATTTGTGATGATTCCAGCAAAGAACGTCACGTGGTGCATAGAGTGTCACCATTGTTATTCTTACGTTAACATCACGATGGAGAAGACAAAGGAGCATAACGTGGACTTGTGACAGATAATTATTAACATCCACAAGTTGGGAAATAGTTACAGCTCTATTTCAAACCGGTTAGCTATCCCTAGATCTACAGTACAGTCCGTTATAAAGATTTTTAAACAGTTTGACAAAACAGAGAATTTGCCTGGGCGTGGAAGAAAATCCAAATTGTCACCGAAAACTGTGTCGCGAGGTTAATATAAACCTAAGAGTTGTTTTGAAAGACATCGTCAACAGTTTGGATACGATGGGTATTAGCGTAAGTACTCGCACAGTAAAACTTTGTTTAAATATAAATGGGTTGTATGGAAACCGACCACGACAACCCCTCTTCACAAACTATGTCACACTTTTGCCCGGTTCAATTTTGCCAAAATGTTCTTAGACAAAGAAAATTGCTTTTGGGAGCAAAAACTATGGAGTGATGAAACAAAAATTGAGCTTTTTGGACATAATGATGTACAGAAGATTTGGCGCAAGAAAAAAAAAAAGAACACAATGGCAACATTAAAACATGGAGGCGGCTTGATGGTGTTTTGGGTTGTTTTAGCTCAAGGAGGACTGGAAAATTAATTGCAATAAGAGGAATAATGAAATCTACAGACTATATCAAAATTCTGGATGAACATCTACAACTATCAGCTCAAAATCTTCATCTAGGTCGACGATTTACTTTCCAGCAAGATAATGATCCCTAATATACGTCTAAATCAGTGACTGTGTGGTTTCAGAAAACGAAGATTACAGTTCTGCTATGGACTTCAATGAGTCCTGATTTGAATCCTATTGAAAATCTATGGCAAGAATTGAAAGTTCGAATAAATCGTCACTCACCAAAAAACCTTCAGTAATTAGAAAGTTTAACCATTGCAGAATGAAAGAAAATCCCAGAAAACAGTTGTTTAAATCTCATCAAAACCTTAGAAAACGATTGCAGCAACTTATAAAGATGAGAGGTTAAGGTATTGGCTATTAATATCGTGGAAACTGTTCAATTTTTTCTATTTTACATACTGTACGAATAATTTTGTCTTTTCCTATTTTGCATAATTCACCTGTCAAATTTGTTGTATTTAACCTATTGTTCTGAAAATTTAGTTTTATATTCCTTTTTTTTTGTGCTTATTAATATATACAAATCTTGGCATCATACGACATTAGATTCTGAGAAATGGATACAAATATTCAAAATTAATGTGTGTACGAATAATTTCGTCTTTAACTGTACTATACCAAATTTAATATAACCAACTTCATCATTCGTAATAACTCCTACCCACCAATTGATGTATTGCAGAAAACTAACACTATATATCAGTTTAAATGTCTCTTGGGAGATTGCATCTCCGACAAAAAGCTAATGTATATGTTGGTCATTCTACAATAACGCTATCAAGATTGCTCATTCTACACTCTCACTCTATACTTTAAAGAGGGCTGAGTGCTCCAACACTCCTAATGAGTTTAACTCACGCTCAGGCATCAACTCATATCTCTCTCTCCATCTCTCTCCCTCTCTCCTCTCTCTCTCTCGCTCTCTCTCTCGCTCTCTCTCTCTCTCTCTCTCTCTCTCTCTATATATATATATATATATATATATATATATATATATATATATATATACATGTGTTGAATGTTAAAGACAACATCGTCCTGCATATTTTCTTTTGAATTTTCTCATATTTTCTAATGAGACATTTTATTTGAAAATGATATCGATATGATATGAGAAAATTCAAAAGAAAATATGCAGGACGATGTTGTCTTTAACATTCAACACAACATGTTTAAAAGAAAAGTTGCTGCCAAATTACACATATATATATATAATGTGTGCTGTAAAGCATATATATTGTTATCGGCTTCGGGAGGCGTTTCCAAAATGTGGCACCTTTGGAAAGTGCCTAAAAACCATATCACGAGTTGACCCAAGTCTGGAGAGTGAAATTTCGGATCCGTTTATGGTTGTTGTCCTAGCACAAAGTCGCAAATCATCGTGGCCGAGGGTTTGAGCGTACTGGCATAGTTCAGACTGTTGATCCCGACAGATAATGCGCTCTCTCACACTGTAGCTGCAGTACAAACCACAGGTGAGTTCTGCAGATGTCGAACAAACACAAATCTACCTGAGCGTGCGTGTGCAAAAGGGATTGGCTATTCGCCCTGTGCTGATAGCCATGCTCAGATACGAGAAGCCAGACAGTATTATTATTACTTCAAACTTCATCATGGTGGGGGGGGGGAATTCGTATTTGAAATAGACGTTCCATTTGAATATTGCGATTCTTGGCTGGCACATTCGAGAAATCGTTAGGGACAGAAAATGTGTTCTCCGCCCTCCCCACCTTTGTAGGGGAAACTACCGTTTCATTCGGTGTGCTTCACGGCCACGAGGTACTCCACAGAATGTAAGAAAAGCATATCCTCTTAATATTTTTCTCGCAAGCTAATATCTGCTCCGTTTCGTATCTGAAACGTAAACAAAACTATTTCTAAACAATGGATTTAATTTACATCCGACATTTTTATTAATTCAAAGATTATTATGGTGAATAATTCGTATATGAAATAGAAGCCGTTTTTATTTATTAAATAGCGTATATTACATCTATCGGCTTGCGTTATATAAATCCCCACTATATCTGTGGGCTTACAGTCAAATCACGTTGAAAACTGGTTCTCGTACGATCACCGAAGTTATGCAACGTCGCGCTTAGATGGGTGACTGTTTGGAAATACCAGGCGCTGTAAGTTTGGATGTGCGGGTGGTGTAGAGGAATTGTTAATCGGAGTTCCAATTCCATTTGGGTTCGTTATATTCACATACGCGTAAATAACCTTGAGATAAGCATGAATTCATCTTTTCTCCCCCAACTATGGGTTAATTAGTAATTAGTGTCTCAAAAAAAAAATTCTTAAAATGTAAAAACATTTTCTGGCTTAAAATAACCTGCAAAGAAAACGAATCAATCAAATCTGTACGAGTAATGGCTATCAATTCGCTACCAGTGCATTCAAGTAATTTCTAGATTCAAAAATCATCTGCGTTCTCTAAAACGAATTCGAATGTCGATACATTTTTTTATATCACCAGTTTTTATTCGTCGGCTTATCGCCAAATAATTTTTCTATCTCGTTAACCATCATTTTTCGTTTCTCTCTAAAGGCCAGGCATCGGTTAGCGAATCTATTTGAAGTTTGTCGATGTTCTTCTCTACCAGTGACCCGTTTCTTTCTCGTCAAACGATTTTCCTGATTACCATTATTTTACCCTTATTTTCGTCCATCCAAATGCTTTTCATTTATTTCCAATAATATCACTCACGCACATTTCAACGCAGATGTTCTCGTTTTGCGTCCTTGTGTGTGTCATGAAGTTTCACCCAATTTATTACAAATAACCATTAATCACGCACACGCAGCAATTAGAAACGATAAGGAGTCAAATTTGCCACTTATTCTGATATGTGTTTCCCATTATATATTGGCAAAAAATAACGGAACTATAGGAGGGAATACAAGATCGACCATGCAGTATCTTAGCTAATTTCTCTGGCGACCAAGACGTACTCTTATTTTGTCTTTATTTTACCAAAAGGGAGACAGAGAAAGAGAGAGATAAGGTGGGATAGAGTTGAATAGAACAAACACATCTGTCTTTTAAAAAGAACGATAGAGAAAGAGGGATAAACGACAGAGAGAGAGAGAGAGAGAGAGAGAGAGAGAGAGAGAGAGATGAGAAAAGCAAACACGTGTTTAGAAAGAAAGGAGCGAAAAAAGAAAGTGATAGATAGGAAAAGCAAACAGTTGTTTATTGAAATAAAGCGCGAGATGAAGAGAGAGAGAGAGAGAGAGAGAGAGAAAATTTAAAAAGGGAGAGAAATGAGGAAATCGAACACTTCTATTTATAGAAAGAAAGAGCGAGCGAAATTAAGAAAGAGGAATGAAAAAATTAAAAGAGAGATAGAGAGAGAGAGAGATGGGATAAGCAAGGGAAAGTAAAGATAAATCAGCAGAATCAGGAAAAAAAGATCACTTAAATTTTTATTCTTTTATTTTTTCACATTACGTTTAAACATGCGTGAATCATAAAATTGAACTTTTACAGTTGAAATAAGTTTGACTTAATTATAGATTAGGAAAGAATATTCTTAATTATTGTATCAAATATATTTTCGTTTTTTATCGACTTTTACTCTTATTGCATGTGTACACATCTAAAGAAAATCTATAACTGCACTGTATTATTATTGTTGAGATGCCAACAATTTCCAATACACAAAGGTCAATATAACCAGCATGACACCTAGCCTTATAAATGTATACAACTCACACGCACAACAGCCAAAAAAAAGAAATAAGAATATCCAGTGTATTCTGCAGTTAAGCAGAATCAAGCGGCTCACTCGCTTTATAGAGAATGTTGAAGAAAGAAGTAATCTAACTTGGTTATCTATGAGGTAGTTCGTAAAATCGTTATTAAACTCTTATAAACTTGCGTCTGTTTAACGTTGTTGAGTTCTTTAAAAATAATGGAAGAGAGGATGAATTCTCTTGCTCTTTCTTGAGGAAATTTTTTATGATACTTATTTTATATCAGTAAACATTCACTCGTAAAATTAAGTTGGCAAGAGATTTTTGTATAATGAAGTGGTGAATGTGATATTATTTGATTTTACAAGTACGTCTAAGAATGAGAATTTATTTCGTTGATTAATTTCGTAGTAAATAGACAGCTTTTTTCAAATGTAATTTTGAGATTATCGATTTTTAAAAAAAAAATATTATCAGCATAGCGAACATATATTTTAGGTGTAGTACCTTTCTCGTATGTATTTTCGACATGATACAGTATTTAATATTTAGAGAAGCACGGTCCGAGAGGATTATTCAAGCTAACATCGTTAGTTTGTGTATAAATATTGCCATTATAGTTATAGAAGGAAACTTTAGCTGCGCAAACGTACAATAATTTTCTGAGAATATTAGGTTTGATTGGAGGTGAAATCGAATTATGTTTATAGACAGACTTACAGATTATATCCATAGTTTAATCGACAGGGACGTTTGCGAAAAAGTTTTCTACCCCAAGTGAGGCTAAAATTGGTTGGTGTTTTAAGAATTTGGAGAAATTCATGAGTAGATTTGATACTATATTTGGTAGGTAGATATGGAGTAATAATTGAGGAATTTTTATTAATGGTAAATTGGAATCTGTAAAATGATGGGTGTAAGTGGATATCTAGATCTATGCAATCTCCGAGCCGCTAGCGTGTTTCGTATAGAGAAAAACGTTAAAATTCCCTTCCTTTCTGTCGTGCGACGATGGCCTAGCTGACTGAAGTCAAGTCAGTCGGGTTTCGATCTCGGCTTGAAGCAATCGGACGTCTAGTACACTGATGAGCTGTGATACAGCGAAACAGTCTGTCTGTGAATATATATATATATATATATATATATATATATATATATATATATATACAGTGCTATTCGATAAAAGTGACTCACACTTTTACTAAATGTTCTTTTCTCCGATGAAACGAAAGTTGAGCTAAATTCAAAGGATAAGCGATCTAAAATCCGAAGAAGAAGCTTTGAAAGCTCTTTGAATTTAGCAGTAAGTACTGTCAAGCATCCGTTCAGTATAATGTTCTGGGGATGCTTTTCTTTTCATGGAACTGGTTTCTTAAAACCTATTGAAAAGACCCTCAAGAGCGAGCAGTACAAGAGAATTTTAGAGTCTTGTCTGCTCCCTTCTGCTGAAAGGGTGCAAATCGACCCCACCAAGCTCATTTTTATGCAGGATAATGCTTCCTGTCACAAATCAAAATTGATGAATACTTTGATGAGAAGCAGGTGAGTGTTATGACATGGTCGCCCCAATCTCCTGACCTCAACCCCATAGAAAACTTATGGAGCATTATAAAGTACAGGCTCTCGAGAAAGCAGTTGAGCAACAAAGAGGATTTGATTGTGAATTTAATATCCGAATGGAATTCAATGCTTGCAGATGAGATTTGCCAGAACCTAATCAAGTCAATGCCAAAAAGGGTTGAAAAGGTTATTCAAAATAAAGGAAGACCCATAGATTATTAGATATTTCGAACTATATTACATATTATAAATAAATTATACATCTATTATTCTTTATTTAAAGCTGTTCGGTTATGTTTCTATTGATTACTAGTTGCAGGAAATAAGTGAGTCACTTAGAATACCTTAGGATGAGTAAACTTTTTTACTAGGTGGTCGGGAAGGAGTCTTTATATTAGTAAGATTAAAAATTAGTTTGACCCCAAAAACAATAGGCGAAAAAAGTTTTAAGTAAAAAAAAATCAGGTAAGTCACTTTTATCGAACAGCACTCTAGATAGATAGATAGATAGATAGATAGATAGATAGATAGATAGATTGTATCAAAAATGCTTTTACAAGCTTGGGGTTTGGGTCCTCACATGAAAACAAGGACATATACATATGTTCATAATTCCTTTAGATTTGAGTTATTAAGTGTAAAGAAAGTTTACGTTAGATGGTGCTGTGTTGTCATAGTACCGCATGGAGTGTATTTCAAGAGAAGCTCCTGTGTCCGTATCATTTGCAGGGTCTTTCGCTCTGCATTCACTCAGCATGTAAGAACTTTTGCCGATGGTTTATTGCACAAAGTGCAGATGCGTTGTTTGTCTCTTCAGTGTTGTTTGTTTTGAGGCAACATTTGCAAGAAATGGAATAACAAATTTACACTAAACCAACATGTGTGGGAGAAACGGAATCTCCCATGACACAATACAAGCTAGACACTAGCATCAGTTTACGATTAATGTGTGGGCTTGAATTGTTGGTGACTCTCTAGTAGGTCCATATGTTTTCCCAGCACGTATTCCAGGAACTGCCTTTATTTCGAGCACACTTCCAGACCTGCTAGCGGATGTACCCCTGCAAATATGAAGATGTATGTGGTTCATACATGATGGGGCGCCAGCACATTTTAGTCATATTGTTCACGATACATTGGCTGACATCTACCATGAAAGATGGATAAGTAAGAGAGGACCGGTTTCATAGCTTGAACGTTCACCCGACCTCAATCCTTTTTTTATCTGTGGGTCCACCTAAAACAATTGGTTTATGCAGCAGACATTATTAATGCAGAGACGCTTCACCTACGTGTCATGGGGGCTTGCGAAACCATTCAACACCGTGTGGGAATATTTGAAAGTCCCCGCCAATCAATGATACGACGGGTGCATGCGTGTGTAGAAGCAAGTGGAGGATATTTTGAACATTTGTTATCAGTTGCTTTGTTGAGGTATAACGATGGCCTTTTGGACATATGTTTATATATATACCGCCCCCACAGTTTGTAAATATTTGTGTGTACATATATATATATATATATATATATACACACACACACAAATATATATATATATATACATACATACATACATATATATATATATATATATATATATATATATATATATATAGATAGTTATATAATTGCATAGAACTTAAGTTCACATCTAGCCAATTTAACTGTAAATTGACCTTGTTTCCAATATAGTACCGCGTTTAAATGACAAAGGTCTAGGTACCATAGCGAAGAACTCATCCGAACAATTACCATGAAAGTATTTTTAGAAAAGGCACAGGGAAGCAACTTTACGGCGGTGGGTAAGTGACTGAAGTCGAGACGCCAGGTCAGGACCAATAATATTGCCGATTCTCTTTCGGATTTTAGCAAGAATTTCTAAATAAATAGCAGGAGCACCTGGCCATATCTAGCAGCAATATTCTAAGCATAAGCGAATGGTAGACATAGAAATGCAAAATATAATCCGGAGCGAAAATTGTCTATCACGACACAGTTAACCAACTTTCTTAGCAACTGACCCAGTCTTTCCCACTTCATGTCAGCCGAGAATGTTAACCCGAAAAGGCGCAACGAATCATTTTTTCTGGAGGTTAGCATCATCCATGCAGGCAGAAAGGGGGTCTCTCAAATGATTAAAAGAGAACAATTTAGTTTTAGAGGCATTAAAATTAACAAGCCATTCTTTGCCCCGGTTAACAACAAACAGTAGGTCGTTTTTTACATCATCCATCAATATGACCTTGTCGAACTGATCAGAGTATCAAGACAGGGCTAATACTTCTGAAGCTTGTCAATTCCTTTGACCTTGATATCATGTTCACCAGTAACAACGAGTTTTTTCAACGATTATTATTATTATTATTATTATTATTATTATTATTATTATTATTATCATTATTATTATTATTATCATTATTATTATTATTATTGAACTGTAGTTTTTGCTTTAAATGTCATAATGGTGCATATAAATGACGAGATTTTTATAACTGCGAAGTATAATTTTAAATTGGGCTTCAAAGCTATATGCAAAATTCGTGAAGTGGAAAGAAATAAAACAATATCTACTCCCACTTTGCAAAACTCTTTTAAGTATGTTACAAGGTGAATTAAAGCTCAGAATTTGACAATCATTAATAATCCACGATGTTATTTTAAAACATAAATAATTATTATTTAATCCACGATGTTATTTTAAAACATAAATAATTATTATTTAATCCATGATGTTATTTTAAAACATAAATAATTATTATTTAATCCATGATGTTATTTTAAAACATAAATAATTATTATTTAATCCATGATGTTATTTTAAAACATAAATAATTATTATTTAATCCATGATGTTATTTTAAAACATAAATAATTATTATTTAATCCATGATGTTATTTTAAAATATAAATAATTATTATTTAATCCATGATGTTATTTTAAAACATAAATAATTATTATTTAATCCATGATGTTATTTTAAAACATAAATAATTATTATTTAATCCATGATGTTATTTTAAAACATAAATAATTATTATTTAATCCATGATGTTATTTTAAAACATAAATAATTATTATTTAATCCATGATGTTATTTTAAAACATAAATAATTATTATTTAATCCATGATGTTATTTTAAAACATAAATAATTATTATTTAATCCATGATGTTATTTTAAAACATAAATAATTATTATTTAATCCACGATGTTATTTTAAAACATAAATAATTATTATTTAATCCACGATGTTATTTTAAAACATAAATAATTATTATTTAATCCATGATGTTATTTTAAAACATAAATAATTATTATTTAATCCATGATGTTATTTTAAAACATAAATAATTATTATTTAATCCATGGTGTTATTTTAAAACATAAATAATTATTATTTAATCCACGATGTTATTTTAAAACATAAATAATTATTATTTAATCCATGGTGTTATTTTAAAACATAAATAATTATTATTTAATCCACGATGTTATTTTAAAACATAAATAATTATTATTTAATCCATGGTGTTATTTTAAAACATAAATAATTATTATTTAATCCACGATGTTATTTTAAAACATAAATAATTATTATTTAATCCATGGTGTTATTTTAAAACATAAATAATTATTATTTAATCCATGATGTTATTTTAAAACATAAATAATTATTATTTAATCCATGGTGTTATTTTAAAACATAAATAATTATTATTTAATCCATGATGTTATTTTAAAACATAAATAATTATTATTTAATCCATGATGTTATTTTAAAACATAAATAATTATTATTTAATCCATGATGTTATTTTAAAACATAAATAATTATTATTTAATCCATGGTGTTATTTTAAAACATAAATAATTATTATTTAATCCATGATGTTATTTTAAAACATAAATAATTATTATTTAATCCATGGTGTTATTTTAAAACATAAATAATTATTATTTAATCCATGATGTTATTTTAAAACATAAATAATTATTATTTAATCCATGATGTTATTTTAAAACATAAATAATTATTATTTAATCCATGATGTTATTTTAAAACATAAATAATTATTATTTAATCCATGGTGTTATTTTAAAACATAAATAATTATTATTTAATCCATGATGTTATTTTAAAACATAAATAATTATTATTTAATCCATGGTGTTATTTTAAAACATAAATAATTATTATTTAATCCATGATGTTATTTTAAAACATAAATAATTATTATTTAATCCATGATGTTATTTTAAAACATAAATAATTATTATTTAATCCATGGTGTTATTTTAAAACATAAATAATTATTATTTAATCCATGATGTTATTTTAAAACATAAATAATTATTATTTAATCCATGGTGTTATTTTAAAACATAAATAATTATTATTTAATCCATGATGTTATTTTAAAACATAAATAATTATTATTTAATCCATGGTGTTATTTTAAAACATAAATAATTATTATTTAATCCATGATGTTATTTTAAAACATAAATAATTATTATTTAATCCATGATGTTATTTTAAAACATAAATAATTATTATTTAATCCATGATGTTATTTTAAAACATAAATAATTATTATTTAATCCATGGTGTTATTTTAAAACATAAATAATTATTATTTAATCCATGATGTTATTTTAAAACATAAATAATTATTATTTAATCCATGATGTTATTTTAAAACATAAATAATTATTATTTAATCCATGATGTTATTTTAAAAAACAAGAAGAGATCCCAATCACTATGAACCGAAGATTTTCAGAAGTTTTAGCACTGTCGAAACGTATGTAGAGTATATTCATAAAATCTTTAAAAAATACACTAGTTTAAAAAATGAATATACATTTGATATACACTAATATTAGTCACGTAGTTATAAAATGCACAACAACCATCTCGCATATATGTGTTTTAAATTCGTCTTCTAAAATCTTATACCTGAACTGACATTGATTTGTCTCGAATTTAATTCCCCTCCTCTGGTTATCGAGCCGTCGACCTGACTTCAGAATACAGAACTAACCAGAAGATCTTCTCTCTTACATATCTGAAACTCTGCCTTCTCTGCAAGAAAAGAATGTTAAAAATAAACCCTCGTCCGTTTTCGACATTCGCCTCAATGAAATGTGCAAATTGCATGTTAATAATAGCAATTGTATTATAATTTAGGAATATTTGCCTACAATGTAAAATTCATACAACGTTTGAAAGATGTAAAACATGAACTCTCAGTTGATATATAATGTCATGCAGATATAAAAACGCTGATGTTTGGGAGATATATTTAGTGAGAGATTTGTTAAATTTGCATTTGTTGTATTCGACAAAAGCAAATCTGTATAATAACAAATATCAACAAATATAAGCACCTATTTCCACATTTATAGAAATGAAAGAATCTTTCGACGGATATTTAACTCTGTTTAAATTAGCTTTTCTTTTTTTTGATCGATTCGCCAATTTAATATTTCCTTCCATTGTCGCCATTTGTAATTTAATTATCTATAAAGGAATAAAGCATACGCCTGCTTATTGCTTGCTGTAATTTTGAATGTTAGTAAAATAATAAAGTGACTGAAAAGGAAAGAGAGAATTATGAGTGGCCCATAAATAAATAAATTGCTGGAGAAATGAAAGTCTGATTTGCGTTAAGCCTTTGCCGAAAGAATTCGCTATTTTTAATTTTAATTTATCTTAATTTTGAAAGTTGTGTTCTTTTTATCTAAAAGCAGCATTCTTGTCTCGAATGTTTTTTCTCATTATTTGTTTGCGCGAAATTCCATGTTTACTGTCAAATATAAAGTATCAATAATTGTGAATTTGTCGCAGTACTGTTGTCGAAGTGTTTCATTATATGTTAAATGGATAATTATTTACGCCCAAAGGATAATCAAATACTTTAGGCTCAACAATGAATTTTAATCTAAAAGAAAGAGCAAAATAAATTTAGAAGTAAAACAAAGGAATGGTAAATCAGATTTCCTCGAGAATGCATCACATCGCTTCAGGATATGAGACATATCTGAATCGAAGATAAAATCTTATTCATCACTTCAGTTTCAGGCAGATTATTTTTACCTACATTAAATTCTAAATTTAAATTATCCTTTAAAAACAATATTTTTTTTAAATTAATGATTTCAGTTATTGAATTAAAAAGAAAACTAAGATCATATAACATCCGAAATTAAAGATTTAATATTTTCTCGTAATATTCTTAATTTAATATAAACTGCATTTGCAACATTAAAACCTGTCGTCTTTCTTTTTTATATTGCCTCAGGTACTTACAATTTCATAAGTTGCCTCAGGTACTAACCATTAATCTATAATCGCTTATCATTATGCAGATATAAAATGATCTGATTGTTGTCATATTCTTTCTATCACACTGGAAAATATATCAGTATCGAAACAGCATATAGAATCATATGAATATCATATATCACTTTCATAGTTTTGTTCAACCTTGATTGGCTGAAGCAGCAAAATTACTTATCTTTATACATTTTACTTGTATTATTTTCTGTCAGTCTTCTATGCAGTTTCTTTTTTATGGTTTGCTAAAATTGTTTAAGTTTTATTTGTATTGATTTTATTTTGATATTTTAAGAAACGATTTATACGCTCTCTTTCTCGAAATGGTACCGTAGTTGACGTATTGACTTGGTAAGGTGTTATCGTAAGTTCAATCTTTATCGAGCGTACAGTAAACGTAACCTTATAACAGTCATCTTCAATAAATATCATTTTAATTATTAATACTTTTAAACTGTACACCGAGTGCATCTTTTCAGATTTCTCTGTAAAAGATGAAATCTTGTCAAAATTTATTAATGGTTCTTAATTACGTAAAAAAAAAAACTATTCATACCGTGAAGCCTTTTAGAATATCTGTTGCCCAACACACTAAATTTGATTCTCATCCAATGTTGCATGGAATTTGGTGACTATAAACACGGCCACAGAGCAAACGCCTGATAAATTTGGAATGAAATTAGCACAACTCGTATTTAACCACTTTACGTTGCCTTTTCCACGGCAGGGCTAATGCAAAAGAGAATAATAAACCGTTCGGATTCTTCCCGACGGGTATAGACTAAATAGCCTTGGTTAGCAAACAGTTTAGGAAAAGGACAACTAGAAATTCAAACACATAAGAAAGCAACGGGAAACCACTTGACTACTTCTGTCAGTCATGGGTAAAATAATAGAACACATATGACTCCCTCGCCTTTGTTAACCCTTGGTCTACGAGAAGGAAGAATCTGAATTCAAATCAATGCAACAAACAACAGAAAAGCACTTTAGTATTTTTCTCACGTACATCCAATCCAATGCATAGATATTAAAGAAAAGAAACTTTGAAAAGCCATGACCTTCTACGCCCTGAATTAGTATTAGACTAAAAGTGACATTTTTATACTTATAAAATAATCGCTACATAAGTAACAAAACTGTATATTATATCTCAAAAGTATAGGCTTTCAAATTATTCGTTCGGTTGTTATTAAATAAATGTCAACAATTAAAATAATAATCAACAATAGATTCTTGGCGTGTCACATTTGAAGTCATGACTTTTACCAAATTCCAGCCCGATTACTCATTTTCATTTTTAAATTCTTTAATTTGAACAAACAAAACCATTTCTAATTCCTTAATACTACTTTGTTTTGAAATTCAGCAAAATACTGTTTTAAAAGAACATGAACTTCAGATGAACGAAACCAGAATAGTTGGAGTCGTATATTCTCATTGATTCCTTTAGAGTGCTCTTTTATTTTTGCCATGTGGCAGACATGGTTTCATCAACGGTTTCACAGCTGAATTTTCACATAAACTAGTGTACAACAGTATATTTTGAATTATTTCGGTAATTGTCGGGAGTATTTTATCAAATTCTGAAGCTGCCAGACATTTCTATGTCAATTCTCTTCAACCGCTGTATGTGTGTTACGGCAGGAAAAATGCCTAAAGCACGAGTAATTTATTAGGAACTCAATGTCCCTTAGACTGAAGGAATCTTTCATGTGGTAACCAGTAAAATCGAACTCAGTAACATCGGCCGGGAAGAGTTGAGTATTAACCATCGTCCCCATTTTAGTTATTTATGTTTAGCGGCATATCGACATCTGTGGGTCACAGTTAATGCCGGAATCTACTGTATATACTCGCGTATCATGCAACCTTTGAAGACCTAATTTTGAAAATAATTTGACTACAGTAAATAAATATATAGTTTGGTCAACGGCGTAGCCAGGGCCAGCAGTATATACGCTAATCTCGTGTATGATGCGACTCCCTTAAAATTAGATTCAAAATTGTCTTCAGATGTTGCTTGATACACGCGTTTATATGATAAATAGCTTTTCTACACAATTTTATTATATTTTTTGAGATAATAAGGGTTTAGCGATATAATTCTTACTAATTAACCCACAGCTGGGGGAAGAAATAAATTCATATCTTTCCCAATAGTATTTGCGCGTAAGCGGATATAATTTACTCGAATTTAACAATTCCGAGTATTTATCCATTATATCACTCACACATCTAAGCTTACAGCACCTAGTATTCCCAAGTGGTCACCCTTCTAGATACTGACCAGGTTCGACATCGTACAAGAACTGGTGTTTCAATGTTGCTATAAGCCCCATTGTTCCAAGGTGGATGAGCTTGATATGGTTGTTGAACTTGGTCATGTGTTGCGTAGTCGTTTATGGTGCAGAAAATGGAATCCCTGTGTCGAATTCAAATTTCGTCCGAGTTGCGTTCACTTTTCCACAAATACATTTGAGAAATATATAAGGCTATTGCTGTTCTCCAACTAGCTATGACTTAAACAGTAAAGGGGACTAGACTCGCTAGCCCTAATTGATAACCATTGTAGAAGCCGGATAACCATGTGGGCTTGAGGCTGACAATTGCCCCTCGTAAAAGAGTCCTGGCGTAGTGATGCTGTAGTCCTTTACTCCACATGTAGTGAGGACTCGTCTCTCTCTTGGTCATAGTCGGCGAAAAGCCAGACCGCTGAAGCCATCAGTTAGAAACGAATACACTTACCTGCCAACCCTTCGGAATAAATTGTGTCTAAGTTCAGTTACTCATCAATACTTTAAAAATAACTCTTTCAAGAAATTTCATGCTGGTTAACTAACTTTTTTAATATGTTGTATGCATCATTTTGGTGAAGGAGAACCTGTTACTTCAGTTTCTGTTGAAGCATGAACGTGAGAATAAACACGCAGAAATAGATTATCTAAGTAGGACATTAAATTATCTTGTACGGGGCGCTTTTTGTCGAGTATCGAGAGACGGTCAAATTCAAGACCGTCACTGTAAATTGTTGCCTTACCCTGAGTGTGATCATCGTTGGAAAAAGCGAATTGTGGTGCAAAGCCAGATTATTTGAAGGGTTGATATGGCTTAAGATCATTAGGTTTTGCGAGGCTAGCGCGCCCAGCATTTCTTCATATTACACACGCTACCAGATAATTTGCGAGCTATGAATAATGATCAAGCATGAAGGAGTGGCTCATAAAGCACACATGCACACATGCACACACGCACACACATACACACACACACACACACACACATATATATATAATATATAATATATATATATATATAGTCGTGCTAATATCCCTTGACGAGTGGACGGAATGATTCCTAGAGGGTCCGTCTACGAAACTCAGGAATTGAGAAGTTGAAGGTAACATCAAGCAGCTAAGTGTCAAACTTTTTACTCGTATTAATACTCTCCTCCCTCTCCTCTCTCTCTCTCTCTCTCTCTCTCTCTCTCTCTATATATATATATATATATATATATATATATATATATATATATATATACATATGGGGAAGAGTGAGAAAAAGAGAGAGAGAGAGATTTCTGCTAATCGCACGTATTGTTTGAATACAAATTTTGAGTAACTAAAACAAAACTGGTAGATTTGTATTATTTTCCTCCTCTTATTCGGATCAACAAACCGTTAAATTGGAACCAGAATAAACAGAGAAAAATGTTAACTCATTCATCACTTACTCTATTCTTAGACAAGCAATAACTGATGTGCATCTATCAGGAGCACTCTTTTAATTAGGTACAATTATATGCGGGATTTAATGAATGCATATATCCATAGTTCCATGACCACTTCAACATGGTGTAATGGTTGACGAGTTTGTCTCCCTAGAACAATTACGATTGAGTAGTGAATTCCAAACTTAACCGGTGCTCCGTACTTACGGCCTTGTGTCACATCTAAGCTACGTTTAGTAAATGACTGGGCACTTCCACATGGTGTAACAGTTAGCAAGATTATCTCACTAGAACAATTATAA
The DNA here is from genome assembly GCA_964036315.1 of Acanthosepion esculentum. Lineage (NCBI taxonomy): Eukaryota > Metazoa > Mollusca > Cephalopoda > Sepiida > Sepiidae > Acanthosepion > Acanthosepion esculentum. The sequence continues at coordinate 2,004,867 of OZ038509.1, read as the reverse complement.
CTGAGGAGCGTTTCTGTTAAATATTTCGAATAATAATAATGATCGTGTGCGGACAATTTTTTTAATATTTGAGATATTTATTTGTTGTTCGTTCTTGGTCCGAAAATTAACATGTATAAGTCTCGTAAGGCATACGTAAAATGGAAGGGTAAAATTATACTTTGACGGTGTTATTTTCACCACAAGATGTCCAATTATTTGATGAAAATAACACATAACTATAATTAATATGTAATTATTGATTATTTTTTTGCTAAATCATTTGTAGAATGTCAATCAAGCCAGGAAAAACCAGAAGTCGGAATCAAATTTAATGTCCATCGAGAACTTTGATCTAAGAGGTAGCCTTAGTATTTAAGGGGTTCACCCGAAGAGATACCAAAATAAACTCGGTGTCACATCCAAACGTCAAAAGAGCCACAGAGGATTGTCCGAGAAAGTATTCAAATCGTCACCAAATGTAGAATCCGACCTCGTTGGGATCAACGATAGAACAGGAAATTGACCCAGGTGAACTGAGGACACACACGCAAGAAAATTGAATGACAGGACGTTATGTAAACGCTCAGCAAACGAGAAGGAAGGTAGACTCCCTCACATCTTCGCGAGAAGCTCCAACGTTCGAAGAAAGTTCTCGAAAACCACATACCCTACAGGGCCGACATGTATTCGTCGAAGTTGAGAATGATTAAACAATTATTTAACGTAAGAATAATCTACTTTTGTATTTTTATCAAACGTTACGGACATAATATTACACATTTTAGGATTTGCATAATACCAGTCACTTACTTAATTCAAACGTGATAACAGCCAATTTCAAAATGCTTTCATTCCAGTTTCCCGCTAAAACTACCCGACGAGATGTCGTCAAAAACGGCTCGATCTGACGAAACAAAGCAGGCCGCTCAGAATAGACAGTGGGCGCATAAACCCCAAGGAGACGAAGAGTCTTATCCTTTATGGTAACATCCAGCACGCAAAGCCTGCCCGCCGGATCTGCGAAGACAAGAGTACACGCAGCCTTCAAAGACTTGCTCACCAGCGAAGAGACACTTCTCGAACGACCATGAAAACATGCTGAATAGAGGGAGAACCCCCTAGACAGAATATCCTCATAGTCATGAGTAGAAAACCGGGTCTCCTGTACGCAGCAAACATTCACCCCGAGGCGCTGAAAGTCACGAGAGAGCCTCGCCCTCAGGCTTCGGACATTTATACTTGCTAACCAGAGGGCCATAGTGAAAACCGATTATGGTTGCTCTCCTGGATTGAACATGGCCGGGGTTAGGACACCGTCGGCCACTCCCTTGGAGCCAGTACCCATCTAATTTTTGATGGTGCAATCAGGAGACATGCCGCAAATATTCCAGGGGGAAAGTTAGCTTAAGAGCTCTATACAGGGAGGGGTGAATGAAAAACGGGAGCCCCCTTGAACTGAGTTGATTTAGTTTTTTTGTTTTTTGTTTTCATTATCAAAATAAGCTAACGGCGGATAAATATCAAAAGCGCTGTTAGCTTCGCGTAACATGGCCCAGATGATTTCTGTGCCATGCCCCGCTCTTACAACAGTCAATATTCTTTTCGCAAGGGGAACATTTTTTTGATCTTCAATGTCCAAATTATTTATTTTTTTAAATTTAGGTTTTTTTACTTTGCGGGATAGGGAAAATGCTCTGTCGGATTGGTGTTTTTCCACACGGCACACATCTTTCCCCTATTAAAAAGTAATTTATGTTTTTCTTTTTTTCTTTTCTTGGTTCTACAATGTCTAACGAAGGGCTGCGTTGCCTCTTTTGTGTTTCAGATTTTAGTGGTGTGTTGCTGGGTGTTTTAACAGGGGATGGATTGGGAACTTGAGACGGGGTTGGGGTTTTTAAGGGGAATCTAGAAGGGGGAACTTTTTCAGTGGAGTCAATTTGGAAGGTGTCAGGATTACTGTTTGCAAAACTAGGAGATGAGCATATAGGGGGCTGTTTAGAAGATGGAGACGACGGAGCTGATAAAGATTTTCTTATAATTTTTCCAGGATGATGTTTTAGGGATTCTTTTAATTTTTGTAATTTTTCCTTTTTATCGAAAGAGGGATCGTACTTTAGCCGCTGTTGACGTAGTGTGTCCGAGTAGGTGTGTTCGAAGAGTCGCCTTTATAACTGGTAGAGGGAGTGGGGCTGTGTGTGTCTTTAGCCGTGGGGACTTCAGTGGAACGAAGTCCCCACGGGTTCCGGAGCTTCCATTTGACCGTACCAACGACCTGCCATTCCCCCACTTCCTTCTCCGCAACTGCACTAGCGGCGGGCAAAGTCTTTTCGGGGAATGGCGGCTGAGAGACAGACCCAACCAGGGGTCTAAACACACCGGTCCCGGTCGCGGGCATGTCCATTACAGGGAAGACGGATGCAACAGACTCGGTCGCAGGGGCATTTGAGTCGACAGGGGCCAGAATCTCAGAGGCCTTCTTCTCTGTGCAGGAAGAGGACAGGTGACCAATCTGTCCAGACTTCCAGCATGTCGGTATACGCGTGGTGACTATAATTGGCATCTTCTAGCTAGCTACAGCCAGACAGTTGGGGATGGAGATGAAGGCTTTCCGGTCTATTATCATTTTGGAACTCCATCCCCCCTGTCAAATCGTCAGAGGAAGTACTAAGTATCTGACGAAATTGGCACAGAGAAACGGCCAAGTGCTCCCCGACGATCTGTGGAGTAATCTCAAATACTGATACTTGGTCCTCTGCCTGCCTTCATATTCTGTACGCAGAATAAAGTCTTTAGTTATGAGATAGCGACTGGAAGCGGCTTCACAGTCGGCAGACATGGGTATGTCCAACAAAAAGTTACCCATACCTTTTTGGGGTTTGAGAAATCAATGACAGTGTCTTTTATGAAGCGACAAATTTTGCGCGAACGCTTGTCCACCACAGAGACTGACACAATTCTTTTTTCAACTCTCTTTAATTCCTCGGGATTGATCAAAAGCCCATCTGCTGTCACCAGATGTGCGTAACCTTTGACTTTCTCGAGGAACTCCGTGATGTTGATTGAACACTTAAGTGGAGACATTCAGCAGGAGGGCGTCTCTCCGACAACTACACTTTCGTATTTAGCTTAGTCATCTTCAGCTGCTTTTATCTTTTGGTGAATTTTGGCCACTTTTGGCCTCCATAGCTTCGTCGTTTTTCCAGTATTTGGGGACTTTCCAGCTATTATACTCTCACTGGAAATATTAACATGGGCAAAAACCTCGTGCTGTTCGGTCTTTTCGTTGGTGACTAATTTCTCCATATCATCCTCCTTTTTATTTTCATAATCCTTATCGGGTGGATCTTTTTTTCCTTTTGGTGTCGAAAAGATTTTTATGGACCATAATAAAAATGGGGATTTTTTTACCTTAATTGAACAGAAACAAAAAACAGAAAAAAAATTCAGACAAATTAAGGACTTGACAAGAAAAACGTGGACAATTTGTCACAAACAAACGAAAAAATAAATATACACAAAATTAAAACGGAACACAACAGTTCAAACGAAAAAACAAATCCAAAGGTTATACGAATGCATTTATTATATTATCTTTATATAAACATTTTAATGTTATCATCAGTGATTTATTCTAGCTTTAGATATAGGTCAGCGTTCGTAAATTACTTCTAGTATGTATAGACATGAATTGGCTTATTATTTTTCTCTTGCTGTATTGATAATAGCTTCTAATTTAAAATTAATATAAATATAAAAGTTTAAGATTTATTTCATATTTTAATTTATAATGTAAGGTCCGTTTTGTTAAGTATTGTATTGCTTCTTAAAGTGTGCTTTATTTACGTTCTATGGATAATTTTGTTTTAATATGTTATTTCATTAAAAATGCCATGAAATTTGAAATGCTACATTGTAACCAATGTATTACTATCTGTTGGCGTTTCATTTCCGTTCAAATTTCAATTCTCTTATTCAGCATAATTTCATTGGCTTAAGTTGTATCAACATCTCATATGTTATTTTCTTAACTTTCCTTTTCCTTTGATCTGTGTAATTTTGAATATACTCCTCTTTCATTTTTTGCCTTTCTTTTTTGTTTGTTCTCCTGGCAGTAGGGTTAATTTCTTATGCTTTCTTTTGCATTTCTTTTCTTTCCTTTTCCTTTTATTCATGTCTTATTTTCTTTCCCTTTTCTTTATAAAAATACTTTTTACCATATACGGAAAATTTTCCAAAAATGGAAAATGTAGTAATGTTTCATAAATTGCAATTTTAGATAAAATAATTTATTACCCTCATTGTTAACTACCTGATGAGATGTTTTATCAAACGTCGAAACGTTGAAGCAAAATGTACAATTTTGTAGTAGTTACTTACATGTTCTAATGTAACAGTGTATAGTATATATATATATATATATATATATATATATATATATATATATATATATATATATATATATATTATCAGTTTTAAAAATGACTAAAAAAACTGAATTGTTAATTTGTGCGACAAAAATTGTGTAATTAAGAAGGGAGATAATTCTTGGATATATTTTTGTTTATACGATTAACAGGCACAGATAAATATGGCGTTGAAGAAATTGTTTCTATTCTTTAAATGAAAATAGTGGATATTTAACGTCGTTTATTTGAAATATCTATAAAAAAGTATTTGTTTATTTAATAAGTCATTAACTTATTTAAAATATTCCTTCTAAGAATTTAATGAACTTAATACTCCATTGCCATCATTAATTTTAAGATTTTGTAAAATATAATTTTCAGAAAGATATAAATTCTATTTAGTTTGAAAAGAAATTGCCAAGACTATTTTTCTTTGTGTGAAAGATATATACTTTCTAAAGTGCTTAACTATTGACAAGAGAATACTGTACACAGTTTCATTTTCTTGAAGTAACGACATAAACTTTTTGTCCATTCACAGTCTTGTTACGTTTCTGATAAAATATCTCTTGTAGCTTTTCAACTTAGAACACCTCGTCTTTATGATATCACTTTGTCTTTATGAAAAAAAACACATTTCTTTGTAGACGTATTATATCGTAATAAAAGTGTTTTTTCTCGTATTAGTGGAAAAATATTTATCAGTGATTTTTTCGGAATATAAAATTCTTGACATTTCTATCGTATCGGAAAAACTGCTTTAATACATTGGCTGACATGTCACCATATATTGGCTGACATGACATTTCATTTGCCACCGTGTCTCCAGATACTGGTGACGGTTATATTTTCATTCTAAGTTGCTTTGCTAAATGTTTGAATGTTTGAAAAATTTTCAGAATATTAATATAAAAAGCAATGTCTGTATTTTCCTGCGAAATGATTGTTAAATGGCCCACTGCTTCTCTTAACTCTTAACTTTTATTTGAAGAATTTATAAATATATAGTAGTTATAAAAAAGCAAAGCTCAAGGAAAAATTGTTATTTGTGGAAGAAATAAAAACGGATATCTGCAAAATTAATTAATATATGGTGGCGTGGACGTAATTATAAAATAAATGTAAATCACAATTATAGCACATAATAATGCCTCTTTGTTTGCCATGAAGCATCTAATTAGAAAATAACGTATATATATATATATATATATATATATATATATATATATATATATAGTACATTTTTCTCCATTTTATATTTTTTTTAATTTCGCGCATGAGCGTAATTTGTTTTTGTAAAGTATAGTAGGATCAGTGGGCACCGTCTGTGAGACAATTTTTTCCGCCAGAAGTTTGGAGATAACATGCTATACAGCTTGGCATTCATGCCGGATGCTCCCATATAAACATTTTAGAGTGCTTCGGTATCAATCTTAGGACAGTGTAGAGGATTCGGAAATACACACACACACACACACACACACACACACACACACACACACACACACACGCACACACACACACACACACACATATATATGTTTCATTGAATAATATTGACATATTGTGTCTACTTATTTTTATACTAATCTTTTCCAGTTGACTAATCAGTTTCTTAGGGTTAAAAAGAGGTTCATCAAGGAAGGCACCGTAGTTTTAAGAAAACTATAGCAGTGCGCTTTCGCGGGTGTTTTTAAAAATCGCCATCACAACGGAACGCATATTTTATTGCAGTTCCAATCGGTTTGTCCTTGTAATTTCACCCTGAAGATGATCTTGGAAAAGTTCGAAAGTACTGTGGTTAAAAAAAATAAAAATCAGAAAAAAACTATGGCACCTTCCTTGATGATTTTCATCTCAACATCAAGAAACTGATTAGACAGCTGGAAAGGATCAGTATCAAAATAAGTAGACAAAATATGTCTATATTATTCAATGAAACATATATATATATATATATGTATGTGTGTGTGTGTGTGTGTGCGTGTGTGTGTGCGCGTGTGTGTGTGTGAGTGTGTGTGCGCGCGCGTAGGGTGTCTAAAAATTCTGATGGTTAACTGTCACGACTCTTCCTTACAATACATTGGGAAGGCTTGCAGAAATTTTTAAAAACAAGTTTCTATGAACAAAAACGGAACTTATACATAACAATTGATCAATTGCATTACTCATACATTGAAATAAGTTCAACCGCAACTTCGATTTAAAGAATGCCAAGTAAAGAGAAAGTAATATTTACTTAGACGAAAAGTTTCTTGTGAGTCCAGCTATCGAATATTATCAAAATATAAATCTACGTCCCCGGATTTTTTCAAATATCTCCTTTACCTAAAACTCAAATACACTAAAATTCACCTTCATCCCTGCCGTGCATCGACGGCTTAGTGGTAGACGCCAATTCGGTCGGGTTTCGATCCTAGCTAGAGGCAACCGGACGTCTAGCCACACTGAAGAGCTGTGAAACAGCGAAACAGTCTGTCTGTGGATGACATTATATATATATATATATATATATATATATATATATATATATATATATATATATATATGTATAATGTCATATATAGGATTAACATGAATAAATGTTTGTAACTTAGCTGATTGATGTTACCTTCAGCATCCCGATTCTAGAGTTTCATTGTCAGACCGGTCCGTCCGGGTATCAGCAATTTACTCTCACCCATTCTCCTCTCTCTCTCTCTCTCTCTCTCTCTCTCTCTATATATATATATATATATATATATATATATATATATATATATATATATATATATATATATATATATATATATATATATATATATATCAAAAAGAAAAACGCATCCTTTTTTGATGCAGCCACGCTCCCTACAAGCGTAGTAACCATTACGTCAGCGTAGACTATTCCAACTTTCAGCTTTCCAGAGAATACCAGTAATTCTTTTGTCTTTTAAAATCATCCTTTCGATTTGTGGAGGCCGGTTGAATTCAAGAAAAATATATTTGAATAAAACAAATTTACATCACAAAAATATCAAATGTTGTTACTTATTAGATTATGAATAATAAAATATAAAACTATCTAAGACATCACCTGTCACGCCATCTGTAATTGCCTGATTATTCATCAGAAATTACTTGTTTCTTTTGCTTTTCTGCCATTGCGTCTGTTATATTACAACAGAATTAATGTAATCATCTTAAGAATGTATGGAATGTACCCTACAGTGATTGTATAGAAACAAAACAACACATATACCTTGGGAATTCAACGGAATGTCTTCATTACTGTCTTATATACACCTAATGTCGTCATCAATCTACAGGATGTAGACAAACGAATCTTGCCTACTACACAGCAACACATTGGTTTTTGAAAATGACTGCGATGGTCGAAAGTACTTGAACAAACAAAAACACCAACATGAACTTTGAACAGTTTATTACCAATTTTGATGTGTATATGCAACAACTTATCTGAAAATTGGAAAAGTACGATAAAAATTAAACAGTCGTTTCTTTTTAATATATACACAGAGTCCGCCAAAAAATGTATACACACTTGTACAGATATTGTAATACAAAATTTATTTAGACATTAAGTTACCTTGGGACTTTACAATCACAAGAGATGATCAAATTGTGACCTTTAGCTTCCAAATATTTATTAATACGGCGAACTACTGCTTGGGCAACGTTGGCCAAAATGTCCAATGGGATTGCTGCACATGCAATTTCAATTTCTTGTTTAAGGGCCGCCAATGTAGTCAGTTTTCTGCGATACACAACATTCTTTAGGGGTCACCCAAAGGTAAATGTCTGAAGGTATTAAATCAGTGTTAAATCAAACGTGTTGGGGGTTGTATTCCAAATTCACGGCTCCATTGTCTTTAGACTTCAACAACATTCTCAAATTTGAAATACCACTTTAAAATAATCTTACGTCCCTCCAATGACACATTTACGCCTGCCATGTTGTATACGTCACTTTTCGATGCTACAGCCATGAGGGTAATGCCGTCTGTCGAGAAAATATCGTACTACATTAAACAGTGTTATCGCAATTTGATAAAACTTCGAAAGACAAATTTTTCCTTTCTTGAAGTGTGTATTCATTTTTTCGGCAAACTTTCTCTCTCTCTCTCTTTCTCTCTCTCTCTCTCTCTCTCTCTCTCTCTATATATATATATATATATATATATATATATATATATATATATATATAGATAGATAGATAGATAGATAGATAGATAGATATGTGTATGATAAAAAACATTCATACACCCACGAAAAATTTAACGTATGTATAAATATATTTCTTCTACAGTTGTTATAAATACAGTGCTCAATGTTATGAAACAGAGCTATAAGTATACATTAGTGAATATATATACATAATAGCCAACGTTGATAGCACGACTCGGAGTTTCATGCAGTCGCTGCAATCTTCAGCTGCAAATACAATCTGACCGTTAATTCGAGTTCTCGTGGTGATGATTCAAAATTTGGTGTTACAACTTGTTTAGTTAATTATTGCTGTCTAAAATATTAGAATTAACTAATAGGGATTTATACCGTTTAAATTCGTAAGTTCGAAAGGCGAAGAAATAAAAAATTCTAAAAAATTAAATTATTTGAATTTAAATTTGGATTCAAAGGTAAAGAACATATCAAGGTGGGTAACTCTCATTTTTGACAAAAATATCAAAGTAATATCAAATAAAATTAATACTCAGGATGGAAATATAAACAAAATAATAGGTTGGCGCTATCTAACTGATGTGTTTGAAAGCAAGCCTTGTCCTTGTCAGGCGAAATTATATAAACATACGTTATGAATAAATCGAATACAGTAATATTAGATTATATATATAACAAATGTTATTAATGATGTGTTCTAAGAATATTAAAAGTTGTTGCATATTATAATATTCATGTAATCTATTTTGCATTCTCTTTTAATTGGGCTCGATGTGTTAAAACACATCGAGCCCAGGTGCTTGGATTTATGTATAAATGTAGACATTAATTCGGAACTCGTGTTCAGCAGGTTAGGGTTATCTAAGTGTCTTGATATAATAAACTTCTCTAACTAACACAAGTTAATCTGTCTCTCTTTCCATTGTATGGCTAAGCTTTCGCGATTATTTCCCAGCTAATGTTTGGGTTCTGGTGGTTGTTTTTAATCGCCAAAAATACTCTGAAAGTGATGTGCAGTTTTTGTATTTAATATTGTTCAGTGTCATTTTGTGTTGGTAGAAACGCAATTTCCAGCTATTCTCGATGGATCCAAAGTAATATCTAACATCATTGTCTGAATCAATCCTACCTCTGTATATTATGCTTTCAGTCATGCAATGGCTGTTTAATGGAACGGTTGCGTTTCTACGGTTGTTGCATTGGCTTTTAGCAGTATTATTTTTTAGTATTTTGTTTTGGAGACTGCTTAATACATTATTTTTCTGTTGGGATATGTAATCATGTTTTCTGTACAGTTATAGCTAACCTTAATGTTGTTTTTTGTTGAAAATGCTTTTTAGTGTTGGAGAATGGCCAGATTGTTAATTAAATTCAGGAAAATTCTACCTACATTTGTTTTGACTAGGTACCGCCACTTTTTTGGCATAAATTTTCGATACCTAAGGTTTAAAATTATTTTTTTTAAATGCAAAAGCCTTATTACATTTTAAAGGATTAAATTTATTATTTCCAATAAGTAAAATATTCTGCTGTATTTCAGATAGAAATTATATAGATTGGAATGTCAGATTTAATTTTCTTAAAAGCGGCCATTTTCTTAATTTTAAGAAATTTGTAAACAAATTTATCGATTTTAAATCTCTTTAAATATATATATATATATATATATATATATATATATATATATTTCTGACACGTTATTTGAGTAAAAGTAGAAAATTTAAAGTTAAATTAATCTGATTTGAAATAAATATCACCTATAGCATAAAAAAGTAAATACAACCATTTGTTATTGATCGGCTGTGTTTAACTGAAGCGATGTTTGATGGAAGATTGAGTGACGAAGCGATGACAGCTAGTATGGATAACATTTTCAACTTCAAAATGATAATAATCAACTTCAAAATGGACTTATTTTCAGGTAAAAATCAACTCCAAAATGGATCAATCAACTTCAAAATGGATCAATCAACTTCAAATTGAGAATTAATATAATACTAATAAATTTAATAATTATTCTTTTATTTTTACTTAAAAGGCATATAAAAAAAATATAAATGTTCCTAAGAAAAAATATTTAAAAGATTACATCATCTAAGTTAATTACAGAGGGAAGTAATTTCTGTATTCCAGATACGAAGTTAGAGCAAGTCTCAGCGGAAATATTATTAATTGCCTCGGAGATCATCGCTTCTAACTTGCTGAGGCGGAATTCTTTAGTAGTTAAAGATCCCTGGCCATCACCTCTTAAAATCCCAACAATTGAGTCTGTCATACTTCTTTTTACGTCAGCTTTAATGACTGACCAAACCTTTTCAATGGGATTTAACATCGGACTATAGGGGCCAAGTCTGAAAATTTGGTGTTGCCTAAATTCGTCCTCCTCCACAACTACTTCAATTGAAGTATGGCAAGGAGCGTTATCAATAACTAAGACAACTCCCCTTTCATAAATTTCATTTGCCTTTCTAAGGCACTCCCTGGTCCATTCTTTCGCATCCTCTTTTTTGAAAGAACGTCTTTTAATTTTATGATGAATTAATCCACTATTACCAATACATCCAATAACATGGACGTTATTTCCCCTGGAGCCGGCCGCGACTGTAGTGCACCTCGTGCCTTTTTTAGAGCGACCTTCTCTTCTTGAAATATGGAGATTAAAATTGGTTTCATCCATATAAAGAATTGGCACACTTTGGGACTGAAATTCTAATAAAGCTACTGCGTAATCTATATGTTTCGCCTTATTGACATTATTATTGGCAGCTTCTTGTTCATAATGAACCGCCTTTAAAGTAAAGGCCAAGTGCTTTTTTATGCATTCTTTCGTCACACGAACCTCATACTTTTCGACCAACTTATTTACAATGTCTTGAAGAGTGACCCTAGGAGAGTTTTCAATTAATTCAACCATAAAATTCTTATGCTCTTGCCTAATTTTATATTTTCTTGCTCCTCCCCTAGAGTCACTCTTATCAGCACCCTGGTCTAAACAACAGTACGCTGTTGGCAGAGGCACACCAATTGTTCTTGCCAGGTCTTTCCAATTTCCTGCTGCGGCATTTGCAGCTAAAATCTGGGCCTTTTTTCGCCAGCCACAGTTTTCTTGAGGTAAGTCCTCTTTGGAGCTGTTGCTAATTCTTCTTCAGCTTCTTTTGTAGAGGTTTCTCCAGCATCATCATCAATCATCATTTTTGCCCATACGGGACTTTCTCCTCCTACTTTTACTGTAGGCTCACCCAATACTTTCTTGGCCTCTAAGTTGTTTGTATTTTGGTTTTTTTTCTTCATCTATATAATGAAGACAAACAGTCAATTTCCTTACTCATGGGGTAAATTAATTGAAAAAATAATTTCATTATTCATCGGAAAATTTTTATTTCTTCCGAGAATAATGTCCTTAATATAACATTTACAAAATCAATTAAAAGCTTTACTGCTGCCATATATAGTCTGGTGCCCCCGCTGTTCGTCTTAAGACCCTCGACAGATCCAGAGACGGATATGAAATGTAATTGGTCCTGATCTGGCATCTCGTCTACAGTTGCTCTCTCACAGACATGCCGTCGCCTCCCTCTGCCTTTTCTATAAATCCTTTCACGGTAACTGTTCCGACGAGCTACTTTCGCTAATTCACAGATTCCATGAATTTAAACGTGCTACTAGGCTGGCATCTCAATCCCACCCTTTCACTGTCGAAACAGTTAAATGTAGCCGTCTCTTCTACTCCAATAGCTTCATGGTCTCGCACCTCCCGTATGTGGAATTCCCTTCCTATTATTTGTTACTTTGATAGCTACACTCTCCAACTATTCAAATGTAATGTCAATCGACCTCTCCAGATGCCTTGATCTGTTTCCTATCCTTCTCTTCATCCTTTCCTCTGTCACGCCTTTTTACTATCGCTCTCACTCTCTGTAACCACTTGCGTGCTAGTGGCATCTTGCCTTGCTTGGGGCGAAAAAAAATCATGCATTGCATTCATTATTTTTCAATTCAAAGCAGATTTCCACTTAGAAAAATGCAAGTTTGAAAAAAAAAAAGATTAGGTGATTTAATTATCCAAGTAGTTCTACTAATAACGAATAAAAAATTCAGGAAATAGAACATTTTTTTGCGAAATTTCATGAAATTAAGTAAATGGGGGGGGGGGGGTAACATATGTAACAAAATATTTTTTACCAAAATTTTCTAAAAAAATTTTCAAAAATAATTTCATTCATTTGTGAATATGTCCTGAAAATTTCATTAAAATCGGACAATTATTTGATTTTTACAAGAATTTCTAAATCTATGTGTTTTTGACGGAAAAAAAGCGCAAAAAGTCGATATAATTATTATGACATTCCAATGACGTTAACAAAACAAGATTTTAACCAAAATTTCTAACGTGTTAGAAAGGATTAAAAAATTTCAAATAATAATAAAAAACATACTTTGGTCATTCACTTTAATAATAACATAAACATTTTGATAATAAAACTTATTTTTTCTTAAATTGTGGCCTTTTTCATTACGCTAGGCAGTTTTCCGCGAAAAAGTGGAGGTACCTAGTTTTGACATTACAGTAGTATGGCGGGTTGAACCATATAATGTTACGTTTGCGTTATTTTTATCTTTGTTCTTATTTCACATTATGGTTGTTGTATTCCAGCGGTTTGTTATATTTGGCTTTATTATCGTTGAATATTTCTTTGTTACTGGACTTGTACGAATATATGGAAATTGTCAAATATCCTTTTATGTTGGTTAGACTTTCTGTCGACATACTTGCGGTTGTGTAAATACTTAGCGTATGGTTTGTGCCAGCCCTTACTCAAGTCAAATGTATCGTCTAAGTAAGGCTTGAACATTTCTTATTAACGCACTTAATTCAGTGATTAATATGAATCCAGTTGCTTGAGCATTGCACAGTGATCAAATGCAGATCCTAATTTCAGCTTATAACTAGGTGTGAAGTTACGAACTTGTAGATCTACCCCCCCATATATATATATATATATATATATATATATATATATATATATATATATAATTATTTATTTGAATATTACAACATAAATATGTTATAAAATCACGACAAAAGTAGCCATTTTGTTTCAACACTTATTGTGTCTTGTCAAGTGATGATATATATATATATATATATATATATATATATATATATATATATATATATTACCTGATGATCGTTTCCGTGTACACCCATTTGATTCGGTGGCTAGCAAATTCCTGCTCAGTCACCGTTTATTTCAACACCCAAATATATGATTTTATACTGCAACTATTGTTATTACTTCGAACATTATTTTAGTGGACACTTCGTATTTGAAATAGACGCCTCATTTATTTAAGAGTGTGTATCACGTCTATAATCCTGCCGATTCTAGAAATTTTGGTAAAGAAAAGGTGTTCTCCAGCAGGGATCGAGCCCGCGTTCTCCGTTTGTTCTCCGTGCTTTACAACTCCAGCAAGAACAGCCTCACAGCAAGCAAGACGCCATTTGCCTTTTTAAGGAAAGCACATTCTCTTAGCTCATATTATTTTTCGGTAGCCCAAATCTGCTCAGTTTCGTATCCGAAGCGTAAACAAAGCAATTTCTAAAAACCTAATGGATTTACAGCATCTATACGGAGCGGACTTTAGTTACAGATTCTGGAAGGGGGCACATAATTTGGTATAATCAAATCAAAGTTGAAAGTAAACGAATTGGATCCCAAGAGTTCTGGAGTATCTCTAATCAAATTCTGAATAGAGACAAAGTATCAGTGCCTACTATTAGAAATTGCCCCGAGGCCTTCTCATCCTCGTCAGATACGACGAAGCTCTTCTCCTCGAACTTTGCTTCGAATTTAACGTTAGAGGAGCCCAATATCAGTAATGCTTTCATTGCAGCCCGGGAAGTCTCAAGACATCAAAAGTCTTGACCCTATGAAGGCTACGAGTCCAGAAAAAAATCCCAGTGTTTGTTCTTAAGAATGAACCCCGTGGTATCCCCGATCTCAGAGAAATTACTTAACCGTTGCTCGAAGGAGAATTCCTTCGCAAGTCTGTGGAATGTGTCAAGTGTATCCCTAGTTTTCAAGAATGCCGGTGAGCGTTCATTTCCCTCAAAGTTTCCTCGGCGTCATAAACAAACACTTTGAATCTATAATCAACAAGAAGGTTGTTAGTCATCTCAATAGGAACATCCTCTTGAGCGACAAACAGTAGGACTTTTGATTATCTCTGTCCACTGCTGATATCCTGCCTACGAATACTCACAGGATTAGTGAAGCACTTGACGACATCTATATCTCAAGGACGATCGCATTAGATATTTCAAAGGCTTTTGACAAAGTGTGATATAATGGGTTTCTGCTCAAACTATCTAGCTCTAGAATTACTGAAAGTTTTTTCTCTGTTATAAAGTCCTTCTTTACGGATAGGTCCCTGAAGGTTCACTTCTCGTTCCAAACCTCTTCCTACTTTACATAAATGATCTGACTATGAATATACTCTGATCATGTGTGAATATCTACGCCGATGATACAACGGTATATAGGTCCACCTGCAAAACCACCGATGACCAGTTGATCTCTCCTTGGCCCGATCTCTAACAGTTCAGTGGGGGAAAACTTGCTGATCACGTTTATGTTTCGCAAACCAAATCTGTGAGATTCCACAATCGCCGATTGGACCCAGAACTTTCACTGATTGCGATGAACGAATGCCCCCCTCGGGGAGAGTCCGTACTCTGAGTGCCTGTTGGGACTAAAACTCAGCCCACACCTCAAGTATAACTCGAACATACGATCTATTGCTAAAAATGCTGGAAAAATGGTCAGTTCCCCGTACTGTTCCAAGAAATACCTGACACCTCCTGCTATACTCTATCTTTACAAGAGCCAGATAAGGCCGAAAATGGAGTACTGTTGCCATATATTTCCATTCTTCATAGCGTCCAAAGTGTGTCAGCGTCCTTATGGGTGATGAATTATTTTCTACCATACCCTTTCTCACAGGCCTGACGTCGCAAACCTCTCGCTGCTGCCTCTCGTGTAGCTTCTTCCCACAAACAACTACTTTGTGAAGCCGACTCTCAAGTGATTGCTCTGTAACCCTTTACCCGAGTAACTCTCGGACCTTGTATACGGCGATCATCATTGTAATATATATATATATATATATATATATATATATATATATATATATATATATATATATATATATATATATATATATATATGAGATTGTGTGCGCATATATGTTATGTATCTGTATGATTTGTAATGTCTCCTCTGAGGACATATTTTGCTAACGGCTCCAACAAGTCCAGCTCGATGCCAAGCACGACGCTCCTCTAATTGGCCGCAATAATTGTTAGAATGCTTTCTCTACGCCAACCGACCAGCATGGGCGGACAGACGTACACTGACCACTTGTCTCCATGACAACACTATTTGTGACGCCCGTATCTATAGCAACCGGACAAATAAATGGAAGAATGAGGTCAGTGAAGCATTTAGGAAAAAATAACTATCTATCTATCTATCTATCTATCTATCTATCTATCTATCTATCTATCTATCTATCTATCTATCTATCTCTCTCTCTCTCTATCTCAGTCTATTCAAATATCTGTTAATCTCTCATTGGTAGATAACGCGGTCGGGTTTTACTTTTACCATTCAGAAAACTAATTTTGAATATATCCCGGTTGGCTCTCCACACTTTGAGTTTTAGTACTGCACAATATTTCAGTAATCGCTGTAGTCAGTGTTTGTTTTTATTTGCATATCTGTGCCATCTGAATTGCTTATATTTCTATCCATCTATCTCTGTCCATATTAATTTACCCTACATCATATATATATATATATATATATATATATATATATATATGATGAAATTGTAAGGCAAAGTTTACTTGTGGAGCGTTTCGTCCTTCAGGACTTCATCCGACTAAATTTGTTGTTATACACCGATTTGCACGAACACCTCGAGTGCCGCGAATTTTATCTTATTTTTTTATTTTTACTTATTTTATTTTATTTATTTAGAGTCTTTTTCTTGAAAAAGATTCTAAATAAATTCGGCTAGATTAAAGAAAACAAACTTAATTTATTTATATATATCTAGTTTAAATGTTGCTATATTATCAAAATCGGAGATTCAGTCTTTGTGAATATAAGAATCAATGTTCATCTCTTTCTCTCTTTCTCTTTCTTTCTCTCTCTTTCTCACTCTCTCTTTCTCTTTCTTTCTCTCTCTTTCTCTTTCTTTATTAAATATGGAGGAGAGAGAGAGAGAGAGAGTCAGTGCACGAAAGATAATTAATGTAATGCATAATACCATTGCTTTTCCCTACCTCAACTCAGGATCACTTAAGGCGTTTATATTACACGGTAAGTTTTATTGATCAGTCTCTCCCCACCATTTTCATTTGCCTGGTCAATTCGTGATAATGCCGCTGACTGCAGATAACGAGGGCACGTCAATGGAGGAAATTATTCCGAAATAAAGCCTGCCTAGCAAGAACAATTTTCTATTCAGTTCAATCATTTTTCGTATACTTATTTATTGTTGTTTTCCCTACCGACATTGTTTGCAAGACCATTATTTGATAAATAGACGCCATTTTGAATGTTTCTCTTTCTGCTTCATCCTTTTGTTATTTATTGCTGAATGTTTTGTAAGAGGCCAATAGATATGTACACGTAGGAGACATATTTTCTTCTGTAATGTAAGTTTACAAAGTGTAGTAGAAGTTGTGGTCCTTGTGGTTATAGCAATAATTATCAGTTCTGTCTCAGGAGGAAGAATTAAAGCCGGGGACATAATCTACCAGCGTGGAATTTATGATAAGACTGCTTTTTTATGTTGATATCAACGGGTACGCAAGATTCATAGGGTACAGGAAAACATGAGTGCTTTACAAGAAAATAGATTGGCGTAACTACCAATGATCAACACCAGCGGTAGCAACAGCAGCAATCACTGCGAGTGTCCTTTTGGGAGAAAAACTTACCCCACATCCTCCTATGACGGTACCTATCTCTGTCCTGTGTTAAATTAAACAGACAGAACTGACACATAGACGTTCATCGTTATTATATATATATATATATATATATATATATATATATATATATATATATATATATATATATATATATATATATATATATGTATATACATATGTATTTGAAGGAAGAATTTTCATCTCTCAGCCGCAATAATTCTCACAAGAAATACATAAACCTCAAAGAATTTAAATAAAAGTTTATATGAACACGAAAGGGATCTTTTACAAGCAATGCTCGCCGTCTGGCCATAATTTTGATTTTAAAAAATGCTATTCTAATTAAACGAGAAAGTAATCTACTAAGACGAATGTATATAGAAAGTGCTTTAATCGCTAGAACATCCACATTAAATTTGCATCCAGGTTCTTTTAACATTTCACCTTTTTTGATTGATCTTCTATTATCACAGTGTGAGATGCTTAATAATAAAAGTGATAAAAACACAAGCAAAAAGAAAATGACACTTAATAAAATTGGCTAGACTATATACACAAATTTATTTTTCTAATTTCGTGTACATTCAAGACGTTGGCGATCATTGCCCTCCACAATTTTCTGTTCTTTGTAACAGTTGTAAATTTTGTGTTTTCGTTATCTCTTCTAAATCCTATTCTGCCATCCATTTACAGACATTCACCAGCTAGGTTATGCGTTGCTCTTCTCTGTCCCTCTTGCCTTCAGTCTGTCTTATGAGTATCCAATTTTCCAAGCCCCTTTTCCTAGAAATTTCATCTATCTCTTTCTGATGCTAAGCATAAGTATCCTTTTTGGTTCAATTTTCTGTAAAATTTCGTCTTTGATCACATTAGGTCTGTGGTATTCTCTGTATTCTACTGTAGAAGCACATTTCTGATGCTTCAAGTCTTCTTCATCTGCGAGGAGATTGTCCAGCATTCACTGCCATATAATAATATTACGTAACAGTTCAGGATTCTTTTCTTTGCTTCTCATGAAGTGTTTCTGTTTCTTAATACTTTGCTTAGCTTTTGGAAGGCATCTTTCACTATCCCAATGCATCTTTGGATTTCAGTGTCACACTTTCCGCCCTTTATTAAAACAGTTTCTAGATATTTAAATTTTTGCACTTGTTTTATTTTCTTAACACCAATTTGTAATTTGCATGTTGGATTGTTCCTTTTGCAAGAAATCATGCATTCTGTCTTCTTGTAATTTTAGTTTAATCCTTTCTGCTTGCCTTCCTTCATTACCTTCTGTACAAGTTCTTGTAGTTTCCTTTCTATGGCTATCAATACTCTGTCATTTGTATATCTTATGTTGTTAAGATTGAGGCTGTTAATAATGAATCCTGGTAGGACTTCTATTTCCTTCAGAATCGCCTCACTGCATAGGTTGAATAATTTAAGTGAGAAAGAAGACACATCCTTGTCTTACACCCCTTTCTATTTGTGTAAACTTACTGAACTCATTTTCTATCCATAGGCAGGCGGTTCACTGCCAGTATAAGTTCTGGATTATTCAAACCTCCTTTCTAAATATGTCAAGCAGTTCCTAAGCAGTTCCATCAGTTCTTTATCAGAAATAACATATTGATAGGGCTGTACAGAGCGTACATTATCTCTGTCTCTGTCTATATAATTCTCTCTGTCTCCCTGTCTATATATAATTCTTTCTCTCTCTCTCTCTCTCTCTCTCTCTCTATATATATATATATATATATATATATATATATGTGTGTGTGTGTGCATGTGTGTATGTGTGCATGCGTGCATATGTGAATTTTTAGTACCCTCTTGTATACATGCCTGTGCTGTTGATGTTTTCATCAGTGTTGGAAATAAAATAAGCAGGATGAATTCAATTTCTGGTCAAGATATTAGGCATCTTTTGTGCAGTTGGAATAATTCAAGTTTATTGTGCACTATATTCTCAACTCTCTCCTGGGATATGCTAATTGGCAATTTGATTTATAACCAATCACATATCATCCATCACTATGGGGTGAGCACAATGGTTTCCTCGGTGGTGGATGTTGCAGGCCGACCAGACCTTGCATCATCTTCAAGATACTCCCTTCCCCACCTACATTCACCTGCCCACTTTTGCACTGTTAATAAAGCAGGGGCGCCACCCCCTAATATAGCAGCCATGTAAGCAGGCATGTCTCTGGGGCTAAATCCTTTTTCTGCAGATACTTGATAACACGGCGATGCTAAGTTTTGACCATTTTTAAGAGAAGTCGCTTCATGCTTCGTTTGAAGTCTTCTTTGAGCAGCAGTCTGATGTCAGTTTATCTGGAACGAAATAATGCAGTTATTAATAAGAGTTGAAAGAAATACATGCAAGATTTCAAAGCCCTCATCATTCCTTCAGAGTCAACCTATGAACTTTTCCGACCACACTCGTATATACTTATTTCTACGATGTGAAAAAAAAAACGATACTTCTACTATTTCATATTAAATCACCATTACCCCCAGATCCATTAATGATTCTTGCGTTGAGATTAACCCTATTATTATAAACATTATCTTGAATTTCTGTTATTATGAGTTGATTATCATCTATTGTTATTTTTAAAAGTATTTATTTCTCAATTATTTTCAGTTGCTTTTCATTGCAACTAATCAGATCGTTAGTCTACGATCTTTTCTAAATTGTTAGCGAGTATCGAACTCGCATTCTCTATTTCGTTTCCGGTTCCGGCTGTTTACTAACAGCAGTAGATCTGAGTTGTTGCAATGGAAAACAACTGAAATTAATAGGGAAAGAAATACTTGTTAAAAATGAATATGGTTTAATGTGAGTGAAACAACATATTATCTTTTACAGTTGATAATGCCTAGCAGACATGGGAGAATGGTTTTCGCAAGGGTGCGATAACACATTTGTTTCTACATCAATCACGAGGCGTTTTTTATTTTATTTTGTTTAGATGTGTGACCAGAGATGTAGATGCCTTTCCTAAAGGTATTATAGGTTGGAATTCGATTTGCCCATGCTGCTTTTAATGCCTGCAGTCCCGGGATGTACATGTATCTAAGTATATAGATTAATGTAGGGATTGAGCGAAGATGAAAGCCGAAATGATATTTTAGAAAGATTTTGTAGAAACTGCACGAACTGCTGAGGCATGAAATCACTCAAGTTTGTCTGGGTCCATTATTAAATGGAGTGGCAACAAAAAAGAACAACCTTTTTATCGTTTTCCTCTGATGACAATAATGACACGGACGCCAATAATATCATTAAAATGTAATAAAGGTATTACTAAAGGATGATGATGATGATGATGATGATGATGATGATGATGATGATGATGATGATGATGATGATATTCACATTATTATCAATAATAATAATAATAATAATGTGTTTGACATGTACACATGTGTGTGTATGTACGGGCTTATTTGCAGTAGTTGATATTTTCATCATTTGTTTTAAAAAGATGATGCATTCAGTCGCCCGTATTCTTTTTATGTATGTCGATATCGATCTGCATTTAGATTGATAGATAGACAGATAGATATGTATGTATGTATATGCATATGTGTTTGTGTGTGTCTGTGTGTGTATGTGTACATATGTATATGCATTTAAAATCTTTCTCATAGTGTTTTTCTTGCCTTAGCCTACCCAGTATAAACAAATATACATTCATATATCGTTAACTATTTATGAATTTTAGTGCACATTCATATATATATATATATATATATATATATATATATATATATATAGAGAGAGAGAGAGAGAGAGAGAGGGGAGGGGGGATAGAATTCTGTCCATTTCTCTACCCTATCATGTTTCTGTGTGTCTCATTTGTTTTTCACAGAAAATCCATTTTTTGACAATGCGTGCATTCAAGTGCCTTGTGCTCAGATCACAACCCTCCTGATGACCACACCCTATGCCAAGGGACTGCAACTCCACCTTGTTGCACCCAGCACCCACTACAGTCTACACAGGAAAAAAGTCAATAGTCACTGACCAGGCTATCACTAACACTCTGAAGCCGATGGAAGTTGTTTGTACTTAAATCATTCGTTTGTATCCATTACGCTTGGTGATTTGCGAACAACATTATCGATCAGCAGTGTGCGAACGTGTGGTTTTATTATGAAACTTATTTTGCTCACAGAATGACAGATGATAAGACAAAGTATTTACTATTCAGTTCTTGGTTTTCGATACACGATGAATAAGACATTTTGATATCTTCAGCTATATATTTCTTTCCGCTCCTGGAACTAATTTTGCTTTCCTTGTAAGGTCAATAAAAAAAAACTAATGCTGGCGCAGAACTGAGTGCATGTGTGTGTCTGTGTAAGTTTCTGTATGTGCATGTGTGTGTGTCTGTGTAAGTTTGTGTATTTGTATGTGTGTGTGTCTGTGTAAGTTTGTGTATGTGTATGTGTGTGTGTCTGTGTAAGTTTGTGTATGTGTATGTGTGTGTGTCTGTGTAAGTTTGTGTATGTGTATGTGTGTGTGTCTGTGTAAGTTTGTGTATGTGCATGTGTGTGTCTGTGTAAGTTTGTGTATGTGCATGTGTGTGTGTCTGTGTAAGTTTGTGTATGTGCATGTGTGTGTGTCTGTGTAAGTTTGTGTATGTGTATGTGTGTGTGTCTGTGTAAGTTTGTGTATGTGTATGTGTGTGTGTCTGTGTAAGTTTGTGTATGTGTATGTGTGTGTGTCTGTGTAAGTTTGTGTATGTGTATGTGTGTGTGTCTGTGTAAGTTTGTGTATGTGTATGTGTGTGTGTCTGTGTAAGTTTGTGTATGTGTATGTGTGTGTGTCTGTGTAAGTTTGTGTATGTGCATGTGTGTGTCTGTGTAAGTTTGTGTATGTGCATGTGTGTGTGTCTGTGTAAGTTTGTGTATGTGCATGTGTGTGTGTCTGTGTAAGTTTGTGTATGTGCATGTGTGTGTGTCTGTGTAAGTTTGTGTATGTGCATGTGTGTGTGTCTGTGTAAGTTTGTGTATGTGTATGTGTGTGTGTCTGTGTAAGTTTGTGTATGTGCATGTGTGTGTGTCTGTGTAAGTTTGTGTATGTGTATGTGTGTGTGTCTGTGTAAGTTTGTGTATGTGCATGTGTGTGTGTCTGTGTAAGTTTGTGTATGTGTATGTGTGTGTGTCTGTGTAAGTTTGTGTATGTGTATGTGTGTGTGTCTGTGTAAGTTTGTGTATGTGTATGTGTGTGTGTCTGTGTAAGTTTGTGTATGTGCATGTGTGTGTGTCTGTGTAAGTTTGTGTATGTGCATGTGTGTGTGTCTGTGTAAGTTTGTGTATGTGTATGTGTGTGTGTCTGTGTAAGTTTGTGTATGTGTATGTGTGTGTGTCTGTGTAAGTTTGTGTATGTGTATGTGTGTGTGTCTGTGTAAGTTTGTGTATGTGTATGTGTGTGTGTCTGTGTAAGTTTGTGTATGTGTATGTGTGTGTGTCTGTGTAAGTTTGTGTATGTGTATGTGTGTGTGTCTGTGTAAGTTTGTGTATGTGTATGTGTGTGTGTCTGTGTAAGTTTGTGTATGTGTATGTGTGTGTGTCTGTGTAAGTTTGTGTATGTGTATGTGTGTGTGTCTGTGTAAGTTTGTGTATGTGTATGTGTGTGTGTCTGTGTAAGTTTGTGTATGTGTATGTGTGTGTGTCTGTGTAAGTTTGTGTATGTGTATGTGTGTGTGTCTGTGTAAGTTTGTGTATGTGTATGTGTGTGTGTCTGTGTAAGTTTGTGTATGTGTATGTGTGTGTGTCTGTGTAAGTTTGTGTATGTGTATGTGTGTGTGTCTGTGTAAGTTTGTGTATGTGTATGTGTGTGTGTCTGTGTAAGTTTGTGTATGTGTATGTGTGTGTGTCTGTGTAAGTTTGTGTATGTGTATGTGTGTGTGTCTGTGTAAGTTTGTGTATGTGTATGTGTGTGTGTCTGTGTAAGTTTGTGTATGTGTATGTGTGTGTGTCTGTGTAAGTTTGTGTATGTGTATGTGTGTGTGTCTGTGTAAGTTTGTGTATGTGTATGTGTGTGTGTCTGTGTAAGTTTGTGTATGTGTATGTGTGTGTGTCTGTGTAAGTTTGTGTATGTGTATGTGTGTGTGTCTGTGTAAGTTTGTGTATGTGTATGTGTGTGTGTCTGTGTAAGTTTGTGTATGTGTATGTGTGTGTGTCTGTGTAAGTTTGTGTATGTGTATGTGTGTGTGTCTGTGTAAGTTTGTGTATGTGTATGTGTGTGTGTCTGTGTAAGTTTGTGTATGTGTATGTGTGTGTGTCTGTGTAAGTTTGTGTATGTGTATGTGTGTGTGTCTGTGTAAGTTTGTGTATGTGTATGTGTGTGTGTCTGTGTAAGTTTGTGTATGTGTATGTGTGTGTGTCTGTGTAAGTTTGTGTATGTGTATGTGTGTGTGTCTGTGTAAGTTTGTGTATGTGTATGTGTGTGTGTCTGTGTAAGTTTGTGTATGTGCATGTGTGTGTGTCTGTGTAAGTTTGTGTATGTGCATGTGTGTGTGTCTGTGTAAGTTTGTGTATGTGCATGTGTGTGTGTCTGTGTAAGTTTGTGTATGTGCATGTGTGTGTGTCTGTGTAAGTTTGTGTATGTGCATGTGTGTGTGTCTGTGTAAGTTTGTGTATGTGCATGTGTGTGTGTCTGTGTAAGTTTGTGTATGTGCATGTGTGTGTGTCTGTGTAAGTTTGTGTATGTGCATGTGTGTGTGTCTGTGTAAGTTTGTGTATGTGCATGTGTGTGTGTCTGTGTAAGTTTGTGTATGTGCATGTGTGTGTGTCTGTGTAAGTTTGTGTATGTGCATGTGTGTGTGTCTGTGTAAGTTTGTGTATGTGTATGTGTGTGTGTCTGTGTAAGTTTGTGTATGTGTATGTGTGTGTGTCTGTGTAAGTTTGTGTATGTGTATGTGTGTGTGTCTGTGTAAGTTTGTGTATGTGTATGTGTGTGTGTCTGTGTAAGTTTGTGTATGTGTATGTGTGTGTGTCTGTGTAAGTTTGTGTATGTGTATTTGTGTGTGTCTGTGTAAGTTTGTGTATGTGTATGTGTGTGTGTCTGTGTAAGTTTGTGTATGTGTATGTGTGTGTGTCTGTGTAAGTTTGTGTATGTGTATGTGTGTGTGTCTGTGTAAGTTTGTGTATGTGTATGTGTGTGTGTCTGTGTAAGTTTGTGTATGTGTATGTGTGTGTGTCTGTGTAAGTTTGTGTATGTGTATGTGTGTGTGTCTGTGTAAGTTTGTGTATGTGTATGTGTGTGTGTCTGTGTAAGTTTGTGTATGTGTATGTGTGTGTGTCTGTGTAAGTTTGTGTATGTGTATGTGTGTGTGTCTGTGTAAGTTTGTGTATGTGTATGTGTGTGTGTCTGTGTAAGTTTGTGTATGTGTATGTGTGTGTGTCTGTGTAAGTTTGTGTATGTGTATGTGTGTGTGTCTGTGTAAGTTTGTGTATGTGTATGTGTGTGTGTCTGTGTAAGTTTGTGTATGTGTATGTGTGTGTGTCTGTGTAAGTTTGTGTATGTGTATGTGTGTGTGTCTGTGTAAGTTTGTGTATGTGTATGTGTGTGTGTCTGTGTAAGTTTGTGTATGTGCATGTGTGTGTGTCTGTGTAAGTTTGTGTATGTGTATGTGTGTGTGTCTGTGTAAGTTTGTGTATGTGCATGTGTGTGTGTCTGTGTAAGTTTGTGTATGTGCATGTGTGTGTGTCTGTGTAAGTTTGTGTATGTGTATGTGTGTGTGTCTGTGTAAGTTTGTGTATGTGTATGTGTGTGTGTCTGTGTAAGTTTGTGTATGTGTATGTGTGTGTGTCTGTGTAAGTTTGTGTATGTGTATGTGTGTGTGTCTGTGTAAGTTTGTGTATGTGTATGTGTGTGTGTCTGTGTAAGTTTGTGTATGTGTATGTGTGTGTGTCTGTGTAAGTTTGTGTATGTGTATGTGTGTGTGTCTGTGTAAGTTTGTGTATGTGTATGTGTGTGTGTGTAATAAAAATAAGATTTAAAATGGAATTTCCATGTCATTTTATTCATGGTTATTGATATTTTGATTTATTCATTGCAAGATTCAATATTTTCTTCGTATCTATTTTTTTTATTTCTACAACAAACATGAGCAAAAAAGATATTCGAAAGTTCAACCGTCTATTTTAAAAAAAATTAAAATACAAAGTAATTTTTCTTCTTCTATGTGCCTTTTCCGTGCCTGACATTGGCTCTCCACAATTTCCTGTCCTTTGTAGCTTTTTATAATCTTTTGTTATCTCTCCTAGTCCTTGTTCCATCATCTATTTGCTCAAACTAGGTATGTTATGCGTTGTTTTTCTCTGTCCCTCTTGTCTTCAAACTGTCCTGTGAGTATCACATTTGAAAGCCATCTTTACTCGTTTTGTGCTCGAGAAATTTCAACTATTTCTTTCTCATTGTTAAATATAAGTATCCTTTTTGTTTAATTTTCTCTAAAATTTTGTTGTTGCTTAAATTTTGGGTCCGTGGTATTCTGTGAGGAGATTTTCCAGCATTCACTGCCTTAAAGGAGAACTAATACTACGTAAGAGTTCAAAACTCTTTTTCTTTTCTTAAAAAAGAAAAAATAATTAATTTACTTATTACGTTGAATTTTGCAATTACTTATGCTTTTCAATAAATTCACAGAAAATAAAAAGGGATTTTAGAGAACCATGATCGCCTATGTCCTGAACGGATATGCCATTTTAAAAACCCCTGATTGTCTAAAAACAAATTGTATATTGCCTTGGAGACGTATATCTCTCTTGTTTCTAATCCTTATATTAACAACCTAAGATATATGCAGCTCCATAAATATGTTGATAGCTATTTGTCTACAACTGTGGTTCCCAAACGGCGCAGCGGAAGAGGATAGCAGGTGAGACGGAATGACTGAAAGGCAATCAAAAATTTACACACAATTTTTAAAAAATTCATATACAAAAAATATATATGATTTCAAAATTTAAAATGTTATTATGGAATACTTGTAATTACATGCATGAGTCCCAGTATAAATAATTACTGACCGATTTTATCTTTGTGATATTTTCGTATTATATCAAGTATTAAGAATATAGTAACTAGGGTCTGCAAATTAGTTCTGACTTTGAAACCGCGGTTATCTCCCTTTAACCTTTAACCTCTCTCTCTCTCTCTCTGTTTTTTTTTAATTATTGAATGTAGTTTTTGTCCCATTGGTGAGGCAAATTTTCCTTCTTAAAATGCGACCGAGAGAAAAAATGCACTGGTCTACAATTATTCGAAATGCTTATGTGCCAAATCCATTCGGAAAAAAATACTCTTTCCGACTCTAAGTTGTCCAACGATAGTCGTCCACTTCGCTGTCTGTCATCCTTGGAATTGCCTTCATGAAACCCTATAATCTATCTTCTTACATTATTGTAATCAGTTTTCTCCTTATCATACATATTCCAAGGATTTCGCTTGATGCCTGAAACAAAATAATTTTCTTTCTTCAAGAATTCGATTATTGTTTTTTGTTTCCACTTCTTATCCATAATTATGCAACAGCTGAAAAAGGAAAGAAACGCTGGCAGTCATGCAATAAAAGTTATTGTGTCCTGTGGCGTAAAAGCATTACATGTCGATTGAATGGTAACCAAGAAAACGGCGATAATTTTCAAGATTATGTCAGTCATAACCAATACACTAGCACGTAGCATCGGTTATGCAAGGGAGATAAGTATGTAACAGCAATGCGTTAAGACACGTTAACTCAGTATTATTTTTACTGTCTTTTAAAATAGACAGAATTATTTTATATCTATATTAAGTTTCGCCTTTTGTTTGTTGCGTTCACTTCATATATATCCCCTTGTGGAAAGGCAAGAATCGATTTGTTATTCCCCTCCACCAGTTAAATAGCAGAGTAAACTGTGCTGTCTAGCAGCTAGAAGGATAATTCAAAACCGTGGTGAAGGCGTCGGGAAATTGTTATCCCATCTTTCCCAAGAAGTCATAACAGTTCATAGAAAATAAAGAAAACAAATTTATGGAGAGCCGTGATCGCATATATCATGAAGAAACCGTATCAGTCAGGCAATACGAATACACTGTCTTGTCGAGCAAAAAAACAATCACATTTATCAGAGAATATAGTAAATTGAGATTGCATTAAAAAAGGCCAATCCTCGTAGTTGGTTTTTTCCCTCTCTCTTCTTCTCACTCCACCCCCTCTCTCTCTCACTCTCAATATATATATATATATATATATATATATATATATATATATATATATATATATATATATATATATATATATATATATGAACTATATTTAGGCGGCAAGTATTCATCAAAAGAGATTTAATTTAAAAGTACCGCTAAGGTTTGTCTGATTCATTTTTATTGTATTCTATTGTATTTTTCTAATTTTCGAATAAGGTGTTGAATATTGTGCTCGAAGTCGTGGATAAGCTGTCCGAAGTGGATAAACTATTGTGTTATTGTTTTTTCATATAATTCCGATCATTTCAAGAACCCATGTCTACATCCTTGTACTCTTTGGAAAGCTGGAAGTTTGAAAACGTCAACAGTGACGTCATCTGCAACGGTTATTGAAAACAAAGCGGCACCAACAAAAATTAATATTAATATATACACGCGCGTGCACGCGCACACACACACACACACAGGCACACACACACACACACACACACACACACACATACACACATATACAGGCACATTAATGTACAAATAATGAGATAAAAAAAACATTAAACGTGGAACGAAAAAGCGAGTCTCGAAATGCCATATTGTAGCAAAGGAGTTTTTGTCGATCAGAGTTAATTCTGCAATAAGAAATGCTTCGATGATAAGCTAGATTAGTGGAAGACAAATTACAGTGATAAAAAGTCATTATTGCACTGAAAAAATATCCTTTATTCAAGGGGAATGGATCTAGAAAATAAAATAACGCAATCACCAAATATTTAATATTTTACATCTGAAATCAATTATGCATGGCTTTGTTGTTTGTGAATTGAAAGTGAGGATTGCATGTTTCAAAGACACTGGAGTACATACATACACACATACACACTCATATTTTTAAATGATTATGTATATCCTTATATTTTTATATTGTGGCTGCATTTATGTGAATAATGTGTGTGCGTTGCATGTGTGTTTGCGTGTGCGTGTGCGAACGAAATGTTAGAATTGGTTAACTATGTCACTTTCACAATAAAGCTAAAAATCAAGCAATATTTGATTAAATATCGACATGATTTGGTAAATATGTCAGTATTTCAATTTCAATCTGAATGTCTCTGTGTCTTCAACGATTTCGATAGAAAAACTGTAACTAGCCCTTTGTTTTATTCCTCATCTTTTCACATCTAAAACTGAATTATTAATCTGAAGAAGTCGCTTCTCCGAACAAAATGTATCAATAAGAATTCTTTTTCATTTTATCATTCACTTACCCAATGTTTGTCTTTTATATCTCCCATATATATATATATATATATATATATATATATATATATATATATATATATATATATATACATATATATATATATATCCGATGCGATGAGAACGAAAGTAATATATAAATTCCAACGTTCACAGCGTTAATTAAAAAAGATCTCGATACAGGTAGTAGAGCGATAATTATTTATTTATTATAATTTTATCATATAGACAAAACCATTTTACTCACTACAAAGATGCAACTTGGTTTCAGTGCATTTCAACTGCACATCTACGGGTTAACCATTTCCGACCCTCACCCGTAGATGTGCAGTTGAAATGCACTGAAACCTAGTTGCATCTTTGTAGTGAGTAAAATGCTTTTGTCTATATGATAAAATTATAATATATATATATATATATATATATATATATATATATATATATATATATATATATATATATATATATATGTCGTTCAAATTTATTGTTGAAACGTACAGAAACGAAAAAACGGACTAAAAATCACTAACACTAAAATCTCCGATGTAATAATTTATTCAATGCATTAGTTATATACCGCCGTAATATAGCTTCACTATTTCTTTCTATGGGAATTATTCGAATGAACTTTCCACTATGTTACATAGACTTTATGACTTTATGCGCGGCAATGTTCCATCATTGAAAGGGTTAGATGTAACCGTAAGTTCTATGCTAATAGTTTCTTCTATCACACTTCTCGCTTGTGGAACTCTCCTCCGGCTTCTTCCTTTCCAGTCAACTTTGATCTTCAAAACATTTAATACAGTGGTTTTGTCTATATGATAAAATTATAATATATATATATATATATATATATATATATGGAAAAATATCTTTATGAGGTATGCTATATTTTTGAGATAAAGTGCTCAATGTAAAAGTGAACATTGAAGTCAACATTCAGAGGCGACAGACTGTTTCATGTTAAACGCAATTGTCAGGCCTCATGATTGCATTTTTGACATTAAACAGTCTGTCGCCTCCGAGTGTTGACTTCAATGTTCACTTATATATATATATATATATATATATATATATATATATATATATATATATATATATATATGTAGGTGTTAGATAAAATAATGTAAAGACTAGCTTAAACATTCATTTATTAACTAATGACGGGTTGGACCTCTGTGAGGTTCTAATTATTCTAATTATTTTACGTGAAGTTACCAGTTTGATGTTGCAAATACCCGGAAATGACGGAAGTGATAAAAATGCTATTTTTGCAAACTGTTCACATTATTTTGTCTAACCCCTGCATATATATATATATATATTTTTTTTTTTTTTTTAATCATATCACCCCAAGCAAGACCGCAGGCCACTATCACGCAAGGGGTTAAAGAGGGGGTTGGAGGAAGAGCAGATAGGAGTGGCAAGGGAGGGGATGTGAAGAAAGAGAAAGACAGTGGGTCGATCAAGGCAAGGGGGCCACAAAAGATCCGGAGCGAGAGCAGATAGGAATGAGAAATGAAAGGATGTGGAGAAGGGAAGTGTATAGATCAAGGCAACTGGAGATGTCGATTGACGCTACACTTAAACCGTTGGAGATTGTATTTATCAGGGAAACAGTAATAGGGAAGGGAGTTCCATAGGTGAGATGTGCGAGACATGAAGCTATTGGAGTAGAAGAGACGTCTACATCTAACAGTTTCCACGGTGTAGGGGTGGGAGCGGGATGCCAGCCTGGTGGGGCGTTTAAATTCACGAGGCCTGGGGACAAGCGAACGCAGCTCCTCAGAGCAATTACCGTGGAAGTACTTGTAAAAAAGGCAGAGCGAGGCAACATCGCGTCTGTGAGAGAGCGACTGCAGACGAGATGACAGATCAGGGCCAATCACGTTGCCTATCCGTCTCTGGATCTTATCAAGAATCCCGAGGCAAACAGCAGGGGCCCCAGACCATATATGGCAGCAATACTTCATGCAAGGGCGAATGGTCGATTTATAGACTTGAAGGATCGATTCCGGGGAGAAAAATTTCCTGGCTCGGCACAGAGAACCAACTTTCTTAGCGGTGGCTGATGCAACTGACTCGATGTATTTGTTCCATCTCAGATCAGCAGACAGCGTGAGACCGAGCAGCCGCAGGGAGGAGCTCTCGAGAAGTTGGTCATCAGACATACTAATGGGATGCAGGGATGGATCCTTGTGGTGATTGATAGAGAGCAGTTTTGTTTTAGAGGCGTTAAAGTTAACCATCCATTTCTCACCCCAGATCACAACCGATTGGAGGTCCTTTTCAATTTGAGCTGCCAGGTTAGCTTTGACCGCCTATATAATAGTTCTAAGGTATGATATATTTATTGCTTAAAAGTGGTCAGTATCAGGGATACAGCGTATCTGGCTTGACGAGTATGGCTTGTCGTATGAAACAAACTGTCGCCTCTGGGTGTTGACTTCAGTGTCCACTTTATATATATGCAATGGGTAAATTGTCGCCATTTTATACTTTTAGTTTGTACATGCGCGTTGTTTGATTTTGGTTTTGTCGATTGCACAGTATAGTATGGTCAGTGGGGCAACCTCTGTGGGAAAAAGAGCACCATGGCACAATTATCTCTGCCAGAAATTTGGAAACCACAGACTGTACTGCTTGGCATTCGTGCCGGAAGCTACAATACGAACATTTCATAGCGTTTGGGTGTCAATCTGAGGACAGTGCAGAGGATTCGGATAGGATTGGATGACATATCAAGTCAACAGCATGGTGCTTGAAGGGATCACTAGTGATGGCAACGTTATGCCTCCCCAGGGCATCGGACTCAAACACGGAGGCCTACATCAAGTGCTTTTAGGAGGTAGTTTTGCACTGGGTCAAGAGGGTGATTGCTGGAAGACTCTATGTCTGGCAACAGGACTCTGCACCATGGCACACAAGCAGGAGAATCCAGTTATGGCTGTCAGACAATCTCTGCGACATCATACCTTAAATCTGGCCACCTAACTTCCCAGACTGAAACCCCCTTGATTATTGTTGAGCGAGAGACCAACAAAACTCCTTGTAACACCAAAGGTTAACTGAAGGCAAGGATTATGGCAGTATTCACCAGCTTAAACAAGGAGACCGTTCAGAAGAGTTGCAGGAGATTCCGAAGTTGCAGCCAATGGCGATTTTAATGAATAAATTTACTCTTTAATATTTCAAGATATTTTCTGTAATTTTGATATATATATCTTAAAATGAGACATAATTTTCCCTTTTGTGTAATTTATACGACAATTTATCCCTCTAAATATGTGGGTATATATATATATATATATATATATATATATATATATATATATATATATATATATATAGTTAGTTAGTTAGTTAGTACATAATAAAATACAAAATTACTTCATATAGGGAATAGGATTATTTCAACCGACAAAAAATTCGTCAGTCTTATTCAACCCCGGTATAGACTTCGTGTGGAAATTAGAAATTTAACTATGACAGCTACAAAAACTGTTGAAAAACTAATACAGAATTTATCCATTTCAATGATTCAGTCAGACAAAAAGCACGAGACAGTGGTCAAGGGAGGGTGGAAGGTATTAGTCTTAAAGGGAAGATGTTTTACAAAATTAAACCTGATGACATTAAATTGGGTTCATATGAAGAATGAAATATTAATTTGAAACTAAAAAAGAAACAAAAACGTTTTTTTTTAAAAAACTTAAATTTTATAGATGAAGATATGTTTAAAAATACGAAATCATACTTAAAAATACTCTTTTAAATACAAGTTATATTTAAAAATAAGATATATTTAAATAAATTAAAGATAAGTCATATTTCAATAATTTATATTAAAACTAAAATTATATTAAAAAAGTTATATTTAATATAAAATCAATACTTAAAAATACAAAGTTATATTTTAAAACAACCCTAAAATATATAGTTAAAGAGGTATAAGTGATAAAAGGAAAGAGAGTTCTTTGAACGGAGGCAGTTATAAGATATAATTAATATGGTGTAAAAATGGAAATATAGAAATTAGAATTAGTAAAAATGGAAATATAGAAATTAGAATTAGTCTTACATTCGTCATTTGAAGAGTTAGAGAAATATACTAACTACATTATAGAAATTTGAATTTGTTGTTATGTCGACATTTTATAACTAATTCATTCCTTTGATTCAATAGTTGGCTTTGATTATTGTATTTTATTATTCTAATTTTTCTTCTAAACATAAGTTACACCTATCTCTAAGGCGATTAGAAGTATGTGCGGAACCTATAATCTTCCAATCTGTCTGTGAGCTCAAATCTTTTACCTTCAATTTCAAAAATTTCTTTGAAAGAGCTGGTATTTTAATTTAGGGTTGGTAAAAGAGTGCCTATGGGTATAAATTTCCATTCCCCGCAGAAATTCCAATATAATTTTTCATATTTTCTTTGGAAAAATGGTTGCTTGATATATAACCCTAGTAGATCTTCATTTGTCCTCTACTGGACAATTTTCTTTATATCTACAATTACAAGGCAGGTTCGTTGTTTATCCCATAGAGATTTCTTAAAATATAGTTATTATGTGAGTTGATAATTTTATACATATAAACCTGGGGTTGAATAAGACTGACAAATTTTTCGTCGTTTAAAATAAGCCTATTCCATATATGAGGTATTTTGGATTTTATTGTGTACTAATTATTTGTTCTGTAATAATAAATACATTGAGCTCTTTTATGGATCAGTTTTAATATTTTATATTACTAGGATCCACTTGGATTATATACCAACGGATTTATTACATTTACTATATATATATATATATATATATATATATATATATATATATATATATATATATATATATATATATATATAAGACATGTCTGATTGAATAATTTAGACAGGTTTTGTCTACTTATTTTGAATAGGATCATCTCATATTCACAGACATGCTTCTCAGTATCTTTATTAAAGTAATAGAGAAAATTACCTTGTTGGTATATATTCATTTATTCCGAGTACTTTCGACATTAACACAATGTCATCATCAGGGTGTTGTTTTTTCTATGAAAAAAATGTTGTGTTCATCTAAAAGTTAAATATTTTTAACCGTGATGGGAAAAACGCAAAGCATATGTACTGTACGGTTTAGATTTAACGATGTAAACGTCAGGGGATGTAACTAAGTTTGAAATCCACATATATATGTATACTGAGAGAAAGAGACAGACATAGAAACAGACACCGAGACAGTGACAGACAAAGACTGACAGAGAGAATGCGAACATAAGACTCAACACTGCAGGATGACGATCAGTTTCATTTTCCAATGCATTCTTCTGACCATATATAGCACAAACATATATAATAGATATTTTCTTTACAATTTTCTATCTTTTCTCCATAATCGTTACCATTGTTATTATTGTTATTACAGACATTTATGTTGTTCCGCCAGTCCTCTGTTCCAGTTAGATAACAGAAAATATAATATCTCCATATTTTATGTCATATTCCCGAATCTAGAGATAAAGTAACACTGTATGTCTCTTTGCAAGAAATAAAAATACTCGTAATAAATAAAGATTTAGATTTATTAAAGGGACAATTGAATATGAAGATTTCAATTTTAATTTGAGATGTTTTCTTAATATTCAATGTATTTTTGCGGTTGGAGCACCTTCTTCATTGACGCTTTAATAAGGTTTTCATTGTAAAAAAATAAAATTAAAAATTCATACAGTCAACTTTTGCTCGTAACTGGTCATATTGTCCTCGTGTTTTTTGTTAATGTTTTGATTTCATGTCGCCAGTTTTACAACGAGAACACCAATGAGTCTTTTTACAAGAAGGCACCTGAAGAAGGCCGAAGATTCGAAAGGACGTGTAAATCTTTATTTTAAAAGTAAAGGTTATCAAAAACAATTAAAGCGGCACTTTCAGGGTTATTGTTCCAGCATCGATGCTTTTGAAAATAAAATGGAAAAGGATTTAAATATTTTTAATACTTTTATAATCACCAACTATTAATGCATGAATATCTGTTGGATATTGAATCCGAATATTATTATTTAAACTGTCGATAAGAACGACTTCACAAGAATTTAGAGACTACAATATATTTTTTTTACAATATGGTCAAATAAAATTATTTACTTCTTACATGACAGAAACCAGAATTTAATGTTACAGCTTAGTGTGCGTTCCTTTAATATTAAAATGTACGAATATGTGTATAGAATATTTACCTAGGAAATATGGTGTATTCTAATTTGAAATTATGACGTATTTTAATATCGAATATCTACCTTGTTAATATGGAGTATATACCTTGAATTTATGGCATATTTTTATTTGAAAATATGATATAAATTATAGTGTTCAATTACCGAAAATTCTCTGATTAACTTGTCAATTCCTAAATTCATTCATGAACGTCATCGTTTGCTTAGAGCGAGGAAATGAATTTATTCTGTTTTTTTAATTTATTTTCTCTATATTTGTTAATAAAAATGATGCCTCTTCAGAATATTTCATAAAACACCATTGGCTGATTCTTGCATCGTCTCGTGGGAATTAAATATCTTCAATAAATTTCTGTTATTAACAATTAAATTGTTTCGAATAGACCCGCAATACACGCTGAAAGTTAACGTTGTGTCTCTTTTTGAAGGTTAAAAATTTAAAAAATATTATAATTGAAAAAAAAAAATTATATGCATATTATATTCCTCGTAATAAACTTTTGAATTTTTTAGAATTTTAAATTATTGCCATTTTTTGAATTGCTTAAAGAAACTTTTCATTGATGTAAGATAATCAAAATTATATTATTTTTAGCATAAATTATCTTATTTTTCGGTGTTTAATCAATGATTAAAATGGCTTCTAACGAATGAATCCTCTAGGTCTTAAAGAAGATAATTATTCTTCAAATCTCATAAACTAGTAGAAAAGAACAAAAAAAAAAAGAACTTTATCAAATAACATAGACCACATCGCTTGGAACAACTAAATTGGGGAGCACATATAACCAGAAGTGAAAATAATGATATGATTAAGATGTTGACTTTCCACACTACCTTAGACATAATGTTAGGAAGGAAACTTCCATCAATATCATCAGAAAGAGCGATAACAGTGATCTTGAAAAGTCTATTTTCCTGAAAAAATCTTTTAAGAGAATGATTTTATAAATTTCAACCGACAGTAATGCCAACTTTTCGGTCGTCAATGAATGCCGAATGTTTATTGTATGGAAGCATCTATTCTCACCATTAGATTGCCGTTTAATCTACTTCATTTTTATTATCACCTAGCTCTGTCATCCTGACAACATTTAGCAATAATTTCCCCAGTATAACTGAAGACGGGCGTAGAGAAAATGCTCCTGAAGAGCATTGATAAGGAAATATAAGGTAATAAAGAGAGCCTATCTCTAGCAAAGTGCATAATAACAAGCAATATGTTGTAGGTCAGTGATTAATGGTCAGTATTGTCTTTATATCAGGACGACACACGACCGAAGATCAAAGCATCTTCTAACTTCCACTGCGTTAATTTCGCTCATCGGTATGACAATTTTGATTCTTCAAATAACAGAGCAAGTTAAATTTCTACATAAAACAAACAACATCCATTTGAAGATGCTGAATTTCATGGAAGGTGTCTCCATCGTTTCATGGCAATGAAAAACCAGTCTGCTTCAGGAATCTACGAACACGTTCCATCTACAATGAAACGTGCGTACTTCCTCCATATACTATTTGCATATTTTCCTAAATCTAATTGAGAGGTGCTGACAGTTCTATCCTGTGCAAAGATCTTTTTTATCCTGACGCATACAAAACTCACAACGGAATGGAGGATGCAACACCTTCTTGGGTGAGAAGGCGAGATCAACTAGACATTTACAGACCTTATAATTGTATTGTACCCCACTACTGTCCACAGATCATCATATCGTTAAAAATAATACCAGTCCACGGATTTAAAGAACGTCGCTCACACCCTCAATAAATGAGAGAGAAAAACTAGAAAATAAAAATCGAGGTTGAACGAGTTGATGGCAGATAAGACAATGGACGAAGAAAGGAAAAGTATCAGACACCTTTTGCCTCTTTCTCGCTCAGTCTTCTTTTCATCTTTCGTCTACAGAACTCAATCTTTCCTCTCTCTCTCTCTCTTTGTTTTCATTTCCTTTTGTAATCACAGAACTCAACACCCCTTTCTCTCTCTCTCTCCCCTCTCTCTCTTTCTCTCTCTGTTCCATCTCCTTTTCTCGTCTTTCTATTGCAGAATTAAACTGTCCCATCCTTTCGCTTTCTCGCTATCTGTCTCCATTTCTTTTTCTCATCTTCCTAATGCAATCTGCCCCTTCCACTCTTCTCCCTCTCTCTTTGTTGTCACTTCTTTTTTCTCTCTATCTACTGCAGAACCTGTCCCTTCCTTTTTTGTATTTTTTCTCTTTATACGACTTTCTTTTTTTTTTCGTTGTTATTTTATCTTCCACCTGGCTCGCGTCCTTTCTCACCTGGAAACGGACATCACGTGTCTTATTTAATCAGCTTAAATGGCCGCTTTCAGACTAATCACACACAAGTTTCAGAATCCAGAGCACGACGTACAAGAGACATGTCCTGAAATAGTTTTAGTTCAGCTGAATTGAGAGAGTGATATTAGAAGAGATATGAAGAAAGGAAAGAAAAAAAATCAGAAACAAAAGGATGAAAAATAGAAGAAACTTTGACGTTGAAAAACAGAGAAACAAACAAACAAAAAAAAAGCGAAAGACATGAGTGATGAATTTAAGGATGGATAAAAAAAAGAGATTAAAAATGCGAAAAGAAAGAGATTACAAAACAATGAAATAAATAAAAGAAATGAAAGAGATTAAAAGAATAAAAAAGAAAGATTCAAAAATGAAATAGACAAAAAATGAATGATGAAGGAATAAAAAGGAGAGGAATGCAAAAAATATAAAGAAAAAAGTATAAAAGACGAGAAATAGATTAAGTCGGTCAGCGGCTGTTAAGACACTGAAAGAATAAAGTAAGGTGAAATAAAATGGGGCTCAACAGAATTTGAGTGAGGACAGAGAAAAAAGGCAAACAGAAAGCGAGAGAAGCAAGCCTAAAATATTATTGGTCAAATCTTTAAGTCGTCATAAATCTCGTTATGTGCCCGATTCAGCACATATTTCCATGACCTCAAAATTACGACCAAAAATATTTGCTTTCCATCGCAACTACGCAGATCGTTAATGATCAATTCTTGTCGGAAATAAAGAGTTACCTATGAGCATGACTCGAAACCCTATCCATTTTTACCTCCCGGAGAGCCTATCTCACCCTAACAGCCCCTCTACCTCCTCAATTTGATGAGTGAACGCTGATGAAGACATTCGCTATTAGCCCCCCCACAATCCACCGAATTGAACCAACGATTGCAAAAGCCAAAACAGACTATCAAATATGGTGCTAATTCTAAAATTGTATGTCGTTAGAGTTTACATATACACTCACATATACACTCACATATACATGTGATTACCAATATTCTAATAGTTTTATTTCTCGCACCTCTCGTTTATGGAACTCTCCCCCGGTTTCTTGATTCCCCGCCACCGAAAACTTACAAAAATTCAAATGCGACGCCAATCACCATCTTCTGTCTTTCTGAAAACTATTATTTTATTGTCCTTTCTTCTCACTAAAGTGTTCTCGTTAGTTTCCCTTCCAGTAACCCATTGCGCCTTAGAGGCATTATCGCTTTGCTCAGGGGGTAGAGAGTGATTGACAGTGGAATTAAAGATCTTCCAACAAGTTAGTTGCATTATTGATATTTCTATTTGTTGTTAAAATATCTGCTTCACCAATCATCGTCAGAGGATCTTCTCATAACCTTCAAATTGTTACCAAGTTTTATTCATAAACACTCCGATGTCTAAAATGTTAGATTTTCATCGGTTATAACCAATGATAACCAAAGCAGAATGTCGAGTCCGTACACACTGTTAAAACTGAACACATCAACATCATTTCAAACACGAACATTATTTGAAGAAAGCTTACCTGGTAAACATTAGGAAACAATTATCTAAGCAGTGTATAAAATGGTTTAAATAACTGATAAAATTAAAAACACCTTATCTAAAACCACAAACAGTTGAATTGAAATTGTATTGACTAAAATTATTCAAAACGTTAGCTGCACAGCAGAAAA
The DNA here is from genome assembly GCA_964036315.1 of Acanthosepion esculentum. Classification (NCBI taxonomy): domain Eukaryota; kingdom Metazoa; phylum Mollusca; class Cephalopoda; order Sepiida; family Sepiidae; genus Acanthosepion; species Acanthosepion esculentum. The sequence continues at coordinate 1,965,625 of OZ038509.1, read as the reverse complement.
GCTCGAGGATTGTAACACAACCTTTGACTTCATTGCTATTGATTTAAAATATAAAATGTATTTCGTGTTGACAGAATTATTAAATTGAAAGTATTTAAGTATTTAAATGTTGAAACTTGACTAATGCATGGAATAATAATGCAAACACAAAATGTAGTTAGAATAAAATGTATTGAAACAAGAAAGTGTACACAATATTTACATATAGTCTTTTGTATATTTCTGGGAAGACCGTTCCTGGAGAATGTGTTGACTAAGTCGCAGTCGGGCAGAGTCTCTTGTTGGATCTCTTGATTCGCCTCCCTGTCTTCCGGTACCAACCATATTTATATCGTCGGTACTCCGCTATGCAAATTAGGTGGATCCTACCACAACACCCCCCTCCTAAGCCTTGGAATCCCTTTTGGATTTCAAACTGGCTTCCTATATGGGATGGTGATTATGGTTATTTCTTTGTAGATCCCCTTTGCATACTTCATATGTATATGTCAATCTGCTTAATTTTAATATCTTTTCCGTTTTGGATTCACGTCCAATGGGTCCGTGAACTTTCGTTTCCTCCAAACCAAATTCGCACTTTGATTCTTTGACTTTAAATCCAAAGTCCTGAATCTTTTTAAATACTTGATTGAGGTGCTCTTGATGTTCGTCGACGTTTGCACTCCTTACTATGATGTCATCTAAGTAGGCACACGCAAAGTCTAAATCATTCAACATGACGTCCACAGCTTGTTGAAAAATGGCTGGTGCCACTTTACTACCAAAAGGAAGCCTGTTGTACTTGAATAAACTTCTATGCATAACCATCGCTAGTAACTTCGAACATTTCTCTTCGACGGGAATTTGGAGATAGGCATCTGATAAGTCGATTTTTGAAAATATCACTCCGCCATTTAGCTTGTTAAAAATCTCCTCCGGACTCGGTAACGGGTAATGGTAGTCCTTAATTACCGAGTTCAACCCTGTCGAAAAATCAACGCAGACTCTGATTTGGTTTGATTTCTTTTTTATGCACACAATCGGCGCAGCCCATGAATTAGATTCTACTTTCGAAATAATTCCCATTTTTTCCAACCTATCAAGTTCTTCGTTAACTTTCTCTACACTTGCGAAAGGCACGTTACGTTTCTTTTTAAAAATAGGCATAGTATTTTCCTTTAATTCAAATTTAGCTTCAAACTTGTTACATCTTCCAAGACCAGGTGTAAAGGTTTCCGGAAACTTTTTCTTTAATTTATCTTTAATGTCCTGTCTTGTTTGCGTATTACTTTCTACTTTTCTACAGAATGAGTTTAACGGTTTATCCCACAATTCGAATGTTTCAATAAAATCTGTGCCCAACAAGTTTTCTCCATTTTTCAGAATGAAAACTTTTATTTTTTTAACGATCCCGTTCAATTTCATGGGAAGTACAATCTCGCCTTCGAAGTTAATTTCCTTTCCAGTTACCGTTCGAGCGAGTTTCGTTGACTTCATTATTGTAGGTCTTTTTAAAATTTTCCACGTTTTATCGTTCATTATTGTTAAATCTGACCCCGAATCGAGTTGAAATTTGATATTCTTTTTTAATATTTCAGTCGTCACATATTTCCTCAAATCTCTATCTGATTTGATATTCGAATTTGTTTGTCTAATTCGGCTATTGAATTTTTTCGTTTTACAACACGATCCTTTGTGACCATTCTTTTGGCACACGAAACATTTCTTATTTCTATATGGGCAATTTATCTCCCAGTGTCTTTCGTTACAACGTCTGCAATTATATGGTGGGACCTTTTTTCCATCCTCGTTCTTTTTATTTTCTTGTCTATTATTAAAATACGCCGAATTTTTTCTCCAATTTTTCTCTGATGGGTAATTTGACTGTTTTTTATTTTTTTAATATAAGCAATGCCAGCTTCTTCGATTTTTTGCGACTCTTTCTTTAACTTTACGGCCCGTTGACACTCCTCTGCTAACTTTTGCAGGGTAAGGTTTTGTTCAGATTCGAGTTTAGACAAAACTCTACGTCTTATTTCGGCACTCTTACTGGATACCAGTCCTTGAGCAAAAATTAAACACTTGAATTCTTCAACCGTAATCTCTGCCAATCTGAAATTGTCACAATGTCTATTCACTATAGATGCATATGTTAAGTAATCCTGATCGTCGGATTTAGAGACATTCATGCATAACCATCGCTTATGCCAAAGCGACATATTTGCTCCAAACAGCTCTTTTAGCAATTTCACTGTTTCCGAGAATTCCAATTCAGTTGTTTTTCTCGGTAGAATAAAATCTACAAATTTGCTATGTTCTGCTGTACCTAGCTTTCTTAGTAATAGACTGACTTTTCTTGAATTCGACCAGTTTTCACAGTCTGTGTAGAAAATATCTTCATATCGTTTAAAGTACGCTTCAAACGTTTTTTCTTCGTCTGGCACATAGTTGAAAGTTTCCAGCGAATTAAATATGGTGTTATTAGAATATGAAGAATTTCCTTCATTTGCCTGATAGTTGTTTAATTTCTCCAGTGTTAACTTTTGAATTTCTAAAAGTCTTTCATCTTGCTTTTCTTGATATTTTTGCAGCGCTATCTGTTGTTCTTGCTGTCTTTCATCTTGCTTATCTTGATATTTTTGCTGTGCTATCTGTTGTTCCCTTATTAATAAGGCAAACTGTTCATGCTGACGTTGTTGACTCATCTGCTGGGATTTGAATAATTCAGATATGACTTTGGATAATTCATCCATCTTTAGCTGATAGTGTTCATGCAACAAAGAATATACTTTTAATTTGTGTATCCACGGATATCATATAATATGACCAAAAAAATCGAAACAACGTACGACTTTTTAATTTTATGTCTTGCTTTTACATTCCCGCCCGTGATAATCAACTTTGGTGTTTTTTTTTTTTTGTTTTTTTTTTGTGAACAGAGACCGTCGGACTTTTTTTTTCGTTTTCGACTTCTGTTCGCGTATTTTAATGACAACTTCTGATTTTATTATCAGAGGTAATTTGTCACTATATTGTTGAACAAACAAAAAAAATAATTTTTTAAAGTTCGTTACCTTTCAAAGTCGACACGGTGTATTTGTGCTCCTTTTACTTCCATGCATGTTTTTGTAGTCGGCCAGTTTTTTTTTTTTAACGGGTGCCTCGTTGTAGATAATTTTTTCAATTTAAAATTACCGTTATTTGTTTACGACACCTTTCAAATTTTTCTGAGTGAACGTTCCTTTATGCTTAGTCGTTCTTTAACGAGTTCTACATATCCAGAAGTTCAGAATCCTTCGTCGTTACGTTAAAGTTGGACTTTGAATTAATAAATTTTTTTTTTCAGCCTGGGTTCTTCAATGACTTATCCCAATTGTTGAAAACTCTCAATTATTAATTCTTTTTTTTTTTTTTTTCGTATGGTTCGTTCTACTTCGTCGTCATTGTTGAAACTTGACTAATGCATGGAATAATAATGCAAACACAAAATGTAGTTAGAATAAAATGTATTGAAACAAGAAAGTGTACACAATATTTACATATAGTCTTTTGTATATTTCTGGGAAGACCGTTCCTGGAGAATGTGTTGACTAAGTCGCAGTCGGGCAGAGTCTCTAGTTGGATCTCTTGATTCGCCTCCCTGTCTTCCGGTACCAACCATATTTATATCGTCGGTACTCCGCTATGCAAATTAGGTGGATCCTACCACAACATTAAATAATTGAAACTTGAGCATTGAGTCGCCTAATTAACAATAAACTCATTAATAATAATCTACAATTGCCTTAGATTTATTAATTAATGCATTCGAGGGTAGTAATGTATCTCGTGACACGAGAATCAATGATTTGGAAAAGAAAGAAATAATTAATGTTTTACGTATGGAACATTAATGGATAGCAAGTGACTTATGAACTCACACACACACACACACACACATATATATATATATACATTTACTAAGCGTAGAATAGATGTAGTACAAGGTGGAAAGTATGGAGCACTCAGTAAGGATCGAACTCACTACTCAGTCATCACTTATCTAGCGCGACAAGATTGCTAACCATTACACTACGCCGAAGTGTGCGCGAACACACACACACACACATGTATGTGTGTGTGACCAACCCACTTCCCCAGACTTCAGACTGACCAAACATTTTTTGAGCGGTTGTGGGTCTCCATTTGATAGGGCCACGAACTCGTGTGTCTGAGCGTCTTTGTTCGTTTGTGTGTGCGTGTGTGTTTGTGTATATGTGCATTTGCCTGTTTGTAGGAGGAACGTGTGAGTATTCCAAATGATTATGTGTTGAGTAGCTGTATGTGCATATATGCATGTACATCCTCACACGCATTATCTTCGTATTCGTCTGTATATTCCACCATCTGCACAATTTTTAAATTCTTTCATTTTTTGCATTTCTAAATATGTTCTTTTTTCAAATAACTTTATTTATTTATTTATTTATTTAAGGTTCATCATTCCTTCCAAGTTGTCGTGTCGACATTGCTTAAAGCCGACCTCCCCTCCTCCTCCTCCTTTATGACGCATTTTATTTTTGCCTTAAGTTCTTTTGACTTTTCACCTCTATTCACACTTGGCCCGCCTTCTTTTCATGCACTTTCTCTTTTTCTCGTTTAATTTCTATACATTTTTTCACTATTAATCTTATTTTTGTTTTTACGTTTCTTTTCATCATCTTTCTTGTCTTTCTTTTTTCCACCTCTTCTCATCTGCTTTTCTTTATCATCTTCTATCTCATTCTATTTGTACTGGAATCTTTTTTTCTCCCATCTTTGTCATTCTTTCGTTTCGTTTGCCTCTTTCCTTCCATCATTTTTGTCCCACCTTCTTCATTTTTTCGCACCCTTTTTTTATGTTTTTCTTTTCCTTTTTTCTTTCTTAGTCACATTCATTTTTTATTTCTTTTGAATTTCATCTATCTTCCTACTTTTTTCTTTTATTCTTTGATTTTGCTTCTCCCCCAACTCTTTTTCTCCGCTTTTCTTCTCACACTTATGCTTTGCTTGTTTGTTTGTTCCGTTCTTTCTTTCTTTCTTACTTTCTTTCTTTCTTTCTTTCTTTCTTTCCACTCGTTTCATCTGGCATGTTTTTTGTCACACTCCCTATCTAACCCCTCTCTTTCACGCCTTCCTTTTTATCTCTCTTCCGTCTCGTACGCACGCAAAGTTGATTGACTGTGTTGTCCAATGCTGAACGAATATTCAGATCGATATTGTATTTTCACCTCTGTACTTTGCAGTCCCCCCAGCCGCTGCTGGCAGATAGCTGCTTTTCGTCAATGTCAAAGATCTCTTGAGAAAATCAAGTCTCAACGACTTCTATTATGAAAAAAAAACAAAAAAACTTTGGCCGTCATCCTGTGATTTTCTAAAACTTTATACACTGTACAATGTGTGATACATAACCTATCTGCATACATACACACATTTTACACTCTCACAAACACACATACACATACAGAGGAAAACACACACACACATACACACACACACACACATATATAATATGTGTGTATTTTATTTTCTGTAAATAGACAAAAACCAAAAATAATATCACTAATGATATTCTTCTTTCTACACACGTACACAGACACACGAAGACGTCTATGTGTGTCTGTGGGTGTGTTGAAACACACTCAGATATATGCTTAATGAATACACATTAGAACAGGGAGATATTAATGGAGAAGGCAGAGAGAAACGCATTTAATGACAATCTCCTAATACCATGGGCTGAATATGTGAGTATAAAAGAAGTTTTCGGGAAAATGTTAACAACAGACACTTATACTTAAAACAAGAAAGGAGAGATAATTGGAGAATTTGACACTCACGGAGCATATTGAAGGCAAGAGGGACAGAGGAAATCAGCGAATGACCCTTGCCTAACGAACTTGTATAAATGTTTGGCATATCAGTGATTTGGAGAGATAGTAAAATGATAAAGCGTAATAAGAAGTACAAAGGTCAAGAAGTTGTGGAGAGTCATGATCTCTTAGTTCCTGAAGGGACACATCACACAGAAGAAGACTTGAATGAACTGGTCGTTGATTGTCACTCAATAGAAAACCCTCTTTAATTCATGCATATTCATATATTGAAACCATTTCCTGCTTTAAACAAATAGATTATCTTTTTAAAAAATCTTCATTGGGACCATTTTTATCTGTTTCTACTTTGAATGAAATGACCCGGATGAGTGACTGAGTTTTCCTTAACTGAATTACCACATAATCATTGCATATTTTCAACAACAATTAGGGATTTTGTCAGCATTGCATCACACCTTTTTTTTGCTCTTTTCGTTGTTGTTGTTGTTGTTGTTGTTGTTGTTGTTGTTGTTGTTGTTGTTCTTCTTCTTCTTCTTCTTCTTCTTCTTCTTCTTATTATTATTATTATTATTATTATTATTATTATTATTGTTATTATTATTATTATTATTAATAATATCTGCACTGGAAAATTTGCAACTCCTATGGGAAGGGAACTGAAAGAAACTGGTACGAACACCACCCTAACCCGGTTACGGAGATAGGACCTGTTACAATTCTATGGGACTACACAATACACACTGACAGAACAATCAAAGCCAACCGCCCAGACATTGTTATTAAAGACCACAAACAAAATAAGTGCCTCCTTATTGATATGGCAGTCCCTGCAGACTGCAATGTATCTTTGAAGATATTCGAAAAACTGTCAAAATACAAGGACCTTGAAATAGAAATCTCAAAAATGTGGCACATGGGAACATCAACAATTCCTGTTGTAGTTGGAGCCCTTGGACTGGTTGGAAAAGATTCCAGTAGGCTGATTGAAGGGATCCCTGGAAGTCCATGCCTCAAAGAGCTACAAAAAAATGTTCTGACAAGTACAGCCCACACTTTACGAAGGGCTTTATCTATGTAATTATTTTTTTTTTTTTTTTGCAGTGGAAAGTGTCATGATGCCATTTCTAACCTTAGGTCCCTGGGCGGAACCCGGAAAGAAATGTGTAAACGCTAGATATCAAAGGAAATAAAAATAATAATAATAATAAAAATCATTGTCCTAGATTATTTTAATTCTTTGATTTAGTCTAAAATAGCAAAAATTCTCTCCCGTGGCCAATCATGTTTCTACGTGTTCTGGTAGTTTTTTTTTTACCGATGCTGTGTTCTGTATTGTTTTATTTTGCCTCAGATGTTCAGCACCTCAAAATTCATTGAAAGTATTCCAGTACGACATCCCAGTCATATCCTATATTTTTTGTAGTTCGCGTGAAAGGTTTAATAGTTGTTTCGATTTTACCCTTTCATTTTTACTCTCTGTGAACCACCAGGTCGGCCATCTGTATAATTTGGGATATGCTCTGTTCTTTGTTCTACACGATTAAGTCCCCTTGTATTAAATTGTTTTTCTTTCTTATTTGCATGGCCGAACCCAACCCCCGTCCGTACATTCCCTTTTCTATTGGATTCTATGCATATTTATTTCACGCGCCTAATATACATATATACATATACATACATGCATACACACACGCACATATATATATATATATATATATATATATATATATATATATATATATATATATACGTTTCCACTTTTTCATACAGCATACATGCACACACACACACACACACACACACACACACACACACACACACACACACATATATATATATATATACATTGGGGGAAATAAATATTCGTACACATACAAATTTTTAATCTATTGTATTTCCAAATAATTAATAAATATACTTTTATGTATTAACTGTACACATATACATAATTACTTCATATGCATAGAAAAGAGACAAAAGTTTGATTTAATAGAAATAAATCCCATTAATCCATGTTAATGCATGAAAAAGTATTCGTACAATGCAAATTTCAGATTTTAAAACTTTTAAATAGCTTTAATACTCTAGATTATTTAAGTCGAATATTCTAGAATGTTCCAATAATGTTATCAGTAGTTAATTTTAGCCTAAAAAATACAAACAGAATATTCTGTAATTGATATTCGTACAAGGTTATCGTCATCGCAAGAGGTAAAGAATTTACAAATTCGCAAAAAGAACTGATTGTTAATCCCTGGAAAGAAGGTAAAAAGTTACAGGAAAATCTCAGACAAACCAAATATTCCATTTACTACCATTAGTTCATTCATTGCAAGGCATAAAAAAAAACTCAAAGCTGTCGAGAACCAAAGAAGAACAGGTACCCCACGGAAGATTTCTTCAAGATCTTCGACGAAATTAATGCGTCAAATTAAACAAAATACAATGGTTCCTCGTCAAGTGTTGCAGGATGATTTGCTTTCATCAGCAATCTGTGTCACTGAAGCAATGAAACTCTTAGGAACAATCTAAAGTCCCGCTCCCCTCGGAAAACTCCACGTCTTTAGAAAAGATACAGAGATATCTGGTTGAAAAATGGATAAGGAAAAATCGTATTGCGAAAGCGTATTACGGACAGACGAAACCAAACATTGAGTTGTTTGGACATAATTTTAGAAATCATATATAGAAAAAAATATGGCGATGCCTTCAAACAAAGAAACACAGTTTCCACAATGAAATTTGGTGGTGGCAACATCATGGTTTGGAGATGCTTTTCTGAAAATGTACTCTAATAGTAGAATGAATGCCGTAGCATATCAAAATATGTTGGAAGCAAATTTAATGATTTCGGTTGAAAATCTTGAACTTCCACCTGATTAGATTTTCCATCAAGATAATGATCCTAAGCACGCTGCAGAATATAAGAAGAAATGGCTTGTTGAAATTAATGTAAATATCCTGAAATGGCCAAATCAGTTCACAGATTTAAACCCAAACTGTGGCGTTCTTTGAAACTTCAAATCTAATCGAGAGCTTCAACAAACATCCCAGATCAGAAGACCATATGCAAAGAAGAATGGAACAAAATACCAACTAAAATTTGCAAATCATTAAATAAGAACTACAAGAAGAGTTTGGTTGCTGTAGAAGTGAATAATGACTATTCTACAAAGTATTAAATGAAGATTATGTCATTTTTTGTATTGTACGAATACCTTTTCAACTATTAAAATGGATAAATGGGATTTATTTCTATAAAATCAATATTTTCTGTTTTCTATGCATATTTAGTTATTATGCATCTGTGTACAGTTAATAATATGAAAAGTATATTTATCCATTAGTTGGAAATACAATATATTAAATATTTGTATGTGTACGAATATTTGTTTTCCCCCACTGTGTGTATATATATATATATATATATATATATATATATATATATATATATATATATATATATATATATATATATATATAACCTCATTTTTTGAAAAAGAAAAAATATAAGGTCTTTACCCTGATCAACCAAATATGACCTACGCTGAATTCAAATTAAGCGAAAAAGAAAAAAATAGAAATCATCTTAGACATGTGTCATAGCCAAAGTTTGGCATCTAACAGCAGCAGCCGGATATTAACTTAAAGACTGATACAAATTACTTTTACTTTCTCTCAAATAAACCCTCTTCGTAAAATATTTAACAGAAACAGATTAAAACTGAGTTATAGCTGGACCAATAATCTTGAAAAGATTATAAAGTTACACAATAATAAAATTTTAAATCAATTTAATAATGATAATGCACGTTTAAAGATAAATATTATTAATGATAATAGTCAATGTAAGTGTAGGAATTCAGACCAATGCCCATTGCTAAACAAATGTTTAACTAAATCTCTTGTTTGCCTCAGTACTATCCCTACAATAGAGAATCCGACGGTTAAAAAATTCTGTATTGGTAGTACTAACAATTCTTTTAAGATTAGATGGTATCAACACATCTTGTTTTCCCCAATAATACTTATAGAAATAATACATCACTTTCTAAATATTTTTGAAGTTCAAAAGATGATAATAAAACTTTTATGGTGAAATGGAAAATTTTAAAAAATGGCAAGGACATATAGATCATTATATGACTCCTGTTTTCTGTGTTTACGTGAAAAATTGTAAATTATCAGGTTCTTTGATAAGAATTCTTTATTAAACCCGAATTGACGGTAAATTGTAAAAACAGTCTACCTTTTACCTTAGAGTTCAGTTAGATTTGTAATTTGACAATGTTTTTTCTTAGATTTTAATTGAAATGTGTGGCACCATATACGGCTTATCTTTCTATTTGAATGATTAATTTGGGTTTAATTTTGTTCTGTATTCATCTCCTGGTAGTATTATTAATATCCTATACAGATGTATTGCTATTTTAGTATTTTAGTTAGTATTTTCTTTAGTATTTTAGTATGTAGTTAGTATTTTTTTACATTTTACATAGATTGGTTTGATATTATTAACTTCTTATATGGATGATATCTATTTAACGGTTGCATATTATTTACCAAATAGCTCTATATGTTTAGAGTATTTACTAGTTTTTTTTAAAGAGACCTCTTATTTATCAACTACAAAAAAAATCATGTAGGAAATCCACAAAGCTTATAACTAATTGTGCATTCGTTTAAATTACCTCTCTACACCTCACGCTTTAATTTCTTATGAAAGTTGATTGTCTGGCATGTGTACATTTATTGTAACCATTTGTATCAGTTTTTAAGTTAATGTCTGGCTGTTGTTAGATGTCAGATCTTGGGCATGACACAATTTGGATTTAAGATAGATCATTTTCGATTGGTTGATCAGGGTGAAGCCCTCAAGCCTTATATTTTCTTTCTCAAAAAATGAGGATGTATTTTGCTTTCGAAACCAAAGTAATTGTTAACTCGCCAGTAATTTACAATCGCCTGAGGAGATGCATAGTTACGCGTTGAAATATGACTGCAACTGTGTAGCGATCCTTATATGTTTTTGTTGTAATATTCTAAAATAAATAATATGTCATGTCATATATATATATATATATATATATATATATATATATATATATATATATATATATATATATGTGTGTGTGTGTGTGTGTGTGTACGATGGCATATGTATATATATATATATATATGTATGTATAACGACATATATATATATATATATATATATATATATATATATATATATATATATATATATATATATATATATATATATATGACTACATGACATTTGTTATTTCATAGAATTTGTCCTAATATTCCCGTTTTGAGATACTATTTTAATAACTCCTTTGCTCATTTTAGATCTTTGCAGCCATTTTTTTCTGGCAATTGTGTTTTGAAATTATCTGCCTGAAACCCCTCTCCTCCCATTTTTGTCTCCAGAATCAATCATGGTTTTCATTCTCGTCTCATTTTTGTTGAGTCTTCTTTGGAAACACTCGAAATGAGGAAATTGAATAGAATCTAACGGAATAAACCGAAGATCTTGATTCTGAATTTAATTTAATCTGTTTGTCTTGAAATGATGATAGTGAAATAATTTCAAAGAATCATAATATTTTATATAGAATGAAATTGACAGAAAAAAAAACCTACATCGATAACGTGGTTGCTTCTTTGTTTGCCGCAGGGGTAATCGATTCAACACTTGGATGATTTAAAAAAAAAATTATATTAGTAAACCACATCACAAAGTAAATGGTGTCAATTAAAAGTCGTAGAATAATACTTTTGATTTGAAATACTCTACTGCATAATCTGCATTAGACAAAGAAGGTCTTTTAAATTTTCGTTCGCTATGCCAAGCCATAATATACAGGATGTCCCAAAGATTACGATACTAATTGTAATAACATATTTTATAAACAATTATATTTTTGCTTGGAACTGTTCGGCAACCTTGATATGTCTGGGAAGGATATTAGAATCGTCAAGAGTCTATACTAGCAGAAAACCGTCTTTATACGGATAAAAAAAAATGAGCTCAGCAGATATAGAAAAATAAAAAGTGGTGTAAGACAAATACGTGTCTTTTCACCGGACTTATTCAACCTATACAGCCGGACGATTATTAGAGAATTAGAAGTCCTACCAGGATTCATTAATGGCGGCTACATTCATAGCAACATAAGGTATGCAAATGACATAATGTTGATAGCAGACGCAGAACGAAAGCTACAAAACTACTACAGAAGGTAGTGAAAGAAAGCGAGGAGAAAGGATAAAGCATCAACTGCAAGAAGACAGAATGTATGGTTGTTAGCAAAAGGATGAGCCCAAAATGTGAATTGAAAATCAAAGATACCAAAATCAAACAAGTGCGTAAATTTCAATATTTGGTCAGTGTTTTAAACAGAGGACAGAAAGTGTGACACTGAAATCCGAAGGCCTGTTGGGATTTCCAAGAAAGCATTCCTAAGCTGTGAATTAAGAGACAGAAAAACTTCGTTAGAAACAAGGAAAGGAGAATTGTTTCGTGATATCTGTCCTCTTGGCTGGCAGTGAGTGCTGGACGATCTCCCCAAAGAGAAAGAAGAGACGAAGCTACAGAAATGTGGCTCTACAGAAGCATACCATGAAGGAGACCCTTGGTAAATGTATGGATCTCCCTCTTCTCCCTCAGTCAGGGTCGGTGCTTACTACCCCGAACCCTACGACTGGGCAAGGTCTGAACTTAATTGGAGTCATCGTCGGGTAGAGCTTTGTGACCCTCGCTATCATATCAACATTTGCTTTTTTTTCTACCTACATTTATATATCTTACAAATTAAACTAAGCACAAAGGATGAAAATTTTTCACAGATTTTGACATCATTCTAGGGTCATTTTTTTTATCGTCCATTTCCGCGAATTTGTTTCGCTCATGTTAAGTTCGACAAAAAAACATTATATAAAACTTCGCTATTTTTTTATCCATAATGTTGGATAAGTTAATATTATTCAACATTTTTACAAGAACAATCTCAAGTTGATGTTAAAAATTGCCGCAAAAGATGGAATAATCCATTATGGCGTGTCTTTAACTTGTATTTAGATACATTTATTTTAAATTTTTCTAGTGGAATTGTTCAGCTATACTGCTAATGATTCATTATTGTTTATAATTAGGTTACGATAAAATGTGTATTTTATATGAATAATACCTTATGAAAATTGAGATGTAGTAGCGTAGAGGGGGGCGTATCAAAGATTCGTAAGGTGGACCGTGTCATAGATTCGTAGGGTGGGCCGTATCATAGATTCATAAGGTGGGCCGTATCATAGATTCGTAAGGTGGGCCGTATCATAGATTCGTAAGGTGGGCCGTATCATAGATTCGTAGGGTGGGCCGTATCATAGATTCGTAAGGTGGGCCGTATCATAGATTAATAAGGTGGGCCGTATCATAGATTCGTAGGGTGGGCCGTATCATAGATTCGTAGGGTGGGCCGTATCATAGATTCGTTAAGTGGGCCGTATCTTAGATTCGTAGGGTGGGCCGTATCATAAATTAGTAGGGTGGGCCGTATCATAGATTCATAAGGTGGGCCGTATCATAGATTCGTAAGGTGGGCCGTATCATAGATTAATAAGGTGGGCCGTATCATAGATTCGTAGGGTGGGCCGTATCATAGATTCGTAGGGTGGGCCGTATCATAGATTAGTAGGGTGGGCCGTATCATAGATTCATAAGGTGGGCCGTATCATAGATTCGTAAGGTGGGCCGTATCATAGATTCGTAGGATGGGCCGTATCATAGATTCGTAAGGTGGGCCGTCTCATAGATTCATAAGTTGGGCCGTATCATAGATTCGTAAGGTGGGCTGTATCATAGATTCGAAGGGTGGGCGGTATCATAAATTCATAGGGTGGGCCGTATCATAGATTCATAAGGTGGGCCGTATCATATATTCGTAAGGTGGGCCGTATCATAGATTCGTAGGGTGGGCCGTATCATAGATTCGTAAGGTGGGCCGTATCATAGATTCATAAGGTGGGCCGTATCATAGATTCGTAAGGTGGGCCGTATCATAGATTCGTAGGATGGGCCGTATCATAGATTCGTAAGGTGGGCCGTATCATAGATTCGTAGGGTGGGACGTATCATAGATTCGTAGGGCCGGCCGTATCATAGACTCGTAATGTGGGCCGTATCATAGATTCGTAAGGTGGGCCGTATCATAGACTCGTAAGGTGGGCCGTATCATAGATTCGTAAGGTGGGCCGTATCATAGATTCGTAGGGTGGGCTATATGATAGAATCGGTGTAAGGGGACACGAGACACTTGCACCAGCGCTCCGTCAGCTATGTATTAAATAGTAGAACAAATTGGATTCTTGACTGGCAACTAGTCTAGGAGAAGGACAACTCTGAATTCAAAACCGTATGTTGCCATGACGAAGCCCATAATATGCAGCTAAGGAAAGGATTGTAGAGTTAACAATGGCTCTCTAATCGCAACTGTGGTCGGCTTCCTGTTTCTTTTTTAATTTCATTAAATACATTTTTGTGCTACCCTCTTTCTTTCTCTCTCTCTCTCTCTCTCTCTCTCTCTCTATATATATATATATATATATATATATATATATATATATATATATATATATATATGCATGTTTCCCCTTCCTCAATTAAAGTCAGTCGGAGTATCCGCTTAGGTGGGCAAAACATTAAAAAACCAAAATAAATCTTCTGCGTATGTAATAAATTCCATTGTCAATTTTGTCCAATCAGCTGTTGAATTGAAATGGAAATGAATTTAAGGCCAGTCATTATTGACTCGCTCACAGTTTAATAGATCTCCCTTTCATCTTATCTGCTATGTATTTGATTGGCTATGAAAAGTCATCATGTGAACATAGAGGTGATGCTGCTGAGTTCTAAATGCTTCAAAGAATGATGCCTCATCAAAATTGGCCATTTTCCTAAAAGATTTGCTGAAAGAAGACAAAGACAGGTTAGTATTTGATGTAATGCCGAAATCTACAGTCAAGATAGACCCGATAAATTCTTCAAATTTCAATGAAACTTAATTTTAAACAGGATGTTCTTGAATCAAATTGAAAATGTTTTAAAGATTTCATTTCTAAACATTTACTCTTTGTATTTTTATTTAACAGAAATGTAAATAATTGTACACACAAACGTATGCACGCACGCACACACACATACACACACACATTTATATATATATATATACATATATATATATATATATACATATATATATATATATATATATATATATATATATATATATATATATATATATATATATACGTAGCTAATACTGTGTGAGGCTGCATATATAGATACACAAACGCACACACATACACAAAGATATATAGGGAAAAAGTACTATGATTCATTATTTAAGCAGACACATAAATAAACGCACACACACATTTCTTTTTTTCGTTATTGGATCTGATGAAGCCTATAAAGGCGAAACGCGTAATCAAATCTAGTTTCAATGAAACGGTTTCCATTTGTCAAATTTCTTCAAAACTTTGTTGGAATTTTATATCCGATATTCATATTGTCGACATAGAAAATACATTGTTAGACCTAAAAATAAATAAATCTTTTACTTTCAACCCATACTGAAGGACAGCATGAAGATTTGCCTTGGATTCATTTAAGAAAAGTCTATATAAATTTCTTGCTTTCGAGCCACTTTGAAAATGAGTTGAGGATTTATCTTTAATTCGATAAAAAAATCTGGAAAAGTGCAATAACAACTTTCGACATGAACTAAGAATTTTAAAGAAAAGTTACATAATAAATATTAATGACTTTTATAAAAGTCACTCATTTTCTTTCTTATTATTGAGGGGTCTCCCCTTTTCACACAAATGGACTCACCTGAGGTATACGTATACTACTACCAGTGGATACCCGGGGAGTAGTAATAGAGGTGACAGCGACGCCTTCTCGGCCAGACGGTCAAACTCTCTGCCTCTGAGCAGAGAGGAACATGGAGGAGGCTCCGCCGAAGAGCAGAGTCTCGTTCGGGGAGGTTGACCAATCCGATCCCGTTTATACGGGTTCTACGAGCATTTTTATGGTCGACCCTACGGGCTCGGGAATACCCACGTTAAACCCGGCATTGTGCCACATACAGCCGTCGTGGGGGAGGCTAAATACCGTCTGTAATAGAGGAGGGTAGCACGAGTCACAGTTAGCGAGCACGTAGACTCAGTAAGGAGTCATACCGCGATACTTCAATACCAAGACTGTATATATATATTATTGCTACTAACCCGCATTCCTGGGTCTACTAACCCGTATTACCAGTTTGTATTATTACGTTAATACATTTATTTTCCTTATCCATTCCTGGCGTTTGTTATTCATTGATATCGGATTCATCCCGGAATCCACAACACTTATTTAATTGTGAGAAACGCCAGCTTAGGGAAAAAGTACTTTTGATTCATTATTTAAGCATACACACGAACGCACACACATTTCTTTCTTTTGTTATTGGATCTGATGAAGCCTAGAAGGGCGAATCGTGTAATCTAGTTTCAATTTGGTTTTCGATTTGTCAAATTTCTTCAAAATTTTGTTCGATTCTATATACTATTTTAGACACACACACACACACACACACACACACACACACACACACACACACACACACACACACACACATATATATATATATATATATATATATACATGATGAAAATGTGGAAAAGACATAGCAAAATCCGAATATGTGAGTTTACTGTTTTTTATTTTGTTTTTGTTTTTGTTATTCTGTCGACGTCAGACGTTTCGGTCAAATAGATCTTTCCCAGGACATGGTTAATGGAGACATATTTATATTAGTGCTTGATGCTGGTGGTGAGCATATTGAACATTTGTGAAGCTTTTTGAAATCAGTTATAAAATCTACATCTCCCTTTGAATAGCTTGCTCGAATTTAGATAAATCTTTTATTGTTCAACATGAAGCCTATTTAATTTCGTTTGTCTAGGGCATAATATTCACATTTTAAATGATGTCAATTTTTTGGACATCCTGCAATTAAAAGTTAACATTAATTTGGACATCCTTTATTAAAAGTTAACAATAATAGTTTTTGGAATGAAACATTACCATTTTAAATTTTTGGCTATTTTTTTAATATTTATTTTTATTGATGAAACTTGAAATCGTTTTTTGCAGGGCGGAGAATGGAATCGGCAAAACGATTTCCAATTCCAGCTGATGACAGTTGTTTCCATTTTAGCATTTGGAGAGGCTTAAATCTACTTCTATCTGTGCTATGTCCAGTTGCTAGATAACTTAACAAAAGCTGTTGCCTCCCCACTAATTCTTGGCTATGTCCAATCATCTCGCCCGGCATCATATCGTTCGATCTTCCCATTTATTCGACCTTCTGCATAATGCAAGTTATATAAGTCAACAAACATTCACTAGCCAAATTGAGTCTCTATCCATCGAACGCTGACGAAAGAAAACGGACGCCAGTTTATCGTGAGAAGCAGAATTTATTTTAGCGGAAATTCTGCAGCAGCATTCATGAATAAAATCGAAACTCTTTTTATTTAAATAGTAAAGATTAATGCCTCATTTTCCATGAAGATCGATGCCACTATCCACCGGATGTTCCAAAATTACCTAAAATCGAATCTTCTATTTGGAAGAATTGACGCTGTAATGATTGATGTTGCAAGTCGATATTTTCCGGAAGTAAGAAGACTTCGCTTACCGGAAGTCCTTTAGTGAGAAGATTTATTTTACCTATTCGAACGCAGGTTAAAACATTTTTTCTTCCAGTTCGAATAACGCTAATGATATTTCATGCCCGGTTTAGTCATGAATTTGACTTTCGTTCTGGACATATATAATTATTATCGTTATAGTGTAGACAGTGGTGAAAAGTAGAAATAATACTAATGTTTTTAGTACCATTTTGAAGTGTTTCAGTCTAAGGAGTTTCTACAGAAACGAACTTCTCCAAGAAATAATCTTTTTTTTTTCCATTCAAAAAATATTACTATCAAATAATCACTTCAAATCACGAATATAAAAAATATCAATTTTCAAAATATTAAGAGTGGTTTCAGTTTGCTAGGTAAAATCATGGTAAAATGACCTCCTACGTAAGCCAAAAAATATGTTCATACTACGTGATAAAGCATATTCCTAGTAGCCTTAGAACATTTTAAATATTTTCAAGTTAAAATCAAAAGTTAATATTTATGATATTTAAAGTATTCTCTTACTTACATTTTACCTGAATAGCTTCGAAAGAAAAATTTAAATCATGCTTTTCTCTTTATTAATAATAATAATAATAATAATAATAATAATAATAATAATAATAATAATAATAATAATATTATTATTACTATCATCATCATCATCATCATCACCATCATCATCATCATCATCATCATCATCATCATCGTTTGTGTATGTTATGTTTCCTGCTTCGTATCCTGTAGATCCGGGTGCAAACTATAGTTCTTAGGCCTTACAGGAGAATTGCCATTTAATTGCTAGCACTTTCCTTAGTATATGGGATGTTCCTAGTAGGGTGATCTTCTGGGCAATTTGTATTTTGATGTTAACTGGGACACTGTTTTTAAAATTGCCCATTACTTTTCTCACGGGGTCCAGAGTTCCGATTACTATTGGTACAGATTCTCAGTTTTCATATCAAAGTCTAAGTCCGTAGTTTTCGTTAGTTTACCGCCTTTGAAGATGGATTTGGCACATTTGTCGATTCCGAACTCCATTCTAATGGTTTGCTGAAGGTTTTGACAATGGTGAGTAGGTTTTTCTGTTGGTTGTCATCCGTGGATTATTATTATTATTGTTGTTGTTGTGTGCGGTATCATCATGCTAGAGAGTCATTTTAAGTATCTATTTACCAATTCCCCTCTGGAAACTATGAGTGAGGATTTACATTAGGAGAGTTATCTATGCACATTTGAGACGTTTCGGATTTTATTCTCATTTGATTTTCGGTATCCTTCTTTATCATACTCAATGACACTATCACAACAGCGATAATCGTAGTTTTAAGTTTCCACATTTTTGTTACTTCGATTTGCAGTTCCTTATAATTTGACTGTTTTTTTATTATTATTATTATTATTATTATTATTTTTTTAGAAATATTGAGAAGTCTCCCCTTTTTACACAAATGAACTCACCCAGGGTATATATATACTACTGCCAGTGAATACCCGAACTGCCAGTATTAGTAGTAGTAGAACGTAGAATCGGTCGAGTAGATAGACAGAGTCACACAGAGGTGGGTAGCACAAGAGTCACCGTAACAAGCACGTAGACTCAGTAAGAAGTCATACAGCGATACGTCGATACCAAAGACTTTATATATATATATTTGTCTACTAACCCCGCATTCCTGGAACTACTAACCTGTATTACCAGTTTGTATTATTACGTGAATACATTTATTTCCTACATTCATTCTGCGCGTTTGTTATTATTTGATACCGGATTTCATCCCGGAATCCACAAGAAATATTGGAATCCTGTGGGTAAGTCATATCAATTAGCTGACAGGTTCCTTTTTTGAAATCTTTTATGGCTAATTATTACTATTTTTATTATTACTATTATTATTATTATTAGATATCATTTTTAAACTATATGAATGCCTTCTTTGAAATTAAATTTCGGTTCCCTTTGAAAAGTAATGTCATAAATGTAATCCGAATTCAAGGAAAAATTAATTAACGTGTATAAATACAATTTTAGGCATTTTTAGGCATCTTTTTTGTCATTCATCATGTGACCGAACCGCCATTATATATAAAAAAAATGTAAATAACACATTGAAAATACTATTTAAAATCCACTATTTATCTCAGAAATGTGTTTCGAAGGATATTAGTAAATTTAATACATAGTAGATTTTCTAAAAGAAATGCTTTTTGTTACTTAAGATAGAAAGAAAATAACATTTTATTTACACACGATTCTAACGATTGTTCGCACCAAACAAAAACAATTCTCGCGACATATAAGAACACTAAACCAATGTGACCAGGTAGAAAATATAAAACAGGAAATGAACAAGTTAAATGTTAATATTTTAGGCCTATGTGAGTCGAGGTGGGAAAACAATGAAGATGTTGTCAGTGACAACAAATACAAGCTTAGAGATAAAGCGGAGATAAAAATGAAATGATATTAGATCAAAACCTGAATAAATGTGTTCTGGGACATAAATAAATTGACTATATAACTACTATCTTTAAGTAATTTAGGAATGCATGTTAACACTGCGAAGAATACGCACTGTGGGAGCAGCCATATTTGAATTATATATAAACTACGGAGTGAAACAACGGAAATTGAAGAGGACTAAAGCAGCACGGAAATTGCAGTCCAATAGTCTCTTGAATGACTCGAATGTGAAAGAGAAACATATGGACAGCGTTACAAACAGATGCAGTAGACAAAAGAAGAATGGAAACTCGAAGTGGGACGCTTTAAGAGAACCTATGGAGATCATACCAAAGAGAAATAGACAAAGAATGGATGATAGATGGAATTCCGGACATGATGAAAAGGAGACAAAAAACAATGCCAAGATAGGGCACAGAATAAAGGATTCTGCACAAGAAATTAAGAAAGAATTCAAACAAGATTAAAGAGGAATGGCTCAACGAAAAATGTACAGAAATAGGAAGTATAAGTATCACAGATAAAGCAGAGATGTATACAAATAAAATAACTAACAGGACAAAAAACATTTTCATCAACAGGATGCATAAAATCCAAAGACGGGACAATGAAAGAAGAAATACTTCAGAAAATGGAGCGAATACATCGGAGAAATCTTCCACATCGAAAGAGAAAAACCGGCACTACCTAGAAATATCGAAGGACCAGAAATGTTAAAATCGGTATTAGAGGCAGTAGTAGCCAAAATGAACAAAGCAACAGATGGAATCCTTAGATGTGATGTTATACTGGAAAACTTAAGCAGTTCCATTTTCATGGGTTAGCCTAAGAAGCCAGGTGAAAACAAATGTGAACTCTATCGGACAATCAGCCTGACGAGCTATATAAAGAAACTTATCATTCCACATTCTGAGGAATAGAACACGCAGCAAAATTACACAAGTAATAAGACAAGAATAATGTGGGTCCATTAAAGACACCGAAATAAGGAATGCGATATTTATGCTTAGAATTATATAAGAAAGAGCAATACAATTTCAGGAGGTGTACCCGTGTTTTATAGATTTTATGCAAACGCATTTGATAAAGTGTCACAAAGAACTGTTGGAACTGCTTAGGAACTGCTTGACATATTTAGAAAGGAGGTTTGAATAATCCAGAACTTATACTGGCAGTGAACCGCCTGCCTATGGATAGAAAATGAGTTCAGTAAGTTTACAAAAATAGAAAGGGGTGTAAGACAAGGATGTGTCTTCTTTCTCACTTAAATTATTCAACCTATGCAGTGAGGCGATTCTGAGAAAAATAGAAGTCCTACCAGGATTCATTATTGGCAGCCACAATCTTAACAACATAAGGTATGCAGATGACAGTGTTGATGGTAGACACAAAAGTGAAACGACAATGTCTCCTACAGAACATAGTGAAAGGAAGCGCAAAGAAAGGACTGATGTTTAGTCCTTTGCAAGAAGACGGAATGCAAGGTTGTTAATAAAAGGAACAGCCTAATATGCAAATTACAAATTGGCGATACCTAAATTGCAACAATTTAAATATCTGAGAAGTGTTTTAACAGAGGACGGAAAGTGTGACACTGAAATCCGAAGATGCATTGGAATAGCGAAAGGTGCTTTCCCAAAACCTATACATAGTATAAAGAAATATCGTTAGAAACAAAGAAAAGAGTACTGAACTCTTATGTAATACCAGTCCTTTTATATAGTAATGAACGCTGGACAATTTCCTTACAGAAGAAGAAGAGACTCGAAGCAACAGAAATGTAGTTCTACAGAAGGATGCCGAGAATACCATCGTCGAAAGTCTATAGACAAGAGAAACACAAAGGACACTTATACATATTTACCAGAAAACAGGTGCGAAAATTTCCATTACCAGCTCTGTTACATCGTTGACGCATAAAAAACTATATTTTTAACCAAAATTTCGAATGTTTTAGAAATGAGTAAATAATTTTAAAAAATAATTAAATAATACTTTGGTTTTTCCTCTTAATAATAACCTAAATATTTTGGCGATTAAACTTTGTTTTTACTAAGTCTGAGACTTTTTTCATCATGGTATGCTCTTTTTTCGGCAAATTATTGGAGATACCTATGTTAAAGCATCTCCATAAATTCGCTATAAGAGAGGATACATAAAAAATGCACAGAACATCATAAAAAATAAAATTTATCGTCAAAATCTTTGTGTTTTTATTAAGCGGAACGATGAAAGGATTTTTAATGGAGATTTTATTTGTTTCTTTTTAGAACCTTCGAAATTTTGGTTAAAAATTTTTTTATAGTCGTCAACACGAAACCATAAATATGTACGGGAAATTCGAGCATCTTTTTATGATGAAAAACACATTGATTTGGAAATTCTCGTAAAAATCAGGTTATTGTCTAATTTTAACAGTTCTTATCCACAAATGAAATAAATTATTTTAGAGAATTATCTGTTCTTTAGAAAGTCATTGTAAAAATTGATATTTTTACATCTGTTACCCGCACTCATTTAATCTTAGGAAATTTCAAATCCTTTTTTGTATCGATTAACATTTACTTGTGTTATAAAGACAAGTCCTCGAAGAATTTAAATCATTAATTTTTTTATAAAACATAACCCCCGGTTACAGAAAGTATACTCTGAATAGTTAAATAATATGGCAATAAAACTAAAACAATATTTATTTAAAAAAGCGTTTAAATGTTTTTATGAATAAAATATATTATAGACGCTATTGTTTTAAGAAAAAATTTGGATAAATAATGAAATTTTACAAGAATTGTTTTCATTTTTAAAAATTTTAATTAGAATACTTTTTATAAAATTTTAAATCTTTTAAAATTCGGTGTTAATTTGTAGAGGTCAAGTGATATTGTTATTAAATAAAATGATATATTCTAATCTATAATCTATATCTATAAAAGGCAGGATGTGTGTGTGTGTGTGTGTGTGTGTGTGTGTGTGTGTGTGTGTGCGTGTGTGTAACGAATGCACGGCCGCAATTTTCGACAGATTTGCACCAAAATTTACATGCACATGCTCCAAGTTAGTAAAAAGGCCAAGACCGACTTTGCATTTCCCAAATCCCATCGATAGTGGAAATAATCGATTTTTCATGCTTCTACGGCAGTTTTCATGTAGTTTGCGGCCATTTTATACTGGTCAGAGTGAGAGCCTATAGCTGGCTGCCACGAATAGACAGGAAGATTCTATTGGCCAGCGTGAGAGCCAACAGCTGACTGACAGGAATGTTAACTAGCATGCAAAAAAATTGATAGCTGCTTTCGTCACAAGTGGGAAAAATTTAAATCCGCATGACACTTTACTCCAATTGGCTCATTCGCTTGCTTAAACTCAACGTTGATTCTGATTCCGCAGAACTGGGTTGAGTGTGAAAAGTATTTGTTGTTAACATTCTTTTTTCATTCGGTTTTTCCAGTTACGAGTCCTTTTTTAAAGCTGATCGTTTTGTGTTCATTTTGTTTAGTTCTTTTTTCGTAACAGATTTAATGTTTAGTATAGAGCTTAGAAAAAATTTGCAGTGTGAGATAGGCAAGAAGTAAGGCATGTAGCAACATCATCACGGCAAAGAGCACTCCTTTAAAGGCAAGAAAGGGCAAAAATATTTTAAGTCAAGTGATAGCGATTGCTATCGTACGATTTTTTAATCAAGCACGGGCAACGCCGGGCCATGCTGCAAGTCATAAATATAAAAGCTTCCTACAATTCAGCGACTTCCAGTATTTTTAAAATAATTGTGTGTGTGTATGTGTTGATTTTTATAAATACGACCGTCCATACACGACATTATCAAAAAATAACTGAGGTAGTTATAGTAAATTTCAAATGAATTGGTAATATTTTTAGCATTCCTTCAACTAGAAGCTTCGTAAGTAAATTCTATAAAGCTTCAAGTACCTTAAATTCAATAAAATGTTAGAACGCTTAAAATATTTTCAAGTGTTAATGTTATTGAGTAGTAACACAAATTGTATATACAAGGCGTTCACGTTATATTCGTCATGTAATTTTGTTTAAATTATGCTCCCTTTGCACAATTATGTTCCCCTTAAATTTTCCAACACGTTCAAAAAACACTGCCTCGTCTGAAACAGATGCTTTTCTACGATATTTTAAACTAAAAGTAAATATTATTTGTTTCGATTCAGATTAATTAAACTTTAAGGCAGATAATTATTCTCAAATAATGTTTCAGAAAAATTATTTTATTTTTGAAAGATTTTTTAATAAAGAGAATTGTTATTTACACCATTTATATTCTGATTATTTTCCTTATATTTGTTGTTGTTATATTATATCCTCCTGCCTTCATCTGGTACATATCGATCTGGGTAACCTATAGGAAATTCTGAACTGGACTTTTTATTTGATCTACGTGGGTAAAGTAACATAGTAAATGTGAGTTCAATCCCTTATTCGGGCAGCGTGTACTTAGACTCAATGGAAACGGGCGGGCAATAAGTGAGCAGTACTAAAAATAAGAATGAGACTTGATATCCCGAGATATGGGCCGAACAATCTATAGATCTGTTAATATAGATGAATTTTTAGATTTTACTTATAAGAAGCAAAAAAAGATTGCAATTAGTATAAATTTGGTTTGAAACATATCAAAATATTCTGCTTAATGGGAATATTATATATAATCTATTAGCTTGGAATTAAAACTAAAATGAAAGCGTTAAGAAATATTTTATTTCCTTTCTTAAAGTGTATTAGGAATCGCTCTGTTTTGGAGTACTTATATTAAACCCAAACGTTGTTGATCATCCGAGAGGGAAACAAGAGAGAGAGAGAGACAGAGAGAGAGAGAGAGAGAGAGAGAGAGAGAGAGAGAGAGAGAGAGATTGGAGATCGATCAGATAAAGGTAGTTGTTTGTAGTGAGGAGTTAAATCCTATTTCACGACCTAACGATCTGTTGAGAACAAATTCGCCCCTGAACTGCAATAAAAATCATTCTTTTTTATATCTTCGCTTAATGTCACATACCGAGAGAAGTAGCTCTGTATCTCTGTAAATGCTATCTTGGGGGATCGATTTACAATGACTTTCTGTTGCAGACAGAGCACCACCTTTAAAGCATATAAACTTAGGCTGTATTTATAATTTGTCTTTTCACATTGTGAATCCAATAAGGCTATTACGAATACAAGGACATGCAAAGCCAGCAACAAATAAATCAACGAAGATCAGCAACAAGAAAACAAGACAGCGTTTGCGGACAGAAAAGCGACAAGCAATTCGTAACTTTAATAGAGAAAGGATGCAAGAAAAGAGAATTGCCATGAAAGAGCAAGGCAGACAAGATTATCCTCAGAACAGGAGAAACAGATGTAATGAGAGAATATATGGTATGAATGAGGAAGCAAGACATGATTACATTCGGAACATGAGGCACAGACTTCAAAACCGACTGCATTTTAATGAATGAAGATCAGCCTATAAGATACAATGCTGGCGAGATGAATGCCATTTGCTAATAGATTCACAAGAGAATCGTTGAAGTGCTACCAAAATGGAAATGTTTTGCTGCCTAACTTACAAGAATAGCCTGCTCAACCAAGAAGATTGTTTGACAACATTTTAAGATGCACATTCGAAATTATATCTCTGCATCCAGACTATGGACATATTGAAGGCAAGATGGACAGAAGAAAACAACGCATAACTTGCTATTTTCATTATTTATAACAATAAGATTGGTCTTTGTGCTTTAATGACATAATCTGTCTAGACTGATAAATCCCATAATATCTTGTGACTGTCATTCTCTGCTACTGCTTGTGGCTTATGTGCATACCATTTCTCTTTTATACTAATGCCAAACTTCCCAATAGACATTCCTACCAGTTCAATTATTCCTTTTGTACGAGTATATGGTTAACTTGCACATCTTGAATTTGCTTTCTTCTTGTGATTTCTCTATCCTGGCCTTGATGGCATTAATTCTAATGCCTCGCTCCTGTTCTAAAAATGTGAGTGAGTCTGTTTCTCTTTTTTAGAAAACCATGGTTTTCTTTATTAGTTGAAAGGTTTGGATAAGGTCAAAATGGTAGAAGATCTAATAGATGACCTACAATCTGTTGTTAACTGGGGCAAGAAATGGCTTGTTAATTTTGACACATACAAAACGAAACTGATCTCTTTTAATCATCATAGAGAATATTTTTACCTTCTATCAATATGATTGATACTAACGACAGAATTTATTTTACATCTTTATAAGTTTACCATTCTTCCATATATTGAATATTACTCTCCCATCTGGTCATGTACTTCTTGACAATATTTAAAGAAGAATTTGCAATATTATTGGTTTTGACTTGGCATCTCGACTTCAGTCATTTTTCCAACGCCATAACGTGACTTCCCTGTGTCACGTCTATAAATATTTTCATGGTAATTGTTTAGAACGGCTTTCCTCTTTGTTACCCTGACTTGGTAGCACGAATCTAATCGCATTACTAGATTGACAGCTAGGTCTCTTCATTATAGATGTGAAAATGTAAGATGTAACCATTTTCTATGCTAACAGTTTCTTCTCTTGCAATTTTCACCTGCGAAACTTTCTTCTGATTCTTGCTTTCCAATCAATTTTGATTTTCAACAATTTATATAAAATGTCAATCGTTATCTTTTGTCTTCTTAATTCCTGTTATTTTTTTGTCCCCTCTAATTAATAATGATTTTTTTGTTCAGATTCTTTCGCATTCAGTCTCCCCTTGCTCCATTGTTACTTTATCGCCTTCCTTGGGGTGAAATAATTAAAACAATCCTTTGTAAATAGGCAAGAAACTACTTTGACAGAACCGATGGAAACTAGGTGTTAGCAGAATATGTTTTATAGTAAAATTCTTCGAACATTTCATAATCAGCTCATTTATATATACAACAACACAATATAATGTGCGCACACGCGCGCGCACACACACACATACACATATACATAAAGTATTTGTATATTACTAGCGGTGTAATTGAGTGTTTTTTAAGCTCAAGTAATATCTACACCTTATACATTTTCAAGACAGTTTTCTTTGACCATTTATATGGCTTTGTGAAGAAACCATTGACATAAATAAACCATTAAGTCTGAAGATAGATTGATAGATTGCTGCCTGCTCATATCCTTTTGTGTCAGTATCTGTCTTTCGAAATAAACAGTGGTCGATAAAATGGACGGATTTGTCGAGGTCGTATAAATGTTGTAAGAAAAATTCAAACAACTGTTATTGAGGTGCACTGCCTATACAATCTTAAACAAGAAACGGAACTGTAGATCAGTCGTGATCAGCTTGAAATCTTCTGTGAATTAATATATCTATATATATATGCACACACACACACACACACACACGCACACGCACACATATAGTGCGTGAGGTGGTATTGATGCTGTAAAATGATAAAATCGCATACACAACTATGTATAATAATTACACATTTATGACTGAATCACTTAAAATCGGGATGACATTTCGACTAATACACGAGCAACTGCAAAGCAAGCAGTTTAGACATATATGTTGTGGATTTTAATTATTTGTAATTCCCTCTCAGCTTCTATCCACCCACACCCACACGCACGTACACAAACAAACAAACAAACAAACACACACACACACACACATACACACACACACACACACACATATATATATATATATATATGTATATATATATATATATATATATATATATACAGGTGTCCCAAAATGTACTCACTGTATAAATGACAATAAATGCAGTATTTATTGACTTGCAATCAAGATTAATGTTTAAAATTAAGAAATGCTAATGTTTTATTGAATTACAAATGAGATTAACGATTTTAATTAAAAATAATGAAATGCATGGATCTAAAAAAAAGAAATATATATATATATATATATATATATATATATATATATATATATATATATATACAGGGTGGCTACCAAAAATGTTTTCACTTTTAAGTTCCTAAAACTTCTTGAATTGTTTCTTTATATATATATATATATATATATATATATATATATATATATATATATATATATATATATATATATATATATGGTCACTTGATGAAGCCTCCTGGCGAGTGGGCTGAACAATTAAAGACAAGCCATTTTTGATGTATCACGGCTAATCAGTGTAGCTAGACATCTGATATATATATATATATATATATATATATATATATATATATATATATATATATATATATATATATATATATTGACAGTGATATGTCCATATTTTATAAATAGATTCAAATAAATAAATACTCTTATGGTTTGCATGACATCTTGCGGTGAAGTTCACCAATTCGACGTGGCTTCGACTCCATAAATAGTCGCTTGAGAGATATTAACTGAGGCCGTCTTCATATTCTTCCACATCTCACGGATATTTATAGTTGCAGAAATTGTATGCGAACTGATATCTCCAGCACCTCTCATAAATGTCCAATTCGGTTCACTTCGGGTGAACGTATGCTGGCCACGCCATTCGTTCAAAATCTCCAGAAATGCAGCAAAAAACAAATTCTCGATAATTTACGCCATATGACACAGCTCATTACCCTGCCTGGTAAAATCAATCTTTGGTCCGTTAACGGTTTCACATGACCATGAAGTATTGCACTACCGATCAATGACATGTTTAGGCCAACTATGGAACCCAACACATGCCACTTGAACATACTCCATACTAGTATGGGACTACCAGTAGCCTCCACAGTTGATTGTTGACAATTGCGTTTCCATAGACTCACTGAATCTGCATCACACCGAAAACTCCCAAGAGGAACAATGACCCTTAAATCACTCCACATGTTGACAGTCCTTCATGATCCGATTATCTATGTCACGAGTAAAGGCGAGGTATTGATGGAGGCACGGTGGAGTAATGGAGAGTGGCTCGTATTGGGGAATCGGAGAGCCGAGTTTGAATTCCACTCGAATCCATTACATTCACTTACGTGCTAATACCCTTGGGAAAGGTGTGAATCCTCTTCTTCTCCTCCTAGAAAATAGCATATAGACCAGCTTGCCTTAGACGGAAACTGGTCTACCAAAGAAAGAATCGGCTACATACCGCGTAAAAAAAAGCTGCCTCAAGCGCATGACACATAATTTTTTATTGTGTCCGGTGTTGAGGTATTAAAAGGAACACCCTGGGAGGGGTCCAGTCCCCATATTCTATGGAAACGACGTGGTATCCCCTACATTTGAAGTAGTTGTGATTTGAGTCTGTGTCGCTTGTCTGTTACAGCAAATATTATCTAGATGCCCTTGATCACTATAATTAACGATTCGTAGTCGATCACTAGGTTGTCCACGGTAGGTATTAATGCCTTCTATCAGGTATATCATGTGCGCACATGACAGAGTCGATTGAAGGATGACAAATGTCCCCACAATTTCAGAAATGTAATCCCATCCGTCTGACACACACTATCATGCCTCACTTCGATAAAACACGTTAATTTGCCATGAACAGCCTAGACAATATCCACAATGATTCACCAGATATCAGCATCACTGATAAAGGGCTGGTCACTTCAATTACGTCAAGATACGCTGGCGCTACCTTCAATTACATTTACATATTGCTAAACCATGACTTTTGACACGTCAGTGTATTAATATAAGAAAACACTAACGAAACACGTAAGTCATACGTTTTCTGTAAATTTCATTGTAAATATTTTGCATTGAAATTTACAGAAAATGTATAAAAGTTGACTTACTTTTTTTTTTTTTAGAAATTCTTGCTAAAATTCAACGTTAATCATTCTATGTCGTTGACTTGAGCATAATTTTCTCATCTTAATTTTTTCTTTGATAACATTTCAAAATATGTACCCTTCGGTTTTCGTCAGTTTTCTGTTTTGTTCTAGAATGTTCTAATGAAACTTGCATGCCACCTTCATGCACACTTCGTCTATGTCAGAAACACTGCGTCTCACAAAATTCAGACAAGTACTTTGGAAACTTTTAGTTATATTGCAGCTTCGACCATCACTGCTGATTACATTATTATATTGTCTTCATTATGTTGCTGTAGAAGATTATCATATTTTTATACGACTAAAGTAATGTGATAGCCTTTTTTGTTTTGTTGATAAATTGTTTTCTCTATTGAAGAAGTCTGAGTAGATTTTCTTTATGTCGATATACAACGGAGGTTATCAAGTGAACTTTTTGACGTTTTTTTTTTATTACTAAATGAATGGAATCCAAAAATGTTTTTTAGGTGGGAAATAAAAGGATATTGTGTAGAAGATATGATGAAACTAGGAAAAGGTTGTACGAGTGAAAGAGAAGATAAAAGAAAATGAGGAGTAGGCGAAGTCGATAGAAAAAGTGTTTGTTAGAAAAGAAAACGTAGAGAAAACGTCAAAAGGAATCAGAAAAGAATCAAAAAGTGCAAAAAGGTAATTTGAAAGAGAGAAAAATGAGAGTCTGTGACGTAGTAGAAGGTGATTGAAAGGAAGACAGATTAGCGGAAAAAATAAGAAGAGATACAAGAAAGGATTAAAGAAAAGATAGAGAAAGACAAAGAGAAATATGAATAGAGAAAATGTCAAACGAGAAAGAAATAGAGACTGAATGAATTGGGAGAAAAAGGGAAGAGGTAGAAAAAAAAGGAAGAAAATTATAAATTATACATGAATAGAAGAATTTAAAGAGAAGAAATAAAAAGAATAGAGACAAATGGAAGAGAGAGAGAGAGAGACACGCTGCGTGCATGTGTATGCATGTGTGAGTGTGCGGGTGTGTGCGTGTGTGTGTGGAAAAGAGAAAGGAAAGGAAATGATAATTCCTTAATAGGAGTAGATAGGTTCGCCTACCGTCCAGTTCACACGCCTCCCTGGTCTTTTAGACAGGAGTAGAGGTTTATCCCTTGTTTCCTGTTTAGGATTGGGTTTCTGCTTCCTTTTAAATTTCTATCATTCTCTTTCACTCCCAGTAGTCACTTGTGCCTTAGTAGCATTATTGCTTTGCTTGTGGTGAACTGATTAAAAAAGATGAGAGGAAGTCGAGAGAGAATATTAAAAGAAAAAAGAAGATTACATTGAGACAAGGAGGAGGAGGAAGATGAAGAAGAGATAAACGTAAATAAGGACAAAAGAAGCGAAATACAAGCATGAAGGCTAAATGAACACGCCAAAATGGAAAAGATGAAATAAAGAAAGAAAAGAAAGGAAATAATAGAAAATGAACGAAAGCATCAACAAAAGAAAAAAAAGAAAAAAAAGGAAAAGAAATCGAAAAGGAAGAGTCAGATTGGGGTGAGGAGAATGAGAATGTTGACAGGGAGCGAATTCGGTACAGAGAGGAAAATAAATGTGAATAACAAACTGTGTAGGAAGACATAGAATTGAAATAACGTCGACAGATCAGGAGAATAAGATCTTGTGTGAACACGTTCGCTTCTTCATTGACAAAAAGTCTTCAGAAAATAAACAAATATATCAAAGAGAGTAGTAAAAACAACAAAAAGCAGGAACCCAATTCTTTATTATTCACTATTAATAAAAAAATAAAAATGAAATAAAGCAAAGCAAAGCAAGAACAAATAAATGCGACACCAACTTCAAAGGGAAGAATTTTTCCGTGGTAAACATCAGATGGCCGAATATAGATTGCAATCTGCGCATGAATCAAAAATAAATAGCAAAATAAAATAACAGTTTAAACATCAACACCAGTAAAGTAATAATAAAAATTACAACGTTGCTAACGAAGACAAAAAAGTCACCATTAACTTTATCAGTAGGAGGATGATCGTTAAATAGCAACAACTATAGACAAATCTATATTCGCTTTGCTATCATCATCACAATTAACATGTTTCCTGATGCTGTATTGTAAAAAGGCATTTTTAACTTCATTCATTGCCATTTTCAAGCTAGACTCCTTCCATGACCTTCGAACTTTGTTTAATACTAAACAATGTCACTCGGTGATATCCGATACGGATACAGCCCATGAATATTGATCACGAAAAATAATTAATATGTATAAATACTATAACAGTCATTTCACTGATGTCAAATTAAATCTTTATCTGTATAGTGTAAAGAAATTCCATATTATAAGAATATAAAATATTTGTAAAGACTTATCGGTCTTAACAGCTTAATGATGGAAAAACGAGCTTATAACATTCAAAACCTCTCAAACCAACCCAGACACATTTCATCGAGTAGAATTTGAATTTTCTCATGTCCTAATGAACGATTGTAATTTTTTTCTTTTTTTTATTCGTCTTTTACGACTTATCAACCCTTTCTTTTAAAGCTAGAAAATATTGTTAAAATTTGGGGCAAGGAAATAATAACGATTTAGCGACATAAGTCTTAATAATTAAGTCTTACCTGGAGAAGAAGAGACGGATTCATACCTTTCTCAAGAGTATTTGCACGTAGGTGAATATAACGAAACCATATGGAATTGAAACTCGGCTCTCCGAGCCATTATCCATTACACCACCGGCACATCGAAGCAGTCTACGTACTCACCAGACTCGATATTGCATAACGTCGGTGATCGTACGCGAAGGTTGAGGCTACTTACTTTGAACGACTATTAGGACAATTTCACTTCATGCCACAAGCGGAATTCATATATATAATCCATCGATAAAGCCAGTCAATGAAGAGGATGTCAGTTAGAGAAAAGCAATCACAAAAGCAAGTCTCGCTCTTCTAAAACCGATCAATTAATTACATTGTGAATAAATATCCAGCAAAATACACTGTGGAAGACACAGATTGTATGGTGTCTTATTTTAAACTTCTACTGGGTTTCAAGTTCACCTCAAACCTCAAGTAGAATAATCCATCGCTGAAGATGCTAGAATAATGATCGATTCCTTGTACCGCTCCAGAAAGTCCCTGTCTCCTCGTGCTATACTCTAGCTTTACAAGGGACAGGTCCACACACAAAAGGGGACTATTTTTGCCACATCTAAGATTAGATTAAGGCGCGTAATAATATCATTAAGACAGAAGAAATTTAAAATTAAGTTGTCAAAAATTTATTAATGTCTCGTATTTTAAATTAGATGTGTTAATAAATTCAATTGAGTTACTTTGTCCCTGAAGAGCGTATTTATTTCTTCGAAACTTGGAGTTGGGTGATATCTCTTTGATCTTTTGATGTATTTACTTATCATAATCTTATTTAACTATTTATTGTAAACAATTCACACATTTAGTTAAGATAAGTTTTACAAAACCATTGAATGAGTGAAAAAATTCCCGGCCAATATTTCTGATGTTCTGAAATTGTTTATGGTTTTGGTGGACAAGGTGCTTAGTGTCCAGTTTTAAATGTGTGTATTTTAAAGCCACATAGCTGGAAACGAAAATCTATTGATTTACACAAGAAAAAGAAAAAAAATGAGTTAAATAATAATAAAGTGCTTCAGTTTAACGCAGATGAAAATATAACAGCCAATGGAAAATGTTTATTGTTTCAAAATGAAAGGGTACATTTTAATTAAAGCATTTTAAAAGGGAAGAATTCATATTGAAAAGCCTGGATGGTATCTATCGAAGAATGTTTACGTTTAGTTTATAATGAGTGGAATACGAGGGGAAAATACAACACACCCACTATCATCATTTCCTCCAATGTCAGCATTAGTGTTACAATACAACCAGTATACACGCACAAACAATAGATATTAGTATTATTATTATCATTAGTAATACTAGAAGTAGTATTTGTAAGTGAGACAGCAGTCCGCCAATAAAGTGACATACACTCAGACGGTCTTGTGATTGAGAGTGTTCCCAAGTATTTGGATGTGACACCCCAAAATAAATCACAACTCTCTTGACACTGGCACACCCTCATGAAGAGAATCATGCGTGAGTAGATAGAGGAAATACCACCTTGTAAGGTCAGGCAACTGACAAGCAAACCTGTTGTAGCAAACGGGATATTCAATCTTAATTCACCATTACTCATGCATTTGAAGCTTTACGTCAGGCATTCGATGATTATAGTCGGAGATTGAGAATATCTTCAAATCTCTAGTACTACCCCTACTCTCCCGGGTTTTCTTTGTTTTCACTCTGTGCTCAGCTGGCGTAATGACATCTTTGATCTAATTTAAAAAATGGCTCCAATTTCGATTTTCTCACTTTAAAAATTATGATGATTATTTTAATAAATCTTCATCCCAGTAGATTATGGCCGTTCTGTCCAATTCTAACATCTTCCTCCAAAGGTAGGAGATTATTTTCTATTCTGATATCTAAAAAAAAGAAATTAATTTTACTGCTTTTAAAATGGTCTTGAATAGATTTGTTTTTAATACTCGTTCTTTTGAGAGAAGTATATTTTTATGAAGACCAGACAGTTTGTGTAAAAAAATGTTATATTTGTATATCTTTTTCGGCTCAGTTGTTAAAACCCGACATTTGTGAAGGATCCATTTCCAGTTTATGGAAAATTCTTTTTTTCTACATACTGACCAAAGATAGACGTGGTTTCAAGACCTTGTAAGAACCCGAATGCGGGCCTTGTGAGCCTATTTTACAGAAAAAAATAGATCTCTTGTCAATGGATGAGAGAGAAGACACTTTGACAGCAAGGAGACAAGGCAAACCAGCACCAAGGAACAGAAGGCATTTAACATCAAGAAGAGGGCATAAAGAAGGTACAAGTTTACTAAGCCGCTGAAGGGAGACTGAAGTTGAAGTGAAAATTCTCCCGCCGTTGGGCATCAAAGAACGAAAAGATATTTTTCCAAGCACGAACTGTGAATTTAAAAGCGACTTTTCTAAAATTACTATATGACCCAGAAACGGCAGTGGGACAAGTAAAAGTTGGTGTTTTCGTTTTTTTTTTTCGAAAGATGGTTGCGTCTTTGTTTTTCTCCCTTCTTGTATTGTTTTCTCTTTTTGTCATTGAATCCTTGTCTTTTCCCCAACCTTAATTTTTTTCCATTTTTTGATAATGCTGTATAATTTAGGCTCTACTTACGTATTGAGCAGGGCTTTTTAAAATTAGAAACAAAAATATTAAAGAACTTCGGATTATTAACCTAACGTGTTCTTTCCTATTTTTCTATATATTTGCACATACACACATACACACATATATATATATATATATATGTATGTATAAAAGGATTTTTTTTGTGTATATATATATATATGTTTATATATATATATATATATATATATATATATATATATATATATATATATATATGTGTGTGTGT
The DNA here is from genome assembly GCA_964036315.1 of Acanthosepion esculentum. Taxonomy (NCBI): domain Eukaryota; kingdom Metazoa; phylum Mollusca; class Cephalopoda; order Sepiida; family Sepiidae; genus Acanthosepion; species Acanthosepion esculentum. The sequence continues at coordinate 1,930,317 of OZ038509.1, read as the reverse complement.
GTGTGTGAGTGTGTGTGTGGGGGGGGTCTGATGAAGTCTTGGATGCCGAAATGCATTATCAAATATATTTTCAATCAAATCTATTTTATGAAACCTTTCCATTTGTCAAAATTTAAAAACTCTGCCGGGATTTCTATATCCTAATTTGAACAAACAAACAAACACACACACACACACACACACACACACACACACACACACACACACACACACACACACACACACACACACACATACATATATATAGAGAGAGAGGGAGAGAGAGGGAGAGGGAGGAGAGATGAACAGGCCGATGTGTTGACAGGTAATGTTGAAAGAGTCTGTCAAGCTTTAGATGGGCTCGGTGTGTTGCTTTAGATATTTCGAAGGTATTTGACAGGGTTTGGTATGCTGGTCTTCTCAAGTTGAAGCTTATGGCGTTTCTACCGTTTCTTTGTTTTGATTCAAAATTTCATATCAAACCGCATAATGAAAGTTGTTTTGAATGGCCACTCCTCTAGATATTTTTGCTTTTATGTGGGCGTCTACCTAAGCTATAATCTTGGGCCAACTCTGTTCCTTATTTTCATCAACAATCTTCCTGATGCCATAAGTTCCCGACTCGATACCCAGGCTAATGACACAACTATTTAATAGTAAGTCTGACAGGTTTGATATAATCAAATTGGTAGCTGAAAATTACCTATAATTTTTTTCTTAACTAGAACAAGTAGTGACTTGTTAATTTTGACGCCGCTAAAACGAAACTCTTCTCTATTAATCATCTTAAAATCTTTTTGTTGCCTTCCGCTAACATGACTGATGTTAATCTCCAGAACAACAACTTTCTGAAAACTTCTTGCTCTCACGTTTTGCACTGATATAAAGTTGAATGATTATATTCAATGATTTAGTAAATCTGCTGATATGAACGTCGTTTCATTATGTCGTGATAGAATATGTTTCTCACCAGAATCTACCTTGCATCTTTACGAGCTAACTATTCTTCTGTGCATCGCATAAAGATGCTACATTTAGCCTAGTGCTTCTGTTATATATCGAGAGATTCTCCACAAAATCCAAAGAAAGATCTGCACCTGGTAGCTGAAGAGAAACTTGAAGCAACAGAAATGTGGTTCAGTAGAATCATGCGGAGAATAACATGGACAGAACATGTAAGCATCGAAGAAGTTTTAGAGAAAAAGGGAACGAAAAAGATACCTATACTGAAGAGTTGAAATTTCTAGGACACAATGAGGAAAGAGGGCATGGAAAAATTAACACTCACACATTAGGAGCTACAAAGGAGAGGACATTGCGGAAAGTCATAATCGTCAACGTCCTGGAGGAACACGGCACATAGAAGAAGAAGAAGAAGAAGAAGAAGAAGAAGAAGAAGAAGAAGAAGAAGAAGAAGAAGAAGAAGAAGAAGAAGAAGGAGGAGGAGGAGGAGGAGGAGCAGAAGAAGAAGAAGAAGAAGAAGAAGAAGAAGAAGAAGAAGAAGAAGAAGAAGAAGAAGAAGAAGAAGAAGAAGAAACAACAACAACATATAATGAAGGTTTAAGTAATGTCAATCGAAAAAAGTGTGCATCTTAATTTTGTTTCAAATTTGAGTCCCTGGTCGCATTGTCCATGTTTAGAATATTGCTGACACATATGGTCCGGTGCCCCTGCTATTTACCTTGAGCTCCTTGATAAGATCCAAAGAAGAATGAGCAATATTATTGTCGGTCCGATTTCAGTCACTTTCACACTGCCGCAAGACCGCTTCTCCGTGTCTTTACTGTAAATATTTTCATGGTAATTGTTCGGATAAGCTCTTCACTGTGGTACGTAGACATTTTGAAGCGCAGTACTAGACTAGTGTCGAGATCTCATCAATTTACAGTTGAGCTGGCTAGATGTCACAGTAAGTTCTATGTTAACAGTTTCTTTTCTCACACTTTTCGCTTGTGGAACTCCCTTTCAGCTCCATTTTTTCCGGCCAACTTTAATCTGCAAAAATTTAAACGCAATGTCAATCGCTATCTACCGTCCTCCTGATTACTGTTTCCTTTTCCCGCTCATTATTAATGTTTCTGTTTCGAATTCCTTCACACTGTAACCTCTCGTGTCTTAGTGGTTCTACTGTCTTGTATGGAGTGATTTCGATTGTTGTGTTGGGAGTATAAAGAGCTTCACTGCTGTTGAATAATTGCGGTACCTCATCACAAATATTGTATATAATTCTCATGGATTCTGTCATAGTCTCGGTAACTGACATATTAAAATAATCTCTCCATTAATTATCTCTCAATAAACTATCTACAACTACATTCACTACCTCTGGAGATTTCATTATATATTTTCTTACTCTCCACATCCCGTGACTCTCACAAGATTAGTTCATTGAGCGAGGGCGTGATACCTATCAAGCATAGATAATATGAAATAGGAATTTTCCACGTCGTTAAATAAATTCTTTATAGGTATTTAAAAAGTAATTACGTGTAACCAAAACCGTATCGAAATCGTCTGGAAACTTTTGATGTGCCATTTAAATAAATTAGACGTAAATAATTAAAAAGGAAAAGCGCTTGAGATGAAGAGAAAAAATCAAGGTGGAATGCGTGGGTTTGTCTTGAATGTTCTAAAACTCAGTGTCGTTCTACGCCTAATTAAAATTACTTTTTTGTCAGAGAAATATCTCAGTCATTGGAAACGAAGGAAAACTAGAAATAATCATATCAAAATTTGGCTAAATGCTTTAAGATTAACGGAAACAACAAATAAATAATGTTGCCTTATCGAAAACTAATTAATGTTTTCATCTGATTTTTACATGTGAGAGTCAGTGCATATTCATATATAAAAGTCTAAAACAATTTTGAATATTTCGAGATCTATTCACACAACCTTGATCTTACTTGATAACATTTACACGGACATTGACGGCATATCTAAGGGGTTGTATCTTGGTCCTATTTTGGATAATTTCTATATAGCTCACTTAGAAAACAACATTAATTCTGATAAATTTATTAGATATGTTCAATGTATGTCCGATATATTGATGATATAAGTTATCGAAAAAACTGAAACAAAAAGAAAAAGAAAACAAACTTTGAAGAAAACATTTTTTTAATAATACAAGGCCCGAGGGCCACTCAGTGTAGAGTATTACTAAATACGATTGTTGTGTGAGATGTAGGAGTAATTGGCGCTTTTTATGCGGATACATAGGAAAGATAGTTAACTGTTTTATATTTATGAACTCTATAACAGATTCCTTTTACTCAATGTTTTTGTAGTCTTATAGTAATAATTTTATTACTTCATTATATAAAAAATAATTCCTTTTTGCCATAGATTATCTTATAAAGGAAGAAGTAACATAAAGCAAAGGCTGATCAACAATAAATTCTCCAACCATGACGTTGAAGAGAGAATAGAATTAACCTAAAAGAAGTTTAGGTCAGTATGAAAATAACAATCTATATATAAAATATAAAAGTATCATTAATTTATTCTATTGTAACCAGATGCACCTTAACCATAAACAAGGTGACAAAAACGTTAAAAATGAAATTCTTTCGTCCATATTGCATCATAACGTAATAAAAAGCAACGCCTCCGATCAGGAGATTCGAGATTTTTAGGAGCGTGGAACCACCTCCTAACTACTGTTGTTCCCAGGTCCACCAGAACCCGGGGTGGTAGCACCTGTTAAGATCCCTGCCATAAGCAAATAGTAAACCTCAAAACAAAAGATTTTATAGCAAAATTTTTATAGTAAAATGAGAATAGAACACTAAAAAATGTATTAAAATACATTTTTATAATAAAATTACCAGCAATACATAAAAAACAATTATCAACAATACATTTATTATCTACAAACTATATATATAAAAAAACACGTTTACCCTGAATTATGTGCAGAATACCTGTAGTTGAAAGCATAAAATTACTTACAAAATATTTAGATTTCGGTATTAAATAACCCATAGAAGTTGATATGCACTAAACAAAATCAGCCGACTAAAATATTTAAAACATCTAATCTAAATACTATCCATCAATCGCTACCCACCAAAATAGCTCCCATGTAAAACCAATGATATTTATGAATTCTCATACTTTTGGGGAGATTTACTACTAAGAATGAAAAAATAACATTAATTTCTTACATTGGTTACATTAGCACTACACTTGTTCGTGGTTTAACTTGCTCCTTATCGAAACAGTGCAATTCGTATATATATATCGTCTGTAGACGAATAACGTGAGACAAATATTAGGAAACTTCTATAAACACAGACTGTAAAGAATGACTTGAAATACTAGAAGGTATTGTTATACAAAATAAACAATCCACATTAAACCTAATATATTTTAAAATGTGCTTAAAAGAAATTAAAATTACAAATTCAATATCTTGCTTAATCTAGAAGTTACAAACTTAATACCCAAAAGATACAGCCTAATTGAAAACAAAAATAAAATGTATATGCCTTGCCTGAACTGACCTACGCGTAACGTCACTGACACGTTTGTTTAAATCAGAATTATAGCTTTTCCTAAAGATGCCAAATAATAAATCACATTTCTATAAGACACTGATGACATTAATATTCCTGATAATGTCTAGAGGTTTTGGAAAGTACTCGAATAAAAACGTTATGAAGATCGGGAATTTTCTCCATAATTTTTATACGGATTTGGTTATACATTAATCGGAAGGCTATAAAAACATATTAATCAGCCATTCAGTGTAGAGTATGAATCATTTCGATCGAGTATTATACAGTGGAAATTTCAGATCAAAATTCAACTAAGTTTACCTACCTGGGAGATTACTGAGCTAATCTCGTATCAGCTATTAGATCGAATATAAACACGCTATGTCAGTTTTTATCTATCTATCTATCTATCTATCTATCTATCTATCTATCTATCTATCTATCTATCTAAGACTATTCATTTCTCTCTCTCTCTCTCTCTCTCTCTCTTTATGTATATATATATATATATATATATATATATATATATATATATATAAATTTTGGATTGTTGACATAGTGCCTGAAATATCAGCTTCTCTATAAAAGATGATTTTCGATTCCATCTTTCAATATCATTTCTCACTGAAAGATAATCGCCCATATCTCGCATAGATTCGTCAAACACAGTATTCACAGTATACCCTGGTACGTGTCAAAGTGTATTCAAACGATATAGTTTATAAGCAGGAAAACACTCAATGATAATGTTTACACAAGTTCACATTACTGCAAATAAAAGATCGAAATAATTTGACAGCACCCTCAGTCACCTAAACTGTTGCATACGCAACTCATTCTTGTGATGCATACATTTTCTTGGTCAAATCAATCATACAAATTCATTGCATTATTCCTTGCATCTGTTTGATATCCCAGATAAATTAGGATTAATTCTAGCAAGCTTCTGATCAGGAAATGCCTGCAGTGATCGATCGACATAACAGTTCGATAATAACCGTGATCAGCTTGATGTACATTATGTTAAATAAGTTATTTCCTTTGACGTTCATAAAAAATATCGACCTATTTTGGTTTTATGTCTCCATGTTTGTCTCCTTCACTTTACAAATGCCATGCACTTTACTTAAGTCTTGAATTATTCAATATACCGATTTCAGCCTCATGCACATCTCCAGCTGACGATACTATTAAAGTGTTCAACCAACCTTTTCTTATTAACAGAGATTTCATTGTTCTTCTTAACGGTCTTCATCGTTTCTGTAAGATCAAATGACATACTCTTCCGAATAACACAATGTTGTTAATCTTTATTAAAATATTGTTAATCTTTCTTTATTAAATTGAGTAGAAGTAATTGTGGATTCGAATGTAGCTTTGTAACTATTTCACATTTTATAGTGTCGTTTGTTAACAGTTTTACTTATTTATTATTGATTACTTTATTATCTGTTGTTGATTGGTATTATTACGTTTAATTGTGTTTATATGTGAGCGCGTAGATTGTAATTAATTTATTATTTACTTAATTTGTTTTTTTATTTCTTGATTTGAATTATTTTATTTATTTTCATTTTATTTTATATTTATTTATTTTTTCCTCCTTTTTTAGTTTTCGATTTTTAAGGAAAGTATTAAAAATTTGTTTTCGTGTCTGCATTTTGTCTTCATTTTACACCCATGACAGCATTATTTAGAAAAACAAATCTTTTACGATATTATCAGATTTTCTTAGCTGACTTCAAAATGGAAATGACAGTTGAAAATGCAGTCAGGTTATATAATTTTTTAAGCAAAACTTTTCAGAAAATTTTTTTAAGACCACTCGTTATGTTCCATTTTCCAAGATTGTCGGCAAGGTTTCAAATTTTACAATTGAAATGACTAGATGTAACCGTAAGTTCTATGCTAACAGTTTCTTCTATAGTATACTTCTCGCTTGTGGAACTCTTCTGGTTTCTTCCTTTCCAGTCAACTTTGACCTTCAAAAAATGAAGTGTTATTCGTTATCTTCTGTTCTTTTATTGTCCTCTCTCCTTAATATTAATTTTCTCACATTCTTTCACTTTCAGTAAACCCTCGCGTCTTAATGGCTTTATTGCCTTTCTTTTAGGGAAATAATTAAAATAAATACATTAAATAAGAATACTTAGGTGATTATCAATCATTTAAACATATTTTATTAAATAGAACGAACAGATGATTATCATTTGTTATCGAATAAGTCGTGTGATATCGAGTAAAGCAGTTACCGAAATTGTCAGTAAAAGTTTCTCAAACTAAGTAAACCAAGTAGAAATTCACTCTCGAACAACTGACTGAAGTGAAAGCAAGATATTTGCAAAGACACGGGGAACATCAGATAACTGCCTGATCAATCTGTACTTTCGACATAATTTCAAAACTTCCTAAACCTGGATTCAATTATAAGTGTCCTCTGAAAATTTCTTCTTAGGAATTTAGTTTCACAACATGATATTATATTTCGCTGCAATCAATCGGCAAAATATTTGTTCTTGTTTTCCTGGAATATATTCTATGAAAATGAAAGCTGCACTGGTTGCTTCAAACACTGACGACACTGGGTATCAATTGAAAAGTTGATCAGATGAAAATACTTCCGATTTTGTTGTGTAGTGTTTATGGCTTCGAGGAACATTTGAGAAATAACATTGATATACAGTCAGTTGTGTTGTCAATATATTTAACTTAGCAACGTCTTAAAAGTATGTATACCTACATAGAGAGTAAATAAGTAAATTAACAGTTCAGAGACTTATCTACCGTTTCTGAGTTTCGCAGATATAAGTACGCTCTTCAGAGTTGATAAATCAGTAAAAATAAAGATGTACTCAACTTTCATGTACACATAAATGGATACATGAATCAGTAAATTAAAGGGGTACTCAACTTTTATGGACACGCGTGTATTTCCCAAAGCTTTCAGGTGTTTTGTAAACTTTTAGACAAATCGAACATATGGTTGGGCCATTATGATCGAGCGGTTGATGATCAATTGCCACATGTTTCTGCGAGTGGGGTAATATGTCCGTGTATATTTGACCATCGTTTGCCATTTTCAAAGAGTGAAATTAGAAAATTGAGACCTAGCCTTGGGAGCGTTTCTGTTGTTAAGTCTCCGAGGTTAGAAACGAATGTGACTTCATATGGTATAATGGTAGAATAGATAACAGTGCCATGTGAGTGAAATGCCTTTACGCTTCAAAGACATTTTAATACGTGAGCGCCGAGATTCAAACAAATGTTAATTGATGGTGGGTTACTGTCGATCGTGATATAAGACATTTAAACTGCATGAGTGTGTATCGTCTGCTTTTCAGAGAGAAAGAAGCCGCTACGGTGGACTATTGCTTAATTTTTGAATTTCGAAAATATTTTTGGTAGATTTCGATTTATATGAAAGCAGCTTTGTTTTTTGCTTTTCATCCACAAAGGGTTTCCCTCCAAATTCAGTGAAGTATATTTAGAGCCTACCTGTAGGTTATTTAAGGCGGGGGTAGGTCTTGGAGTTTTTTGTTTTTCGAACAACTCCCGCAGGAACCCAGGTCACCCCGTTCCAGAAAGAAAGACATTTGACAACCACCAGACAAGAAAGGAACATCAAATCGTTCCCACATCAAGGTTGGTATGCTTGTTCTACTCTTCGCTATTACCACAAAATTTACTTCGAAAATTGTACAAAGAAGTACTTTCTCTTTTTCTTCATTTTATGTAGTTTTCTTTTCTGTGGACCTTCTTTTGCAGCATTATAATTTTAAGTATAAAACGGCAGATTTCATTTGCAATAATTCTTTTTACATACATGTTAATGGCCATCATTTGGCACACAATGCACTTAATTTGTGTAATTCATTCATTTTTGTATGTTAACAATAAATTTGTTGCCTGTTATTAAACTTGGCTCGTATCATCTTTCTTTGTTGTGTGTCCATATAAATTGAATGTTACCTCAAACACCAGTTTTTCGTGTTTTTTTTTACCAAATAAAAAAAAATCCTGGAGAAGAGCCCCCAAACTTTTTAATGATTTTTTTGTTACAGCTCAGTTGTTATTGTAGTGCTGTTTTGATGATCATGATTTGAAGGTAATTAACATTTTTTTAAACGCCATAACAAACACAGGACGCGTCGGCAATCATGACAGGTTCCTTTATTTATTATTTGTAAATTATGTATTCATGAAATGGTTTATGCTTGCTTTTCCTATGGTTTGTATTCAGAGTTTCCTTTCTCTTAGACACAAGGTTATGGAACCCAGTATATCCAACTATTTGACCCATAGCTGCGGCGGAAGAAGATACGAAGGCCATTTGTGTAAATGTGAACGTTGCCATGCATTTGGACTAGGTCGAAATTTCATTTTCCGCGTAGTTATACATTGCATTATCCACACATCCTAATTTCTAAATAGTATTTTATTAAATCTTTTTCTGTATAATCTTCTTTGAAATATTTTTTGTAAAATGGTTTAAGTTTAATAAAAGTTTTGAAGGCACAATTATTGCTGATTGAGCCAATTGCGGCTTAGTGAAACCGGTTGGTGATTCGCGGATAGTGAGGTCATAAGGTTCTTGATGAAAAGGAACATGTGAGATATATATCAATACATGACACATTCGGAATACATGCATACGAGCGGTGCTGAAAAGTTTTAGACCTGAGGGTCAAGAAGAGGTTCTCATGACAAATTCTGATGTTTGATCCTTTGGTTAGTTGGCAAGTGGGTCAGGTGGAGACATTTTCAGCACCCGGACCTTTGTCTATATTTGTCAGTTCTACTGCAATGTTTTCACATATTTATATACTTGATTGCTTGTTTCAATCAACTGTCAGACTATTTACATATGTGAGTCGTGTTTTTGAAACACCTTGTCTGACAAACCTACTAGTTAATCATCAAATCTTTTTTCTCACCAGTTCTTTTTGTCTACACTCACATAGGTGCATGTTTATGCATATCTACACCCACATGTGAACAATGTGTGTGTGTGTGTTTGTGTGTGTGTGTGTTTGTGTGTGTGTGCGTGTAATAAGAGAAAAGACAGAACAAAATAGTCGGGATGGGTTCACAAAATCGTGGCGTGATCAGAATTTCAATATGCCACATCGTCTTATTGTTCGTAGTGTACGTCGGCCGCTCTTTTTCGCCTACTAAAACAAATAATAAAACGTGAACAGGAAATAAAAAAGACTGGGCAGGACTGTTTTTTTCTTTACAATCGAATAAACGCCTTCAATATTTAAGTGGACATAAAATCCCGCGTGATAATCACTCTGAGACAAGTTGTTCGGAAACGCCTTTCCCGCTACCTGTCTGGACATTCTTTTTTTTTTTGAAAAAAAGAAAAAGATCCTTTCCGCCCTTATCTTCTATTTTCTTTCATCTTCAAAATTTCATTTTCCTCTTTCTTTCTTCTCTCTGCGTTTCATTTCGTTTCTTTCTTTCTTTTAGCTTCCTTCCTTCCTTCCTTCCTTCCTTCCTTCCTTCCTTCCTTCCTTCCTTCCTTCCTCCTTCCTTCCTTCCTCCTTCCCTCCTTCCTTCCTTCCTTCCTTCCTCCTTCCCTCCTTCCTTCCTCCTTCCCTCCTTCCTTCCTTCCTTCCTTCCCTCCTTCCTTCCTTCCTTCCTTCTTTTCTATTCTTTTTTCATTTTCTTTTTTATTTCATTCCTTCCTTCTACATTTCATTCCTTTTTTATTTGCTTCAATCTTTCTTTATTTCGTTCCTCCCCTTATTACTTATTCCTTATACTGCATTTTTATCACTTTATTGATTTAGATTCACTTTCTTTAATTTGTAAGTATCTTTTTCCATTCCCAACCTCTTCATTTCCTTGTTTTTTCTTGTTTTCATTTCTTCTTGTTGCTTTTAATTCATTCATTTGATTTTCTACTTCTTTTATTTATTTCATTTCATTTTCCTTCATTTTTAAATTTATTTCCTTTCTTCACCTTTTTCATTCCTACTTTCTTTAACATCTTTTTTCATGTATTTCTTTCTTTCCTAATCGTCTTTCATCCTCCTTTCATTGAGCACGCATTCTCCCTTATTTCACACCCACCTACATAGGCTGTTGTCTTCAGAAACAGAATAATATCTGCCATTATCCCCCCCCCCCGGTGGGAACAATGATCACTCTAACAAGCAAGCGTCTCAACGGCCATAATGTGTTCTCCAGTGTTTATTTCTGTTACAAAACGGTCGACAGTCTCTCCAACGATCAGTTTTAATTCAGTCAACAGTAGAAGCGGAGGAGGCAAAATCTTCTTTCTGAATTAAAACGAAAATTTCATTTCCTCACAAACGAGGCTTGCTAACAGTGAAGCAAGACGAATCGGAAGTTTATACAGTTTCCTCAAGGTTTCTTCCTCAGAAGACATGTCACATTTGCAGAAATGCAATAATTTATTTATTTATTTAGGTTTTAATCATTTCACTACAAGCAAGGCAATAAAGCCACTGAGTATGATGGAATATGAGAAAATCTTCGTTAAAGAGAGAGCAAAATAAAAGAACAGGAATTAAGAAAACAGAAGATAACGATTGACATTGCATTTAAATTTTTGAAAATCAGAGTTGACTGGAAAGCAAGAAGCCGGAAGAGAGTTTCACAAGTTCGAGAGAAGAAACTGTTAGCATAGAACTTACGGTTCCATCTAGCCAATTCAACTGTAACATGATAAGCCAATCTAGTACTGTACTTAAATTCATAAAGTCATAGTAACATAGGGGAAAGATTATCAGAATAATTACTATGAAAATATTTATAGAAAAGTCACAGGGAAGTTATGTTACGGTAGGAAAAGTGACAGAGGACGAGATGCCATGTAAGGCCAAATAACATTACAGTTTCTTTGTATTTTATCAAGAACCTGTAATTGCATCGCAGAAGCACTAGACCAGACGTGACAACAATATCCAAACCATGGACGAATGCATGGGTTAGGTAGAAAAATCCCAATTTACCTACCGTATTAGAAAATTATCACCAAAAAAACACATTCCTTAAATATAAAAAATGACATTTTGCATTCAACAAAATTGCATCGAATGGTGGTTCATATTTATGGCGAAAATTAGTCTCGCTTTTCAAATCCAATCCGTACTTATTTCTATTAACAGAATTAAAAAAGAAAATCCGCTGTTATAACATCTGTGGTAGCCATTAATAGAATTTTTTTTCGAAAAGAAAAGGTCACGCCTTGATAGTCCCATGGGATAAAGAATTTTATACAGAGACTTTTGTAAAGGCAAATGAGAATGTAAATCCCACATTAAAAATTAACATTAAAATAAAAGTTGCTTACATCTGGAGACACTCACAAAATGTCAAGCTAAACAATGGGTCAGCATCACTTTGATATAATGGCTATAAGGATTAGTCGTCGCGCTGGGCGAATGATTTGATGGATCAGTTTTTTTAGCAGTCACTTCATTCCCATCATTTAGCGATGGATGTTGTTTTGTAATAAATTTGAAAATAGCATAATCCCTAGTGACAGAGATTGTTCGGTCGGGCTTTATCAATATCTAAAAGCGCGCCATCAATGCACTCATTACCAGCAACGATAATTTTTTTACACCAAGAAATGAATCGGGTAAAGACGTAAACGAATGTCGATCCTTCTTACAGACAAACAGTCAGCTATCATCCGTAACAGAAATAAAGATTTTTATAAACGTAGCTTAGATATGGTTCAAGGCCAAACGTATGGGGTTCTCAGGGTGGATCGAACTCACTTTTCAGTCGTAAATGTTCCTATTAAACAAGCTTGCTAACCATTATACCACGTCGCAGTTCAGCTTTGTTTTTCTCGGCTTAGCTTAGATGTGATTGTTGTGATGGTGATCTTTAAAACAGGTATGAACACGATTTGTTATAATTATTTTAACATTTTAAATTCACCCGTTGCAGCTATGGACTTTTGAAAATCAAACGTTCGAATATAAGGGAGCTAACCAGAAATTTGTGGAAATACAAAATATATATTCCTACATTAAAAAAACACCTCAAAAAGTCCAAAGAAAAACTTCTCCTACGATTCCATAAAATTATAAAACTACATAAACTAATCACTATATTCAATCAATATTTTAATAGTAATTCATTAAAATTTATACATTTCCCCATATATACACTATATAAACTTTATATATCAGACAAATGGTAGGTATTAGGTTGGTGCAAAAATAATGTCGTTTTCTCACATGAAGTTGAACGTCAAAAAACGACACTATTTTTGCACCAACCTAATAGATTGAAATGGAAAAATGCTACAAAAGGGCTTCTTCAGAATGAATAATAATATTATCGATGAGATCATGAATATTTAAGGAAAGGGGACGGAATACAACGTGAGAAAACAATTTAAATTATTTCTTTTTAGTGTCCGTTCTGTCTGACCAACGTTATTAAGTTTCCACTTGTTTCTGATTTTGCATTTATCGCTGATGTTTTTAAATATCCCACATTGTAATAGCAGGGGTTTTGTTAATAAACGTGATCTATTGTATGATCCTGACCATACATTTACTGTGTAAGACTCAGAAATCATTGCACTTTCTATATATTTTCGGCTTAATAAATTACTTTCTCTTTTAATATGGATATACAAATTGTGAGATATTCATAAAATATGAAAAACCAAAACAGATACATATCACGAAAAGCATGAGATAAATTAGCAACCGCAAGGAAATTAACATAGAGGAGAATTTCTTTTTTTTTTTTTTTTTTTTAAGCAAATGAAAATAATTTTCGAAAAGACCTCGTTGATTTTAACTGCTGATAATTCAAATAGCTTGATGTTGGAAATCGCGTTTTTAATCTTATTGCCATAAAAATTGATCGATGCCCAATAACCTTCAAGTTTTAAGGCCAGTCAACCGCCATCTTTGTCCGTTCAATCCTTCGTGTGCACACATCTCTCTTTTCTGTAAGCATGTATTTCCGGTTTGATTTGTTTTATTTTTCTCTTTTGCATTTGTCTTCTTTCTTTGTTTCTTTCTTTCATTTTCAATCCAACTCTTTCCACCCACATACTTAGAATTTTTTTTAATTCTTGTTTCGCATCGCCTGGGTCGAACATAGAAGTTCGATATGCTTCGTCGCGTAAAGAAGCCTATATAATAACAAATGCCGCGACGGGAATAAACAATCGATATTGGCTTACCAATATCGCGGTGTTTAAATTGCATTTTCTTCTTACGCTCTGGGGCATTGGGGATGGGGTGTTTCATTCTTTTGACTCAAATATCTTCAGATTTCTTCTTTTTATATCCATGTACAACGTTTTCCCTTGGGAGATATTCTTTCCATGGTTACTTAATAAGGCATAGATGAATACCTGGTTCGGCGTACACCCAGTTTCTCTTCCTTATGTATATTTCTCCCTGAGTTCTCAACAACTTGTCGCTGTCTGTCTCTCTTTTAATCTCAGACCCGCACTTCATATCAATGAATTTATTCCTAGAAAAAATAAATAGAAAGATCAACGTGTCCTGGCGTGTATTACTTCCAATTTTCATGTGTTTATTTAATAAACACCATCTTTGGTGATCTTCAGCGATATCAAATGTATTCTACTTTCATATATCATAAACTGGATTTCAATTTGAAGCATAAATGATTAAATGCAATTGTGAGTACGAAGAGGTGATGAAAAGTTATCAAAACAGATTTTTGAAGCGCTTCTTTGTTGAACGAGAAATTTTCAATATCGATATATATATATACAACTACACTAGCAAGACGTCTTACACTACAGATATCTGATCATTCGTCCATTGCAAGACATTTACAGCAACATTCCTGTCCACATTCACAATATAAAAATTACTGATCGACAACACAACTATCCTACAAGGAAATAATAAATTCAAGCTACAGATCTAAGAAGCAATTTAAAGCCGTCACTGAACAGAATTAACTATGAATATTGCAGTAATGTTCTGAAATGCCTATAAAGAAACAGTTTTTTTAATGCGCGCATGACCATGGCATTATGACAGAGTACAAAATTGCATAATGGATAATTTTTTCACGTTCTAATGAACGCTCAGCACATTGTCAACTTTTTGCATTTAAAATCATAATGAAAAATTACGGTAATGTATAGAAACACACAGCTTTGTAAATATACCTGTACCCTTGAACAACATATAGTCTTGTACTACTTGCACCCCCGAAGATGATCTTGAAAGAAGATCGAAAGTACTTGGGAAATGAAAATAAAAGAAATTTAAACAGTTATAGCACATTTCTCTCATCCTTTAATATCAATACACGGACTTTTTAAAAATTAGCAGACATAATGTCTGTAATTTATTCAATATATATATATATATATATATATATATATATATATATATATATATATATATATATATATATATATATATATATATTTACATGTGTGTATTTAGGCTGCATATTTTCATTCGAACAAGTTTTGTTAAATATTTTAGATATATCATGTCGATTTATTTTGGTTGTAATCCTTTCAATTTACGGATTAATTTCTTGATAGCCTTAGAAAACTGATTAAGAAAAATAGCAAAATTTTCTTTCAAATAGTTTTTATTTTCCCAAGTACTGTCAGTGCTATCTGAGACCATCTTCAGTGGGTTAAATTGTCTGTGAATGTATATATGTGTTTCTGTTAATTCAACTGTTCATTTTACTGCGTTATGCAGCGTTCTAGATTTAAAAATTTAAAATTCATGTGGCTTTTCCACAGCTTAAGGGAGGTAACTCTTTAATTAATTATTTCTTTTTTTAAATTTTACCTGTATATATATATATATATATATATATATATATATATATATATATATATATATATATATATATATATATATCACTGCCATAAACAGACAAAAATTAATTTTATTATTACCACTCATGATGATGATAAAAAGTCAAAATGAAAAACGGGCCTAGCTAACCGTTTTCGAACCTTGCTCAACAGAGCTAAATCGAGGTTAATAGAGTAAATTATTTAAAAAATAAAAATAAAAATGGACAAAGTGTATTGGGGGAGAAAAAAATTAGATGGTAATTAGTTGGAGGCCTAATACAAAGTCCTTCTGTTTACATAGAGTAGGCTTTAATGATATAATATAGATGGCCTCCAACACTTTTAGGTGGTAATTAGAGTGGGATCTGCGAAGGATGGTAAAAGAGTCCACACTAAAACTAACAGCACAATTATGGCTTTTTATAAGGTGTTTTGCGATGGACGACCCGTATGTATTGGTCAAAATGTCTGAGGGCGTGTACTTAAGGTTTCGGATTTTCGCTGAAAGGTGTTGCTTTATTCTAGCATCTAGCCTTTGCGTCGTTCTCCCTATGTAGTGTGAACCGCAACTACATTTAAAAGAATGAATTAACTAACTATTATGATGTGGAGGGAGAACATCCTTACGCATAGATTTCTATCTATCAGGCCTGGCAGAGAAAACAACACGAGTGTTAGCGGCAAAGTAACAATGTCGAACTGCAGTAGAAACCTTCTTAGCAAACCTATCACTGATACTACCTAACCAAGGAAGGCATAGGTACACATGACATCTTTTTACTATAGCAGGTTTAACTTTGTTGAATTCAGCAATTTTATTCTTAATAATTACTTGAACAATGCCTAGTGTGAAAATAATACATATATAAATATATATATATACATGTACACAATATATATATATATATATATATATATATATATATATATATATATATATATACGTGTACACAAAATACAATATCCTGTCCGGTGGCAAAAGCTGGTGGTGACACCAGTGTGGCAGTACCGCCTAAGACTCCGAAACTATATTACCTCCCTTTGTTGGCGGCTGACAACAGTAGGGAATCGGATGTACTTTCACATGTTGTATGTAAAAAATATAACTTAAAATTATAATTATATAAATTAAAATTACCTCCCTTATATCAAAAATATGTAAGAACATATCTTTAACAGTTAATGTTAAGTTAATTATAAAAGAGCGCGTTCATCTTGTTTAAATTATTTATAACAGAGCGCGTTTCATGCGTGTTTACAAAAAAATCACAACTATCAGTTACATTCAATTTTGTCTTAACATTTCACCTCTGACGTTTATCACGGGATGAGATTTAAAGTACTTGGGAAAATAAAAATGAAAAGAAATGACACAAAAACGGCGCCTTTCTTAATGAATTTAATATCAACATTAAGAAGTCGGTCAGAGAATTCGAGAGTATTGCAATAAAAATAAATCGGCACATGTCCATATTATTCAACCAAACATGCTTGAATATATATATATATATATATATATATATATATATATATATATATATATATAATGTAAATCTTTTAAAACTCGGTGGGTGAAAAAAACCTGGGCAGCACAATTTTCAAACAAACTGGCATCCGAGGAAAAAAATTTGTAAAAAAAGAACCAGAAACCTCTGAACAGATCGAAAGAAATAGTCCAGTACCTTCTATTTCTGATACAAAGAGAAAACAAAAAAACAGCGTGTAATAAGTTAAAACGAAGAGTGCTCAATACCCTAAGCAGAGCAAAAGGAAAATAAATAAATTCTAATGTGCCAGGTACTACTTACCTAGGTTTCACAACATGGGATCATCATGGTGAACGAGCCAGTTCACCCTGATGATCCCGTGTGGTTATACCCAGGTAAGTAGTACCTGGCACATTAGGATTTATTATATATATATATATATATATATATATATATATATATATATATATATATATATATATATATAATATTAGCTATTGGTAGGGAGAGGTTTATCTTGGATTTTGTTTTTATTATTTATTGGTATTACCCCAAGCAATACAGTAAAGCCACTAAAACAGGATGTGGAAGAATTAGGAACAGAAACAATAATGATGAGCAGAAAGAGAACAGAAAGAGTAACAAGGAGAACAGCAGATAGCAATTGACATTGCATTTAATTTTTTTGCAGATTAAAGTTGTCTGTAAAACATGGAGTCGGAAGGGTGTTCCAAGAGTCAGAATTGCGAGAGAAGAAACGCTTAGCATAGAATTTACGGCTACATCTAGCCCGCTCAACTGTAAATTGATGTAATCTCGACGCCTGTCTAGTACTGCGCTTAAATGCAAAAACATTAGGTACCATAGCGAAGAGCACACCCGCACAATTACCATTTTAAGTTCGTTTCACAGAGGGAAAAGCTATCTGGCGACTGTCAGAAGAGAAAAGATTCTACGTTGCAAAAGGTGGAACTGATACCACGAATATTAATTAAAGAAAGGCTGATGGAGGTAGGTGTTTTTTTTTTTGTTTTCTTTTTGTTGTGTTTCTTTTCGTTTTGAGGAGAGAGAAAAGACCATTGTAATTATCGGTGTCTGTCCTCATTTGTAATACAAAGAAGCCAGAACATGGGCGAGAGCAGAGTACAAAGTGGCTTCAGGCTTGCCCAACGGAAATACATACAGGTACACCTACCCGTGCGCAACATGACACTACGAATGCCCCAGTGTTATGCGACTGTTGATCAGAGCAGCCTCCAAAGATGTTGGGCTCCTAACGACCAGTCTGATGCAGCGGTACCCTCACAATGGAATGTCACAGTCACTGATTAGTCTGATCACCAAAAAGTTAAGACAGTTAAATCATTGTGGCCCTGGTAGAAGAGAGAGAGAGAGAGAGAGAGCGAGAGAGAGAGAGAGAGAGCGCCGGTAAACAGGGAACAAGGAATGAACCTCCACGTGGAAGGAGTGGGGACAGGATGATAGGTGAGCCTATCTACTCCTATTAACCTATATAAAAAAAGCAGTACATAAAATACAAAAGAATTAAATTATGATTTAGTTCTGATGTCCACTAAACACATTGGGGGGGGATCTGAAGTTAGAAGTTTGATAATTAATAGCAACGGAGACAAGAAAATCGAGGACAAAGAAGGAAGAAGTGAAAACATCAAAAACAAAACCAAAATATAAAAAAAAGAAATTAAATTAAAAAAAATTACAAACAGCAGACGCTTCAATTGCTTCTTTCCAATATTTAAGTTAGACATTGTTACGGACAGAGCATACTGACTTAATTTCAATGATGCTCACGGCGACTTTGAAGTGAACTTTTTGATAAGCATTTTACATCCGGGACATTAGTGTAAAGTGATTTTATATCTCGACTGGCCATGAGTTTGTCAGTCATATTTGTTTCTGTTAGTTTTGCAACAAATAAAATATGAATACTATACCGTCTCATCACCAATCAATGCTATTTCACATTTAATAACAATTTTTACAACGAAAAATTTGGATTACCAATGGGATCGCCTCAGTGGAATAATGGCATGTTTCTTCTTAGAATTTCTCGAACCTGGTTCTTTCCAAAATATTTTACCTAAACAATCAACTTACTTTTGTTATATTGATGATGCTCTATTAATAGATCCACGTGAGTTACCAGATCTTGTAGATAAACTAAACAAAGACGAATATACAATGGAATTTACATAAGAAATGCAACAAAAAAAAAATACTTTATTTTTCTTAGACACCTTGTTGACAGCAGCCTAAAACTTTGTATCCATCAAAAATCAACTAATAGAAATGACCAAATAAACATGCAATCCTATCATAACAACA
Source organism: Acanthosepion esculentum (assembly GCA_964036315.1). Taxonomy (NCBI): domain Eukaryota; kingdom Metazoa; phylum Mollusca; class Cephalopoda; order Sepiida; family Sepiidae; genus Acanthosepion; species Acanthosepion esculentum. The sequence continues at coordinate 1,911,187 of OZ038509.1, read as the reverse complement.
ACATAAAATCCGGAATGACCATTCTACTTGATCATTCAATATTTACACGAAGAGGAGAAATATATTGAAAATACCTTCTAGACTCTTCAAATTTTCTATTTCATATTCAATGCAAAACAAAGGACTCCGAAAATATTCCAAAACAGAAAATCTGTCCTTCTTGACAAACCCAACGAATCAAAAATCATATTATTCTATCCACTAATTATATCACAATTACAACCGAAAATAATTTATCTAAACCTAAACATAAAATTTGTCACAACTACATCTAAAATAATAAAAGACTTTATCAATACAAAACAAAACAACAAGCCAAAACTTGAAGGAGGAAATTACTCTATCAACTAAAAGGATTGCTAAAAAGAATATATCGGAGAAACTTCAAGAAGTTTTTAACAAAAGATTATATGAACGCAAAAGAAATTTGAAAAAAAACAACACAAAACGTACTCATTGTTCACCGTAACAAAACTGAGTACAATTTTGACATAAAAAATTCTACTCTAATTCAAGGAGAAAATAATTCACTAAGACGAAAACGTCTAGTAAGTGCTTTAGCCACAGTAAATTTACGTCCTGGTTCTTACAACGTTTCACCATTCTTGATAGATTTTCTGTTATCACAACGTGAGATATTTTAAAAAATCATAGAAAGAAAAAAGAATATGGATGAATTTGGCTAGATTGCAAAAATTATTTAAAACAAAGTTTTAAAACAAAAACAAAATTGAAACTACCAGCGTCTCTCGTACATGCACAGCAACGTAAACTAACCCAGTCCGATGAAATCCTAACGGATTAAACGCGTCCTATTTGGGACGCGTTTAATCCGTTAGGATTTCATTTTTGTTTTCCATTTTTGTCTTAAGATTTTCTCAATATATATATATATATATCTGGACATAGAATCCCCATTGTAACTCAATATATATATATATATATATATATATATATATATATATATATATATATATATATATATATATATATATATATATATATATCTGGACATAGAATCCCCATTGTAACTTGATACGCATTTTTGGAAAGGGACTGGCCTGTAGATAAAAATTAATTCTTAATTCTTAGCCCCTTAAACCACCTAACTTCAACGGCCGAAACTAGTCGTTTCCATAGCAACTAATGTTCCAATGATACCGTACTTATAAACACTTGCTAACCAAAAGATAGCTTATTCCCAAATTCTCGCTTGACAAGGAAGCGGGTCCAGACACCTTAACTCTACATAACTTAAAAAATTATGTTAGGGGTCTCGGCTCTCGCTTTTGAAACATGAGAACTCTTAAGTAGCGAAGGAATCATATTTTTAAAAACTAAAAATATTATTATAATATATATATATATATATATATATATATATATATATATATATATATATATATATATATATATAAGTGCTATGGATAAATTGTTATCTAAATTGTACAAAAATGAAAAAATGAAAATAGCGCTGATATCTCATTTTAACAGATGTATTTATCAAAATTACACAAATCTTGAAATGAATAAATTTATCCAATAAAATAACCATTGGCTTCAATTACGGCCTTCAGACGACTTCGGAGTCTTTTGCAACTCTTCTGGACGATCGACTTGTTTAAGTTGGTGAATGCTGCCATAATCTTTGCCTTCTGTTCATCTTTGGTGTTACAAGGAGTTTCGTTGGTCATCTCGTTCAACTGCAGCCCACATAAAATAATCAAAGGGGTTGAAATCTGGGGAGTTAAGTGGCCAGATGTAATCGGTGATGTGGTCGTGGAAATTGTCTGACAGCCATAACTGGGTTCACAGGATTAAAAGAAGTCTATGGCTATTTGATTCGTTCAGTCAATGTATGGCTATTTTAGAGAGTGTGAGGGATTGGCGGACGGACGGAATAACGGAAGTCACAGAATTTTATATATAGATATATATCAGTTGTCCATTTTCTACTACATTGCTGATCAAGTCCTTTTTGCCATTGGACATGTATAAAATTACTTGAACGATTTCTATCAGTTGCTTTCGCTTCTTAATAAGACCAGTTGTGTTTAATAAGTAAAATATATTGTAAAAGGATACGATTTGACCGTCCTTTTATATATCCCATTTACTCTACCTTTGCATTTTCTTTAAAACACTCTGTAACTCATCTCTCATTTTATCCGTCTCACCTCTTTCTTTCTCTCTCTTTCTATAAGGCCCACTGCCACTTAATATCATCTGCATCTTATCTTTCATTCTATCCGTCTCACCTCTTTCTTTCTCTCTCTTTCTATAAGGCCCACTGCCACTTAATATCATCTGCATCTTATCTTTCATTCTATCCGTCTCACCTCTTTCTTTCTCTCTCTTTCTATAAGGCCCACTGCCACTTAATATCATCTGCATCTTATCTTTCATTCTATCCGTCTCACCTCTTTCTTTCTCTCTCGTTGTTGATGCCATCTGTCAGTTGTCATTTTCTTATCTATTCAGTCACATTTTATTAACCCCTTAGCCTTGTCTCCAAATCAATAGATTCAATGACACAGTATATATATATATATATATATATATATATATATATATATATATATATATATATAGGTATTGATCTTTTTTTGCTTTTCCATTTCCAGACTCTTCTCTAATATTGACAGACACAAAATAAAATTCCCATTCATAAAGATGAATGTCAAATTTAGACGAAATACTGATAGCTTAGTGTAGTGTATTTGGTTAATGGTCAAAGGGTATCTGAGTACGTGACCGACTCCAAAAAACAAAAACAAAAAAAAACAGAATTTTGAAAGAGTGTTTTTTGAAAATGGCATAACCTTTCTCAAAATATATATTTTATACCGTCTATAGATGATGTAGATGAAATCCACATTTATAAAAGCCAACGTGATATAAGATGCTATCTTGTCTATCTCTCTGCTTTAATGTGTGTCACATCTGCATTTCTCTCTCTCTCTTCCCCTCCTAAAATACATCAGATTTTTCTTGTATGTTTGTGTGTATGTGTATGTACTTGTATGCGCCTGCACTTGTCTGCTTTTTACTGCAATATTTATTTCTTTTGAAATCAAAACTTGAACAAGTGAACGGGAATCGCAACAGATCTTAACTTTGGCTTACATTTTACATACGTTTCACCTTTAAAAAGCATCAGCTATGGAGTGAGTTAAGGAACTTATTTCGTGGATGTACAGAAAATCACAAGAAAATTAAGAACGTAGTTGAAAGTGCGCATAAAAAAGGAACAGCATTGGAATTACAAATGGAAGAAAGAGTAGAGTCAAATGTGAGTAGCAACATATATATATATATATATATATATATATATATATAAATAGGTGTGTGTGTGAATGTGTGTGTACATATATTTATGTATATATATGTGTGTCTATATATATATATATATATATATATATATATATATATATATATATATATATATATATATATATATATATATATATATATATATATATATATATATATATATATATATATAATGCTCTTCTACTCGAATCGAGCTCTCCTAGCTACTGACGTCTTTCGCATAGTAAAAACGTTAAAATTTCCCTTCCACTCTGCTGTGGACGATAGCTTGGGGGTAGAATCTCTAATTGACGCCAAGTCGGTCTGGTTTCGATCTCAGCTTGAAGCAATCGGATATCTAGCCACACTGATGATCCGCTGTGGATGACTATATATGTTTATATATATATATATATATATATATATATATATATATATATATGTATATATATATATATATATATATATGTGTGTGTGTGTGTGCCTTGATAAAGTCCCTTTAGATATACAGATAAATAGATAGATAGATACGGGCATGATTTAAAAATATACATATACGCACATGTACTTGCACGTACATACATATTTCTTTCTCATGTGTTATAAAAACAGTGATCCATGTTAAATAACAGATCTATTAAGTATATAACAACAAAAAATGCCTTCCCATAAAATAGGGAATATTATATCTGTTACAGAATCTTACGAAATAAGGAAATTTCCGGAAAATTCAAGATAAAACTGCGAAACGGCCGTCTTAACACTTTTGTTATAAATATTATAACTGCAGCCAGAACGTACAGATAAATATATTACAAAAACCTCACGCATCCCGACCTGGTATCTTCTTCAAGACTCTTTTGTCCTCTCTCAAATTGATCTGTCCACTTTTGCACTGTTGATAAAGCTGTAGCGTCATCTCCTAATGTAACAACCATGCCAGCACGAATGTCCTTTGGGGTTAAATCCTTTTTTCTGCTGGTATTTGGTAACACCACGATGCCAAATTTTGTCCATTTTCGAGAGAAGTCACTACTAGTTACTTTTGAAGTCTTCTTTGAACAGTCAGATATCAGTTTACTTAAAAAGAAACAATGCAGTTATTAATACGAAGCGTTGAAATGAACGCATGCAAGTTTTCACAACTCTAGAATCATTCCTTGGTAGTCTCCAAACAACTCCCCTCAGGTTTTGAATTCAGAGTTGTCCTTGTCCAAGACTGTTTGCCAAGATCAATCTTCCTTGCTATTTAATCCATAGCCGTGAGGGAAAGTAATTTGGGTAATTTCATTTTATTTTTATTGTATTGTGTTGTATTTGTCATTTTTTTTCATAATACTAATAAAAATATTATAAAAATAAAAATAAAATGCAATAAAATTAAATCAATAAATAAATCTCATTCATTTTGTGCGGCCTCTTTCCCAATTACCGTTATACATGACATCACGCTAGACTATTTCAAACACCCAGCTTCCCAAAAAATACCAGGATGCAGATAAAGGAATTCTACCTACCACACAGACACCACATCGGTTTTTCATAATGACTGTGAAAATGGAAAGCATTTGAACAAAAACAACAAAATATGAACTTCGGAGAGTTTTATCCACAATTTCGACACAATACTCAGCACCTTATCCAAAAACTGAATAGGTACACTAAAAAAATTAAACAAACAGTCCTTCTCGGCTCTTTTTAATCAAACTTGTTTGGCTGAATACTTACCGTGTAAATATACCTTATATATATATATATATATATATATATATATATATATGTAAGGACGTGCAGGTCACTGTATATTAAAGGGAGGTTCTGTCATTAATGAAGTGTTCTCCACCGCAGGTGAAAAGATACCAACAGTGCGGGAGTAAGGTGTGAAAAAAGTCATGGGAGATGGTATAACTTACGTGTGACAGGTAGTCTCCGCGCGGTTGAAATCCAGAGACAAGCGCAGGCGAGTCTGCGAAACATAGACCAATGCGTGATTCCTGGGAAATTTAAAGTCTGGTGTATGCATTTCGATTTGATGCCGAGACTAATGTGGCTGCTAACTATATATGCGGTGGCACTGTCTCGAGTTGAGATAATTGTGAGGAAAATCAGTAAATACGTACAGAAGTGACTTGGTCTTGCGAGGATACTGTCGCCGATCGTTTTGTATAGCAGCTGCGAGTGGAGGCTTCACTTACCTATTACTTCTTTGGTGGCAAAGGTGAGACTGTAGTCCATGTTGTGTGAGTCTAAAGATGCCGCAATCCGGGATAATGCGCCGGAGGTGAAGACAGGAAGAAACTGGAAAGTATCAAACGTGATGTCAGCAATGGAAGTGATGGTAAAGTAGTCAGTTAATTCTGTAGAAATTGATATGTTTAAGCTTCGGATAAGGAAAAGTCGAGCAGATGTTGGCTTTCGAGGAGATCTGAACGAGTGAATGTGCACTTTTTAATAGGGTCATTGAAATTTACCGGGCTAAAGTACTCCGGATCAGACGGTATATAAGGGAAACGCATGCTGAACCATTAAGCACCCCCCCGAATGTCCAGGCTAGTACACATAGCTGATACTGTTTTAAATAATGCGGAGTTTATTTCAGCGTGAGTAAAGTAACGTTAGCTTATATATATATATATATATATATATATATATATATATATATATATATATATATATATAACGTCCTAAGTTATTCTATAATAATAGTGAGGACTTGATAATATATGTCGTCATTTATTATGGTATGGATAAAAATATTAATATAAGATTCTTTCAGGAAGAAACACTAAAAGTTTTTTTTTTATGTTACTACGTAATAAAATGATTATTCTACAGAATAACTATGTCTTTGGTAACAAATAAATTTCAAGGCACTGATTTGAAGACATAATAAATGTAAAGGACAAAATATCATTTAGTCGGTATGCGTAAACTCGTTAATTATATTAAGCTTAACTCAAAAGTGAGCAGTATGTAAATTATATAATGTCTTTTCCATGGTGACTTAAAGGCATGAATTCTAAAGAAAATATTTTCATTAGTTACATTACTGCTAAATACAGCATTGTGCTTTAAACTGTATAAAGTCATCAACACTGTAAATTGTTTTTTTCCAAAATACAAGCGAAATGCTGCCCATGAAACGGACTGTATAATAAAAGGCGGGAACTTTATCAAGAAGAAAATAACATTGGCAATAGTTGTAAAACCTACCGAACACTGTGGAGGATCAAGAAAACTTCAAATCGTAATCAACGTACAGGTATGAATGTTATCTCTTTTATAACACAAATAAAATAATAATCAAGGTTGTTGCAGGAAAATAGGATTGCATTCTATCAAGTATTTAAAAGAGCGGATACAAAAGGTATACACAACTATGTGGGTGTGTCTCTTTGCTTAAGGGTCGCCGAAATTATAGGTGATGCTTAATCGAAATAATTTTTTTCTTTTTTTAGAATTATAACTTTTTACTATTAATTTTTTTTCCAGCAGATTAGGAAAATAATTTCTATTGTCTCCTGATCTGATTTAATTTTTTTAGATATTTCTTTCGAAAAGACATCCTTCCCTATATTGATTTAAAACTTACTACATTAAGATATTTTTTACTATTGCATTTTCCCCACAAGCACACGCATACTCTCATAGAAAGGAAGGTTCTTAATAGTGCATATATATATATATATATATATATATATATATATATATATATATATATATATATATATATATATATATATATATATATGTATATATATATATATATATATATATATATATATATATATATATATATATATATATATATATATATATGAATAATTTTTATATTTCAGAACAATTTTATGAAAATCTATGCCAAGTGGAAATTTTTTTTTCGTGTGACGCATTTCGTCTTTTAGTATTTCTTCTGACCATCAGACGAAATTGATGTTTACCCTGATGCGATTTACACATTCGCATGAAAATGAGATGTTTAAATTTTAAATTATTATTTTTTTAATTTAACCGATTTGGTTTCGTTTCTTTTTTCTTTATGTTTATTGCTATAAATTGTGATCTGGAAAATGTTGTAAGATTATGGAAGCAAATTCACTGTGGATGATCTAGTAATTAAAGCACTTTCTATACACTTCCATTGCTTTCTATTTTAATTAAAGTAGTAAATCAAAATTATGATCAGATTCATTACGGTGAGCAATCAATGCACTGAGTGTGTTGTTTTGTAAAAGGTCCCTTTTGTGTTTATATAATCTTTTATTTAAAATCCTTGAGGTTTCTTCCATGTATTCCTTGTGGCAATTATTACAGGTAATTTAATAAATTCCTACTTCAAGTTTTAGGTTATTATTATTTTATTCTGTATTAATTAAGTATTTTATTGTTTTTAAAAGTAGTTGTAACAACTTTAAAGTTAAGCTTATATAAAGTATTTTCAATAGTAGTAGAGATAGAGATGGCGGGTAGAATAATATATTTTGATTCATTGGGTTTATCAGAATTTTCTATTTTTAAATATTTTACAAGTCTTTTGTTTCGCATCGAATAAGAAATAATTATAACTAGAATAATAATAAGAAGATAAAATTTGAAGGAAGAATTTACTCTATCACATTTAACAATCATCCACAGTAAATTTAAGTCCGGTTTCTAACAATTCTCAAATCTTATATTGTCACAATGTCGGATATATAACAGAAGTGATAAAAACATAAACATGAAGAAAAGTGACTGAATGAATTCGGTAGACTCTATACCCAAACCGATATTTAAAACAAAATTAATTTTAAAATTTCAGTACGTCTTCTCCTTCATGCGCATGTGTAATCACATAACCTTGAAGTTCTAAAGGACGAATCGCGTCACACGAAGTTTTTTCCCACTTTGCCATATATACAGTCAACGATGAAATTATTCGTACACCCATCAATTTTTAATATTGTTATCCATTTCTCCATATCTAATGCCCGTGTGATACCAGGTTTTTGTATGTTAATAAGCCTAAAAAGGAATACAAAACTCAATTTTCAGAACAATAGGCCAAATACAACGAATTTGACAGCCAAATTATGCAAACTAGGAAAAAAACAAAATTATTCGTACAGCATGAAAAATACAAAATATTGAATATTTCACAATATTAAGAGACAATATCATGGCCTCTCATCTTTATAACTTGCTGCAATCATTTTCTAAAATTTTTGATGAGATTTGAACAAGTCTTTTCTGGGAATTTCTTCCATTCTTCAATGTTTACACATTCTAATTCCTGAAGGTTTTTTGTTGACCGACTATTTATTCGAACTTTTAATTCGTGCCATATATTTTCAATAAAATTCAAGTCAGGACTCATTGAAGGCCATGCTACAAGTGTACTCTTCTTTTTCTGAAGCCACGCAGCCACTGATTTAGACGCATGTTTGGGATCATTATCTTGCTGGAAAGTAAATCGCCGACCTTGATAAAAATTTTGCGCTGATAGTTGTAGATTTTCATCCAGAATTTTGATATAGTCTGCAGATTTCATTATCCCTCTTATTGCAGTTAAGTGACAAAACTTTTGAAGATGTCTATGGTAGGTTTTTGTGTGTGTTTAAATGAGTTCTAATAGAGCCATGGTCGGGTAGGTGTAACATAACGTTATATATATATATATATATATATATATATATATATATATATATAGGGTGGGGAAGCAAAATTTACAAAGAAAGTTTAGTTACTTTTTCTTAGCAAGTAGTACGTCAACTTTTTAAACCTACCATATATTGATGCCACAACCATATTTAATATTATTATTTATATCTTTTCTGAAACCTTTACACATATAAGTAATCAGGAAAGCAAACGTGAAAGAATCTGTGATGTGCACTTGTTACTCCAAAGGTGATTTCAAGAATAGTTGGCGTGTCCCTAAAGACTGTTTATAATGTAAAGAAGAGGATGACCATGCGCGTATTAAGAGAACGTTTGGAAGTGTAGGAAGTAACAAAAAACGTACTAAAAGAGTTATCAAAGTTCTGAGATCCTAAATCATAAAGGATCCAACCAAATCCATGAAAAAATGGCAGTTGAACTTGAAGTAGACAACAAGACTATCAGAAATGCAGTAAAATTTGATTTGAAGTTAAAATCTTAGACAAGAAAACCAAAACATTTGTTAACAACAGCCATGAAGAAAAAGAGATTGGCAAGGTGCAAAAAAAGTTATCATATGTTTCAAGAAAAATCCTCCATCGTGGTGATCTTTTCAGGTGAGAAGACCTTCACTGTTGACACTGTTCTATACCGCAGGAATGACAGATATGTTGCAAAGTCGAAAGCTGAGGTTAAGGAAACATTCAGAACAGAACATCCTGCTCAAATTATGGCTTTTGGTGCTGTGGCTCCATCTGAAGACAGCAGCCTGATGCAGAGGGACCGAAGACTATCCTCAGTGAGCTGAAAGAATTTCTTGGCATTGTCATATATATGAATTTATAAATAGTGTAAATAGATAAACAGATAGACAATAACAAAACGACACACACACACACACACACACACACACACACACACACACACACACACACATCTAGCATGAAACAGACTGTCGCCTCTAAGTGTTGACTTCTATGTTCACTTTTATATATATATATATATATATATATATATATATATATATTTGTACGTATAACTATAGGTAAAAATGGTTAATGTGTACATGTATGCATTGATATATATTTTATATGCATACTCCTCATATAGGCATATCCTATCTGTATAAAAGAATATATAGGAATGCATATGTCTATACATATTTCCATTCATACATAGATTTTTGCATGCATCCTGACACAGTATGCACATATATACAAGTAAACAAACAGTCGTAAAGATAGATGCATTTTCTTTACAACTGATGCAAGACACACGCACATAAAAACACGCACCATAATTCAATGGAATTGTTTCGCAGATACGTGTATGCAGGTCAGCGCATAAGTGTGTCTCTCTGTATTTGAGCGTCTGTCGGTTTTTCTTTACGTATAAAAAGCGCATTATATTTCGAAACAAAGCGTATTGGGAAAGTCTGCGGATTTTAAATTTAGATTTTTTTTTTATCTAAAATTAAAAAATCATCTTTATCATGATCGGTAGAATAACATCAAATTACAAACGTGAAAAATTTCTGTGACCTTCAAAAATCGATTATAATGCACAAACAGCCGAATTAATACGGAAGCATATTAACCCTCAACATAAATCGTTATTAATTATCGGTCGCTAAAAATCCAGTATTAATAATCAGTTTATAAAAATCAGGTATTCATTGTATGAACCGTGTCCGGTGCAAGGGTCTCCTGCCCACCTCCAAAACTAGGATACAGACCCCCGACTCTATTGCATCCCAATTTTCATGTGGTTGTATTCATATAAAATACAAATTTTATTGTAACCTAATTATGTACAATAATGGATCATATGCAATATAGGCGAACAATTCGACTAGAAAAACTGAAATCTAAATACAAATTAGAGTCATGTCATAACAGACCATTCCATGTTAAATAAATCAACAAATGTTTTGCGGCAAATTTTAACATGAACTTGAGTTTTTTCTTGTAAATATGTCGAATAATTTAACACATTCAACATTATGGATAAAAAAAATAGTTAATTTTAGATCTCGTGGTATTTTTCGAGACTTAACATGAGCAAAACAAATTCATGGATTTGGATGGAAAGGAAAAAAACCTCAAAATGACGTCGAAATCAGTAAAAATGAGTCATCCTTTAATCGTCGGTTGTGCTTAGTTTAATTTACAACGTAGATAAAATTTAGGTAGAAAAAAAGAAAATGTTGATAAGATAACGAGTGTCATAAAGCACTGCCAGAGCCTTTAGTCAGACTTTCCCCACATCCGGTCGGGGCGTTGTTTCGGTAATACGGACCAGCCCTGTTGTAAACTATAACTTATTAGAGCCTGCTGCCCCAGTGGTGGGCATTTATCGGTCAATAAAAGTCAAATAATATCAAAACGAATAATTTATTAAATGTGATTTCTATTATTTTTAATGACAACCACAGCATTATGGAGTGCATAACTCTTAACAATGAATCATTGGAAATCTTGGCCAACTCTTACTTAATAGCAGGCTTGAGGGTATTAATATTGAGATATGATGTATTATTGCTAGCCTACTCCAAAACGCCCGAAACGGCGTGATTTAGGAGATTCAGGTTCAGGCTATAAAAGAACTGGAAATCCGCTGACTAAAAATCAGCAAAGTTTATTTATCAGTACCTAGATGGTTGACCGCTTGGCAATATCAGGTGATGTAAGCATGGATGTGCGGTTAACATATATGATGTGTGTTAATGGATAAAAGCTGGTTATTGGAAATCGGAGAGCCAACTTCCAATTGCCGCAACTTTCCTAGACATCCTTATATAACCTATTGTTTAATCCATAGCTGTAGGAAGGAGAAACGGATTCATCTCTTTTCTAACGGTATCAGTGCGAAAATCAATATAAACGACTAGTCCGGGATTTGAACTCGACTCGAGTATCTATCTATCTTGGCTTATTATTATTTATCTTTACTTGTCTCCTTTTATCTATACTTGCCTATTTTTTGCATCACCAGTAATCTTTCTTTCTTTCTTTCTTTCTTTCTTCCTATGTGTGTGTGTGTGCATGCACAAATTCAATTATGTTCACCGTGTGAGGAAAACATGTGAATATATATATATATATATATATATATATATATATATATATATATATATATATATATATATATATATATATATAATAATAATAATAATAATAATAAAAAGACTTAAACACTAATATTCCATGGTCATAATTTATTCCATTGGAATCGTAAGAATGATCCAATTCATCAGACCTACAGATTCAAAAATCAAATTTTGAATATGTAGGTCTGACGAATTGGATCGTTCTTACGATTCCAATGGAATAAATTATGACCATGGAATATTAGTGTTTAAGTCTTTTTATTATATCCTTACTCTGTCCTGGACATTGAGTTCTACCTGGATCATATCCTCTTGGAATTATTTTTATACATATATGTATGTGTATATATAATTGCATATGTATGTGTATATTTACCACTAATATTGTCTATATATATATATATATATATATATATATATATATATATATATATATATATATATATATTTGTAGATAGAAAGCAGTTAAACATTAAATGTATAAACGTGCTCTCACACACACAAACAACACCACTCGTTCCCTCAGTGGCCAATCATATTGAAATTGTGTTCACATTGCAACATAGCTGAACATGGCAGTCAAAAGAGAGCAAAAAATATGGGACAAATCTGATTTTAAGACTTCAAGCACATTGTAAAAATGACATAGCGAGGCAGATACTCAGAATCACACCTACGCAGAAACACGGGCAGAAACACAGAAACACAAACTCACACTCACACACACACCCACACAAGCACACACACGCACGTACGCACGCACACAGGAACATATGGAGAAATAATACCTAACTACATACAGAGAAGAAGGCTGTGAAACGGTATCAATGCTGCCCAGGAAATAATCTTGGTAAGAGAGATTTAAAATTCTCATCATATTTGTTGTTTTTTTTTTTGTTTTTCTTCTTGTTTTTGTTTTTTTCATTCAAAACGCGTGCCACTTTATTTATGACTATATTTATTTCGTTTGTTTATTTTGATTTTTTTTGTGGGGGGGGGGGCACTTTCATTTGATTGTCGCATTTTATCCTTTTCTCTACCTCTCTTTCTCTCTTCATATATAGAGTCATCATTCTGTCCCTATCCTCCTCCCCCTTCTCTTTAAATGACCTGTTCTTTCAGATAATCACGGCTCTCCACAACTTCCTTTTATATATATATATATATATATATATATATATATATATATATATATATATAAACTGTGCATTAACATGACGCTTCTTGCGAAAGTCGAGTTGTTTCCCATTGTATTCTCCGCGCTTTTGAATTCAGGATTGCTCTTCCAGGTTGGTTACTAAAAGAGGATTGTGAGCCGAGTCTGCCCTATTATTTAATCCATAGTTACGTGAGTGGGAGAAGGATTTAGTTGATTCATTTTTCAAAGGCGTTAGCGCGAAATGAAGAAAAACTACTCTAGCTGAAATTTGAACTCGGCTCTCTGATTAACTCCCCACCCGGTGCTCTTAACACTCGCACAATCGACATACTTATTAAGGCTGTCCTGTCACATGGCTACAAGACTGGAGTGAAGAATCAATATACTTATTAAGGCTGTCCTGTCACATGGCTACAAGACTGGAGTGAACAATCAACATACTTCTTTATAATCAATCGATATTAAGCGCCCTTCATATTATATTCTAATATATGGATACATATTAGGTTGGTGCAAAAATAATGTCGTTTTTTGACGTTCAACTTCATGTGAGAAAACGACATAATTTTCGCACCAACCTAATAAATGGTATCATCTAGGAAGTGTTTTTAATAGTAGATGAAAATTGCGATACCGAAATTTGAAGGCGCATTGGGAGAGTGAGCATGCTTTCAAAAAGCTAAACAAAGTATTAAGAAACTGGAAAATTTCATGAGAGACAAAGAAAAGAGTACTGAACTCTTGCGTGATATATGTCCTCCTATATGACTGAATACTGGGCAATCTCCTCACAGACGAAGAAGCGACTTGAAGCAAAATAAATATGGTTCTATAGAATATTTATGAGAATACCATGGACGGAACATGAGAGCAACGATGAAGTTTTAGAGAAAATGGAAGCAAAAAGAGCACTTATACTTATCATCAGAAAGAGACAGTTGAAATTTCTGAGACATAATGAGGAATGAGACCTTTTGACACTCACAGGACATATTGAAGGCAAGAGGGACAGCGGAAAGCAGCGTATAAGCCTTGGACTTAACGAACGTGTGCCAATGGTTGGCAGAACAGGGATTAGGAGAGATAGCAAAATGACAACATTTATTAACAGCCACAAATGACAAGAAATTATAGAGATCCATAATCGTCAGCGTCATGAATAGATACGGCACAAGATGTGGATATAGGCATACATTTAGATATAAAGAACTTTGTGTTGGGTACTCACTAAGGATTGAATTGACTACTATAGCAAGGATTCTTTAGAATGGCTTATTAAGCACTGTTTAATTTACATGTAGTTAAATATAAGCATGCATAAAAGAGTCTCTTAATCATTGTATTGTTAGGCACACCCGGTTATGGAAGTGGTCAGTTCCATAACCGGGTATGTCTAACAATATATATAGGTTGTTTGGAAACTGGAGACGTAATCATTCCTGTGTAGCTTTTGTCGGGCAAGTAGACCTGGTGGAGCACATCCCTCCGGAGGCAAAAGTGCAGCCGATGTCCTCCAATTTGAATTGTCGAGATGGTTGTTGATGCTGATTTTCAACTAAAATCTTCCTTTTTAAATTCCTTTTAGAAAAATGTTTCATAAATTCTGATATAAATTTTTAAATCTTCTCATGATTTTTTGGATTAAATATTAAATATAATTCTGTGAAAAATCTTGCAATTTTTTTTTGCCATTCTTGGAGATGAAAGCTTCTCCCACTCTTTTCTAGTAGATTTTGATGACTCATACAGAACTGAAGGTTTTTCAATTTCTTTTAAATGAAGCTTATTGTTTTTATTTATTTTTGCCAAAATTTTATTTAATCTTCATGATTTCATATTCGCATAACTAATGTGTTAGACTCGGAAGCGCGGGTGGTGTAACGATTATCAATGTGGAATCGGCGAAACGAGTTCAGATTTCCGCATCGTCCGTTGCATACACTTTCAATCTAATGCCCTTGTGAAAGGCATGAATCCATCTCTTCTCGTAATACGCATCTTATAGGGTTAATAGCAGGGTAGACTAAGCTCTCTAGCCTTGAGTGACAGCCGGTCTAAGAGAAAGAAAACTGAATTCCAAACCAATTTCACTATTTTTCCTTCGTCTTAAAGGGACATGGCATTAAAAAAAATATGATACACTGTGATATTGTTCGGTCATATTTCCCCCATTGTACCTGCTAACTTTCTTCACGTTTCCATCATATTTGCTAATATTCTGGCTACTGCGAATATGACCATTTATTCAATTTACGGTGTTAGATTATTCTCATTCCGCTATTGTATCATTTAATTGCTTTCAGTTAATTCCTCTTTGTAATATCGCTCACCTTCTACTGAAGCAGAGGTTATGATTTCTATACTACAAGCAAGGTGATAACGCGAAGAAGTATTGAGACGCAAGGAATTATTGAGAACGAAATAAGATGTTAGTGATGAGATGGACTATTAAGACCCCAGAAGAGGGGACCGGAAACTCCGTTCTATACAGCAAGAGATAAACCTCTACTCCTGTTTAAATATTCTTCTTCTTCTTCTTCTTCTTCTTCTTCTTCTTCTTCTTCTTCTTCTTCTTCTTCTTCTTCTTCTTCTTCTTCTTCTTCTTTCCGTATCCCTTCAGGACTTTGGGGATCATGAATCTACAAAATTTCCATGTCCTTTGTAGCCCTTAAAAATGTCTTTTTGTTATCTTTCCTAAAACTTCTTTCGCCATCCATTCCTCAAGCCCGCTAGTTAGGTTATACGATGTCTTCCTCAAACTCTCGTGCCTTCAATCTGCCCTTTGAGTATCAAATTTTCCAAGCCTGTCCTCAACATGCACCCTCGAAATTTCAACTGTCCCTCCCTCATGTTATTATAAGGGTCATTTTTGTTTGCATTTTCTTTAAAACTTTGCTCGCATGTTCAGTCCATGGTATTCCCAGTATCCTCCTGTAGAACCATATTTCTGTTGCTTCAAGTTTCTTCTTCATTTGTCCAGCAGCCACTGCCATATAGGAGGACTATTACATAACAGTTCAGTACTCTTTTCTTTGTTTTTTCTAACGAAGTTTTTCTGTTTCTTAATATTTTCGCTATCCCAATGAGCTACTGTGTTTTTGTAATTGATGTTTAGTCTTTTCTTCTCGCTTTCCTTCATTTCCTTCTGTAGAAGTTCGTGTGTTTCTCTTTATGTGTCTGCTATCAACATTGTGCCATATACATATCTTATGTTGTTAAGATTGTGGCTGCCAATAATGAATCCCGAAAATACTTCTATTACTGTTAGAATCGCCTAACCTATAGGTTGAATAAGTCCGGTGAGAAGACACATCCTTGTCTTACATCTCTGTCTATAATTTTATATTTACTGAATTCATTTTCTATCCCTATGAAATTGGTTTGCTGCCAGTATATGTTCTGAATGATTCTAATCACCTTCCCAAATATGTTATGATAACCTACCTAATCCTATAAATAAAACAATAAATAAAATATCAAAGTGAAAGCTGTGTGGTTAGAAGTATTGGGCTCAACTATGATAAGGTGGGATTCGATTGAATGAATTTCGACAGGGTTAGGGAACGGCCGATACATCTTCTTTATGTACTGTCCCCCCTAAGGACGTAGACGATTTCTGTCCTTTGTAGCTCTTGATAACTTTTGTATTTTTGTTATTTCTCCTAAACCGTGTTCCGCTCATAGAGCATGTTATACGTTGTTTTCCTGTCTCACTTGTTTTCAGTATGTCCTGTAAGTATCCTCAGCATCCTTCTGTAGAACGACATTTCTGTTGATTCAAGCCTTTTCATTATCTTTGAGCAGATACATAATTAAGTATTAAGTTTTAAGTTAGTTGCGTTATCTCATGTCAAGAAATGAAAAGGAGAACGAGTTGCAAATTAAACTGCACTTATTACCGGCAACTTATTTTATTTCTTAAAAACTAGGGAAGTCGGGGAAGTTAACTAAATAAAATTAGATAAAAGCGGCAGACACGTACCCATGCGTTGAAAAAACATTCTAGTTGGTCCAATATCTCGTCTTTTGGTAAGTTGGCACCGCCTCTTAAAAGAGGACAGGTAGGTTTGCGGGGGAAAATGTCAAATGGGAAAAGAAAGAAAGAATTTATTTGCTTGTTCATATTCGGGCCGTTCAAGAACAAAGTTTCAAACTTTTTTTTAATTTAGGT
Organism: Acanthosepion esculentum; assembly: GCA_964036315.1. NCBI lineage: Eukaryota > Metazoa > Mollusca > Cephalopoda > Sepiida > Sepiidae > Acanthosepion > Acanthosepion esculentum. The sequence continues at coordinate 1,893,796 of OZ038509.1, read as the reverse complement.
ACTTAACAAAATAGAGAATACTCTCTTTACTCAGTTATTTACTCGATTCGCTGTGGAAACATGGCGTCTAAAACCTCATGTCTCAATGCCTACACCTTCAACGCAAATATGACATTCATACGACCTCGAGTGAACTTGGTTGTAATTTTGAGTTTAATATTTATTCTTGATTAATAGCCCCGCCCATATTCAGCCCAGCTGCTATGCTCGGTTTTAATAACATCTTTAGTATAGCTATTATAAAAATGAACACAGTATGGGAATTCTGGCGACGATAACAGTTAGGGAATACTAATAAAAATAAATCAGTTTATGTATGTATGGTGATTATCTAAGCATAGCTTAGATGTGGCAGAAGGCCGAAAGTATGAGGCACTCAGTGAAAATTTACCTCACTATCAGGCATAATTGTTCTAGCGAGATAAGCTTGTTAATCATTACACCATACGAAGCACCCCCGATTATGTATGTATGTATGTATGTATGTATGGCGCTTTTTATCTGCGGAGCTTTCGGTTTCTTGGTTCACCTAAATCTTATACGACCTATATGTTTACATACCTGTAGACAGAACTATCACTGAATAAATCTGCTCATATCTATCTATCTATCTATCTATCTATCTATCTATCTATCTATCTATCTATCTATTTTTGTTGGTACCTTATAACTTTAAGCCGTGGTTCGAAATTACCTTTTGACGCCAAAAGCTTCCAATATAAAGCCATTGCGAGAAATGTGCATAGCTACTTAAGGAACACTGCTGCAAGGAATAACGTCGGCAACCGTATTGGGGAAATCTTAACTCGTGTGTATATTATGCTTGTTTCTTTCTTATCAAAAGCAATTTTTATCTCTGGGGAAGAATGCAGTCATTAGAAAAATGTAGCAGATGTCATTTGACAATTTAGCGAAGTTCATGTTAATATAAAAACACGTCATAGATTCTCTAAAAACAGGATATTTACTTTCACATTTCACTATTACAAACATATAATGTGAACATATATTCATGCATATGTACATATTTACACAGTCTGGCACACCTTTTTATATATATATATATATATATATATATATATATATATATATATGTGTGTGTGTGTGTGTGTGTGTGTGTGTGTGTGTGTGTGTGTGTGTGTTTGCTTGTTTGTTTTGGTGATGCAATGTGTAGATGTTCAAAACGAGAAACCGGCGAAGCAATTTCGAATTGTGGTCAAATCCTTACATTTATTTTCGGACAGAGGTCCAGTAAATCCACAATTCACCCTCTACGTGTTAAATATCAGGGCGAACTAGATTCTTTAGTCTTGATTGGCAACCCACCAATTCAAATCCCGGGAATGTCTGTTCGATGAAATCGTGGCAGTTCTTTGTTATCAGATCTCCCAAAAAGTGTGGCTGGTTTTGCACACACAACCACCACAATATCAAATCAAACGTGAAGGTAGACTGGTGTTTCAGTTCAGTTTTTGTCATATATATATATATATATATATATATATATATATATATATATATATATATATATATATATATATATATATATATATATATATATATATATATGCAAAGTGAATAAAATTATATATGTGTAAAGTGAGACATGTTTCCTACGTGTTCTTTATCCTATCCTATCATATATATATAATCACGATCCAATTCATCAGACCTACAAATTAAAAAAGAAATCGGAAAATATAATTCCAGGTATAAAAAATAAAATTTTCGTGAGAGTGTATGTGTGGTAGTGGGAAACAAGTGTGAGAGGGAAATGTATGAAGCTATAGAGAGGGGTAACAGAAGAAAGAGGAACAGGAAGGCATAAAGGTGAAGGTGGGGATTCAAATTTAACAGAGAGAAGTTTTAAAGAGAGGAGTGAAATAACGGTTTAAATGAGTGAGATATATATATATTATTATTATTATTATTATCCCTAATTTTCATCAACGATATTCCCGATATAGTCAGTTCCCAACTCACTATCTATGCTGATGACACAACTATTTACCCCTGTCTTAATAATAAGTCTGATCGGTTCGATAATGTCAAATTAGCAGCTGAGCTCAAGAATGGCCTACAATCTGTTAACTTTCTGTCAGGATTTCTGGGATAATATATTATCATTATTTACACTATTTATATTCGAATTACTTTCCTCGTCTTTGTTGTTGTTATCACAACGTTTCAGCTGTTGTGTACTACGACCTTCTTCAGCTTTATGTAAATCTGGGCAACCTACATAGAATTCTGAATTGAACCTTTTATTTAATCTACAGGTGTAGACTCTTTTCCTTCCACTGTCCATGTCTCGGGAGATCTCGTTTTTAATTTTAATACTGCTCAGTTATTGCTTGACCGTTTCCACTGAGTTCAAATACACACTGCTCGGCCCTGGGATTGAACTCAAAATTACTATGAGAGCAAATTCACGAACTAACGCTTTTATCTACTAATTGTCGCGCTTTTCTCCCAGTGGATTAAAGCATTTTAAATTTAGTCTCACTGCACTAAACTCAGGAGTCAATATTGATCCCATCCATCGAATATATTACAGGCGGAACTCCATGTCAAACGTTGACTAATAATTGCGTCAATTATTTATTGAGGCACTCTCTTGTGTCAGGATGAATAAATGAAGGCTAATCGAAGTGTACAATTTTAAAACATTAAAGAGAAATGTATTTCAAAGTATTTGCTGTTGACAAGTGAATATTTGTTTAACAAATAAGAAGATTTATGTACTAATAACTCGATGTTTATAGAAGTTGATTTTGGTAACATTTCGATATTTGTGTCATGCAAATGACAAAATAAAATCAAATGGAATAAAGATTGAAGTAAGACGGTGAAAAAATGAACAAATCAGTGTACGGAGTTAGTTAATAAATGATTAAGAGAAAAATGTATCCAACCAGCTAAACTCAGATCCAGAGGTTTACAGTTTAATAGTCCAGATTTTTTTTATTGTTAATTGATGCACCAGTTAATATAAATTGTGAGAGTTGTGTCTAAGATATCATGCTGAAAATTGGATTTGGGTGAAACCTGAACATATTTCTTACTATATAGAAAGATTTTCGTAGAAATGGTAAATCTAGTAGATATATTCGAATTAGGACGGTTATATGCAGACCAAAGAAAAAGTTTAGCTTCGACAGTTGAGGCTTACTTTTGAGACGTAGGCTTCATGTATCCGCAAATGCACACAATATATTCGTTGACTCTGCTCATATGGAACTGAAATCGATCTCCAATAAACGATTGACATTTCTTCGTTGTTCGTAGCTTCTCGACGTCATGCCGCTTCTGTATAAAACCCAGTAAAACGTAAGATTCTTTTGTAGACTTAGAAATCGAAGATTGATGTTCCAAAATTTGGCGACTAGTAAAACTGATGCGGTTTCAAAATGTACAAAACTGGAAAAATATAACATTAAGAAGCCATAAACCGTTGAAATCTGTATTTTAAGAAAAATTAGTATCAGATGAAATTAAATATTTCTTTTAAGATTTGTTTTGAAAACCAACAAAGGTAAAGTTTCTGATGACTCAAAGACTGTTGGAGAGTAAGAGTTGCGTAATATTTTGGTCATGGGAAAGTCAGTAACGGTCATTAGCTAACATTAAATCTGTTTTTAAAATATAGTATTATAGGCAAAAACAAACAATAACAAAAAGTATTTGAAAATATTTATTCAAGTTTTAACTCCTGAAATGACCAAAATTGTACTGAGTTGAATTATCTTGATTCAGCCATTTGAGTAACGTGAGGCATGGCAAATATAGTCCATGAAATAGACATCCCTTGGGATATGTGGGGTTGGGGTGGTTTGGATTGTAGTGGGATCTAGCCACGATCCACTGAACGCTGAACAAATAATTTGTAATGTAATATTCATTAATTCGTCACGAAGCAGTAAATCATCTGGCAACACTCGACAACGGACTGCCTGTGTTGAATGTTGTTATCGACGATTTGTTTTTATTGACATCGATGTTGAGCGGTTGTGATTGAAACATTGAAAATCACTGAAGACAAGGAAGGCTTAGTTTACCGGCTAACCGGCACCTTCTTTAGTTCCATACATCTACTTGTCTGCTTTGAGTACTAAGACAATAACTTATTAAAATATATATTTTTGTGGTGCTACTATACTTAGAGAATTCCTAAAATGAAAAATTTAAAATAATTATTAAAAAATATTTGTTTTATCGGGAGGCATTTTATTGATAATGAAATGTTAAAAAATGAGGTGTTAAAAGATTGTCATTATATTTTATTATATTTTTTATTAATTAAAATTGTAAAAGAGAATTAAAATTTGCAGTCTTATGGCCTGAGGTCATGTACTTTAAAAGACTTTTTATGACAATTGTGTTGTCGTAATGTCGTAAAAGAATATTATCATCTGATACCATTATATTGACAAATTTGAAATATCCTTAAAATAAAATATAACAAAATAGACATATTCTTGTTTTTGAAGTACTATTAATAGTCCTGATTTGTATTTTTGAACTAGTAGGTCTACTTTGCACTTTGGTACGGTATTCGGTGTTTAGATAAGGTGGTATTTTGGAGCCTTGTTATAGGCGCCATTTTGAAAAACTACACCTCTAGAATCAACCGAGAAATAAGAAGCTGCTACAATTCAAAGAAAACAATATCATTTTGAATGCCTATAAAATATATTACTATTCTCACATACATTTTATAGAATTAATTCGTGGCAGTTGCCTAAACTTATATTGTGTTTCCCCAAGAGTCATTCAACTAACATTTGTTAATCTCCATTCTCGAAGGCACATTTTTGGATGATGCAGAAACTGATAATCTCAAACGTGGTTTATGCAATCTAAACTTATAGAACGTTATTTAGATTCAATTTGTCATCATTACAATAAAGTTCTTTTATTTGCCAATATACAACAACCAGTTTAGCTTTATTGGTATTCGTTGCAGCTATTTCAATCTTGGAATAATTCTTTCAAAATCATTTTTTCAGAAAGCACATCGAAGAACTTGTAAAACTTTATCTATTAACATGCAGAAACATTAAAAATGTCTTCATCTTATTTTTATTATGCATTAGTCATAATAATATTTTTATTATGCACTAGTCATAATAATATTATATATGAACTTATTTTGTAAGGGGTTCAGTTCGAAATTAGCTAAAGAAATCCAGATCGAAAGAAAGTCGGAGGTCACAACAGCCGAAACAGTGTGATGACAACAAAACTGCGGACATAAAGGTCACAGTAAATAAAAGATAAATAATGAAATCATTTGTTTGTAAAACGATTGTCATTTTTAGGATAAATTTGATGGCATATATTCATAAGAGGTGAATATTTTTTTTGATAAAATTAAAAAATTAAAAAGTTAGGAGGTAAAACAGGGAAGATAGGAACGCCATTAAAGTAATACAAATAACACATATAAACAAACCAAAGCGATGTGTGTGTGTGTGTGTGTGTGTGTGTGTGTGTGTGTGTGTGTGTGTGTGTGTGCGCGCGCGCGCGCGCTACCAAAAATGCTTGAAATTGTTTCTTCAAAGAAAGGAAAATTAATAAAAAATGATAATCTTTATTTCTTGCTTTAATGACTTCAAGCAACGGGTGAGATATCCCACAAAACGCGGGGAATTTGGAGTAATCTGTCAAATTTATGGAACACCTTGCAAATGCGTGTACATTCGATTTTATAAAGTTTGAAAAAAGAATAATAATAATAATGATAATAATAATAATAATAATAATAATAATAATAATAATAATAATAATTAATAATAATAGTATAGTAAGAATCAGAATGATTAATGATAATTTTTTCAAAAATCAATTAACGCCTTCAATTTAGTCGTTACTTGTCAGTTTTGATTGAACGTTCCTACTTACGGCTTCAAATTGTAACCTATTCGACCTTGATATGTTTGGGACTGAAATCTTTCAATCGATTTTTATAATTGTCTCGCAGACATGATTATTTTGCAGTAAGTCGTTCTTGGATGATTGCAATTTAAGTTTCTTTTAACTCGCCTGTTTGTCAGATAAATTCTTTAGCTTTTCTGCTTTTTATATGTCTTTGCTGAGTGCATTTTATAAATCTTTACATTTAATGGAATACGGAGGAAATGTAGGTGGTTTGCGACAATGCAAGTGGGGCATAGTGGGTCCTAGCCCAGAAGGTTAGACCTGACGGAACCAGGGAATGTAGTTTGTCGTTTATTAAACACGAAAACAAATAAAATGAGTTTCACCTGGTGAACGTTTGTCCACACTACGAAGTACTGAAAAGGTTTCTATTAAAAACGAAAATATTTGTCTCAGCGACCTGAAGCAACGTTCATGTATAAAGTTTTAAACTCGTGAGTAAATTTCAAAATGCTTTTCTTTTTATTATCATGCAAACTCGAAATAATAATAGATTAATATATTAATTTTCTTTTTTTACTAAAAGAATATGAGAAGCAAAAGAAAATGCAAAAAAAATTGATGGTTTATTTGAAAAAGAAAAGAAGTTTGATTTGTTTCAGGAATAGTAGAAGGAAATGTGGTCATCAGAAACATGAAAGCAAATGAAATCAAATAAAGATCCTCGAATTGCCAGAAAGGACGCCTATAAGCAGGCATTTATTGTTTTGTTTAAGCAAAAGGTTTTATAAATATTTAACTATTTGGCATCAGTATTAAGTGCTCAGTAAAACTCATTCATAAGCATTCTTACCACTGTGACTATTGATATCTGACAATCACTCTACGTATATAAGAGGAAGGCACCTGCCTCTATAATAATAAGCACATGAAGTGAAAATCACTAAATCGATCACCTAAAAATTGATTCATTTTGAACACATCTTGACGGATTGCTTGACAGAAGGCAAACACTAAGAAAAATAGCAAAGAAGAAATGTTGTAATTATTTCTTTCCTTTTTCTGACAGGTGATTTTCGTTTGGATGTCGCCTGTAACTCTTTAAAAGCATTTTGCACGGAAACTAAACGGAGTATGAAAAATATAAGCGAACAATTTGAAACTTAGGTGTGCTGTATGCAGATGTTTGAAAATCAGCACTTAAATCGTTTTTCTCTCATCTTGATTAAGATGAATATTTGTATGATGTTTTATTTCAAATAATAAGCAACACTAATAAATCTATGATTTTTTTCTAGCTTCAGTTGTTTCCCAGGTTTCTAAAGAAGGCTTGGTTTTATTGATCTGAGCAAGCGTGCGAGAAGATAAGCGTTTTTTAATCGTTTTCAACTCATACATAACCGCAATGCCACTAAGACACAAGGGGTTACAGAGTATGGAAGCATTAGGAACAGAATCATTAATAATGAGTGGAAAGAGAAAATAATAATCAGGGGGACAATAGATAGCGAATGACATTGAATTTAAATCTTTGCAGATTAAAGTTGACTGGAACGCAGGGAACTGAAAGGAAGTGCCACAAGCAAGAAGTATGAGAAAAGAAACTGTTAGCATAGAATTTTACTGCAAAATCTAGCCAACTCAACTGTAAATTGATGAGATCTCGATGCCAGTCTCGTACTGCGCTTAAATTCAAAAAGTCTAGGTATCATAGTGAAGAGCTCATCCGAACAATTGCCATGAAAGTATTTTTAGAAAAGACACAGGTAGGCAACCTTGCAGCGGCGGGAAAGTAACTGAAGCCGAGACCCCAGATCAATACCAATAATATTGCAGATTCTTCTTTGGATTTTATCAAGGAGCTCAAGATAAATAGCGGGGGAAATTGGAAATGAAAAAAGAAGCAGAACGGAAATTTCCGGGTTAAATGACAAAAGTATTATGTTGCATTTATGTTTAAGTTGACTAATTCCTGCTTTGATAATTAATGAAATAAACCAAATTGTATCCAAGGCCAAACGCAACAAACATTATTTACGCTTAATGGCTGACGAAAATTTAATCACTCAACAGTGCGCGCTTCTAATTAATTCTGTACAATTTTCCATCTGACCATGTTATTTGATTTAAAGCTAGCTTGACATCTTAAGAGATGAGTGTTATAATGATTACAATGCGAACAGCTCTATTCAGGTATTTGTTCAAAGAAATATCTCCATAAATACGTACTTCTGGGTATTTTTAATCTTTATTCCATTGTTGGAACAAACGGCATATATATATGACGTAACAGGATAAAAAGAGTGGACAAAAACATGGCGGATAAAAATTCAGCTTCTTATCCTCAAAAGTGGACAAAATCCCAGTCTCATAAATAAAATTCTCGTATATATATATGTAAAAAAATAAGATAAATTCAAGGAACTTTTAATTCAAATTTTATATCAAACTGAGATAATAATAATAATAATAATAATAATAATAATAATAATAATAATAATAATAATAATAATATTCAATATACACGCTTATATTAACAAGAAAGTTATTTCATGAATAAAAAAAAACTTTATTTAAAACCTTAATTCAGCATAATACATTCGTATATAATCTCCGTGGTTTGTTTATTTATTCGTGCAAACTTTAAAAACGTCCTTCTTATGACTTCCTTCATATAAAATTGGATCTTATGGGACACTAGGACTCCCTAACTATGAAATATATGGAATATGTGACAGTAGAATTGTTAGAAAACCTTTTTTAGAGGTTGGATCGATTTTTTATGTTGCATTTCTGTTGCAAACAGAGCGAACCCCAAAACTCGTGAAGTACCCGACCGAAATAGATCTTTCTTGCAAATATAAATGTATATAGTGGATATTCAAATTTGAAATAAAAAGTTCCTTGAATTTTCAATGTTAAATTTGTTTCTTTTAATCTATAGGAATGGGATTTTGTCCATTTTTGGGATAAGAGGTTGGGATTTTGTCTGTTCGATTTTGTCTACAGTGGTTTTTTTTGTTGCATGTATGTGTGCATCTTCTTGTAATATGTATTTAATGCATGTGTATGTATGTTTTTTGTATGTGTATTTGTGCATGCATTTGTTTGTACATATGTGTGTGTACTGCGTGTGTATATGTGTGCGTATTTGTTTGCATTGTGTATATTTGAGCGTAGGTAAACCCAAAAGTAATAGTAATTTCGACAAAAATGACAATTATTTTCAACACTTCATATCACTTCAACTTATATCTATCAGCTAATATACAGGCGGTAGAAACAAAAAGCCCTATCTTCGTCATCAAACTTGGAAGGAGCAAAATCTAATATATAAAGTTAAAAAAAAATCACGTGTGTGTTCACTGTAAATCCTGAACAAGAATTAAATACGAGGTGTTCTATTTAGGATAGAACACCTCGTATTTAATTCTATCTAAATGATTAAAATGTTTTGATTTTTTTGAATGACCTCATGGTAGGGCCGAGAGAGTTTCAGTACCTTCTCGAATAAAGTTGATTGTCTATCCATGTGTCAGATATGTGGAAATATTATGTAAAAAAGTGACGTAAAATACATGCGATTTTATCTTTCGTATCCACAAAAACTTTCCTTATTTTATCTTGCCCATTTTTAATGGAGATACATCATTTGCTTATCCCACTTTAAAATCAAATTCTTAAAATTATCTGTTTTGTTATTTATTCACAGTCTGTTTGTTGTGATCTTTAGGAATAAGCGAATGTTCTGATAGGTTTTATAATTAATTGGATTAATTATTTAAATAAAGCCATTTTCTGCCATTTTCTTATCATTCAGATCATAGCTTGAGGGTAAAGTGAAGTAAATAATGTATAAAGGGAAGTAAGCAATGTTGGCATTTTGAAAATATATTTTGAAAATTTATCAAATTAAAATTTTTATTTTTTAAATATTTATTCTTATTATTCCTTTTTATTATTTTGTTGAATAGTGTATTTATTTGTCTATTTGTAAGTTCTTTCAACGATAAAAGCAAAAATGCTATCGTTGAAAGCCAATAAAATCCATTTTGTGCCGAACGAAAAACACTTGAATAGAAAAATTGAATTTTTTTTCCTTTTTATTTTATATTTATTTAAGGTTTTTCTCACAGTAAATTAATTAAATAATAAATAAATAAAAGCAAAATACGAATATAATTATTGCTTCTGGTTAAGATTCAAAGTTACAATATTTTATGGAATTTTTTTCTATGTAGTTTCACTTGCTTCGCCTGACTCTAACCTTCATCGTTTATAGGATATACAGAGAAATTTAGATTTACAATGTATGTATAACACAAAACTGAATCCTGAATTACTAGCCGTTCCTATGACAACTGAAGTTCAATTAAATGTGTTTATGAACTGGATCATGTGAATTACAAAAAAAAAAAAAAAAAAAGAAAAGCTCAAAAACAAAATCATTATATCGCAGGTAGTTTCTTTTGCGGTCTTTGGTCCCAGTCAAAACAAGGAACATCTGATAATATATGTACTTATATTTATTGGATACAAGTTCTATCGTATAACATTTAAAGACACATACCTGTCCACCTTCACAATACAGGAAAATATTTATTGACAACATTAATATACAACACGATAAAAATAATAAACAAAGCTTTCCCGATGCCCTCAATATCAAAAGCAAAACTGAACAACTCTGAACAAAATTTGTAGAAATGTTTTAAAATGTATTTGAGTTGACTAACATTTAACACCATTTCGTAATTTTCTCACGTTACAGTTTTACCATCTCTTGATATCGCCTTTAATTGGGAACGCTTAGAAACGGTTAATTTTAAAATAATTATAGCAGAGTGCGTCCGCGTGTTTTCAAAATGACTTGCACAACGATTACAGTTACATTAAGTTTGTCTTCGCAATTCAACCCTGAAGATGATCTCGGAGGAGATTAACAAAAAAAAAAAAAAGAAAAAGAAATACGGCACTTCATTGATGAATTTCAATAAGAAGATAACTAGAAAAGATTACTATAAAAATAAATAGACATAATATGCCTATATTATTGAATGAAACATGCATGAATAAAGATATGCTGCCCATGTATATATATATATATATATATATATATATATGTATATGAGAGAGATATTTATTTTCATTATATATATATATATATATATATATATATATATATATGTATATATATGCGAGAGATATTTATTTTCACTATATATATATATATATATATATATATATATATATATATATATATGTATGTATAATTTTAAGGTCGACTTAAAATATTGTACGCTATCCACTAACGGGTAAAATAGTTTCAGTATCCTAGCTAAGTAGCAATTAATTAAGCCCCCAAGAGGTATGAAAGTTACTAATTATTAAATACAGCGGATATATATGCCGAAAGTTTGGGGCCATCCACCAGATGTAATAATTAGTAAGTTTCATACCTTTTTGGGGTTTAATTAATTGCTACTAAGCTAGGATACTGAAACTATTTTGCCCGTTTGTGGATAGCGACTAATATTTTTAAGACGACCTTAAAATGTCAACTCCGGTATCCGTAATGTTGCCATTATCAAGATGCTGACCAGTTGAACAGGCTTTGTTTCGATCACATTTTCTAGACCCTTCCATATGGTATGGATGAGCAGTGCATCCCTAAAATGGTCAGATCAATCGCTCAAGGCACCGCCGAAACAGCTATACGAAACAGCAATAAGAGTCGAGCGGAGTAGATTCATTACGATGTGCGCTCAACCGGTTAAGTCTGCACACGTCTCAACTCCTCCACCGCTGTGGGACTTGCGAAGAGACGCCTGCACATATTGATAACAGCGAAACATGCTTGTGCTACACATACAGCACCCTCTCCATCCCTACAACTATGTGTCCAGTGACAAGTCGAAGCGAGATAACAGAACAGTTATGATAGCATAAGTTATTGTCATACAGTTCAACCTATTCAGTATATATATATATATATATATATATATATATATATATATATATATATATATATATATTTAAACATGTATTGAATGTTAAAGACAACATAGTCTTGCATATTTTCTTTTGAATTTTCTCATATTAATAAGTATTGTCCGTACGATGACCTAGCGCTTTCGAACATCATTGTTCATCTTCAGGGTCAATATTTTTAGTCAAAATTTTTTTAAACATTTGCCAATTATCTTGTAGCGTAATCATGTTACTACTTTTTTACTAACTAAATAAACGTTAAAATCCTTTTAATTTCAAAAGACGCGATGATGTTATCACGTGCATGGTGAATATTTTTATCATGTGACAGCGTGAAAAAGATTTTTATTATACAAGCCAAAAGATCGAAGAATACATTTGTTAAAAAAATTGACCCTGAAGATGAACAATGATGTTCGAAAGCGCTAGGTCATCGTACGGACAATACTTATTTCGAAATCATTTTCAAATAAAAAGTCTCATTAGAGAATATGAGAAAATTCAAAAGAAAATATGCAAGACTATGTTGTCTTTAACATTCAATACAACATGTTTAAAAGAAAAGTTGCTGCCAAATTACACACACACACACACACACACACACACACACACACACATATATATATATATATATATAGATATATATATATATAGATATATATGAATGCATACATATATATGTATATATACATATATATACATAGGTATATGTATACATACACATATGTATGCATACATATACTTATATATTATACAGAGATACATAAACACATATATAAACATATATATATATATATGCATACACATACATACACACATATACGCATGTGTTTGTGCGTGTATGTTCGTTTGAAGTTATTGTGCAAATCATATAAACCTCAATAACTTGAATTTGCTTTGAAAGTTTTTTTTCAAATTTTAAATGATTAGACATCAAAACAAAGTTTGAGTTAAATTTTTAGGTAGTTTCAACATTTTTTTATTAAAGTTATTGAAGTTATTATAAAAAAAGCTTCAGTCTGAAGTTATTGCGCCAATCCAGAAAATCACTTTTTACTTCAATAACAAGGTAATAAAATCATCAACATTTGATCAACATCTTTATTAGAACAAATAACAAATATGATAAGTATTTAAACCATTTACATTTTAATGACTCTTCTTCTCAGTAACAGCCTGCAATATATTATACATTGATTTTGTTAAATTGTTTACTTCATCGGGTTCAATTTCCGACATGGTGGTTTTAAATGCTTCCCATAGGTTTGCTTAGAAATCATATTCCTTGCCATCTTCATATAATTTCATCTTCACAATTGACCATAGATTTTTCGATCGGATTCGGATCGGGACTTGATGGTGACCATTCTATTATCTTCTGTTCTGTAAACCTTAAAACACGAGTAACCTTACATATATGAAAAAGACCATTGTCGTGCATAAATAAATACATCACTTTAAAACTATGAGGCTGGGATTGCACCATTCAAAGAAAGTTTTATCCATGAAATCGCAATAGTTAGCACTGTTCAGTTTAAATTTTTCATCGATTTTGAATGTTCGAATAATGGTGTGATCGACAATTCCAGGCCATATCAGCACACAGTCACCTTGTTGATGACTTCTTTTAGCCACAGGCACATCTGTATTGGATAAAATTCGTCTTTTGATCCATCCATTAGATCCATCGAGATTCGTATTTGAAAATCACTTTAAAAAAGTAAATTTTCATGTATTTATGAGCCTAATTTTGACGATTTAAAAAATTATTTGCTTTTTTCTCGCTAGATTGTGAAGTATTCACTATCTTTAGCCCTTTTTTAATTCCATCCTGTTAAAGATCTCAGAGCTGTTTGTTTTAGTTAGAACTCACTTTAGTTTACGTTCCCCTCGAGAAAACATGTTCTTAAAACCTTTTCCATTGCTCTAGTTGTCAACTTAATTATATTTTTAACAGCCCTTTTTAACATTTGATAATTTCTGCGATTAATTAATAACTTTGTTATTTTCTGTTTCAGCATTTGTTAGATCATTCCATTACCCATGTTTAAACATATGGAAAAAAGGAAAAAATATCTTTTGTTAAATTTCAGAGTCCTTAAAACACATAAAGATACATATATATATATATATATATATATATATATGTGTGTGTGTGTGTGTGTGTGTGTGTGTGTGTGTATTTATATGTAAAAATCTGTGGGTAAGTAATACAAGTAGATCCTAATAATATAAAATATTAAAACTGATCCACAAAAGAGAGCCCAATATATTTATTAAAAAGAATATAAATGAATTACATATAAATTAAACTCAGTTGTACCCCTTTTTTGATGGCCATTTTGACCCCCCCCCCCCCACAACGGGTTAATCTCCCTGGGGAATGTCTATGCTAAAATGTTTGTTAAAAAAAGGAAGTTTAACTTCTGCCTATGTTATGATTTCCGTTCCTCCCACTCTCACTACCTTAGTGTCTCCTTTCCTTTTTCTCACTATCATCTATTAAATGGCATTTCCCCTATTTGTTGTTTGTTCCTCTTTTTCCACTCTTTTTCTTCTTTCTTTCCTTCCTTTTTTAATCTTTATTTTTCAACTTTTAAAAAAAAAATGTTAAAATTCATTTTTTTAACAAACGTTTCAGCATTGTCAAGCCCGTGGGAGATTATCTGGGTGCGGTGGGGGTGAGTGAAATGGCCATCAATGTAAAGTGGCTCAGAGCGTGAAACATGCCTGCTAAGATAAGTTTTCCTTTTGTCTTTATTCATATATATATATATATATATATATATATATATATATATATATATATATATATATATATATATCGAGCGATTATATACAAATACATATAAATAATCTATAGTGTAAGAAAAAACATTGCTCAATGTTAAATAAGCGAGTTATTTAATATATATATTAAGAAATATACATAATAACGGTGTTACCCCAAAATAAAAATAATAATTCCAGCACAACAATTGCTTCGGCATAAAACTAGGAGTTGTGCAATTAATGTCTGCTCACACAGAAGTAAATTCCTACTCAAACCCGTCGAACCAGATTAAGAGTATACTTTTCTCGGACACCACAAATGTGGTTTTGATGGTGTCATTATTATTTTTATTATTACTTATTTTTACTATATAACCATTGTTTTTATTTTTATTATTTTTTAATTTTGTCCTCTCTATTATTATTATTACTTATTATTTCATCATCATTTTATCACTCCAAATGTTTTTACTTTTATTAATTTATTACTTTTTTATGTTAAGCAAAAAAAGAGTTACCCCCCTTTATCCTTAAACTTATTTAATAGCAGCGTCTGTTTTTGACGAATATTAGAAAATTAAAATTAGAATCTCTAATATTTATTATTTTCAAGCTCAAATGTAAGTTTGAGCCTAAATTCAAGTCTGGATTATAGTGCAATTAGATATTTATCTACAGTTATAATCCACTCAAACAACAACATATTTTGTGAAATACAGAAATATTAAACAAACGGTGTTATCGAAGCGGTGTAACTTCAAACTAGTACCTGATGATTGCATTAAGCATGAAACTCCGAGTTGTACTGTCGGTGTAGGGTATTATTACGCATATTTATTAATATTAAATTTTTCTATGAAAATTTCTCGGACATTCAGGCCAGTAAATGTTATTTAATACTGTTTATTATAAACAGAGCACTTACTTAAATACTTGTATCTATAAAAAGAATGTTAAATATAAAAATGTCTTCATATATATATATATATATATATATATATATGTATTCTTTCTTCCTTCCTTTCTTTCTTATTTTAGATATATTTTTATTCTCATAGCCGATGTTCCAATCCAAAGTTCACACATATGCAGACATATTCTCTCACACACAAACGCACGCGGAAACGCATACACACCTAAGTGTGCTCCTGGTGTGCTAACCAATGTAACGCATATTTTTGGTATACCCATGAAACTGCTATAAAAAAACCCTGGAGAATTTGCCGCCTCGTAGGCAAAGTGCTGAATCTTTCTGAACCCAACAAACAAGCCACAGATAAATGGTTTCAATCTAGTCTGCATCCCTTGGCTATCACAATTACGCAAGAATTTTTTTTATCCATTACGTCATACAAACGTCTTACATACGTCATCCGACTGAGTCTGTTTTTACAAGCAGAGTCATAATAAACCATTCAGCCAACCGAATGCATTTTATATGCATTTGTGCGTTATATATACAATCAGAATTTAAAATTACGAAATGCATTTACAAACACACGCAATTGATATATAATCGTAGTATCTAATGAATGTATACAAGTATATATGCAGTCGATTTAGTAAACATCTGATATATCACGTCGCGCCCAATGAATGAATGTGTAAATATCTCAAAGAATACATCGAAGGAATACAGAGGAGATGAGTTAGCGACTACAATGACTCTTATATGATATTAACTCCGTTTGTTCTCATTCTCACTCTTCTCTATCTCTCATTCACATAGAGAGGATATTTCTGTACAGTTAGATCAGAGAGAAAAGTAACGTGAATAGATGACATAGAGAGAGTTATAAACTTGGTATGAATACAGATCATATCCGTCAACACTAACTACCAATATGAAGATATTCAGCAAACGATAGGTTGAAGAGTTTACCAACATCGACTGCATTATAAAATATTGACTTAGCATATATTCACAGAATGTATACACTGCAAATACACATACACGCTCATATACATAAATTCATTCGTATATACCTCCATACATATATTTACGTATATTGTCATACACATGTGGAAGACATATATGACTCTAAAGCACATACTCAACTATAATATATATATATATATATATATATATATATATATATGTGTGTGTGTGTATGTATGTGTATATATATATATATATATATATATATATATATATATATATATATATGTGTGTGTGTGTGTGTATGTATGTGTATATATATATATATATATATATATATATATATATATATATATATATATATATATATATGTGTGTGTGTGTGTGTGTGTGTGTGTGTGTGTGCCGGTTGTAACAGCAAAATTGTACAAATCGTGTAACCGCATACTTGTTGTTTCCACAAAATTATTCATATCTAAAAGACCACAAAACTATTTGAGTTTCATTTTTCCAGGTTTTCAGATAAGACATTTAGCCATCTTGACACCATTTGTCGTAAGAATCATTGAAATATTCTTTGTGTTATTCAGCTGGAAAGAGAACAGATTAAAATCGTTTCGTGCCAGCCCCCATTGTCTTCCCAACTGAGCAATGGTAGAGGAAAAAGATAATTCAGACCTTATGGTACCAACATTCATAATCTGGCTTCCATCTTCAAAGTCCGTTCAAGAAGCATAAAGAGAACGGTGAATAAGTTTAAAAGAGGAGAGAACAAGCGAGAGGAAATCTGGATCAGGAGCTCACAACAGGAAGAGGGATCATCATTTCAACTTAGACCTAAAGTGATGAATTACAAAAAAATCCAACTCAATCCATAAGACGTTTGGTATTTTTCGCTTATGACAGTCCAAAGAGCAGTGAAAAAACTTGAAAATGAAATCGTATGTGAAACCTGCCAGGCACCTTATTACTACATGACAGAAGGTTAGAACATTAGAGAGTGGTTTTCGTTTATGATCGATTTCCTCACGATTCTTCTTTTAAGCTTGGACAGCAATTATACACTCTTGTTGTTCAAAGTACAATCCAATAGTGTTATAAAACCTCGGAGAATTCCAGTAAGATATCTTTAATCATTTCTAAGATACAACGGTTCAAATATTAATCTAACATTAAAGACGACTGACAAGGTACTGCAATTAAGTTTTTTTTTTTTAATTATTCTTGTGTTTGGCGAATAAAAAATCATTTCTATAACTCTAGACACATACATAAAAGATCTATACATTCAGTGGAAAATAAAAATCACCCTTGATAGTGGCTAAAAGAATAGCGAAAAGCGCTCGGATATGCAGAGGACATTTTTACACAAAATCCATAAACCAGAAAAGAAAACACTTATACGAACACAAGTAAAATTAAATAAAAAGCTTAATCACTGTACCGTGTCAGTCATATTTAATGAAACTTGTATCAAAAAGGGATTGCTGCCCAAATATGCAGGCAGGCACGCGTGCACGTGAACGCACACACACAAACATATGCATATATATATATATATATATATATATATATATATATATATATATATATATATATATATTGCACATATAGTGTTGGTATTAATAAAATAGTGCTCGATGTGATACAACAGGGCTATTAAGTATATATTAATAAATATTAAAAAATACAAATAAATATTGATAAATATAGATTACAATAACCAGATATATATTTTTAAATTTAAATTACGTAACGGCCAGTTTATGATCAGCACTTGAAGACTGCGTTTTACATGAAACTCCCAGTTGTGTTATCGATGACGGACAACATCTATATTTATCAGTTATATATATAAAGTACAGTGTACGTGTGTTTGTGCGTGTGTGTGTTTCCAAGCAACTCCTCCGCTCCCACTGGTCCGATTTCAATGATTCATAGCTCATTCTAAAGCCCTAGAAAAGTTAGGCGCAGGAAAAGATTTTCGTTGAGCTCAGCTTCAGGGTTACCAGAGTATGCGAGTATTAATATATTATAATATCCATTATCGTTGCTTTCATGGTTCAAGGGGAGTAACTATTATTTTCCTTTCGTATCAAAACATTTTAAGCTAGCTCCTGTGGAGGACTCTTGGGTTGACCATCATCACAATAGCTAAGGAGGTGTAGATGAGATAGGCAC
The DNA here is from genome assembly GCA_964036315.1 of Acanthosepion esculentum. Taxonomy (NCBI): domain Eukaryota; kingdom Metazoa; phylum Mollusca; class Cephalopoda; order Sepiida; family Sepiidae; genus Acanthosepion; species Acanthosepion esculentum. The sequence goes on along the minus strand of OZ038509.1, from coordinate 1,875,093 downwards.
CAATAAACTACAGAAGAACTCAAAATTTATCGCTGCATTTAAGTATAGAATTAATGTTTAAGCTTACCTTTTAAAAGTTCAACGATAATTCTTCTACTGCCATTTAATTTAAAGACGATTTGAAGTACGTAGATCTTCCGTACAAACAATTATTCTTATTTCATGGGTGACAAAAAGAGGACAATTTATAAGATAAAATTAATATAGCGTAAAGGTGGGAAAATAAAAAATTAGAATTTTTCTAACTCTTCAACATTTGAAGAGTTAGAGAAACATAAGTAATTAAGTAAAACTTATATTATGGAATCTATATGAATAAATGCGAAATTGGGGTTCAATTCTCCCACGAATTCTGAGATTAAAAAGCCTCAGCTCTACTTTATAGTAATTTGTATTTACTCAAACCCCTAGGGGGTTAGGTTGTGGCACAAGGTTGGTTTAATGTGGGGAGCCAGAGTGTGCCCACAATTTATCTTCAGCATTTCTCTCTATCTCAAACTGTACCTGAAGTTTGTTGTATTTTGTTCTCTCCCCCTCCTATATATATATATATATATATATATATATATATATATATATATATATATATATATATATATATATATATGTATATATATATATATATATATATATATATATAGTTTTAAGGTATGTTATATATATGCCAAAAAAAGTCAGAAACAGATCGTGTGTAACTATAAGAGTGGACACACCAAGCTCAATACCTAGTGGCTATAGTCTTTCAGGTTTAAAGACGGTGTGCAAGCACACTGTCTAGACCCGGTATTGCCCCCAGTATCCACTATATATATATATATATATATATATATATATATATATATATATATATATATATATATATATATATATATATATATATAATATCGCGTATTAAGTACTGGTATTAATAAGATAGTGATTGATGTGAAATAGAAAAGCTATAAACTATATATTCATAATAAATATACGTTTTTCCTGGGAGGTTTTATCAATGCAATCTGTATTTTGCAATTGCATTTTTGTGAAAAATGTATATTTATTATTAACACACACACACACACACACACACACACACACACACATATATATATATATGTATATATATATATATATATATATATATGTATATATATATATATATATATATATATATATATATATATATAGTTTTAAGGTATGTTATATATATGCCAAAAAAAGTCAGAAACAGATCGTGTGTAACTATAAGAGTGGACACACCAAGCTCAATACCTAGTGGCTATAGTCTTTCAGGTTTAAAGACGGTGTGCAAGCACACTGTCTAGACCCGGTATTGCCCCCAGTATCCACTATATATATATATATATATATATATATATATATATATATATATATATATATATATATATATATATATATATATAATATCGCGTATTAAGTACTGGTATTAATAAGATAGTGATTGATGTGAAATAGAAAAGCTATAAACTATATATTCATAATAAATATACGTTTTTCCTGGGAGGTTTTATCAATGCAATCTGTATTTTGCAATTGCATTTTTGTGAAAAATGTATATTTATTATTAACACACACACACACACACACACACACACACACACATATATATATATAAATAAGTAGATAGATAGATAGAGAGAGAGAGAGAGAGAGAGAGAGAGATCACCTAACGTATCTGAGAACACACATTCAGCGGGATGTAAATGGAAAACGACCCAGTGTACTGTTACTGTTGATTTCGATTCTCTGTGAGTGCCCCATACTTATGACCTTGTGCTCTACTAAGTTAATCTTAACAAACATAACAAGGACCAAATCGAAAACAATATTTATTTCTTTATCTTTCTTTATTGTAACTTTACAGCTCCCCTCTCCCCCTTTTCCCTTTTGCAACCTACATTGTACTTACGTTTTCTCATCCATCCAAAGACACGCACCTGAATCAGATAAAAACAACTGTGACTTTTATCAACATTATGACATCTTTTCCCTTTCCAAAGTCCCTTCCTCTATAAAGGCTACTGATTCGTTCTTTCGCTTCTAGCCTTCAATAATTACTGAGTCCTGTCTGCACCTGCACAACGCACTCTGGTCTTTTGGTTTAAACCTGTGACATTCCGGACTTGGAATTAATTTCCTGATTCTCTACTTTTGCTCTTTGCATCATTCCCTGCATCTTTTGCATCTTTCGCTGATCTAGGGATTGGCACTGAATACATCAATTTGTCTGTTATTGGCGCATGCCATTAAAGCAATAACGTTTGCCTTCTTGAGATTTTCGATTTATTTTCCGTCTTTCATATTTCTATCCTTTGTAATTTGCTCATACTAGTCTTTTGTAACTTCTTCCTCGAAATTCTTCGTTTTTTCCTACCATCTTTCTCATACTTTAATCTTTTATGTTTTTTTTATGTTTCACTTTCTTTTCCCGATCGTAAGCGCTTTTTATCCACACCTCCTGTTATTACTTTTTATGTCAATACTTTTTTCGTGATCGACATTGCTTAATAATTTTATTATATCAATACTTTCTCCACATGTCGTTCACTCTTATTCTTTTCTTTTCTTATTTCTTTCAACCTTACTTTGATATTTCACTCTTTGTCTTTCTCTAAAAGGATTGATAAGCCATAACAACAAGTTAATCAATTACTCTAGAATATGTTTTACTATTTCCTTACATATTACTTTAATCTCCTTCAATTATTCCTTCACTTTTCTGAACATTTCTATAACGTCCTTCATTTTATCGAATTCTGTATGAAAGTTTCCCAACGCCTATTCGTTCTTTTACTTGTATTTCATGATTTCGCTTTTCTTCATTTTTCTTCCTCGTTCTCATCTTTTCTTGTCTTCTTTGTCGCTTTTCGCCATGCTTTCTTTTCTTTCTTGTTTTTGTCTTTCCTTTTCCTTATCTCTTTTCCTTTTCTCTTTCGCTTGTTCCAGTTTTTTCTATTTGACGCCTTTTTGTCTTAACTTATTTTTTCACTCCAGTTAGCTTATCTCGTCTTCTTTTAGAACTCTCTTTTATTTTGATTCGTTCTTTTTGCTGTTTTTGTCTTCACTGTTCATTCTTTCTTTGCCTTCTCTTTCTCCTCATCATCAGCAGCAGAACCAGCAGCATCTTCTTCTTCTTCTTCTTCTTCCTCTCTTCTTCTTCTTCTTCTTCTTCTTCTTCTTCTTCTTCTTCTTCTTCTTCTTCTTCTTCTTCTTCTTCTTCTTCTTCTTCTTCTTCTTCTTCTTCTTCTTCTTCTTTATCATTTTCTCTCAGTCTTTCTGCTACTTAACTCTTCTTTTCTTTCTTCATTGCAATATTTTCTACTTTCTCTCACTTTTCCTTCTATTTTCCTTTTCTACTCCTTCGTTCTCTCATCCCATTTCTCCTTGAATGGACTTCACACTTTGTATTGTCTGTCTGTGTATGACACACAAGATCGTTTCCTGTCCACTTCCGGCGACAAAAAGGCTTCGGACATATTGTTGGCGCGTTCTGAACCGACATGGCGCCTTTTACCACAAAACCTGAATTATGGTCCATCACTCTATAAAATACAGCAACAAGAAGAAAATATGATAATTGCTCGACAAAATCCAAAAACAGACACCGAATAAAATAATAAAAAATAAAAAAGAAAAAAAAAGTAAAAGAGGTCGAGAGAGAAAAGGACAAATGACCATTTTCAAAGAATATCACACGACACACACCTATCAATATGTGTCATGTGGAATGAACAGAAAGACACCCACGCGCGAGCACACCACACACGCACATATATATGCAGGAAATAGGTATACGCTTTCACTTATAAAGTCTCTTTTTCTACTGGCAACGCAAATAAAATTTCGTTAAAAAATGTCAGCCAAAACATTGGCCCAAATTCAATTCAGATTAATTCACACTTCATTTGCTATAAATAAAATTATCACGACCTTTTATAATACTCATAAACACACACATATATATGCATGCACAAACATATGTACAGGAATTCTTCGATTAATGCGTTTTAGATTAGTGTGTATCTATTAATGTACACATCAGTTGCACTAATCGAAGGATTCCTGTATATATACACATACACGTAAACGGATAAACATAAGCACACATGCATGTATCCACATACACATATAAATAAATTTTCTAACACACAGAAACACAAAACACATACGCATTCATTTCGCATTCATTGCGTTTAATATTTTATTTTAGATAATAAAATATCAGACGCAATAAAAACTCTACCCTATTCTATCACGTTAATTTAATTTGGTGCGAGAATAGATCAGAACATATTAGATGATAATGATTGCCCTCAACTGGACTATAAGAACGACAGTTTGGAATTATTCCATTCCTTAAAATATTTGTCCGATAAGATATTGATAACAGGCTTTGATCTTGAGCTGCTGAAATCAATCAGGTGTTTGACGGTCGGTGTCAGTTTTTTTCGATACCATTGTCTTGTGCACGTAGTGAGTATCAGCTATGTACGGTTGTATCTACTAAATTGGTTTTCAAGCATATGGGTCCTTAATTTTAATCTTCTGTTTAATGCATTTTGCCCTCTTTGTTCGTATTTCACCGTCCGTTCCATCTCGATCCTTGCAGATCATGTTTAACTGATTCATGATTTTTCAAATCCATTCATTTTTGAGGTGTAGATAACTTTCAAGTCCTATGGAATACAGCAACCACATTGTGAAATTGAAGTATGTAGGTCGAAATAAGAACAAAGATAAACAAATAAGCTAAAACAACGCAAACGTAACATTATATGGATCAACCCACCATACCACTGTAATGTCAAAACTAATATAGGTAGAATTTTCCTCTTTTTAATAAACAAAGGATTAACAATAATTAACAGCACTAAAAAGGATTTTCAATAAAAACAACATTAATGTTAGCTATAGTTGTACAAAAACATAGATAATTATATATCCCAACATAACGATAATCGCCAAACCAATACTTCTAAAAGCCAATGCAACTGCCGTAAAAACGCAACCGTTCCATTAAACTAACAGTACATGACTGAAAGCATAATATACAAAACTATGAACTATACTACATATGAAATATACTAAGTATGAAATATACTAAATATGAACTATACTAAATATGAACTATACTAAATATGAAATATACTAAATATGAACTATACTAAATATGAAATATACTAAATATGAAATATACTAAATATGAACTATACTAAATTTGAACTTTACTAAATATGAAATATACTAAATATGAAATATACTAAATATGAACTATACTAAATATGAAATATACTAAATATGTAATATACTAAATATGAACTATACTAAATATGAACTATACTAAATATGAAATATACTAAATATGAACTATACTAAATATGAAATATACTAAATATGAAACATGCTAAATATGAAATATACTAAATATGAAACATACTAAATATGAAATATACTAAATATGAAACATACTAAATATGAAATATACTAAATATGAAACATACTAAATATGAAAGATACTAAATATGTAATATACTAAATATGAACTATACTAAATATGAAATATACTAAATATGAAAGATACTAAATATGAAAGATACTAAATATGAAAGATACTAAATATGAACTATACTAAATATGAAACATACTAAATATGAAACATACTAAATATGAAATATACTAAATATGAAATATACTAAATATGAACTATACTAAATATGAAAGATACTAAATATGAAATATACTAAATATGAAATATACTAAATATGAACTATACTAAATATGAAATATACTAAATATGGACTATACTAAATATGAACTATACTAAATATGAAACATACTAAATATGAAACATACTAAATATGAAAGATACTAAATATGAAATATACTAAATATGAAACATACTAAATATGAAATATACTAAATATGAACTATACTAAATATGAAACATACTAAATATGAAACATACTAAATATGAAATATACTAATATGAACTATACTAAATATGAAATATACTAAAGATGAACTATACTAAATATGAAAGATACTAAATATGAAATATACTAAATATGAAAGATACTAAATATGAAAGATACTAAATATGAAAGATACTAAATATGAAACATACTAAATATGAAACATACTAAATATGAAATATACTAAATATGAACTATACTAAATATGAAACATACTAAATATGAAACATACTAAATATGAAATATACTAAATATGAAACATACTAAATATGAAACATACTAAATATGAAATATACTAAATAGGAAATATACTAACCTGCTGAACACGTGTTCCGTATTAATGTCTACATGTATGGATAAATCCAAGCACCTGCTAAAACACATCAACCCCGATTAAAAGAGATTACAAAATAGATTTACAAATTACAAATTAATTTGCACAAGGGTGTATGCTAAAAATATAGTTTTAAAGTATGCTATATTGATTGGTAATGTGCTCTACATCAAAGATAGAGCGTATGTAAATATAAAAGTGGACACTGAGGTCAACAACCATTGGTGACAGTCTGTTTCATTCTTAAACGCAATCTAATAGCCTGAAGATTTGCTGGGTCCACTTATATATACATATACATATACATATACATATACATATATATATATATATATATATATATATATATATATATATATATATATATATATATATATATATATATATATATATCATATTTATTTTAAAATGATAACATAACTATGTTATAACATCACTACATTTTGTTTCAACACTTCTGGTGTCTTGTCAACTGATGGTGTTGAGTGTAAAATAAAATTTTTGAAAGAGTTCAAAACCAACCACTACGCCCAATATGTGGAAGATTTTTATGTAAGATATAATGGCCAAAGTATATGATAATTCAAATAACGGGTCCTAGATACAATTTATTAATGCTTTTAAATTAATATTAGATTATATAGGAAATCAGGATAACTAATTAATCTCCAATTTATTATGTAATTAAAAAATAAAAGTTACGAATATTAAACTCTAAAAATAACCATGCATCATGTTTAGAAACTTACAAAATTATTTAAAGGAAAAACGGAGAAAATATGCCTAAATCTTCATGTATTGTTCTTAGAAATATGTTATCGTTTTCCATCTGAATTTGAGCGGAAGTAAGAGGTGCAACGTATGGCTGCAAAATCAATTACATTGATAGTGTTGTTATTAGAGATTTAGTGGTGGAAGGAGAAAGGTTTATTGGGACAAGACAGACATCACGTCATAATACACACACACGTAAATATGATTGGATTTATGAGCACACAAGTATACGAACGACAAATAAGCAGACTCATCAAGATTCCATCATCCAAATAACCACAGAGACAACACAAAGTACAAGTCAAAATTACACAAACATGGAAAATCAATATACAAATATATAAACATACGCACATATATACACACACATACACATACATATATATTCATAAAGATTTACCTATAAACATAGGTACACCTACACACAAAACCTACCTGTACAAAATATAAAAACACGTACATATATAAAAATAAATGATATCAAGTAAATTAAGAAATATGACATAGAAAGACGCCTATAAAAACACAAAACAAAGATAAATATACATCTAAATACGCATTAATTCCCTATTTTAATATCACTACACTATTATTACTATTCATATCCAAGTATGAATTTACCAGCTAAATTCGATGCTGGTGAGAGGAGTACCAATGAACGCAACAAATATTAGACACACCAATGCATGTAAAAGCACACATAAACAACACACATATACACAAGTGCACAACAACAAAAATATCAACAAAAGAAAAAATATATATAAATATACGAACATGGATAGCCATATACAAACAGATGTAAGTGATGACAAAACAAGCACACGCCAACATAGACATGAGAAGAAGCACCCAGAAAAGCATGGCCATAGAGAACAGGAGCAGAAACAAATACACTCACCTCCAAACAGACATCCTTACAAAAATAGCCATATTAAATTCAGAGTCTATGTAAGATTAATTTAATAAGAGGTACAACTATTCAATATTAAATAAATAATCCATCCACTTTATATTGAAATATTAGCAAATAAAGGTAGATAATAATTAAAAATTTAAGAACAAAAAAGATATATATATATATATGTGTATATAAATATACGGGGTGCATTGAACCTTACAATAAGGGTGAAAGAGATTTACAGTATTGATTAATATATCCACAGTATCTCCCTTTCTCCCTTGCTCTTTCTCTTTCTCTTTCTCTCTCTCTCTCTCTCTCTCTCTCTCTCTCTCTCTCTATATATATATATATATATATATATATATATATATATATATATATATATATATATATATATGTAATAGGATGACCCTAGTTGTAACCGTAGTTTCACGCACACGCGAATCAGCAGACGACTTGAACGTTAAGATTAGCGTGTGCGTGAAACTAGGATTACGACTAGGGCCATCCTTTCGTAGAAATTTACGTTGTCAAGAATTTTTGCTCTGTCTAGGAAATCTATGTATTGAGTACTTTACTGTACTGAGTAGGTAAGTGTTTCTGTTTAAGTCTTTTCTCTTTTTTCTAATTACTGTCCTTGTTCGAATTTTTATCTTGTTTAAGGGTATTTATGTCTTTTGGAAAGTTGTCCGTTGGTTTCGTTCCACCAACCGTTTTGTTTTTTCTTTAATACATTTGCGATGAGTAAATTGTCGCCATTATATATTTTTAATTTCGCGCAAGTGCTTTCTTTATTTTTGATTTTGTCGACTGCGCAGTATAATAGGGTAAGTTAAGCAGCGTCTGTGAGAAAAAGAGGACCATGGCGCAATTCACTCCGCCATTAATTTGGAAAATGCATGTTGTACTGCTTGACATTCGTGCTGGAAGCTCCAATATGAATATTTCATAGTGTTTGGGTGTCAACCTGAGGACACCGCAGATCATTCGGAAAGAGATGGATGAATCTAATGGTGATTACGAAGGTACGGTAGATTGGAAACCTCACTCTGATCGTTCTGATAAGAAAAGAACTTCCGAATAGGTTGGTGAGAGCTTCAGAGTCTTGAGGAGGTAGTCCTGACCTGGGTCAAGACGTTGGCTGCTGGAAGACCCTATGTCTGGCAACAGGACTCTGCACCATGCCACGCAAGCAAGAGAACCCAATCATAGCAGTCAGACAATTTCAGGGATCAAATCACCCCTTATATCTGGCGACTTAACTCCCTAGTCTACAACCCCCTTGATTATTATCTGTGAGACGTAGTTGAGCGAGAGATCAACAAAAGTCTTTGTAACACCAAAGATGAACTGAAGGCAAAGATTATGGCAGTATTCACCGACTTAAACAAGGAAACCGTCCAGAAGAGACGCAGGAGATTTCGAAATCGTCTGGAGGCCAATGGGATTTTATTGAATAAATTTACTCTTTAATATTTCTAGATATTTTTGTGTAATTTTGGTAAATATATCTATAAAAATGAGATGTAAGTATTATTTTCATCTTTGCGGAATTTAGACGACAATTTATCCATCGTACACGGTATGTATCTCTATCTATCTATCTATCTATCTATCTATATATATATATATATATATGTATGTATATACAGTGTAACCCGGATATAAGAGAGTTGTCGGGACCGGAGAAGAAGTCTCTTATATCCGGGTTTATCTTATATCCGAGTTTTGTCTATTATATATACATTAACACAGGCTCTAATTTGGGACCAGAGAAAATCTCTCTTATATCCGGGTTACACTGATATATATAACCGATATATTCAAATGAGTTTCAAGCTATTCAGAACAATACTATTCAGATATTTTCTTTTGAACAATAGTATGTAATTCAGTATTATCAGAGTCTGGTTTATTTAGGGCTAGGCCGGCTTCTCCAGCAAGCCTACTTGTTTTTATGGTGGCTTGACAAGAACAAATTTAAACCTCGAGGAAGATAACACCCTTAAATCCCGAGTGACTATGTTTCTCGAAGGATGCGGTCGTAGATACATAAGACATCTTATTTCTGTCCCTAGATCAGCGTTTCTCAACTGGGGTGCCCTGGAATCTTAAGGTTTCGCAAAAAGTCCCCAAAGATTCTGCGAGAATAGGTGAGATAAGCTAATGCACTTTTGACTTTTTATTTAATGTCATATACGTAAACACATACAATATATTCTTGGTTATTGTAATATTGTAATAAAGACATCATCCTATCTAACTTATTATGTTATTAAAAATATATAAAAAAATATAACAATCATTGAGAATATACTTAGTGATGTCTGTACGGCGCCAGTGTGAAACCACCTTCACTAATCAGTGCCGACTCAGCGAACGGGACCTGTACTTAAAGTTACTTATTCCTTTGTTTTTTCTTTATTTTTGCAGAAACACCCAATCACTCAATGTGGCGATTTTTGAATTGCCTTATGTCTTTTCAGCATTGCCAGTAAATGGTAAAAAGGTAAAAACTGATGCAGCAATTATCTGTTTTCGTTCTGTTTACGTTTATATTATAGGTATTTGATATTGGTTACTTTTGTTTATTTTTTACGTTTGAGTTTAGAATTTTTTTGTGTGAATGAAAACTCCATGATGAAGCATTATAAACGAACAGTATGAATTTTATTTAGCATAACCGAAAGGTTTGACAAAGACGTATTACTTTTTCCTTAAACCAGTTATTCAAAAATATATACTATCATATTTACCACGTGAACTCCGATGAAAATAAAATATGGTATATAATTTTGTTTTTGCGCAGAGACATGTAATTTATTTTAAAGGTTACGCAAAGGTAAAAAGGTTGAGAAATTCTGCCTTAGATAATATAGATATGATAGAAATGATCGATGCGCTGTTGTGCAAGACATCTGACTTTAAACAAGTTTACAGGCATCACTTTTACATCGTTTCATTTTTTCCATAGGCTGTACAAGGTGTAGTTTCGCCCAATACTGCAAATTGGTACAAAACCAAAACATCAACCTGAAAACTCGAGTCATGTTCTTAAAAAGCCTCGTAAAATTGAGACTTTCATATGGAAGTCATGCATGGCGCCAGACGCCTTCAGAAATATCTAAACTGTCAGCAGTGTACAACGGCTTGATAAGATGGTTAAAATGTCTTTGAGCGAGTGAAGTTTGAGGGTCTTAGCGAATAGCAAATATTCTAAATCCAGAACTTCCATGTGGAATAGATGAGATAATTATTCTTTTACTTTTAATATTTGCACCTGGGCTTCTCGTTACAGTTGTTAGCGTTAAACACTACAAGGTCTGCTGATTAAATCGGATTCTTTTTATACTCGGTTTAGAGACTAGATGACGCGTGTACTAAATAAAGTCATTTTTATGAGTGATTTTGATTTTCAGCTAGTTGCTGACTGGGTGATTTACAGTTGCCTAGATAAAGAGAGAATCAGTAAATGATAATGGACTCAGGTTACTTCAGATATGTTGATGTCTAACTGGCATCCACTTATTTGAAACAAACTCTGTTCCACAAAGTAATGTAGATGTATCCAAGGTAAAAAAGTAAATGCATTTAATTGATCATGTTCCTGTTTATCTTTGCAATATTCTTTGATATAGAAGCATAGATTCCACTTGGGAACAACAGGTGATGTAAACTTCGGTGTGTGGGTGGTTTAATCTGCTCCGAATTGGAAATCGGAGAGCCGAGTTCAAATTCCACTTGGGAATCCCGCAAATATCTTTGGGAAAGGTATGAATTCATTTCTTCTTCTCCCCAGATATGGGTTAATTAGTAGAACTTGTATCAGCAAATCATTATTATCTCAAAAATAATTCTTACAATCTAAAAATATTTTCTGGCTTTAAATAACCATCAAAAGGTTGACAAGTCTTAAAAACATATCAATCATAGTGTAGAGGGATGGTCTGGTCATTTCATAGAAGTAACAAAATTTTTTCCTACCTTAAAACCGAAGTTGCACCGTAGAATAGTTCTTCTAATCTAACATTTAAATGTAAGTAAAATTCTTTATACGTCTTCTATAGTTTTTCATCTATAGAAAACCGTGGTGAGTGGAAAGTAACGAGAGGCCACATCTTCTTTGTCTATTCCGATGATCAATGCTAATAGAAAATGGTGACATATATGGAATATAGGGAAATGTTCACATATATGGAATATAAGGAAATGCTCACATATATGGAATATAAGGAAATGTTCACATATATGGAATATAGGGAAATGCTCACATATATGGAATATAGGGAAATGTTCACATATATAGAATATAGGGAAATTCCCACATATATGGAATATAGGGAAATGCTCACATATATGGAATATAGGGAAATGCTCACATATATGGAATATAGGGAAATGTTCACATATATGGAATATAGGGAAATGCTCACATATATGGAATATAGGGAAATTTTCACATATATGGAATATAGGGAAATGCTCACATATATGGAATATAGGGAAATGCTCACATATATGGAATATAAGGAAATGTTCACATATATGGAATATAGGGAAATGCTCACATATATGGAATATAGGGAAATGTTCACATATATGGAATATAGGGAAATGTTCACATATATGGAATATAAGGAAATGTTCACATATATGGAATATAGGGAAATGCTCACATATATGGAATATAGGGAAATGTTCACATATATGGAATATAGGGAAATGTTCACATATATGGAATATAGGGAAATGCTCACATATATGGAATATAGGGAAATGCTCACATATATGGAATATAGGGAAATGCTCACATATATGGAATATAAGGAAATGTTCACATATATGGAATATAGGGAAATGCTCACATATATGGAATATAGGGAAATGTTCACATATATGGAATATAGGGAAATGTTCACATATATGGAATATAGGGAAATGCTCACATATATGGAATATAGGGAAATGCTCACATATATGGAATATAAGGAAATTTTCACATATATGGAATATAGGGAAATGCTCACATATATGGAATATAGGGAAATGTTCACATATATGGAATATAGAGAAATGCTCACACATATGGAATATAGGGAAAATTTTATCCAAAAAAAGAAATGTTCAAAATCACTTTGCGAATGGAAATCTGGCAGAAATACAAATGAATGAAACTGTTCTTCTATCAAAACAATCACAATTGAGATGCAAAGGGCAGTGAACAATATCGATGGTAGAGTAACTTGGCAAGATATATTCAAGTAAGCACCGAAATAAATAACAATAAGCATTTGTAGAATCTCTTCAAACGTGCGTTCGAGTTGAAAACATTAAGAGCAGTTCATGTGAAATCTAAAGATGGAAATAAGATATGCACTAAAATTAATAATCTCTCTCTCTCTCTCTGTCTCTAAGAAGAAGAAGAAGAATACTTCCCTGAGTTAATGCAGAGACGATCCGACACTGCCTACATCTGCACAACCAAAATCATTGAAGAAGCTTAGCAGGTTAGCCGAAGCCCACGTAATAAACAATCATTTGAACAATTTCTACGCACACTAAGTACAAAAATTAAACTTCAGTATGTTGTCAATCATTCTTAATGAAACATGTATTAAAGAGGGAATACTGCCCAAATACACACACAGATATATATATATATATATATATATATATATATATATATATATATATATATATATATATATATATATATATATATATATATATGAAGCGGGATAATTTTATTGTAGTCCCATATGCCTGTTTCACAGCAAGTTTTAGGTACACTTACCACACCTCTGAGCAAAAATTAATTGAAAGCATCAATAAAGTCGAAACAAATTTCCCAGAAGCAAAGCCTCCTTGGAAACAGTTTCACCGGACCTCATCGATTAACCACAGCAGCTGCTGGTGTTACGTATCCAAAATATTTTTGTTCAGTTCTCTTTCCTGGGCTTACGGTTAGATCACACTGGCAACATCGTTTCTCGTTCGTTCGCCGAAGTTAAGCGGCGTCAAGCCGGAGCATTACTTAGATGGGTGACCGATTGGAAACACCGGGTACTGCAAGCAACCTCCTACAATCCGAAATATGTCTCGGCTTTAAAACGTAAAAAAAAAACAGCCACCTTTTTATTGGTACTCAAGATTTTAGTCATGCATCAACATATATAGTGATGTGCTTTCTCGTTTTCTTCTTCTATGCGTCGTGTCCCTTCACGAAGTTAGTGATCATGGCCCTCCACAACTTCCTGTGTTTTGCAGTTCTTAATTGTGCACTGTTGTCTTCTCACCTTCTTTGGGTATCAAATTTTCCAACCCACTTTCTTTATTATGTGCCCGAGACATTTATACTGCCTTTTACTGAGTTTAATTATAAGGGTACTTTTTGTTGCCATTGTTTCTAACTGGTTTGTAATAATTTAGAATTTATTAGAATTATTATCGTTACAATTGTTACACACAGACACACACACATACACACACACACACATATATATATAAATATAGTTTGAAAGTGTGCTATATTTATGGGATAAAGTGTTCAATATTAGAGATAGATCGTATATATATATATATATATATATATATATATATATATGTGTGTGTGTGTGTGTGTGCGTGTGTGTGAGAGAGTTTGTGTGTGTATATATATATATATTCATCTATTTATTTTTAATTTATTTTGATTAAACGTTATTTTATGGATACTTTATATTCGAGCAGATGCTCTATTTTTAATATATATATTGTTATCATTTCAAATGTTTTTTTTAGTGGATACTCGTATTTGAGCAGAGACACCGTTTTATTTTAAGGGCTTATTTTCTGTAATAAGTTTTTGTAAATAAAAATGGAATAAAAAACAACAAAATGATAACACTATTGGCAATAAGATTAACGATATTAATATATATCAGTAGGCCTTTTGACCTACTAATATATAAATATCTGTCTATATTTCTGAGATGAGGTATTATGCACACTATTTACATTGTTCGGACTATTGTCCTCATCTTTGTTGTCATATTTATCACAACGTTTCGGCCGTTGTACACTCCGGCCTTCTTCAGATGTTTGGAATGTTGAACTGAACCCTTTATTTCTCTCGCGGCGGTAGACTGTTCTAGTTCCACGTGCCATGTCTAATTTCATGCACATTTCACCGGCAAAATTATCAAATGAGCGCACTTAGTGGATATTCCCTTTTTTCATCCAGCAGCAAATTAAATAATCACATATGAGACACAAGACCTTGGACAGCTGAACATTCTCGTCCAATCGAATATACATGAAGCAAATGAGATTAAATTATTTAAATTAACGCTGCATATTTTGCTCAAGCCATGCAAAGGAAATAGTATGGAATAACACAATAATTTTGAGAAAATAATTATGGAATTATTATTTAATTAAAAATTTGAATTAATACTTATTTGCCCATTTCTTACAACAGCCTTTAATTCAGGCACGGCTGTCACTAATTTAAAGCAATGTTCTTTATCAAGGTGGTTCCATGATTCATGAATAGCATTTAATAGATCTTCTTTGGTGTATGGAGCTTTCTAATAAACCACCTTTTAAATTTCCACCATAAATTTGCAATTGGACTTAGATCCAGATTGTTTGCTGGCAACATCGTCTGACTTTTTTTTTTACTCATCTACCGAAGAAAAGTTTTAATTTCTTTTTCTTTGTGATGAATTGAATTATCCCCCCTGAAAAAATTACTTCATCACCAAACCAATTTTCTCTTGATGGGATGAGAAAATTATGCCAGATTTGAATATGCATTTCAATGTGCATTTGTTTTTAGGCAATGATAGCTATGTCTTTCGATCTTTTAAATGACATCCAACCGCAATCTATGACCGGAAAATTCACTTGATTTTCAGGCAGTCATCTTTATAATTTTCATTTGAATGGCACTAGACAAAGATTCCAGCATCGTCTCCTTGGCCAATGCAGAGTTTTCATTCATCATTGAATATAACTTTCAACCTGTTGTCCACACGCTATGGTTATTTCTCTTTAACCCACTTTTACATCACTTTCTTGTCTTTGTGCTAGAGGGTTCTCCTTTGCATTTCCTATATGTACATCGCATTTAATTCAACCGATTTCTTAAAGTTCTCTCATAAACATTGATTTCTTTTTTGATTCATTTGTTTTTCATTTTGTTTGCTTCTACATTATCTATTTTCAAGGCATATTGTTTTATGTTTTCCTATCCTGACGCTTTTGATGTCTTTCATGGTCTCCTAGTATATGATTTTAACCATCCCATTTCTTTTATATTTGCACCAGATTTCAGATACAGCTGACTGGGAAGAACCAATGGCTTTCACCATGCTCCACTGAGGATTACTTTCTTCAATGAGTTTTACAATCCTTTCCACAGTTTCAATTGACAGTTTATTTTTTACAGAAATGTTTCCTTTCAATGCGGTATGCTCGGTAGACCCACTTATATATATATATATATATATATATATATATATATATATATATATATATATATATATATATATATATATATATATATATATATTGGCTTTTATTGGTAATCTTTTAGGAATTCAAATTACAATTTTTCATATTTTTTCTCAGCATTCATTAATAGATTCACTTACGTAACTTTAAAAAATAATATTTAATTAAAACGTTACTTTAAATAATTTAATCCAGTTTGTTTATGGCATATTTTATAAAGTCAAAATGATCACCTATGAAGTAAAAAAGGTTTTGCGTCTCATTTGTCATTAGCTTATTTAATGATTCAATGATGATTAAAATATTAGCTAAATGAACATCTCCTATGTGTTCTAATTCCACCTTTTTGGCAGCAGTTATATATATATATATTTAAAGACATTTATAATATGTTTAACGTTCTTTTTATATTATATTATAAATGTCTTTAAATAAATTGTCGGACTATGTCCAATTCAAATATATATATATATATATATATATATATATATATATATATATATATATGTAATTGTTGTGTAGGATCCACCTAATCTGCATAGGTGACTACCAACTATATAAATAATGGTTGATACCGGAAGACGAGAGAGTGAGAATCACGAGATCCAACGAGAGACTCTGATCGACTGCGACTAGTCAACACATTCTCCAGGAACGTCTTCCCAGAAATATACAGAAATACTATATGTACTTATTGTGTACACTTTCTTGTTATAATACATTCTTTTTCTAAGTACATTTTGTGTTGCATTATTATTCCATGCAATAGGCGAGATTCAACATCGAGTCAAGACTCAACAGTAATTAAGTAATTCATCGAGTCTGAAACCTCAACAGAATGCAGAAAGCACTATGTCCAATTCAAATATATATATATATATATATACATGTAATTAAGTAATTCATCGAGTCTGAAACCTCAACAGAATTCAGAAAGCACTGTCACAGAATGCACTGGACGGCCGTTTCGTCCTATATTTGGGACTCATCAGCAGTGCGCATCCACTACCGAGAATTGAAACCCTGACAGTTAGGTTGTTAAGCGAACACCCCTACCAACTGTTCTACGGGCCTCGGTAATTAATTATATTTATCAAATCCTCCTAATTATTACTTATATATCATTGCTTGATCCGTCTTCTAATGCTTCAGTTTGAGCGGCTTGGTGATAGTAGTCGTGGCTCCCGGGGATACAGTCCTATGGTTAGAGAGAATCTCAGTTGGGTTCCACCACGGAATAATGTGAGTGAGCGGAGCTATATTGTATCTGATTTGCTACCTATTCGTCACCGAGGCCCGTAGAACAGTTGGTAGGGTGTTCGCTAACTGTCAAGGTTTCAATTCTCGGTAGTGGATGCGCACTGCTGATGAGTCCCAAATATAGGACGAAACGGCCGTCCAGTGCTTTCTGCATTCTGTGACAGTGCTTTCTGCATTCTGTTGAGGTTTCAGACTCGATGAATTACTTAATTACATTTATCAAATCATCCTAATTATTACTTATATATATATATATATATATATATATATATATATATATATATATATATATATTGTAAAATAGTCATTCAAAGAAAAAATCAATAAAGCTAATGTGCAAATTCATTTCGCTAACAGATTAATAAGGAACAAACTTACTGACCCCTCGCTGAACGACACGATCCTTGTTTTTATTAATTGTCCAATGGATTAGATATTCGATCCATTATTAACTTTATCGATTTATTCTTTGAATGACTATTTTACAATATTAATTAAGCTGCATTATTTACTAATTAAAAAAGTTTCGAGCCGCAGTAGAAAAATTTCGGAAATCTTCTAACACATTAGTCTAATTATTGGACCAAATGTCCATGTCACACCAACGGGAAAACCATTTACAATAATAGAAATTGTGAATTACGACATTACTACAATATTCAAAAATCTAGCGTTGCATTTCTGCACGTTCAAAAACTTTCTTAATATCACACATTTTTTAATAAAAAATCTTTCGACAAGTATCACATTCATTTTCGTCATAGAATTTTACCTGAAATTGAGAAAAAAATAAGATCTATGCCTGAAGATAATAAATGTTTTTACCGAAAGTACTTACAAGCTATATGGGCTGAACATCTAATTCATTGTACAATTAATAAAAACAAGGACTGTGTCGTTCAGCGAGGGGTCAGTAAGTTTGTGCCTTCTTAATCTCTCAAGTTAATCGCCATTAATTATATTAACTTTATTGATTTATTCTTTGAATAACTATTTTACAATATTAATTGAGCTTTATTATTCAATAATAATAATAATAATAATAATAATCATATATATATATATATATATATATATATATATATATATATATATATATACAATTTATTTGAGCCGAGCTCTGTCGCACAGGACGCGAAAATTTTAAAAATAGTTAAATATTCTTTTCTTGCGGACAGATTTATTTTTACTCCAGTGGCAGTGGAGACCTCAGGCCTTATTTGCCTTCGTTCAATGGCGTTCCATTGGAGGTTTGGCGGGTTTGCTTCTCGATTAAGGAACGAACCTCGCGAAACGGAGTGGCCCTTGCAGCGTGTCTCACTGGCGATCGTGCGAGGTAATGTTTTCTCCACCATTGCGGCTAGAAAAAAAAAGGTTTTTGTTCATAGATACTTTAGTCAAATAAGTTTTGTTATTTACCTAAGTAAATAGTCTTTAATTAACCAATGAATGTTCGAGAAATTTCGTAGAAAATATGCGTTCTCTGACAGCAAACGAACCTGTATTCCTATGCGGAAATCGTTATTTGACCTGGAGTGCTGTACTATTCAGCTACAGAGAAGCGTCTGGGTAGCAAAGTCTGGATTGCTGTTTATAAACACACAATCTTCGAGGATTTTTCCCGATCGATTGTTTCTGCTCACGAAACATATCTTAACAATGACAATATAAAATGGATTAAGAGCATTTACTTAAATAAATGGTATCTATAAAAATAACATATAATCGGAATATATATATATATATATATATATATATATATATATATATATATATATATATATATATATATGTCAATTGTCAATGAGTCTCATACTAACTTCGAGCGAGTTGCCCTGGATAGAAATAACTATAGATATTTGTGCCAGAGTTGTACCAGAAATTTTTAAATCAGTCGTATTGACCGGAGAAGAAAGAGACAAAGGACAACGACAGAAAGCGTCAGTGAATATTCCTGTAGCTATGTCCCGAGATCCTCGCCGTTGCACAATATGTGGCTTTGTATACAGGTCACTAGCGGGACTCGATTGTCACATACAACACAAACATAAAATACTGAATGGGGTTGTCGGATCCTTATAAGTCGGAACCGACGTTAGAGTTCATTATATATATATATATATATATATAATAGAAAAACCGAGAAGTATAAGCAGTCAATTTGCTGCTATCCACTGACGTGTGGACTGACAGGTCCGTCTATGAACTCTCGAGTCGAGATTCTGAAGGTAGCATCAGTCAGCTACGTAACAAACCTTTTACTTGCATTAATTCTCTCTATCCCTGACCCTCTCTCTCTCGATATATATATATATATATATATATATATATATATATATATATATATATATATATATATATATATATTACAATGAATCATTCATACAGAAAAGGGGGCTCACGATCAAAGAAATCTCTTACAAGTAACAATATCAAATTTCTAAGAACAAATTTCGGATTATAAACTAGTCTTTCGATGTCCTGTTATTACCTGGAATTATAAAACAACAAATATTTTCTTACTTGATGATATCTGTAGGAACAGATGAAAGCTCGTAAATATATAAAAAAAGACCTTATTCAACTGAAATTTATAAACAGGGATCATAACATTCATTTACAGGTTCGGGGTTAATGTCTCTTAGTAAATTGTTTGCGAAGATGTATTCTCGCCATTTTATTAACTTCTATATCTGTTTTCTGTATGAATGATTCATTGTAATGTAAATTGAACTGCACCGCATACTTGATATATATATATATATATATATATATATATATATATATATACTGATATTCTGACGAGCTATATT